>CM033469.1:214301793-214906793 GCA_019447015.1 Hymenochirus boettgeri
CAAGGTCTCTGTGTTTGCTGATGACACTAAATTATGCAGAGCTTTGGAAACTTCAAATGATGGGCAAGTGCTGCAAGCAGACCTAGATAGATTATCAAAATGGGCAGCTGTTTACATTGGAGAAGCAACGTTTGTGTGGGGATATGATAAACTTATACAAATATATTAAGGGGCCATACAATAAACTCTCTGGTGCATTGTTTACTAATCAGTCATATCAGAGGACACATGGACATCCTTTAAGGTTGGAAGAAAAGAAGTTTCATCTCCAGGTTAGGAAAGGTTTCTTTACAGTGAGAACGGTGAAACTGTGGAACTGTCTTCCTGCAGATGTGGTAATGGCAAGTTCACTCAGAGCCATTTTTAGGCATAGGCCACCTAGGCAAAGTGCTGGGGCACCTATGTTAAACCAGGGTGCCTAGTGTTCTCCCTAGCATCTCCCTGTCAGCTTTTACTTGCTGTGTTAGAACTGCTCTCCTTGTTCAGCTGTAATTTGGAACATTGCAGTGAGTAGAGAGCCTGTACTCAGCTCCCTCTACTTGGATACAATGTTACAAGTGAACTGAAGGTGAAGGAAGGAGGGGGAGGATGAGCTCAGCTAATAGTACTGAGGGGAACAGCTCTAAAATGCCAGGTAAAATCTGCTGCAGACTTTATAACAGTGACCCTGTGACTAGCAGCCATGAGATCCCTATCCCTTCCTCTTTCTTCCTTCCACCCAACTCTCCAATTAGAACTTAGAGTAGGTGAGGAGTAGAGATGGCCGAACTTTCAAAAGTTCGGTCCGTTTTCGAACTTTCGAACTATATGGAAAGTTCGAGAGTTCAAAAACGGACCCATTAAAGTCAATGGGAGTCAAATAGTTTGAAAAGTTCTAATGAAATACAATTAAAATATCAATGGTAACTTAATGTAAATGGCTGTGGGACCTGGGAAATGGTCTGGGGAACATGTTCGAATATCCAGGACATTCGAAAAATCAATTTTACTCACTTGCGCTATTTTCGAGCTCGTTCGCGACTAGGTACCATGTACATTTTACTCACGGATTCGACGCTCGCGTATAGGTTTTAATGGACACTTTACTCGCAGACTCGATGCTCGCGTTCGCACCTAGATACCATGGACATTTTACTCGCGGATTCGATGCTCGCGTATAGGTTTTAATGGACACTTTACTTGCGGATTCAATGCTCGCGTATAGGTATAATAGGCATTTTACTCGCACAGTCGAACGATCGAACATTCAATATTTATCGAAAGTCCGAAAATATCAAAAATCCGGGTCCGGGATAGTTCGAGAAGTCTGAATTCGTTCAAATTCTAATAGTTCGGCTCGAACTCGGGTTCGAGTTCGAGTCCTAGTCCATCTCTAGTGAGGAGTGAACAATTCAATGGAGGAGACATGGAAAGCAGGTACATACTGTACTGTATATCTTGTCAATGCTGGCAGCTAAAAGGGTTAAAGGTATACTCTGCTGGTACTGAAAGTGTTAATAGCAGTACTCTAGTAAAATGCTGGCACTTAGGTTTTAATGGCAATACTCTAGATCAGTGCTGGCACTAAAATTACTAGTAGGAAAGTGTGCTGGCACTGAAGGGTTAAAGGGCATGTCCACCCCCAAAACTATAATTTAACCCACTACTGGCCCCACTCTGTAGTGTAATAAAATCCTTAGAATAATATAAAAATCCTCTGCACTCGCACCAAGTATGGGTGCTCACTCCTCCAAGTAATCCAACCCTTAATGGATATTATATACTGAAATAACGAATAGCAAGGGTGGCACTCCAAATAGTAACTTTATTAATACGACAACACACATCTACAACGTTTTCGGGGGGTAATAAATGTGCCTGAGGAAGGGACCTTTATTACCCCCCGAAACGTTGTGAGATGTCGTGTTGTCTGTATTATAAAGTTACTATTTTGGGTGCCCCCTAATAAAATCCTTACCTGACATCCCTGCTCCAAATGCTGCCCTTTAAGTCCAAAAACTGGCCACCAGGAGCCTAGCAGAGTCCATATAGGACTCTGCCTCCCGTCTCTCCTGCGGGAGATTTTGCCATGCGCACTGCAGCCCCCCCCTCTCCCTCCCCTAGCATTAAATATTTTGATATACTGTAGGGCTCCCTCCCCCAGCCCTAGCCGCTTTAATAGTTTTTACAGAACTCCCCCAACTCTACTTACCTACCTCTCTCCTTCAGCGTTCTCCACTGCCGGCAGCCGTTCCATGATTGGCTGCCTCTCATTGGACCCCTGCTTGCAGTTTCGGGACAGTACGCAGGAGGAAAGAGGGAAGGTAAGTACCGATCAGGCAGTTTCTGCTAAAACTATTTTAGTGGTTGGGGCTGGGGAGGAAGCCCTACACTATATCAAAATTAAGAAAAGGGTGGACATGTGCTTTAAATGTAATACTCTGCTGGCACTGAAGGGTTAATAGCAATACTCAGTAAGTGCTGGCACTAAAATGTTAATGCAAATACTCTTGGAGGGATAGGCCACACATTTTTTAAGCGCAATGGGATTGCGTTCTGATCATGCTAGTGCACCAAAATGGCTAGAATGGCCCTGAGTTCACTGAATAGCTAAAAGTGGGGCTGGATAGTTTTCTAAAATATTTGAGAATTACTGTTATAATACATATACTGCAGTTCTGGTTGATCCGGGATACTTTCCGATTGCCATTTGGAGTCAGGAAGGATTCCCCCCTCCTCTTTTTAGCTGAGATTATTTGCCTTCCTCTTGATCAACTGTTAAAAAGGAGGGTGTAAAGGTTGGAAATGATGGATGTCTTTATTCACCTTAATTACTATGAAACTATATAAGGTAAATACTAAGGAAATACTTTTCTGATTCCTTCTAAGAAGGTAGATATTTGTAATCTATTAGCAGGAGGTGAGTAAAATGGCTATTTCATTTACATATAAAAGATGTGTTCTTAGTTATGTATATTCTACATATCTGCTTGTATTACCAATATTAGGTACACTGTGTTTTGGGGTAGTAAATATATCTATAACTATATGTTTTCCAGATTAGCAGAATTCTTAAGAATACCGAGACTTACAGAATTCCAGAAGTGTATGAAAAATGTTATCCATGGCCACTTTTACATCCACTGAACACTTTCCTTTTATTCTATTTAAAGAGAAGCTGGAAAAGGCACACATTACCTTAAATCTCAGCAGAAACTAGTTAATGGCATATCTTTCCTTTCATTGCTGCACAGAGAAACAGGAAAATTCCACACTTGCTTTTATTGGTGGCAATGAAAGAACCTGGTTAATGGCACACCTCACTCTATCACTGCACTAACAGTGCAGTGTGGCAGCTGTGGTCTCAAAACAGTGAGGGTTAAATGAAAGTCTGCAGTATTTTTCTTTAAAAGAGCCAACAATCACATCTCTGTCTGGAGCCTGTGAGAAATTTAATTGGTGTGAATGTTTAAACTTCCATACCTCCCAACATTTGGAAAGCCCAAAGAGGGACAAATGAAAGGTGTGACCACACCCCACTTTTTAGAACCACACCTACTTTTTGAGGTAACTCCCATTTTAAAGACCACCTACTGCCATTTTACATTGTTGAGCTGACTACACTGGCTAATGAACTGAAAGGCTTGATAACAAATTAACAAATTAAATTAACTGGAGGGCTTGATAACACTGGGAATGAACTGGAAGGCTTGATAACGCTGGGAAATGAACTGGAGAGCTTGATAACCATGAAATGAACTGTTGAGAAGGGAGCCTATTAATCAGGCAGAGGCTGGTCACATGACTACAAGTTGGTCACATGGCTGAAAAACGGAAGTGTTCAAGCAGGAAGTAATATTGCTGAACCTTTCCAGCAATAACTTCACAAATTTTACCTAGAGATGTGATTTAGGTTTTTTTAAGGTACGATGGAAGGCTTTTTGTATAATTCTTACTAGTTTGGAAAGATTTGAGATCACAATTACCCTTTAACATATTTAGAAGAATCTGTTGTATGGTTCACTGCATACAAAACTTTTAGCGTTTTTGATTGCACAATCGATCCTTTCTTTGGTAGGCATGAAATTCTATATGGTAACCTTCAAACGGTCTTCAAAATACATGGTTGTCGGTAGTCATAGCCAACATGTCCCTAAATGCCTGTATTCTTCCCCCTACTACATAACACCTGATCCTGGCCTGTGTGGGGTTCTTAGTTGTTATCTCTCTTCTTTGCATCTGAAAAGATTTTCCAGCTCTGTATGATCTGGCCTCTCGAAAAGGTTTGCCTTGGTTGGTATCTAGGAGTTGTTGGCTTAGGTTATAGTATAGTATTGAGGTTGAATAAAGACATACGTCCATCCAGTCCAACCCATCTAGCATATCCTCATTTCCTACCTAACTGTGATCCAGGAAGGCAAAAAAACCCCCAAATTTATGAAGGGGGAAAAATTCCTTCCTGACTCCAAGTGGCAATCGGAAATTTCCCTGGATCAACTCTACTTTATGTACATACCAGTAACTTGTAGCATTCCTTGTTTGCAGAAACTCATCCAGCTTTTTTTTGAAACTGACCAATGAACCTGCCATTACAACTTCCACTGGAAGACAGTTCCATAGCTTTACCGTTCCCACAGTGAAAAACCCTTTCCGAGCTTGAAGCCTAAACCTTTTTTCTTCAAGTGAGAAGTATGTTCTTTTTATTATCAACATTTCATCTATTATATCTTTAATTTTTGATCCAAACATTAACTTGCCCTCAAAGGTAAATTAGCTATGGTAGTTTGGAGGATGTATCTGCTTTTCTCTAGGGACACCTTTACTAAGAGTCTGATCAATATCCTACAACCAGAACCTGGCTTGCTCTGGAAAGGCCTATGCTGGCTACTACTGGTTTTATGCTGCTTCAAGTACCAATACACCCTTTTATGCACCATCATCTATGGTTAGTGATGTTTAGCTACCTCAGCTAAAGCTGCATCAACCTTGGGGGCCGAATTCCAATATTTAGAATCCTCAGGAGAGAGAGAGGATGAGCTTTGAAACAGCCGGGCATATGAGAATCATTTTATCTGGTGTCTTCCATTCATCACAAAAATACCTTTTGTATTTTATTATGCAAAGAAAAACAGACTCATCTTCATCCTGGAACCATTTCTCTTGATCGTTGTCTTTAGTAAGTGAATCAATAAGCAATGTCTTCCTCTTAAGCTTAAATAAATTTTACAAGACATCTGGATCCATGTTAGAGCCTAAAGCAATGGATATTTATTCTACCTCTAATTCACCCTCTGATTTGAGAATAGGTATGAAGAAGCCCAATTTATATCTATTATTTAGTTTAGTGTACCTTCTAATAGAAAAAGACACATTTTCTGCACAATCTCTCACAACAATCTTCTTGCACACCTGTTTTTTTAATGTGGTGTAAAAAGCCTCAAAACTGCCAACCACCGCAGTGTGCATTTACAGTACAAACAGTCAAAAATAAAATTAATTTTAGTGGCAACCATGGGTTAATACCTTCCTCTTTGTGGAGGCCAAGACATCATTAAGCTTATAAGTTGAAGCTCCTCCCCCTCTTACCTGTCTTAGTGTGGATCGTTCCAGGTTT
This sequence comes from Hymenochirus boettgeri, assembly GCA_019447015.1. NCBI lineage: Eukaryota > Metazoa > Chordata > Amphibia > Anura > Pipidae > Hymenochirus > Hymenochirus boettgeri. Next base: position 214,307,387 of record CM033469.1, read on the forward strand.
ATTTACAGGTTATTCAATAAAGTTCTTATCGTTTAAAATGGTCTAATTTTGCCCCTACCAATCAATGTTGCTTACAAATGTTACATAAGATCTGATTGGTTGGGGCAAAATTAGCACCATTTTAAACGATAGAACTTTTATTGAATCTCCCTTTTGTCTTGTCTTCCGAGGAAGGGCTACCTGAAAATGCATTGTCCTCCAAATATTCCAATTGTTGATTGGGAATTTGGTGGGATTTTTGCCATTTTAGCAGCCATCCATGATGTTTGAAAGAGTTTTAGGGCTTCTTGGAACGTGTTGTTTGAGTAGTTTGGCTGTTGTTTGCTACCAAGGAGATGTTGTTCAGATAGCGAAACAGAGGATCACTATCAATCTCAGTTTCTCCATGAGGGCTATTAGTACTTTGGAAAAAACTCTATTTGTAATCTATGGGATCGTAAATCTACGATTTCGTTATCATGATTTCCGTCTGTAATTTACGATCGTAAATTTACGATAACGATCGTAAATTAACCTTCGTTAAGCTGATCGTAATTAACAATAATTTTTTACCGATCGTTAAAGGCGCGTAATGCTAAAAAGCGATACCGCGCCATTAAAAACCACGCCTTATAAATACGACCCTTTGTTCTTATATACTGATTGAATGGGGTTTACTCAGAGAAAAAAGGTGAGTAGATACCTATTCTTTTGACAAAATGATGCAAAACATGCAGGCTGATTAATTTCAGTATAGCCATACAGCATGTATTTAATGTAATGGTACTTAGCACTGCAGCATGAAGATTTGTAAATGCAAAGGTGGCGCACAAACAGGGAGATTCAATAAAAGTTCTTATCGTTTAAAATGGTGCTAATTTTGCCCCAACCATCAGATGTTAGCTTTCAAATGTTAATAAGATCTGATTGGTTGGGCAAATTAGCACCATTTTAAACGATAGAACTTTTATTGAATCTCCCTCCTAGTGTACATACCTCTATTCGGACTTTGTACACTCTATGCGCAAATTTACAAGTAATCCCTATGGTATTGAAACAAAGTAATTACCTTCAAAAAGAGAGCACTTGTTTACCCTTTAAATGCCAGTTTATAGATTTGATTGTATAATAGAAAAATGTTTTCTATTTACACTGAATATATGTAAATATAAGCTAGACATCCAAGAAGTTTCTATTTTTTACCTGGCACTGAAAACAGAAAAGGCTAATTGTTCAGTAATAAAGAAGACATGTCACAATATATTGGCTCCTCATTTGCATTCAATTAGAACAGAGATCATAGTCCTCTGTGCAAAGAAACTGAAAAATGGCATTAATAAGAAGCAGCAAAATCTTTATCAGATTCACATGCAGCAATCACAATTGAAAGACTGTAGGAAAAACCATAGAATTTCCCCAAGCGTGAAGGATATACAGGGAGATTTAATAAAAGGTCTTATCGTTTAAAATGTGCTAATCTGCCCCAACCAATCAGATCTTATTTAACGTCTGAAAGCTAATATCTGATTGGTTGGGGCAAAATTAGCACCATTTTAAATAATAAAACTTTTACTGAATAACCCTGATGTGTATTAATAAAACTGAGTCTTAGCCAGAAATAAAATGGAATTGCAGCATGAGACAGTTTTAACATTTTAAAGGGCAATATAAATCTCCAAAAAGCTGTCCTGAATTGCTGTCCTGAGAATGTTTGCAATTTGTTTTAATTATTTTTTTTTTTAGTGTTTTAACATTATATTTTTATGTGCCCACTGGCATAAAGGATCATAATGTAGATTGTTTTCTTAGCCATGCAGGATCTGAGGCACAGAAAAAATCCTGACTGCTTATATATAAGTCAGGTCTAAAAGAAAAGTACTAAAAAGTTTGATTTTCACGTTCTTTCAGGGGCATGTTTAGGGGTTTTACTGGTGCCTGGATCCCCCCTTTCTGTCTGCTCAGTGCGTCTGCTGTTCTACTTCTCCTGGTGTCCAAGACTGTAATATAGTTTTGTTACATAGATTGTTACATTGTTAATTGAGCTGTGAGTTAGAAGCAGCATTTGTATATTTCAAAAATATATCCAGTCTGTACTGTGATTGACAGCACCATAACTAATCATAATTAATACAAAACTGTATCATATTAACCCTGCAGCTGCTTAAGGTGATTGCTGAGACTGGGTTTATATACAGAACTTACTGTACTTACCCCCACTGGAGGTGGTAGCTGACTATTAACATTCATTATATATATTATATATACACAGGAGTGAATGTTCCATATATTCCATATAGGGAATGATAGTTCAATGTGCCCATACATGGTCTAATGTTATCAGCTTCCCCTACTGTAGTAAAGGGAACCAAATGGAAATTTTCCATCTTGTCCGTAGTCCCAATACTGACAATATTCAGCCAATTCTGTCAGATCCACCGTCAGTGTCACAGCTCTGACTTTGAAGGACACTAATGAGTTGAAGGGCAAGTGTGTATTTCTCGGTAAAAGAGATTAGGCTGGGAACAAATGGGCAAATTTTTAATCTCGACTATTAGCCACTACGAGCAGCTGGCCGGGACAAATCACTGTTAGTTGCGCAAATGTCTCCTATGGACCGCTCAATCTGCGGTGATTTACCAACATTGGTCGCTGCCGCCGCCAAATCTCCTCAGATTCTTTAGACCAACCAACCGATACACATAAATATCGTCAGGTTGGGACAAAAAATCTGCTCGTAGTACCCAGCCTTAATGAAGATACTTTATAACAAAAGTGATATTTGGCTAACTGTGATGATAATTATGCAAGTACAGAATATACAATATATTTATTTGATGCATAATAATAGAATATATGGATGTATTTGTCATAACTTCTTCTGAGGTTGTTCGGTGGTAACCCATTCAGGAATCCCCCCCTTGAAAATCCTGCGCTCCCGCTATTAGTGACAAGACACAGCCCAATTCATCTCTTGCAGCAAGAAACCTCACTGACCCCTGATTTGGCACATTATGGAAAGATTTTTGTAAATTAACCAACCCCAAAACTAACTACTGGCCCCACTGTGTAGTCGCTAAAAAATCCTTACCTTTCATCTCTGCTCCAAATATTCTCCTGCAGTGTTTGTTCAAAGTTCTAGAAAGTGAAAAGTAGGAGCATCTGTGTGTCATCCCCCTTGGACATACCCTTTAAGTTTTCCCTTCATTTGGGGTTAGCCTTGAACCATAAAAACCCCATTTGATCAGTTTTAACTTTTGCAGTGATTGATAACTTTTACTATTTAAAATGTGCGGCTGCTGTTCACATACAGGGTTATTCAATAAAAGTTTCTTATCATTAAAAATGATGCTAATTTTGTCCCGGATGTTATCTTTCAATGTTAAATAAGATCTGATTGGTTGGGGCAAAATTAGCACCATTTTAAATTATAAGAACTTATATTGAATCACTCTGATAGTTTCAGTTTTAAGAAATCTGATTCATAAAGCTTGTGAGCTGTGACAATTGTTCTTTTGGTGATATTCCTGCCAGAGGCATTTGGAAACTCAACAGCGAGTGTTGCAACCAAAGACAGACAAATTATTGTAAAACATGCTTCGTCACTTGGTGGGCCTGTTACATGAAATTACACCAAATGAAAGGTTAATGCTGGCAGAATGGTAGATTATAGGGTTACATGCCTCCTTGTATGTACCTGAAAAAAAAGGGGATTAATATGTTTATACCTATTACTAGCTATCTATATCTCTATACAAAAATTTCCTCTCTGCATTCCTGCAATTTTCCAACAACCGACTAGCACGTTCATTTGTATAATCAAGTTTACAAATGTAATAATCGTATACTGAACGTAATTATGATCTCAAACATGATCTAGCCAGGGAAAGTCCAGCGTAAAACAAAAAAGTAAAACAGCTGCCCCATTACAATCAATTCGACATTCATCTTGGATAGAATGTTACATTTTTTATAATGTCCTGTTTGAGTATGGCCAACCTAATACACAATAGCAGGAATTATCCTGCAGATTACAGTATATCTTTATAAATGGTAGGAAACCCACCCAAGCATGGGGAGAACATATAAACTCCTTGAAATCTGTGCTCCAGTCACACACTATTTTGTATGAAAGTGTTTTTTTTTTTTTAGGTTTTTTTTGTACATTTTGTGGAGATGTTAAATAATTTGGCTTGAAGAGCCAAATTACTGTTTTCATTTCTTCTTCTTTTTCTTCTATTTTATTCTTCCCTTTTTTGGACTGTATCTCCTCCACAGATTTTGAGCTAGAGACCTGAAATGTGGATATTTCAAAACAGTTTGTTTCATGTTCATAAACACAAACGCTGATACCCCCAACTCCCCACACAGACACAGGTACACCCACCTACTGACCTACCTTTCCATTCCCCATGGAAGCCGTACCTAAAGGATAACTATAGTCAAAAAACTAATTTTGATCAATCATCACTAAAAGTTAGTTATATGGTTATACATGCAAAACACTACCCTCACACCTCACACGGGTACACACACCCCTACCCTTCCATTCCATGGCAGTCTACTTAAAGGGTAAATAAATTTAAAAAAAAGTTGATATATCCTCAATAATAGTTAGTTTTATGGTTGTAAAACAAAAAGACATACCCCACCTCACATGGGTACACACACCTACTGACCTACCCTTCCATTCCTGTGGCAGCCTTACTTAAAGGTTAACTTAAGTCAAAAAAGCTTATTTTGATTTATCCTCAATAAAAGATAGTTTTATGTTGTAAACACAAAAAAGACATACCCCTCAACCAGACCCAGTTTACAACACCTCTGACCTACCCCTCCATTACTGTTACAGCCATACCTAACTAAAGTCAAAAAAACTAATTTTCGACCAATCACCAAAATTTGTTTATTTAACCCCCAACCCAAAACAGGTACACACACCTACTGACCTAACCTTCCATTTCTTTGGCAAAAAAGTCAAAAATAATTTTGATCATAATCAAAAAAGTTTGTTTTTTTAACTTCCAACGTGACACAGGTACAAATACCAACTGATCTACCCATTCATTGATGTGGCAGTCATATTTAAAGGGTAAGTATAGTAAAAAAAAAAACACTTTGACCATAAAAGTTAGTCTTTTATCCCCAACCAGACATGAGTACAAACACTAACTGACCTACCTTTAATTCATGTGACAGCCATAGTTAAAGGTTAAGTAAAAACACACAATGTCTCATCATTGGCATTATTGGGTTTTTAAAATCTGCAGCACAAACACACACATTTCCTTCCAAAGCCTTTCAAGCCAAATTCATAGTTTATAACTTAGTATATCTTTCCCTTTCTAGTTTATTAGTGAGATGCATGGCAATTACCATTTTTTAAGGAAAGTGTATCATATACCAGATATTCCTTATTAAAGGTTTAAAGGTGAATTTATGGGCAAGAGAGTGATTACATATATGCCTTTATTTCTGAAAGGTTTAAAGGGAAAGTAACAATTTACCATGTTTTGCAAATTACATGCATATAATTAGCAAGACGTAATTTTTTCTGCGGCCCCAGAACGCTTTACTTTACCTTTAAATGTACAGGGGCCTGGCCCAGACTTCCAATCTAGGCACTGACACCACTGGCCCAAAGCCCAGGGACCATCGAGATAGCATGGTCCTATGCTGCCTGATGCCCTTAGACAAGGGACTATTGGGACTTAAGGAGGCTCAGTGAGCAGGAGATTTAAAACCTGCTTCTGTGTGTGCAGCTATGATCTGAAATAGATAATGGGAGGGTAAATGTGGTGTAAATGGGAATAATGGAGAGAATGTTAACAGAATGGCAACACGAGGCAGAGGGATATCAGAGGGTAAAGAAATCCTGAGATAAAAAAGCACAGAAAAGCAATAAACTCAGGAAAACAAAATTATTAAATATATATGGGGAAAAATACGAGAGATACAAAATAGAAATACGAAGGCAGATGGTTGTAAGGAGAGAAAGAATAAATTAGAATGACGAGAGAATTACTTGAGGGGATGGTATATGTGTTCATGTTCAACTGGCAATTTCACCCCCTAATCACCCCCTCCCTCCCCTGATATTTCCCAGGGTAAAGGACCTAAACCACTATGCCCCTCAATTTTGTGATGTTCTGTCAAAGATTGGCTTGTAATCCAGTCTATACCCACCTCCCCATACTTTCAGTTTTTTTTCTATTGGCCGAATATAATGGTGAATCTAGACTGGCATTACGAGTCTTTGACATTAGGTATGACCATCTAGATGGACCTACAAAAACAGAATTCTAGTGCCTATTGCATATTGGCTACCTTAATGATGGACCTAGTGGTTTAGGAGTTTTTTTAGGGTTTACCCCACTATATTTCTTCCTTATGGATGGGGAGATTCATGGGGATATGAGAACTGTTTTTTAACTGTTTCTGTGCGTGTTACACTATATATAGTGGATGTTTAAATTCACTTATACTGTGCATATTGGTTGGAGTTCTAGAGATATTGGGCAGATAGGTTGTGTGTATATGTAGCAGTGTCTGAATGCATGTATGTGTTTAGCAGTGTGTGTAATGTTTTTTTACATGGTATTGCCCTTGTAGTGGTCGAGTGTCCTGTAGGTCAGTGTTATGTGTGTTGGAATGCTGCTAATCCTTAATTTGTTGTGCCTGGTAACCGGTCTGCACTGGGCTGAACTATAAGGTTTTTTTTGTGGGCCCACCTAAAATTTTGTTGATATGGGGCTTTTACTTCTAGCTTATGCCCCCTGCTAGTGTCTCTCACACATCCTCAACTCCACTCTTCCTGGTCATCAGGGGAGAGAGGGAAGAAGGTAAGTTACAACACTATTTGGGGTACTGCTAGTCTGTGTGGGAAGTTATTTAACCGTCCTCTCTTCAGCGACACCAATCTCTCTTTGGCACATATATACCACCCTCCATTTTGGATATCCATGTCACCCTCCAGTTCCCCAGTCACTGTTAAGTCAACCCTCCAGATCTTTCTGAACGGTGGCTGGTGAACTGGAGGGCTTGTTAGTTTGCAATAAATTAAGACAGAGACAGTTTGTTGCTCTATCGTGGCATGAAATTCCCATGTGTAATGAAAAGTTTTGGGGCCCCTAAATTATGACCAGTGTCTATGGCCCCCCATTTGGTCTTTAAAGGGCAAAGGGCATGTCCACCCCCAAATCTATTTTTTTTGCTGTAGTGTAGGGAGCGCTATCCTGTGTACTTTTGCCATATACTTTCATTATTTTTTTTTTTTTGGGAACTTTTTTTTTTTACTACACACATGAATCTTAATACATTTGCATAATGCTACATATATATATATACATAGAACAATTGAGGCTGAGGGGCCATGTTAGCTTACAAATGTTACATAAGATCTGATTGGTTGGGGCAAAATTAGCACCATTTTAAACGATAAGAACTTTTATTGAATCTCCCTTTTAGTCTTGTCTTCCGAGGAAGGGCTACCTGAAAATGCATTGTCTCCCAAATATTCCAATTGTTGATTGGGAATTTGGTGGGATTTTTGCCATTTTAGCAGCCATCCATGATGTTGAAAGAGTTTTAGGGCTTCTTGGAACGTGTTGTTTGAGTAGTTGGCTGTTGTTTGCTACCAAGAGGATGTTGTTCAGATAAGCGAAACAGAGGATCACTATCAATCTCAGTTTCTCCATGAGGGCTATTAGTACTTTGGAAAAAACTCTATTTGTAATCTATGGGGATCGTAAATCTACGATTTCGTTATCATAGATTTCCGATCTGTAAATTTACGATCGTAAATTTACGATAACGATCGTAAATTAACCTTCGTTAAGCTGATCGTAAATTAACAATAATTTTTTACCGATCGTTAAAGGCGCGGTAATGCTAAAAAGCGATACCGCGCCATTAAAAACCACGCCTTTATAAATACGACCCTTTGTTCTTATATACTGATTGAGATGGGGTTTACTCAGAAGAAAAAAGGGTGAGTAGATACCTATTCTTTTTGACAAAATGATGCAAAACGATGCAGGCTGGATTAATTTCAGTATAGCCATACAGCATGTATTTAATGTAATGGTACTTAGCACTGCAGCATGAAGATTTGTAAATGCAAAGGTGGCGCACAAACAGGGAGATTCAATAAAAGTTCTTATCGTTTAAAATATAGTATAGTATTTGAGGTTGAATAAAGACATACGTCCATCCAGTCCAACCCATCTAGCAATATCCTCATTTCCTACCTAACTGTTGATCCAGAGGAAGGCAAAAAAAACCCACCAAAATTTGAAGGGGGAAAAATTCCTTCCTGACTCCAAGTGGCAATCGAAATTTCCCTGGATCAACTCTACTTATGTATCAATACCAGTAACTTGTAGCATTCCTTGTTTGCAGAAACTCATCCAGCTTTTTTTGAAACTGACCAATGAACCTGCCATTACAACGTCCACTGGAAGACAGTTCCAAGCTTTACCGTTCCCACAGTGAAAAACCCTTTCCGAGCTTGAAGCCTAAACCTTTTTTCTTCAATGAGAAAGTATGTCTTTTTTATATCAACATTCTCATCTATTATATCTTTAAGTTTGGATCAAACATTAACTGCCCTCAAAAGGTAAATTAGCTATGGTATGTTTGGAGGATGTATCTGCTTTTCTCTAGGGACACTTTACTAAGAGTCTGATCAATATCCTACAACCAGAACCTGGCTGCTCTGGAAAGGCCTATGCTGGCTACTACTGGTTTTATGGCTGCTTCAGATACCAAATACACCCTTTATGCACATCATCTATGGTTAGTGATGTTTAGCTACCTCAGCTAAAGCTGCATCAACCTTGGGGCCGAATTCCAATATTTAGAATCCTCAGGAGAGAGAGAGGTGAGCTTTGAAACAGCCGGGCATATGAGAATACATTTTATCTGGTGTCTTCATTCATCACAAAAATACCTTGTGTATTTTATTATGCCAGAAAAAACAGACTCATCTTCATCCTGGAACCATTTCTCTTGATCTGTCTTTAGTAAGTGATCAATAAGCAATGTCTTCCTCTAAGCTTAATAAAATTTTACAAGACATCTGGATCCATGTTAGAGCCTAAAGCAATGGATATTTATTCTACCTCTAATCACCCTCTGATTTGAGAATAGGTATGAAGAAGCTCCAATTTATAATCATACTATTATTTAGTTTAGTGTACCTTCTAATAGAAAAAGACACATTTTCTGCACAATACTCACAAACAAATCTTCTTGCACACCTGTTTTTTTATGGGGTGTAAAAAGCCTCAAAACTGCCAACCACCAAGCAGTGTGCATTTACAGTACAACAGTCAAAAAATAAATTAATTTTAGTGGGCAACCATGGGTTAATACCTTCCTCTTGTGGAGGCCAAGACTCATTAAGCTTATAAGTTGAAGCTCCTCCCCTCTTACCTCTGTCTTAGTGTGTGATCGTTCCAGGGTTATTTACAGGGTTCAATAAAAGTTCTTATCGTTTAAAATGGTGCTAATTTTGCCCCTACCAATCAGATGTTAGCTTACAAAATGTTACATAAGTCTGATTGGTTTGGGGCAAGAGGAAGGGGGCACATTTATTACCCCCCGAAACGTTGTGAGATGTCGTGTTGTCTGTATTAATAAAGTTACTATTTTGGGGTGCCACCCTTAATAAAATCCTTACCTGACATCCCTGCTCCAAATGGCTGCCCTTTAAAGTCCCAAAAACTGGCCACCAGGAGCCTAGCAGAGTCCATATAGGACTCTGCCTCCCGTCTCTCCTGCGGGAGAATTTTGCCATGCGCACTGCAGCCCCCCCCCTCTCCCTCCCCCTAGCATTAAATTATTTTGATATACTGTAGGGCTCCCTCCCCCAGCCCTAGCCGCTTTAATAGTTTTTACAGGAACTCCCCCGAACTCTACTTACCTAACCTCTCTCCTTCAGCGTTCTCCACTGCCGGCAGCCGTGTCCATGATTGGCTGCCTCTCATTGGACCCCTGCTTGCAGTTTCGGGACAGTACGCAGGAGGAAAGAGGGAAGGTAAGTAACGATCAGGCGAGTTTCTGCTAAAACTATTTTAGTGGTTGGGGCTGGGGGAGGAAGCCCTACACTATATCAAAATTAAGAAAAAGGGGTGGACATGTGCTTTAAATGTAATACTCTGCTGGCACTGAAGGGTTAATAGCAATACTCAGGGTAAGTGCTGGCACTAAAAATGTTAATGCAAATACTCTTGGAGGGATAGGCCACACTACTTTTAAGCGCAATGGGATTGCGTTCTGATCATGCTAGTGCACCAAAATGGCTAGAAATGGCCCTGAGTTCACTGAATAGCTAAAAGTGGGCTGGATAAGTTTCTAAAATATATTGAGAATTACTGTTATAAATACATATACTGCAGTTCTGGTTGATCCAGGGATACTTTCCGATTGCCATTTGGAGTCAGGAAGGATTCCCCCCTCCTCTTTTTAGCTGAGATTATTTGCCTTCCTCTTGATCAACTGTTAAAAAGGAGGGTGTAAAGGTTGGAAATGATGGATGTCTTTATTCAACCTTAATTACTATGAAACTATATAAGGTAAATACTAAAGGAAATACTTTTCTGATTCCTTCTAATGAAGGTAGATATTTGTAATCTATTAGCAAGGAGGTGAGTAAAATGGCTATTTCATTTACCATATAAAAGATGTGTTCTTAGTTATGTATATTCTACATATCTGCTTGTATTACCAATATTAGGTACACTGTGTTTGGGGTAGTAAATATATCTATAACTATATGTTTTCCAGATTAGCAGAATTCTTAAGAAATACCGAGACTTACAGAATTCCAGAAGTGTATGAAAAATGTTATCCATGGCCACTTTTACATCCACTGAACACTTTCCTTTTATTCTATTTAAAGAGAAGCTGGAAAATGGCACACATTACCTTAAATCTCAGCAGAAAACTAGTTAATGGCATATCTTTCCTTTCATTGCTGCACAGAGAAACAGGAAAATTCCACACTTGCTTTTATTGGTGCAATGAAAGAACCTGGTTAATGGCACACCTCACTCTAATCACTGCACTAACAGTGCAGTGTGGCAGCTGTGGTCTCAAAACAAGTGAGGGTTAAATGAAAGTCTGCAGTATTTTCTTTAAAATGAGCCAACAATCACATCTCTGTCTGGAGCCTGTGAGAAATTTAATTGGTGTGAATGTTTAAACTTCCATACCTCCCAACATTTGGAAAGCCCAAAGAGGGACAAATGAAAGGTGTGACCACACCCACTTTTTAGAAGCCACACCTACTTTTTGAGGTAACTCCCATTTTAAAGACCACTACTGCCATTTTACATTGTTGAGCTGACTACACTGGCTAATGAACTGAAAGGCTTGATAACAAATTAACAAATTAAATTAACTGGAGGGCTTGATAACACTGGGAAATGAACTGGAAGGCTTGATAACGCTGGGAAATGAACTGGAGAGCTTGATAACACTGGAAAATGAACTGTTGAGAAGGGAAGCCTATTAATGCAGGCAGAGGCTGGTCACATGACTACAAGTTGGTCACATGGCTGAAAACAGGAAGTGTTCAAGCAGGAAGTAATATTGCTGAACCTTTCCAGCAATAACTTCACAAATTTTACCTAGAGATGTGATTTAGGTTTTATTTTAAGGTACGATGGAAGGCTTTTTGTATAATTCTTACTAGTTTGGAAGAATTTGAGATCACAATTACCCTTTAACATATTTAGAAGAATCTGTTGTAATTGGTTCACTGCATACAAAACTTTTAGCGTTTTTGATTGCACACATCGATCCTTTCTTTGGTAGGCATAGAAATTCTATATGGTAACCTTCAGAACGGTCTTCAAAATACATTGGTTGTCTGTAGTCATAGCCAACATGTCCCTAAATGCCTGTATTCTTCCCCCTACTACATAACACCTGATCCTTGGCCTGTGTGGGGTTCTTAGTTGTTATCTCTCTTTCTTTGCATCTGAAAAGATTTTCCAGCTCTGTATGATCTGGCCTCTCGAAAAGGTTTGCCTTGGTTGGTATCTAGGAGTTGTTGGCTTAGGTATAGTATAGTATAGTATTTGAGGTTGAATAAAGACATACGTCCATCCAGTCCAACCCATCTAGCAATATCCTCATTTCCTACCTAACTGTTGATCCAGAGGAAGGCAAAAAAAACCCACCAAATTTATGAAGGGGGAAAAAATTCCTTCCTGACTCCAAGTGGCAATCGGAAATTTCCCTGGATCAACTCTACTTTATGTATCAATACCAGTAACTTGTAGCATTCCTTGTTTGCAGAAACTCATCCAGCTTTTTTTTGAAACTGACCAATGAACCTGCCATTACAACGTCCACTGGAAGACAGTTCCATAGCTTTACCGTTCCCACAGTGAAAAACCCTTTCCGAGCTTGAAGCCTAAACCTTTTTTCTTCAATGAGAAAGTATGTTCTTTTTATTATCAACATTCTCATCTATTATATCTTTAAGTTTGGATCCAAACATTAACTTGCCCTCAAAAGGTAAATTAGCTATGGTATGTTTGGAGGATGTATCTGCTTTTCTCTAGGGACACCTTTACTAAGAGTCTGATCAATATCCTACAACCAGAACCTGGCTTGCTCTGGAAAGGCCTATGCTGGCTACTACTGGTTTTATGGCTGCTTCAAGTACCAAATACACCCTTTTATGCACCATCATCTATGGTTAGTGATGTTTAGCTACCTCAGCTAAAGCTGCATCAACCTTGGGGGCCGAATTCCAATATTTAGAATCCTCAGGAGAGAGAGAGGATGAGCTTTGAAACAGCCGGGCATATGAGAATACATTTTATCTGGTGTCTTCCATTCATCACAAAAATACCTTGTGTATTTTATTATGCAAAGAAAAAACAGACTCATCTTCATCCTGGAACCATTTCTCTTGATCGTTGTCTTTAGTAAGTGAATCAATAAGCAATGTCTTCCTCTTAAGCTTAAATAAATTTTACAAGACATCTGGATCCATGTTAGAGCCTAAAGCAATGGATATTTATTCTACCTCTAATTCACCCTCTGATTTGAGAATAGGTATGAAGAAGCTCCAATTTATATCATATTATTTAGTTTAGTGTACCTTCTAATAGAAAAGACACATTTTCTGCACAATACTCACAAACAAATCTTCTTGCACACCTGTTTTTTTAATGTGGTGTAAAAAAGCCTCAAAACTGCCAACCACCAGCAGTGTGCATTTACAGTACAACAGTCAAAAAATAAAATTAATTTTAGTGGGCAACCATGGGTTAATACCTTCCTCTTTGTGGAGGCCAAGACATCATTAAGCTTATAAGTTGAAGCTCCTCCCCCTCTTACCTGTCTTAGTTGTGATCGTTCCAGGGTTATTTACAGGGTTATTCAATAAAAGTTCTTATCGTTTAAAATGGTGCTAATTTTGCCCCTACCAATCAGATGTTAGCTTACAAATGTTACATAAGATCTGATTGGTTGGGGCAAAATTAGCACCATTTTAAACGATAAGAACTTTTATTGAATCTCCCTCCTAGTGTACATACCTCTATTCGGACTGTTGTACACTCTATGCGCAAATTTACAAGTAATCCCTATGGTATTGAAACAAAGTAATTACCTTTCAAAAAGAGAGCACTTGTTTACCCTTTAAATGCCAGTTTATAGATTTGATTGTATAAATAGAAAAATGTTTTCTATTTACACTGAATATATGTAAATATAAGCTAGACATCCAAGAAGTTTCTATTTTATTACCTGGCACTGAAAACAGAAAAGGCTAATTGTTCAGTAATAAAAGAAGACATGTCACAATATATATGGCTCCTCATTTGCATTCAGATTAGAACAGAGATCATAGTCCTCTGTGCAAAGAAACTGAAAAATGGCATTAATAAGAAGCAGCAAAATCTTTATCAGGATTCACATGCAGCAATCACAATTGAAAGACTGTAGGGAAAAACCATAGAATTTCCCCAAGCGTGAAGGAATATACAGGGAGATTTAATAAAAGGTCTTATCGTTTAAAATGATGCTAATCTTGCCCCAACCAATCAGATCTTATTTAACGTCTGAAAGCTAATATCTGATTGGTTGGGGCAAAATTAGCACCATTTTAAATGATAAAAACTTTTACTGAATAACCCTGATAGTGTATTAATAAAACTGAGTCTTAGCCAGAAATAAAATGGAATTGCAGCATGAGACAGTTTTAACATTTTAAAGGGCAATATAAATCTCCAAAAAAGCTGTCCTGAATTGCTGTCCTGAGAATGTTTGCAATTTGTTTTAATTATTTTTTTTTTAGTGTTTTAGACATTATATTTTTATGTGCCCACTGGCATAAAGGATCATAATGTAGATTGTTTTCTTAGCCATGCAGGGATCTGAGGCACAGAAAAAATCCTGACTGCTTAATATAAGTCAGGTCTAAAAAGAAAAGTACTAAAAAGTTTGATTTTCACGTTCTTTTCAGGGGCATGTTTAGGGGGTTTACTGGTGCCTGGAATCCCCCCTTTCTGTCTGCTCAGTGCAGTCTGCTGTTCTACTTCTCCTGGTGTCCATAGACTGTAATATAGTTTGTTACATAGATTGTTACATTGTTAATTGAGCTGTGAGTTAGAAGCAGCATTTGTATATTTCAAAAATATATCCAGTCTGTACTGTGATTGACAGCACCATAACTAATCATAATTAATACAAAACTGTATCAATATTAACCCTGCAGCTGCTTAAGGTGATTGCTGAGACTGGGTTTATATACAGAACTTACTGTACTTACCCCACTGGAGGTGGTAGCTGACTATTAACATTTCATTATATATATTATATATACACAGGAGTGAATGTTCCATATATTCCATATACGGAATGATAGTTCAATGTGCCCATACATGGTCTAATGTTATCAGCTTCCCCTACTGTAGTAAAGGGAACCGGAAATGGAAATTTTCCATCTTGTCCGATAGGTCCCAATACTGACAATATTCAGCCAATTCTGTCAGATCCACCGTCAGTGTCACAGCTCTGACTTTGAAGGACACTAATGATATTGAAGGGCAAGTGTGTATTTCTCGGTAAAAGAGATTAGGCTGGGAACAAATGGGCAAATTTTTAATCTCGACTATTAGCCACTACGAGCAGCTGGCCGGGACAAATCACTGTTAGTTGCAGCAAATGTCTCCTATGGACCGCTCAATCTGCGGTGATTTACCAACATTGGTCGCTGCCGCCGCCGAAATCTCCTCAGATTCTTTAGACCAACCAACCGATACACATAAATATCGTCAGGTTGGGACAAAAAATCTGCTCGTATGTACCCAGCCTTAATGAAGATACTTTATAACAAAAGTGATATTTGGCTAACTGTGATGATAATTATGGCAAGTACAGAATATACAATATTATTATTTGATGCATATATAATAGAATATATGGATGTATTTGGTCATGAACTTCCTTCTGAGGTTGTTCGGTGGTAACCCATTCAGGAATCCCCCCCTTGAAAATCCTGCGCTCCCTGCTATTAGTGACAAGACACAGCCCAATTCATCTCTTGCAGCAAGAAACCTCACTGACCCCTGATTTGGCACATTATGGAAAGATTTTTGTAAATTAACCAACCCCAAAACTAACTACTGGCCCCACTGTGTAGTGCTAAAAAATCCTTACCTTTCATCTCTGCTCCAAATAGTTCTCCTGCAGTGTTTGTTCAAAGTTCTAGAAAGTGAAAAGTAGGAGCTATCTGTGTGTCATCCCCCTTGGACATACCCTTTAAGTTTTCCCTTCATTTGGGGTTAGCCTGAACCATAAAAACCCCATTTGATCAGTTTTAACTTTTGCAGTGATTGATAACTTTTACTATTTTTAAAATGTGCGGCTGCTTATACACATACAGGGTTATTCAATAAAAGTTCTTATCATTAAAAATGATGCTAATTTTGTCCCGGATGTTATCTTTCAAATGTTAAATAAGATCTGATTGGTTGGGGCAAAATTAGCACCATTTTAAATTATAAGAACTTATATTGAATCACTCTGATAGTTTCAGTTTAAGAAATCTGATTCATAAAGCTTGTGAGCTGTGACGAATTGTTCTTTTGGTGATATTCCTGCCAGAGGCATTTGGAAACTCAACAGCGAGTGTTGCAACCAAAGACAGACAAATTATTGTAAAACATGCTTCGTCACTTGGTGGGCCTGTTACATGAAATTACACCAAATGAAAGGTTAATGCTGGCAGATATGGTAGATTATAGGGTTACATGCCTCCTTGTATGTACCTGAAAAGAAAAGGGGATTTAAATATGTTTATACCTATTACTAGCTATCTATATCTCTATACAAAAAATTTCCTCTCTGCATTCCTGCAATTTTCCAACAACCGACTAGCACGTTCATTGTATAATCAAGTTTACAAATGTAATAATCGTATACTGAACGTAATTATGATCTCAAACATGATCTAGCCAGGGAAAGTCAGCAGTAAAACAAAAAAGTAAAACAGCTGCCCCATTACAATCAATTCGACATTCATCTTGGATAGAATGTTACATTTTTTATAATGTCCTGTTTGAGTATGGCCAACCTAATACACAATAGCAGGAATTATCCTGCAGATTACAGTATATCTTTATAAATGGTAGGAAACCCACCCAAGCATGGGGAGAACATATAAACTCCTTGAAAATCTGTGCTCCAGTCACACACATATATGTGTATGAAAGTGTTTTTTTTTTTTTAGGTTTTTTTTGTACATTTGTAGGAGATGTTAAATAATTTGGCTTGAAGAGCCAAATTACTGTTTTCTATTTCTTCTTCTTTTTCTTCTATTTTATTCTTCCGCTTTTTTGGACTGTATCTCCTCCCACAGATTTTGAGCTAGAGACCTGAAATGTGGATATTTCAAAACAGTTTGTTTCATGTTCATAAACACAAACGCTGATACCCCCAACTCCCCACACAGACACAGGTACACCCACCTACTGACCTACCTTTCCATTCCCCATGGAAGCCGTACCTAAAGGATAACTATAGTCAAAAAAACTAATTTTGATCAATCATCACTAAAAGTTAGTTATATGGTTATACATGCAAAAACACATACCCTCAACCTCACACGGGTACACACACCTACCCTTCCATTTCCATGGCAGTCATACTTAAAGGGTAAATAAAATTTAAAAAAAAGTTGATATATCCTCAATAATAGTTAGTTTTATGGTTGTAAAAACAAAAAAGACATACCCCAACCTCACATGGGTACACACACCTACTGACCTACCCTTCCATTCCTGTGGCAGCCTTACTTAAAGGTTAACTTAAGTCAAAAAAGCTTATTTTGATTTATCCTCAATAAAAGATAGTTTTATGGTTGTAAACACAAAAAAGACATACCCCCTCAACCAGACCCAGTTACACACACCTACTGACCTACCCCTCCATTACTGTTACAGCCATACCATAAACTAAAGTCAAAAAAACTAATTTCGACCAATCACCAAAAAGTTTGTTTTATTTAACCCCCAACCCAAAACAGGTACACACACCTACTGACCTAACCTTCCATTTCTGTGGCAAAAATAGTCAAAAATAAATTTTGATCAATAATCAAAAAAGTTTGTTTTTTTAACTTCCAACGTGACACAGGTACAAATACCAACTGATCTACCCATTCATTGATGTGGCAGTCATATTTAAAGGGTAAGTATAGTAAAAAAAAAACACTTTGACCATAAAAGTTAGTCTTTTATCCCCCAACCAGACATGAGTACAAACACTAACTGACCTACCTTTAATTCATGTGACAGCCATAGTTAAAGGTTAAGTAAAAAACAACAATGTCCTCATCATTGGCATTATTGGGTTTTAAAATCTGCAGCACAAACACACACATTTCCTTCCAAAGCCTTTCAAGCCAAATTCATAGTTTATACTTTAGTATATACTTTCCCTTTCTAGTTATTATTGAGATGCATGGCAATTACCATTTTTTAAAGGGAAAGTGTATCATATACCAGATATTCCTTATTAAAGAGTTTAAAGGTGAATTTATGGGCAAGAGAGTGATTACATATATGCCTTTATTTCTGAAAGGTTTAAAGGGAAAGTAAACAATTTACCAGTTTTGCAAATTACATGCATATAATTAGCAAGACGTAATTTTTCTGCGGCCCCAGAACGCTTTACTTTACCTTTAAATGTACAGGGGCCTGGCCCAGACTTCCAATCTAGGCACTGACACCACTGGCCCAAAGCCCAGGGACCATCGAGATAGCATGGTCCTATGCTGCCTGATGCCCTTAGACAAGGGACATATTGGGACTTAAGGAGGCTCAGTGAGCAGGAGATTTAAAACCTGCTTCTGTGTGTGCAGCTATGATCTGAAATAGATAATGGGAGGGTAAATGTGGTGTAAATGGGAATAATGGAGAGAATGTTAACAGAATGGCAACACGAGGCAGAGGGATATCAGAGGGTAAAGAAATCCTGAGATAAAAAGCAGCAGAAAAGGCAATAAAACTCAGGAAAACAAAATTATTAAAATATATGGGGAAATACGAGAGATACAAAATAGAAATACGAAGGCAGATGAGTTGTAAGGAGAGAAGAATAAATTAGAATGACGAGAGAATTACTTGAGGGGATGGTATATGTGTCATGTTCAACTGGCAATTTCACCCCCTAAATCACCCCCTCCCTCCCCTGATATTTCCCAGGGTAAGGACCTAAACCACTAGGCCCTCAATTTTGTGATGTTCTGTCAAAGATTGGCTTGTAATGCCAGTCTATACCCACCTCCCCAATACTTTCAGTTTTTTTCTATTGGCCAGATATAATGGTGAATCTAGACTGGCATTACGAGTCTTTGACATTAGGTATGACACATCTAGATGGACCTACAAAAAACAGAATTCTAGTGCCTATTGCATATTGGCTACCTCTAGATGGACCTAGTGGTTTAGGAGGTTTAGGGGTTTACCCCACTATATTTCTTCCTTATGGATGGGGAGATTCATGGGGATATGAGAACTGTTTTTTAACTGTTCTGTGCGTGTTACACTATATATAGTGATGTTTAAATTCACTTATACTGTGCATATTGGTTGGAGTTCATAGAGATATTGGGCAGATAGGTTGTGTGTATATGTAGCAGTGTCTGAATGCATGTATGTGTTTAGCAGTGTGTGTATGTTTAGCAGTGTAATTGCCCTTGTAGTGTCTGAGTGTCTGTAGCAGTGTATGTGTGTTGGAATGCTGCTAATCTCTTAATTTGTTGGTGCCTCTGGTACCGGTCTGCACTGGGCTGAACTATAAGGTTTTTTTTGTGGGCCCACCTAAAAGTTTGATATGGGGCCTTTTACTTCTAGCTATGCCCCTGCTAGTGTCTCTCACACATCCTCAACTCCACTCTTCCTGGTCATCAGGGGAGAGAGAGGAAGAAGGTAAGTTACAAACACTATTTGGGGTACTGCTAGTCTGTGTGGGAAGTTATATTAACCAGTCTCTCTTCAGCGACACCAATCTCTCTTTGGCACATATATACCACCCTCCATTTTGGATATCTATGTCAACCCTCCAGTTCCCCAGTCACTGTTAAGTCAACCCTCCAGATCTTTCTGAACGGTGGCTGGTGAACTGGGGGCTTGTTAGTTTGCAATAAATTAAGACAGAGACAGTTTGCTCTATCGTGGCATGAAATTCCCATGTGTAATGAAAAGTTTGGGGGCCCCTAAATATGACCAGTGTCTATGGCCCCATTTGGTCTTAAAGGGCAAAGGGCATGTCCACCCCCAAATCTATTTTTTGCTGTAGTGTAGGGAGCGCTATCCTGTGTACTTTTGCCATATACTTTCATTATTTTTTTGGAACAGTTATTTTGATTTTTGTGTTTCTTATGGGTGTAGCAATTGATTTCTCTCCTCCTATAGTGGGCAGTGTGCTTGTAGTCTATGGAGATATGTCCACCAATCAGAAGGGTTTTGCATAATGGTTAAAATAGCCCTTTCTCTGTTTATTAATTAAACATGCAGAATCTGAGCAACTGATTTGCAAGTGCCACCTGGGATTCTGGGATTTTACATTAACCCATTCCCTACTTCTATAGTCATCAGAACTACATGATCTTATATATATATATATATATATATATATATATATTATATATATATATATATATTATATATATATATAATATAATAATATATTATATTACAGAAATACAAAGGTACCCACAGGTCAAACTTGAATGGCACCCAGGCATTTCCTTGCTTGGAATGGAGTGCTGATCGCTGCTGTTTGCTCTATAGTAAGACACAACAGTTGTTACAAGCAGGGCAGCATTTATTACAGACCTGGTTGCTTTTACACTGCAATTATTCACACTCAGCTCTGCATGTGTTTCTGATATCCCTTTGATTACCATGTTGCTCTCTAGACTGGTTTGCAATCATCTCCCTCTGTTCTATTACTGGAGATTATTTCTGGTATAATATTGGAACCAGATATTCCTTTTGTTACTCAGACCTCCTGTTGAGTATTTAGTTGAGATAACAAATCATACTTTTACTGGATTTTTTCTTTATCTTAGATACTGATAGCAAATTTCTGAGAGCTAAATCAAGAGCCAAGGGCTGCCCATTCAAGCTACCCAGACAGAATCACTCAATAAGTTTATATCCCAGTACATGCCTCAGAACAAAGCTATAACATCTCAGATGAAATGCAAAACTGAAACTAGCTCTCCTTACTGAACATTCACTATTTGTAGTGACTCCTAAACCCACCCCCAATATCTGATTGGTCCAACATCCAAGATCCAATCAGATTTAAGACTGTATCTAGACCAATCAGATTTTGGGGAGTTGTTTATGAGACACTATAAAACAGCATGAAATCTTCAGAGAAGCTCAATTGCTAATCAGCAGTCAAACCAGCAGGTCTTGCCTTTGTATTTAGGTTAGAGATTTGCAAGTAGATGGCTGGTTATTTAGTTGGACTGCAGAAATGAATGTTTTGTACCTCCTGGGATTCATACCTATGGTGTTGTTATATAGCAGTCCATAAACTGCACATACATGTCAATAAAACAGATAAATGATAATAGTTTTTTTGATTACAGAGCCTGAAATTGCTTTCCTTTGGCCAAATAGCTTGCAAAATAGCAACTAAACCAAGTGCCTATGTAGTTGCACTACAAGTTTTACCTTTCTCTGACAAGCACTCTCAAACAGCAGAGGGCAGATAGGGAATGTATAGGATAGGGGTTGTATATTGAAAACATGCAGTGTAAATACAACCAGGTTGTATTGAATGCAGCCCTGCTATTTACATTTACTATAAGCATCCCCCAATAATGAGATGATTTGATCACTAAATATATATCCACTTAAAATATAAGCCTATTATAAAATAAAAATGTGCTTACAGATGCAAAATCACAGTTTATTCCTGTGCTGAGCAGGGAAATGATTTCTCTATTGCCCCAGAGCACTGCATAGCCAGGAAAACCCAACTTGGGCACCTCATTACACAGAAAGTGAATGGTTGGGTAATTCACTGGAATAGCAGCAACTAAAGGGTTACTTTGTTATGTAACTATGTTATGTAACATAGTAACCCTTTAGTTGCCAGCATTCACGTGGCAGGACGCACATAAGTAAAAAGACCTTTTAAATGTTGCAACAAAAATGAAAGTTTATTGCAAGAACTTTCTGCACATTTCCTTTAAGATAACAGGTATAAAAGGACATCAATACTGAAAAAAAAATGTTATCTTAAGATATCCAATCTGAAACATCTTCTGCTAGGTGCAGTTTTGCTATAACTAGAATGGAGATGGTGTTCATGCAAATCATGTGAATTGCATGATGGGAAATTCCCTCTTTCAATGCTGCCTCATAGTGATTACTGAGCATGCTTGCCCTCATAGAAACCTCTACAAGGAATAGTTAGAGGCGGAAACAAATTACACCAGAAATGGCTCCTACTCTTTAATTTCTGGGACTTTGAACAGACATTACAGGAGAACCGTTTGGAGCAGAGGGGTAAGGTGAGGATTTTTGAACACTACACAGTGAGGCCAGTAGTAGGTTAAATTTTAGTTTTGGGGGTGGAAATGCCCTTCCAGCTCTGGATGCAGCCTCTTTTAGCAAGTCTCCCCAAGCAGAAACCCATATCAAAGTCTGTAAAACAGCAGATGAATTTAAAGAATATTTTGCTGACAAGCCAACTACTGTAGACTTAATATCAGAAGATAGAAAGGAATTGCCTAAGGTGGAAGATAAGTCCCAAAAAATTCTTTAAACAAAGCTGATGTGAGAATTGTTTTAAAGAACACTTTATAAATCACACACCTACTGACCCACCCTTCCATTTCCATGGCAGCCATACTTAAAGGGTAACTATAGTCAAAAAACAAATTTTGACTAATCATAAAAAAGTTTTTTTTTTAACTTACAACCTGATCCAGGTAGACACACCTACTGACCTACCCCTCCATTACTGTGTCAGCCATACTTAAGGGGTAACTATAGTCAAAAAAAATAATTTTGACCAATCATCAAGTTTTTTTTTTATCCCCCACACATCATTTCCATTGCAGCCATACTTAAAGGGTAACTAGTCAAAAAAAGCCTACTGAGCTACCCATTCATTCATGTTGCAGCCATATTTAAAGGATTCGTAAAAAAATAACAATATCCTCATAGCCATTATTGAGTTTATTCAGAAACTTCCCCTTTCGAGTTATAATTGATTTTACAGTGGTTTTTCTTGGTGTGATTCTTATACTAATTCTTCTCCATATTCCCTAAGTAACTATTTACTGTGATGGGAAAAAGATAATCATGAAATGGTTAAAAATAAAAACACACTGCTCAATAAATATGTGATGGGAAACAGGGCCATTTCTTGGCATTGTCCAAAACCAGGGTGCCCAGTGTTCTTCCTAGCAAGCCCCCTGCAGCTTTTACTTGCTATTTTAGAACTGCTCTCCTTGTTCAGCTGCCTTAAAGGGAAAGCTCAGTGGAAAATATCAATATTGTGAAAATACTTATGGGGAGATTGAATTTAAAAGATCACGTTACTTACCATTGCTCGATCCTGCGATACAATATCAGACATAAACAAGATCACATCTGGTATTGCATCGTTGTATTGCTTTAAGGTAAGACGCTACTGGTTGCGCTCCTTAAAAGTGCCATACAAGACCCCATTAAGTTTCACGCCATGAGGCAGCGCTAAACTTAACCAATGGAGTTTTGAATCAGTGGCACATCTCTATTTCCAAAACCATTTGAAAATGGCACTGTGCCCTAAAATCTGTGTAAAGCACATGTTAACTCAATATTACTTCGGGTTAACGTGGGTTTTAGAAGGATTTGACCAATATTGAATCTCCCTGTTAGTTATATTATACATTTGTAATTATTCTACATATTCTATTCCATTTTGTAAGATAAGTTGAATTTATACCCCTTGCTATTACCTGCTGTTGTTCTGAAGTCCTTCTTCTTCCCAGGATGCACACCAATGTGGAATGTTCCTAACAGTAATTTCTTCTGATTGGCTGTTGGTTGGGTCAAACCTGCTCAGATCTCTACTAAGCAACTGAATCAACCCAGGCGCTGGGTCAAGGGCAAGACCATGAAGGTCTCTACTAGGGGTTCTGAAGTCAGTATTTCAGAAGCATTTATTTATACACAGATAATATGTCATTAGAATGAAAAAATACTGGTATTTTTTCTTAATTTTTTCTTATATTTGCACTGAACTTCCCCCTTAATCTGCAACATTGTAATGACTAGAGATCCTGAACACAGCTCACTCTACTCTGCAACAATGTTGCAAATGAACTGAAGGTGATGGAAGGAGGGAGGAGAATAAGCTAAAATGAATGAGAGCACTTCTAAAGTAAAATCTGCTGCAGACTTTATAACAGTGGCCCCTGTGACTAGCAGCCATGAGATCCCTATCCCTGCCTCTTTCTTCCTTCCACCCAACTCTCCAATTAGAACTTAGAGTGGGTGAGGAGTGAACAATTCAATGGAGGAGACATGGTAGTTAGGTACATACTGTATATCATGTCAATGCTGGCAGCTGAAAGGGTTAATGGTAATACTCTGCTGGCACTATAAGTTGTAATGGCATTACTCTGGGGAAGTCTGCTGGCACTGAAGGGTTAATGGCAATACTCGGGAAGTCTGCTGGCACTGTAAGAGTTAAACATCTATGAGCTCACCATATTTCCCTGTTCCGCCCCACCTGGCTACTTTTATATGTCACACAGGTGGAAACAATTTCTAGGGAAAACACTGGTGCCACATACCACACATGCACTAAAAACCTATCCTGTCATTCCAATTGATATTTCTTTGGATGTATACATACCTCCCCACCCCACCTGGTACAGTGTGTACCCCATATTGACTACTAAAGTGGTCCACAGTCTGTAGGAAGGAATTGAGTGGGGAAACCCAGCTGCAACAGTTTGGCTGGCCAAAGTTTTGGGGGGGGGTTGGGCTTTCCCTAAATGCACTGTGCGCTGGAAAAGCATGTGTTTATTGCATTACCCTCACTTCCTGTCATAGCATTGGCTATGGCAAAACTATGGCATAATCTGGCCCACCCCACATCAAATTATATTTATTGTACTTACATTTAGTATTATTGTATTTACACTTAGAGCCATAATTATAAAGGTGTGGTATTTAGCGTTAGTAAATTTATGAGCACAATTGTAAATCTATGATAGCAGCTGTTAAATGTACAATAGTGATCGTAAATCTATGTTCATGGTCATAAATCTACAGCTGTGATCGGAGATTTAGGCTTGCTATAGAATACAATCCAGAAAACACTCCAGCATACTGCTGTTGGCTTTTTGCCAGACAAATAGGTAGGTGCAATCCCCCTGCCCTCTACTCCAAGGGCCAGACAATTCACCTTTGTAGTGTGCTCCCCTATACTTTCTTGTGCTAAGAATCGCCATAGAATACCTTTGCGGTAGTTTACTACTGCATGGTATTCTACGATAGATCGGTCACACATTTATGACTGCTTGCCGTAAATGTACGATTTGCCATATACGGCCGCGGTCGTACAATAACAAAAAACAGCGGCCCTTAGCACTTTTGTTCACATTTGTGGCAGGATGCTTTCTGCTGGGAGTAGAAAGGAGGGACAGGTTTGCAAGGGTCTCTGATGTCTACTGACTGGAGATCCATGTAGCCCCTCTCTTGTGCTACGGCCTATTGGCAAGAAAGGGGCAATTGTATTGCAAAAGCACATTCCCCAGACTTTCAATTTTAAAAAAATGCTGCCATTTTTCATGCACAAAAGCATGTACCCATGGCTTTCTACAAAAAAAAATGACTTCATTTTAAAATTACTTAATCCCATAAACACAATTTAACAGAAGATTCAAGATTTGCACTGTCATGCAACCACGAGTATTAGATATACATTCCATGGGCTAGTTGGCGTGTCCTGTCTGGTTCTGGCTACCTCCTGTCTTAGAGTTCAATACAAGGTCTCTCTACCAGTTTATATTTATAGGTAAATAGGTAGGTAGACCACTGTTTATTTAGAACTTGAAAAGAATTTGGAAATCCAAAACACTGAGTGTCTATAAAATACCTGCAGGATTATCTCAGGTTGAATTTAGACACTGAACATCCAATATATAAAGGATAATGCACTACCTATAAGGATATTACACCACAGAGGAGTTCCATGACCATATAGAAGCACAAGGCTGTAGAACTCCAAGGTGAAGTAAATCCATATATTACACTGTATTATTTCATACAGTACATAAGCCAGCCCCCCCCCCAAAAACAAACAAACAAACTCAGCACAGACACACTCTCTTTCCACTCTCCCTGTCTCTCCCCCTCCTTGTATAAGTAATTTGTATAGGCAGCCCTTTTTAGTATATAAATAGTTAATTGCTGTTCCTATTGGAAAGTAAAGGAAGGGCCGAGCATCGGCTCTCTCACCCTCTCTCCCTGTCCCGTTTGTTTCACTGATTGAGTTATGATGTAGATCAGGGGAACAGGAGGCTTTCCAGTGAGAAAAAGAACTGACCTGGCTATTCGCTCCTCCTTATCTAGCAGTTGAGCACAAGATAAGACAGACATTAACCTGAATTGCAATGGAAAGTTTAGGTAAGTTCCCAGCTGGTCTAAGAAGAGCCCAGGGGTAAGGACCTACTATAGCATTTTAGGTCATTATCCTGGGTACTATAACAGGGAAAATGGGAGCAGGGAGGAGGCAAGTAATTTCTCCTTTAAAACTTGATATTTTTCCAGTTAGAGTATTATTGCTTTCATGTTTAGTGAGCATACTGAACAAAGAACGTCATTCTTAGAGGAAGTATATATTTCTCATTGAAAGCAACCTTTATTAATAATGTGCATTCCTTATCACAAAGTTGATTACATATTTTGCAATTTTTCTGTGGATTTTAATTTTTGATCCTTTAACTACGTAATTACACAAATCTACCCACAGAATTCTTAGATCAGGAAATATGATTGCATGTTTTTATGTGGTGTCATGGATTCTTTTTTTTCTTTCTTAAAACTTTCATGTGGATTCAGTTTTGACACAACAAGCCATCAGTGTGCTTGTCATTTCTGGCATGCTGTACTCATATTTAAAAAAAGAAATGGAATACACAATTCTAAACAAGCAGATTAGTTCCTCCTGGGACAATGTATTTTAAACAGAAAACCAAATACATTTCCATTACAAAATATTTTGATCAGAGAAATAGTAAAATGATCCCCTGCACACTAATAAATTGTTGTTTTTCCATAGCAGCCCTACAGTGAATGCCATGCAATCGATTAAAAGCATTACATTGCAACTACATCAGTGTGAGCAGGGGTGAAACTGCAGCCCCCCACACACTTTTATGCCAGGCCCCTGACATACACCCCTCCTCTCCCTGATCTCCATATTGGTTCCTCTATTCACTGCTTTTAAACAGCTGATCCAGCGTTCATATCGGTAACGATACCGGTACCGGACCAGCAGTAGTTTAAAACAGCTGATCCCACCCACCTTTACTTACGTCCACGCGATCAGCTGTTTACATGCAGGGAGCCATGGTACCAGTCAGGAGACTCCAGGCCCCCTTTAGATGCACAGTGATGTCACCTAAACATATTAGTGATGTCACCTAAACTATTGACTGTAGATCCATTATTCAGTATACAAATATGAGAATAAGTTTGTTATTTTTTATTTTTCCACAAAAGCCATTTAGTGGTTACCAAACCATCCGTTGGTCTTTCAAAACGTAACACAAACTGTGTGCAGAGACACAACCATTTAACCAAGCTCATGTAATGCTTTGAGGATAAAGGACATACCTTTGAAGATTGTAATGTTAACATATTGGCAAAGGAACGTGACTGGTTCAAGAGAGGTGTCAAGGAGGCCATTTATGTGAAAATAAAGAAATCAAGCCTAAATAGAGGTGGGGGGTTCGACACCAACTGTCTGCCATGTACAATGCTGTTTTGACACCTTACTCTGGGCGTTCCTATAACACCTCTTAGCCACTATCCAATCATGCCCTTAACACCTGGCTGTGATATGCTAATTGGGATTTTCCAGGGTACATAATTGCCACAGATTCTTGTACAAGTCATTCTGAATTGAGAAAGCCAGTCGGATGACTAGCGAAACGTCTTCAAGAACTAAACTTCAAGTCCAGTTGATCTAATTGAATACAACAGATATATCTGGTTCCAATATTTCACCAGAAATAATCTCCAGTAAGGGCTAGGCCAGACTGCTTGCGTTTTTTTCCAGATCATTGAAAATGCGGCAATGCACTGAAAACGCGCATTTTCGGGGTGCGTTGCGATTTCGATTTGAGTTCCGCATTTTTAGTCGCAATCGCATGCATTTTCCTATACCTAATGAAGAAAACGCATGTGCAACACAACAAAATCGCACATGAAATTGCATGCAATTCCGTGTGCTATTGCGTTTGTGGCGCAGTGTGGGCGTGCCCTAATAGAGCATAGAGAGATTATTGCAAACCAGTCTAGAGAGCAACATGGGAATCAAAGGGATATCAGAAACACATGCAGCAAAGCTGAGTCTGAATAATTGCAGTGTAAAAGCAACCAGTCTGTAATAAATGCAGCCCTGCTTGTAACAATAGTTGTGTCCCTTATTCACCACATAATCTCGTATCTCTCTGTATATATACAGTATATATATAGTAAGACAAATTTGAGCCGCACACCAGTTTTCTGAGGAATATAAAGGCTTTTTATCAATAAACGTTGCTGTTATATATGTGGGCATTTATTGATAAAAGCCTTTATATTCTTCAGAAAACTGGTGTACGGCTCAAATTTGTGTGTTGGGACATTGGGCGTGAGATTCACACCCATATCTTTACAGGAACATGATTATAGGGGGTCATATTTATAGACATGGTATCCATTTTTAGTACATTTACAGCTGCCATTGTGATTTACTGATAATGCTGCAGCTTTATATATATATATATATATATATATATATATATATCAATGGTATATATCTGGTATAATATGGTATAATCAGTTTATCAATGGTATATATATATATATATACCATTGATAAACTGATTCAATCCGACATCAACATGCTACTTGCACACAACAATATCAGATCATGTAGTTCTGATGACCATAGAAGAAGAGAAATGGTTAATGTAAAATCCCAGAATCCCAGGTGGGACTTTCAAATCAGATGTTTGCATGTTTAACTGATTCTGCATATGTAATAAATAAATGAAGCAAGTGCTATTTAAACCATTATGCAAAACCCTTCTGATTGGTGGACATATCTCCATAGACTACAAGCACACTTGATAACTGTTCCCAAAAAATAATGAAAGTATATGGCAAAAGTACACAGGATAGCACTCTGTACACTACAGCAAAAATAGTTTTGGGGGTGGACATGCCCTTTAAGTTATTCATCCTTATTCAGGGGGTTATTTTAACAGCTGGCCTTAAATACAATTGCCACCATGTTCAACAACACTAGATTTTAATACCTAGAATTATTTACAGCAAACAGCGTCTAAGGACAGAATGTACAAAATAATTGTAAAAAGGACATGATGAGGGTTAAACATGTCAAAATAAATGTGGAATTCATGTGCTATGTATTGCTCTGTTGCCTATAAACAACTTAAGGTTATACTGTATGTGAATTGTAAAAAAATAATGGATGATGGAATATTAGTTGTGTACGGTTGTATGATAAGAGTTAGCTGTAATGAAAAACCTGCAGTCATTTAGGTTAAGGAATAGTTCACTTCCAAATTTAACTATTCCATTAATGTATTGATTGAAGCCTGTGAGGTTAAGGAGCTATGTCTTACCTTCCGTTCTTCAATCAATAACTCAGGAGCCAGGGCCAAAGGTAAGTATATTTACCTTTTGCGCAATACTCTGCTGCAGAACTCCAGATGGACACTTATAAGTGCCGGGGTGGGGGGCCCGGTTTCAAGCTGCGGGACCCCTAAGCCCAAAAAGGCCCTTCCAAGGGCCACAATGGGAGACCCCTGAACGTCCAGCCGTGGGACCTGGAACATTCGAGGATTCTCTAATTCGGCCATTTAAGGATTACCGAAAACAGCCCACAGAAAACCAGAAGTAACGCTTGTGCCTTACTTCTGTTTTTTTTTGTTCTTTCCGCAGGGACCTGACCATTTTCCAGGTCTCAGAGCCATTTACAGTAAGTACCACTGCTATTTAAACCGTTATTTAAGGCGGAAATTTCTGACTTTCTTTCCCATTGACTTTAATGGCGGATTCGTGCATTTTCGTATTTTTTCAAAGAAACCTGGAGCGGAACTTTTCAGAAGTTCGGCCATCTCTATGTTTGAATTGTAAGGAAATTATGCTAAAAATTTGGATTTTACATTACTGATCAAAGCCTAACCTGAAAAACATGTAAATCCCTTAAAGGGAAAGTTCAGTGGAAAATATCATTATTTTTTAAACTCAGTTTAAATTACACATATATTCATTCTACATATTCTCTTCCATTTTGAAAAATCAGATTTCCTACCCGGTCCTTCTTCCTTCTTCTTACCAGGATGCACCACTTCCTTGGAATGTTTCTAACAGTAATTTCTATTGACTGGCTGTTGGATGGGTCAAACATGCTCAGATCTCTACAGCTTTAAAGCAAATATATTTTCACCAAACTTTCCCTTAATATATATAAATGATAAATATATAATCAATATATTTTCATTAAAAAATTGCCAAATACTTTGTGCAAGCTTTTCCTGAAATGTTTAGAAAATATGAAGAAATAAATTGAAGGTTACCTCACATTGTTACCATATATACTCGAGTATAAGCCGATCCAAATATAAGCCGAGGTACCCATTTTTGCCTCCAAAATCAGAAAAACATGATGGACTCGAGTATAAGCCGAGGGTATACAGTAATACCTAATACCTTTCCACTGTAGATGTTTGGAAACTACAACTCCCAGCATGCTTTAGTTGCTGGGAGTTGTAGTTTCCAACCACCTATATAGTAGAAAGGAGTCATGTCTGTATGTATAGGCTAAATCTCTATCCTCTGTAAAACACATTCTATACAATTATTCTGATTTGCAGCTGACAGCTCTTCCTCCTATACCTATTGTATTGTATTTAGTAGAGCTTCAAACGGTAAACTGGTGACTGGTGAGTCACCCCCCAAATCCTTACATTGCAAAAGCCAAGTATGTTTTTAATTAAAAATAATGCAGACAGTTGATTCAGCGCCCAATGCCCATTGAACAATGCCACTCAGTTGGGCATTGTTTGTTGATATGTTTGGTCGGACCACCAACAACTCCGACAAAATGGCTATACATGTATAATTAACTCCTGAATCGACCATGTGTATGGCGTTTAAGAACATAATGCTGTGGTTACAAGTCAGATTTGTTCAGTATTACATAGTGTTATTTGCTTATCAATATAAGGTCAGCAAACCACAAGACACATTGCCACAGTAGATGCTTAAGTGCTTTTGTTAAGTAGCCAGACTTTAAAAAAAATTTAAATATTTACCCTTAGGCCTGGATTTGACTCATACATACTGTCCCCCCAGCCTGGCCAGTCTTCAGTCTTCAGTCATCCCGCCAGCGTGCGTGATGACATCATCGCACACCCGCGAAGAACTACTGGGAACTGCCGGCTTTCCTTCGTGACTCGCGGCTGCATTTGGAATTAAGGTAAGTTTGCTTTTGACTCGAGTATAAGCCGAGGCAAGGTTTTTAGGTTGATTTTTAAACCCAAAAACCTCTGCTTATACTCGAGTATATACGGTATATGAAAAGGATTAAGCAAAAGGTGTTATGTGTTCTGTCTCCAATCAATCTGATTATCCTGCTGTCACCACCTTGTCACACCGATATCAAATTATCTTGTTTTAGGCTCAGGGCCCAGTGTACTGCATAGAAAAATAAAATATGCTTGTGTCGTTTCTTTTCAATGTTAATTGCTGTCCAGTTACTTTATATTGGCATTTTCATTTAAAATGCATGGATCCAGACAGAAATGGCCAAAAAACAACAATCTAAAAACTAAATAGGGCGAACATTGCAGTGGAACATTGCCCTTGGTTAGCCTTCAAAAAACTCTAAAATGTGAGTCCACATTGGTTTAAACCCTTGCACGTGTATTTTCAGCTTCTTCATGTATGGCATACATTAACATTTTTTGCTTTCTACCACTATCACCAAATTTATTAATTTATATGGAGATCTTCTCCTCCCTCACAGACTGGGCTTTTGCACTGCGGCAGCACATACACAACTGTGGTGTCCCCCCATAAAAGACAGACAAACAGTGGTGGCCTAGTCCAGTGAGCGAATCTGGCAAACAGAGGAATCTGCTTTTATATAGTCAGAAATTATAATACCATTATAATACATAAGGATTGGCATTTATAATGGGGAGGTGCAGAGGCGAGAATCTATATTACAGTCACTCAATGAGGTCACTGAGTGACTTCCTGTATTCCACTGCCCCTCCCACTGTCTCCCCCTCCCTGTATTAGTCATTTAAATAGGAATTCATGTTTATTGTTGACAGACAATGTTCGTTCCTTCTTTCTCTTCCAATTGGAACAGTAATTAACTATTTATACACTAAACACGGATTCCTATATAAATTACTAATACATGGAGGGGGAGAGACAGTGGTAGTGGACAGGTTTTTTTTTTGGCTGACCTTATGTATTATAAGAAATAATACGCTACCTACAGTGTAACATATGGATTTACTTCACCTGCAGCCTTGTGCTTCTATAAGGTCATGGAATTCCTCTGTAGCGTAATATCCTTATATTACACTGTAGGTAGCGTATTATCCCTTATATCATTTACATTAGTGGGGTACATTATCTACCATTTATTAGAACTTTCATGAAGTCTATTTTATTTTCTGGATTTGTCAAGGCAGGAATCCTTGCCAGAGTTGACCAGTACATGCATATACTGTAGGATAGGAGACTTAAGGGAATATTTTATGTAGCTGTTTAAGTAGCCCTTTGCTAAATGCCACACCACCTGTTGTGCTTTTAAAGGGCATGTCCAGCCTTTTAAACATTTTTTGATATGTTGTAGGGTTTCCTCCCCCAGCCCCAAACGCCATAATAAAATTTTCAGAAACTCCCCCGATCTTTACTTACCTTCCCTCTTTCCTCTGCTGCACTGTCCCGGCCCTCTGCTTGCATGAAACTGCAAGCAGGGAGCCAGACCAGCAGCCGCGTCCCTGATTGGCTAAGAGGCAGCCAATCATGGACGCAGCTGCCGGCTGCTCAGAACGCATGGGGAGAGAGGTAAGGTAAGTAGAGTTCTGGGCATAATAAATCTATCATGGCGGTTGGGGCTGGGTTAGGGAGACCTACGATATAACCAAGGGGTTTTACGCTAGGGGGAGGGAGATTAAAACAGGAGGGAGAAGGAGGGGTAGGGCTGCAGTACGCATGGCAAAATTCTCCAGGAGGAGAGACAGAAGGCAGAGTCCTATATGAACTCTGCTAGGCTCCTGGTGGCCAGTTTTGGGGACTTTGGAGGGGCATAGCAGGGCAGCCATTTGGAGCTGGGATGTAAGGTAAGGATTTTATTACACTACAGAGTGGGGCCAGTAGTGGGTTAAATTATAGTTTTGGGGGTGGACATGCCCTTTAATATCAATAAAGCCCCAGGACCCGATGGATTGCATCCTCGGATTTTAGTTCAGTTCTATCTAGACCACTGTTTCTCATCTTTTCAGATTCACTTTTGTCTGGGGATGTGCCGCTGGATTGGAAAAAAAACAATGTAATACCAATATTCAAAAAAGGTAGTCATTCACGGCCTGGTAACTATAGACCCACTTGTAAGCCTAACATCAGTGGTAGGGAAGATGATAAATAATTGTTTTTTATGAAGAAGTTAGTTAGATTCAGGCACAGCAGAGGAAGTGGTATACTTAGATTTTGCCAAAGCTTTTGATACTGTGCAGGGGTGCCCCTATCATGAAGCAAACTGAAACATTTGCTCAGGGCGCACCCCTGCAGAACACTTAAAAGGTGGCAGTTAAAAAAAAATCCTCCTTCCTCCAATACTGCATTTCAGCACCAGTCCACCAATCAGTGTTAAGTCAGCCCTCCAGACCACCAATCAGTGTTAAGTCAGCCCTCCAGTCCACCAGTCAGTGTTAGTCAGCCCATAACACCCACCTCCACAACCCACACCTATGTTCCCTGATGAAGCCATGCCCACTTAACATACCGCTACCCATCTGCCGATAGGCGCCATTTAAAAGTTGTTTCAGGTGTCAAAAACCCTAGAAACACCATAGATACTGTGCCACATTGGCGACTAATGTATAAACTGAGGACTGTTGGCCTTGAAGAAAACATTTGTACATGGATAGAGAATTGGTTATTGGATCGCAAACAGAGAGTGGTGGTAAATGGAGCTACATCTATGTGGGCTAAAGTTCTAAGCGGAGTGCCTCAGGGTTCTGTACTGGGGCCGCTTCTGTTTAATCTGTTTATAAATGACTTAGAAGGGGGCATTGAGAGCAAGATCTCTGTCTTTGCTGATGACACTAAACTATGCAGAGCTTTGGAAACTTCAAATGATGTGCAAGTGTTGCAAGCAGACCTAGATAGATTATCAAAATGGGCAGCAGAATGGCAGATTAGATTCAATGTTGATAAATGTAAGGTGATACATTTGGGATTTAATAATCCCTGTGCCACCTACACCATAAATAACTATGTGTTAAGTGCAATTGTAATGGAAAAAGATTTGGGGGTTCTGGTAGATAGCTGTAGCAAACAATGCTAGGTAGCAACGGCTAGAGCTAGCAAGATATTGTACAGATAAGTCTAGGTCCTTCCCTGGTTGTTGTGCACTCAGCACAATCTGAACAGATGTCAAACGCAGCAAGCAATTCTGTATAAGAAGCACACTCGGGGGAGAGCCTCATTGCTCTGAAACCTATTTACCAGCAGTTTGCATGACATTAATATTAATACAGGAGTTGTGCAGGCTGCACGGGCAAGGAAACCTATTTTATATAGCATATGCTCCTTTTTTTCTTTTTGTTAAAGGGAAAGTTCAGTGGAAAATCTGAATATTTAAAAAACCTTTGTTGTTCCCTGCTGTTGACATTAAGGTGCTGACATTTCAGGTTCTAATTTCAGGTTCTTCATCTTCCCAGGATGCACCACTTCCTTTGAATGTTCCTAACAGTAATTTCTACTGATTGGCTGTTGGATGGGTCAAACATGCTCAGATCTCTACTGAGCAACTGAATCAACCCAGACACTACTGGGTCAAGGGCAAAACCATTAATTTTTACACAGACAAAATGCTGAATGGGCAGGTTAAGGTGATGGAAAAATACTGCTCTTTTTTCTTAAGCTTATGTATTTGCACTGAACTTCACCTTTAAGTCATCATTTTGTGCTTGGTTTTCAACATAGTGATTCAGCTGTGTCTCTTTTGTTCATATGCAGCAATATTCAGAGCTGTGACCAGTCCAGTCTTTATTCACAAATACGTATGTGCAATTTAAACACTACAAGGAGAAAAAAAATGGATGAAAATAAATGTGAAGACCAGAGAATTGCAGTGCCTTACATATCATTAGGCAGATAATTTGCAACTCTATAATTGTCATTGCTTAACAATTTACAAACACTCAATAGTGTTACAATGACAAGGACGAGGGCTTGTTTTATCATCTGTGCATTACAGATGTTCAGAAGTGTACCGTGTACAGTTGGACTCCTTGCAACACATCGAGAATTATGGGAGCTGACTCCTAGCATCCACAGGTTATTTAAATTATTTTAGCAATAGCCACAGCAAAAAGGGCAGTGAGACACATGTAGTGAATATACTTTGTCTATTAATGCAATGTTGTCTTGTGACTTAAGTTCCCCTTTAAGAGAATTAGACAAATCAGAGAAAAACAAAAAGTTGCCAACTCACTGGTCATTATGAAACTGAAATTCCAGCCAATTAGAGTGATAGAATTCCAAGGATTAAATGACAGATCTAAGCTAGGTCATAATAATGCTGCAGGGATGATGACAGAGAGGAAGACAATCATGAGCATGTGATTAAGGAATTCTGATAATCTTGATCAGACCCCAGTCCTTTGAATGAAATCTCTGTTATTCTAAACAATAGAAGTGACCAAGTTGACCTTTCAAATCTGTGCTTATTAAAAAACTTTTTTTTATAAGAGAAAATGTACATAGCCTTCTTTACAGTAACATGATATAATTATGCAAATATCTTAACTTTGCCGCTTAAATCTTGTTTCTATTCTGTTTCTTAAGCTAGGTACACACACTACAGATTTCTGAAAGATGACAGACAGGATCTGCAAGATCCTGTCTGCCATCTTTCAAAGATCTGCATACACACAGTCCCGAGCGTTCTCCCTATGAACATCATAAGGGACTGTGTGTTTTCATCGGCCGCGCTCTTCTATAGGGAGTCTAGCGCGGCCGATGGAAAATTACGTTTTTTCCCGAACAAACGTTTGGCCGACCCAATCGTTCGGCGGCCGCGTGCTCGTTCGGGGAACGAAGGTACACACATAATGATAAAGCCCCAATACTGTTGGATCCGATGGTATCGGGGCTTTATCGTTCCATTGCCCATTTCTGGTGTTAAAGTGAAACATAAAGAGGGAGATGTTATAAAGGCCGTTATCCGGACAAATTAGTCTAAACACCATGCTACCCAATGTATTATAAGGTTTAACACATATTCGGCGGTGGCCGTGCCATTGCAAGAACTTTTTGAAAAGGCAAAGTTGAAATTTGTACATATGTTAATGCCTTGTCTCTGGAGTCGTAAAGCACACATCTAACCTGACCGGGATTCCGTGATACAGTAAGTAGCACGCCAAAACTACAATACACCTCTAATGCACACAAATGTCTGTCTGTTACAAGATGGACATACTGCTGGAGTCTTTTACCCATTGCTTCTGTGCCAGACCAAAGACTGCTGGAACGTAGTCAATTAATTACATTGTTCTAAAAGAGATACCTGGTTTTATTTAGTTTGGGGGAGATTAAAGATTTCACCAGAAAGTGCCAGAAATACCCATTGCAACTTTTACATCAAGTCTCGCCACAACAGGCTATTCAGCTATACATAAAGCAAATTAGAAATGAAGAAAGAGATGTTTGTCATTATACGTTATGCAGTGCAATCATTCTTTCCAGTGGCCTCAATTCTAGACACAGCAATCTTCACATTCTAGATTTCCACCCATTAATCAAACCTTCAGATGTCTCTAAAGACTTTAACTATGCAGCAAACTAAATGAGAACCTTTTTAACTTAAATTAAAAGGTAAAGCTACAGAGTAGTTTAAAGAGCATGCCCACCCCCATAACTAAAATTTAACCCACTGCTTGCCTCATTTTGTAGTGTTAAAAAATCCTTACTCCTCTGCTCCTTATGGTTCTCTTGCAGTGCCTGTTTAAAGTCCCAGAAAGTGAAGAGTATTAGAATTCCCTTCTCACCATCCAAATCCCTTCATGGCTGCCTCATCCCCTACCTATAAACATTTAGTGTAGGGTACCCCAGCCTACCCCAAGCACTGTGTTACTTTGTTAAAACAAGGCCCAGAAATAGGCTTACCCGACCGCTTTCCCACGACTCTCTGCATTGCCGGATGACTGACTCTCAGCCAATCACAGACACGGTTGCCGGTCTGGCTCGTTTACAACATCCAGAGCTGAGGAGGTGAACAGTGGTAAGTCTATTTCTGGGGCATATTTTAAAAATCTAACATAGCAGTTGGGGGTGGGCTGGGGTACCCAACACTACAGAAACTTTCAGTTTGAGGGGTGAAGATAAGAATCAAAAGTTCTCTGCCCTGTAACATGCCACCCCAACCACTGATTAAAACTGTGCATTGCTTTAATAATAAATAAATACAATTTCTATGTATTTACTATCTAAAGATGACTGAAATTAGTAACACTACAGAATACTCTCCAGTTTTACAGGTCATTTTTTCCTGGGCTAATCACATTGAGATCACTGAGTTGGGGTAGGTGAAGAACTTAAAGGATAACTGTATTGCCTCAATGCATTTTATTTTTACATTTTTTTCAAAAGAGTAATGGTATGTAGCCCTCTCCATACATCTTTTTCCTGATTTCGAGCTTCTCTCTGCCTTCAATTATCCACACTGTGAAAGGGGCGTATCAATTCTGTCTGCCTGTAACTGTCACTCAAAGCATGCGAGAAAACACTCCTCCACCCATCCTTGATCTGCTTGATTATGTAGGCTGTATCCTAGCAACCGAACAGTTCAAGTTTGTTTGACTGACAGAGGAGGAGGAGAGAGGTTGTAACAGACATTCCCACCAGCCAATGACAAGTGATATGTTAACGATGGCCCTGGGCCATCTAGGAGGTGGGCTGTTAGCACTCATCTTTGCTGTGTGATATCTAAGGGAGGGCAGCACGGTTATAAATGAGAGAAAGCGATTTCAGCTGCTGGAAGTGTGGACATATAATGGGGGTGATGTTATTTTTTTTTATATTGTTGTCCTTTGAGGGCTCTCTGTACTGAAAGACTTTGCAGAGTATATTTGGTTAGAAATAACCTATGAAGACAAGCGATACAGCAGTTTTGACTAAATAAGTCAGGAAGTTTTAGGGTTGACTTCTCCTTTAAATAGCATGTTTAAATAAAATATTGCATGAAATGTATAATTTAATGTAATGTTATTTAATAAATTAAATTGAGTATACTACTTTATAGTAAATAAATAATAAAATGTAAAAATACCCAAGTTTAATAGGTAAACACACCAGTGTAAGTGCAAGTATATTACAATTCAATTCAAATCAAATGATTTTTTTTTTTTAGGCTCAAAGTAAAAAGATGATGCCAATATATATATTTCTGTTATGCACTGTATTAATAATACTAATACGGCTATAATACAATCTTTATCCACTATAAAAGGCAATAGTATACCGTTCAAGTCACAACACAATTTATGGTACACGCATTCACATTAGCTTATTGGT
Source organism: Hymenochirus boettgeri (assembly GCA_019447015.1). Lineage (NCBI taxonomy): Eukaryota > Metazoa > Chordata > Amphibia > Anura > Pipidae > Hymenochirus > Hymenochirus boettgeri. Next base: position 214,345,978 of record CM033469.1, read on the forward strand.
TATTTCCAGAGACTCCATAAGTTTAAATTACAGGAAGGTTTTGCAAGAAAGAAGTTCAGTTCGCTTGATCACTGCACTGTGGTGTAAAAGGATTGTTTCCTGTGTACTGCAGTATAAAGCTAATTCATTGAATATATATAGTATACATGTTCTTTAAAGAAAAATATGTCTCATTATTTGCATTATTTTCATATTATTATCTCAGAAATAAGATACACATTTTAAAGGGAGCCATATTTGTTTTCTTTACTAATATATAAAAGAGACACTTCCTCATTTACTACTCCATTATAGGCATCAGTGTAGTAGCATAATAACGTATGGGGAAATAGGGTGACCGCAGTCTCTCAAAGACTTATTAGTAATGCATTTGTGCAATACAGGACTGTTAAACTGTAAAGTGCTAACTAGTGGTGATCTTGCACAATTAATACCAGCTAATGTGCAATGTATTACTGCATTACAATGCTTACACTAAGCATACAATCCACCTCTCTGACACTTCCACCTCTCCCACAAAATTTTACACAAAAATTTCCCACCCCTGCTCGTACATGCGCAGAGGAGGTAGAAAGTTCAGCAGCAATCATTCATTGGACGTGACTGCTGCGCTGGGAAGAGGGATGATCATCAAAGAGGACAGTTCCTGCTAAATATCAGGCGTGTGGAATGCTGGAAAAGCAAGTAGGTATTCTAAGTTCAGGGTTTTCAGGGTAAGGAAGGTAAGTAAATTTTTTTTGAAAGGATGGACATGTCCTTTAATTTTACATCTGCACAGATGATATGTATCTGCACACACAAAATTTAGATGCAATGCATACATTAACATCTGTGGCTTGGAAAAGTGTCCTCTTGGCCCCACTGCACTGCACCAATTGTATGTGCAATTCTGGTGAGATTTGCATGCGATTTCTGTGAGTTTATGCACGGGATTTCTCCTTTTGAGGTATACGAAATCGCATGTGATTGCGCATAAAAATGGTTACATGCGATTGGGCATTGCAAACGGATGTGCAATTGCATTGCATCCGAAATTGCAGGATTTTTATGCGTTGCCAATTTCGCGTGTTTGTATGCAATAGTCCAAGGATTCCCTGTCTGAATTTTAAAAAATCTTTACAAGAGGGGCAGTTTTAACTTTTTACACTGATTCTGTATTGGCCACTACTGAAATTCCGGTTGGTTTATCACGTGTTGCCAATCACTCTGGTAAGAGCCCTCGGATGGCTTTGGCCCATGAAAAAAACTTGGAGAGTTAACACACCCAGGCTAGGAGTCCTATTTATTTTTGACACACCATTGTTATTTCTTTAACAAAAATTCAATTCTCGAAATTAAAGAAAAAATAGCCAATTATTAACCAAATAAAAACATTTTCTGAATTAACTAATCAATAACAAAAATTAAATAAGTATTTCTAACAAAAATGACTTTTATCTTGCTCTCCTATGACATTAAAGGGCATGTCCAGCCCTAAAATGAAAACTTACATACAGGTAAATCACCCCCCAAAACCCTAAATGGTAAGAGTTTGAAACATGAAATATATAAGTCTAACCTGAAATCCTGCACAATGTCCTGTTTCCCCTGTTTCTGCTTCCTAGGTCTTCCAGTTAGTAACTGTCAGTTATGCATGCGACAGTTGACATCACAGCCAAGGACTGAATGTTAATCCCCTATTTGCCTCTTCTGAGCATGCCCAGGCTCAGTACAGGTTTCTAAATTGCTCAGTTTCCATGAGGCATCCAGAAGCATAGCAGGCATACAGTAATGAATTCATAGGACAAACTATGATATATCAACATATTTTAAAGAGGCCATTCTTTCTAAAAGATGTTCTTGCAGGGGTGGGGTTGTCCTTTAAGAAGTATTCATGGGCTTTCTAACGGCTGTCAAATTTGTTTGATATAAGGATTGTTTTTTTTTTTACCTCTACAGTGATAAAAATGTATTGTTAGGGAAACATTTTATATATGGCTTTTTGAGCTGTGCTTTGACCCAGAAATAGAATCCTGCTGTTCTCTCAAACAGGAAACCAATTGTACTGTATTGCATTACCTATGATAGTTTATTATTTATATAAGACACTAACAGACATGGATCCTAGGGATTTGCCAGGAAGTGCTGAACAGTTTAAGTAATTTAAATGTACGAGTCATTTCCTTGTTTTTAACTTTGCTTTAATTCCGCAGTCTGGGAATATCTTACTCATGATGTGTGAAGCTTCAGAACTGTTTGTACTTTTAACCTCTTAATATAGTGACAGCATTACCACCGTTCTATTTTGGGAAGTTTGTTCAACAAGCAAGGAGATGCGTAAATGATGTCACATACAGGAAACACGATGGCAGCATTCTTACACAACCATATCCCTAGTCTAGGGTTTCAGGAATAAGAACTCTGACCCTTTATCTATAGTCAGCAACAGATGGGAAGTACAGAAGCAAGTCATCTCTATTTCATTTACAAGTTTGTAGCCTGACAGATATAAAAAGCCAATTTACACTAAACATAATTCAGGCTGCGATTAGAATCATGTTACATGTAGTATACATTACCAGTCAAATGCATCGTGTTATTTGCAAAACCTATACAGAAACAGAGAGAAACATAAGCTGATGTAGAATGCATAGAAAGGTTAATACAATATATGACTGACATGGAGTAAAAATAAATGTAAAAACAAACCATTGTAACAAACACAAGACACTTGCCCTTTAAGGTCTTGGATTAATAGGTCACATTGTCTTGAAATTTTATTGAACAGACATATTGATGTCCAAAAGAGCCTTGAGAAATGATGTTAATTATTCCTCAATCCATTGTTATGTGTTTATTAAAGACCTTTAAGTGATTTTTATGTGAATCTTATTTAAAATATATTATTTCTTTCCTTATCTCAATAACCAAAAGATCAGAGCACTCCTGGGGATCCTTCAGTTTAAACACTATTTATAAATTTATTTATTTAATAAATAGTGTTTAAACTGAGGATCCCCAGGAGCGCTCCGATCTTTTGGTTATTGAGATATTCTACGTGTTCACGGAGGTCACCAGGGTGAGGTGGTTGTGAAAGGAGGACGAGGAGTGCCGCTCCACCTTAGTTAATAAGGTTTATTTCTTTCCTTATATATTTTTCAAAACAATTAGCTTATACATTCAGATGCTGCATTTACCAGTTTACATAAGAAGGGGTTGATTCTATTAATTAATGGCAACTAATTAGATGTTACCCTTTTATTGGGTTACTGGAATGCTATATAACATTTGATTGGTTGCTGCAGCAGGCAGACCAGACATTTGCAGCTTTTAATAGATTTACCTGTTAAGTTTAGGGTACACTTGAATCCCTGACCCATCACTGCTATAATGTTATGTTATATGTGATTAACCCAGAATGCCAAAAAATTGTGGTCTTCTCTTCCAAGCATGCTGCACTTTATAATTGGTGCATGTTATCATTAAAACAGTGCTAGTTGTTAGGCACAAGAATGCAGCAGGAAGGTTGTGGAATTAAATAGCATTGCAGGAATAGATCATTATTTAACTTGCTCACAAATCTTTTAAAGTAGGCCACTGCATGCTGCCTCACCCTCACTTTGCACACAAGGACATATAGTTTAGTGTAGATTTGGCATTCATTAAAAAGTGAGAATTATGCTAAGTGAAAGTCAACAGAAAATATTGTTCCTGTGGGTAAGATTTAAAAGAATTAAAAAAGCAACATGTTAAAAAAATAATTCTAACGCTATACATAACATCTTAAGGTTTTTAAAGGGTATGTCCACCCTTAAATCAAACTTTTAATATAGGCTTCCCCCTGGTCCCAGCCCCAACGCATAGTTTTTATTTTAAGAAAGCCCCCCAAACTTACTTACCTCCCCTCTTTCCTCCGCCGCGCTCCCGGCCCTCTGCTTGCGAGAAATGCAAGCAGAGGGGCAGGACCGGCAGCCGCGTCTGTGATTGGCTGAGCTGCAGCCAATCACGGACGCGGCTGCCGGCAGCTTACTTCAGCGGAGGAAAGAGGAGAGGTAAGTAAGAGTTTGGGGAGCTTTCTTAAAATAAAAATTATGCGGTTGGGGCTGGGGGACCAGTGGGAAGCCTATACTAAAAGGGTTAAATGCTAGGGGGAGGGAATCGGGAGAGGGAGGGAGAGGGAGGGAGAGGGAGGGGGGGGGAGGGGGGGGGAGAAGGGCTGCAGTACGCATGGCAAAAATCTACCTGAGGCCAGGTAGGAGGCAGAGTCCTATATGGACTCTGCTAGCCTCCTGGTGGGCAGTTTTTGGGACTTTGGGGGGGGACTACAGGAGAACCCTATGGAGCTGGGATGTGAGGTAAGGATTAAACTACACTACATTGTGGGGCCAGCAGTTGGGGGGATTATAGTTTTGGGGGTGGACATGCCCTTTAAGATAAAGTCTTATTATTTGTATTGCCTTGTGCTGTATTGCTCTTTTCTTTTAGCGCATTTTTTTAACGCTTTCAAAAACAGCAAAAAGAAAAAATGCATTTGCAGTCTAGATTTATGTTATAAAGACACATAGCGGTAGAGCTTCATTTCAGATGACAGCCAATTAAAAAGAAAATAACCCTGCTTTCAGTTAGCATTCAACAAACAATTGAAAATTTTTAATTAGTTCTATAATAATTTGAATTTTACAGTAGAAATCGTTTATTTAACTGTGAACATATCTATGTATAATTTGCAGTAACAGGAAAAATTGACAGACATAGTGCAAAATACTGTAACTGGAATCAGCTACTTCTAATATGTGACAAAACAGCATTTCCACTGCACAGAAGGCCATTGTGCTCATATGTGCCAAAGAATCTCTACTGCTTGCTTACTGAGCACCACTGTATAGAGAAACAAAGTTCCATTCATTGTGCTCGCTAATTAAAGTGCTTTACCATGGGACGTTAACTTCAACATTTTTTGTTTAGTACTTCCATATTTTCACATTTAAAAAAAAAATGTTCATTTGTGTTCCTATGGTATAGAAAGGATGTGCAATTATTCCTGTGTGAAGGTTTATCTTTCTGATTATTGGATTCCTTCTAGCAGCCGAAGATATAATAAAACACAGCAATAGAAACTATGCAGAAAAGGAAAGGTCCCACTAGGCACTGAATTTAAACCTTATTGGAACATTTGCCTTCCACTCTGTAGCAGGTTCTACAACTTCTAAGGCCTGCGTCATGCAGAATGGAAAAGTACGGTATCCTTTTGATAGGACACACAGGAAAGCATTATTGTTTTCACTGACAGGCCTTAGCAAAATAATCGTCTAAGCTCCACCTTAAACTTTTCATAACACACTCTGCTGGTGAACACTTACCCCTCTCATTCTTCAAAGGATAAGTACAGTCAGAAAACAAATAAAGTTTATATAGAAGCTGTATCCCTAACTAACCTTTTTCTGTTTTTTATTTTTTAGGTCTTTCCAGAGCTTTGTAAAGTGCTGAACATCTTGGATACAGTGTGCTGTCAGGTAATCTCCGCCCCCACGAGACCTGTTGAACCTCCATGCACGCGTGACGTCATCACGCCACGCGTGCTGTTACAAGCGCACTGTTACAAGCGCGCTGTTACAAGCCAGCACTTTACAAAGCCACAGGTAGGCTCTGGAAAGACCTAAAAAAAAAACAAAAAACCAGAAAAAGGTTATTTAGGGATACAGCTTCTATTTAAACTTAATTTGGTTTTTGACTGTACTTATCCTTTAAAGGTCAGAGAAATAGAGGTTTACATGGTGGTAATTGGGTGACTACTATTGGTTTATCTACTACTAGCCGTTGTACCCGGCGTTGTTGGTAAAGTATTTGTTATGTGCAGGTGTGTGTTTGGCTTATATGGGAGAGACAGGCAGAAAAAGAAGTGCACAGTTGGTAATGTACGTCATGTATTTAATAGTTATGAGTTGAGGAGGTGACATTGCTTGAGGGACGTATAACACATATGTTTATTGCAAAATCTTATATACAACTTTATCAGTTTTTCCACTTGGAGCATAAATATACAAATGTTGTGGTGAACCTACTTGTGAACATGCTACATGGAATTTGCCTTTGGGAAAACATGTTGATTGCAACTAAATATTGCAGCACTTGAGTGACTGACAGGCGTCAGTGTCTCTGAAGCATGTGATGTGCGGGCTCTTTGTCTGTGTTGCACATTTGTTAGCAGTATGTCACCTTGTTTGCACTTTAACACGTTATCCTTGCACAAGGACTACTTTATATTGACTATTCGATTCCAATCAATAACGTTAGTTTTTGGTCCAAATTGAATGTCTTTGTTCTTTTAGTTGTAACTGTCTGTGAAGTGTGTGACATGTGGACAGTGTGTGTCTGTTTCTTAAGTCCAGGTAATGCCGGTAATTCCTGTGTAGTCCATACCTCCCAACCGTCCATGTTTGAATAGGTGGATGGGGCATGTCTGCGTTGTTGTGGTGGGTGGGGGCACGGCATTCTAAGGTGTGGACAGTCTAGGTTGTGTCTGTAATGTTGTGGTGTCCAGGAGGCTTGGACATGACATTTGGTGGTTGCAATATTTGGGGGCATGGCCACCCTATTTTAAAGCATGGGCGTGGCCATGCCATTTAGGGGCATGGGTGTGGTGTTTGGGGGTGTGCCTGTGATGTTTGGGGGCATGGACAGGATTTTTGTGTATGCGAGTGTGATTCGGGAACAGACCTGGGATGTTTGGGTGTGTGGCCATGATGTATGGGGTATGAGCGTGACCGTGATTTTTGGGTGCGTGGCCGTGATAGCAATATCTGGGGGTGTGGTCACATTTCAGGAGGCTCTGCTTTAAATTTCTTAGCATGACAATAACCGCAAATGTTATTCTTATCACCGATAGTAACAGTCTTTCCAGGGTTTATATTTGTATATAAATGTGATTCATGTCACCAATAGTAACAGTCTTTCCAGGGTTTATATTTGTATATAAATGTCATTCATATCACCAATAGTAATATAGTCTTCCCAGGGTTTATATTTGTATATAAATGTAATTCATATCATTTATAGTAACATAGTCTTTCCAGGGTTTATATTTGTATATAAATGTAATTCATATCACCAATAGTAATATAGTCTTTCCAGGGTTTATATTTAAAACCTTCCAGGAGCAAATTGTAATGTGTTACAGACCTTAAGGGAAATGTCTGGTTCCCTCTGTTATAGAAGCTGTTGTTCTGTGTGTGCAGCTCTCTTACGCTGTTGTTGTGTCACTGAAGTGGATTCTGTGACTGTGTAGTTGAAGTCGGGCAGCACACAGAGCCCAGGCCCTTCATCTGAGTTACTGAATTGAGAATCACACTCTGCAAGTGACGTGCAGGCTTTTTATTGGTCAAACTGGACTTCATGGGCGTCGTCCCTTTCAGAGGACGTCGCCGTTATATGGATGCATTCAGCGGCGTGGCTATCAGGCGAGCACATACATACAACATGATTTCTACTTAATATAGTAGATATAAAGAAGAAATCTTGCCAGTATGTATGTATGTATGTATGTATGTATGTATGTGTCCACAGCCACATCTGAATGTATCCGTAGAACGGAGATGCCCTCTGAAAGGGACGACGCCCATGAAGTCCAGTTTGAACAATAAAAATCCTGCACGTCACTTACAGAGTGTGATTCCTCAGACAAAGGGCCTGGGCTCTGTGCGCTGCCCAACTTTAACAACACAGACAAAGAATAATTTTTTTCCCTCTATATATACTATAGAAGATCCAAGTACAGATATCATAGAGTATAGTAGCAATAATGGTATAAAAGATTTAAGTGCACTTTGGTTAACCGAGGATATGGTACAGAAAGAACTAAAGAAGGTTAATATTAATAAATCTCCTGGACCGGATAAAATACATCCTCGGGTACTTAAGGAGCTAAGTTCAGTTTTATCTAGGCCATTGTTTCTTATTTTTGCTGATTCATGTCCGGTGGTGTGCCTCTGGATTGGAAAAAGGCTGATGTTATTCCAATATTCAAAAAGGGTAGTCGTTCACAGCCGGGTAATTACAGGCCTGTAAGTTTAACTTCAGTGGTGGGGAAGATCCTGGAAAGTTTAATAAGGGAACATGTTCTAGAGTATGTTTCAAGGACTGACATTATAAGTAGTAACCAGCATGGATTTAGGAGGAATAGATCTTGTCAAACTAACTTGCTTGGCTTTTATGAGGAAGTAAGTAGAAATTTAGACTCTGGCATAGCAGTACATGTAGTTTACTTTGATTTTGCAAAGGCTTTTGATACAGTCCCCCATAGGAGACTAATGTATAAGCTAAGGTCTGTTGTTCTGGGGAGTCACATTTGTACATGGATAGAAAATTGGTTAATGAATAGGATGCAGAGAGTAGTTGTTAATGGGGCTTCATCATTATGGACTAAAGTGCTAAGTGGGGTGCCACAGGGTTCTGTGCTGGGGCCGCTTCTATTTAATTTATTTATTAATGATTTGGAAGTGGGTATTGTCAGCAAGGTTTCTGTGTTTGCCAACGACACAAAACTTTGTCGACCATTAAAAACTTCAGAGGATGTGCAATCGTTGCAGGGGGATCTAGATAGATTGTCACATTGGGCTGCTAAGTGGCAGATGAAAGGTGATGCATTTTGGACTTAAAAATACTTGTGCTACTTATACTATAAATGGCTCTGTGTTAAGTGAATCCCTGTTGGAAAGGGATCTTGGAGTTTTGGTGGATAACAAACTTAAAGGAAGCAAGCAGTGCCAGGCGGCTACAGTCAGAGCCAGCATGGTATTGTCTTGTATAAAGAGAGGTATAGATTCAAGGGAGGAAAATGTAATTCTCCCTCTTTACAAAGCATTGGTAAGGCCTCATTTGGAATATGCAGTGCAATTTTGGAATCCTGTGTACAAAAAGGGCATCTTTGAAATGGAAAGGGTTCAGAGAAGGGCAACTAAATTAATAAGGGGAATGAGGGAGCTTGAATATGAAGAGAGACTGGAAAAGTTACAATTATGTATGCTGGAGAAAAGTGGCATTTTATAGTTTATTGGTGTTTTAAGGGGGGTTGTTTTCAGATTCTGGAGTATAAAAAATTTGGTTTAGTTCTCCTTTAAATACATGAAGTACATTACCAACTGTGCACTTCTATTTCATCGTCTCTTCCATCTAAGCCAAACACACACCTGCACGTAACAAATACTATACCCACAAGTGTACACGGGCAACGCCGGATACAACTGCTTTGAAGGAAAAAAGGATGGATGAGGCATTGTGCATTTTAGCTAGGGAAGAGGGGGCAAAAAAGAAAGCTAAAAAGGAACAGAAGAAAAAAGAGACAACAAAGCAGAAATGCACGAGGAGAGAAAAAAAATGTAAGAAAAGAAAGAAAAAAATTTAATCTGGGTTTTTTTCATGCCTCAAAGATACTTTAAAGGGCATGTCAACAACCCAAACTAAAATTTAACCCTCTACTGGCCCCACTGTACAGTTTAAAAAACTCCTTGCGGTTCTCCTGCAGTGATTATGCAAAGTCCAGGAAACTGAAGGGTAGGAGGTGTCTTTCTGATGAACAGGTTTCTGCCTCTGAAATGCTGTGGAGCCCTTTCCCCCCTCCCTCACACCATCCGGATCCATACTCCTGTGTCCTTCCACCTAGTGTAAAATCATTTTCAGATATGGTAGCTCCCCACTACCCATCCCTAACCACCAGGTCATTTCTTTATAAAAAAGCATTCAGATGGCAGCCGCATCTGTGATTGGCTGCGTCTCAGCCAATCACAGACGTGGTAGCCGGTCCAGCTCCCTGCTTGCAATTAACGCTGGAGCGAAGGGCTGTAAGTATCATTCATAATGCTTTTTTACAGAAATAACATGGCGGTTGGGGGGGCAGGGGGGAGCTACCATATATAAAAAAAAATGTTTTTTTACAGTGGACATGTCCTTTAAAAGCAAGTGCTAAAAAAAACACAATTAAGAAATTCTGCTATTTTAATTACATTTTTGCCACAGAAGACCATAGATTTTTCTATACATCCTATACATATGTGGTAAACAGCCTTAACTTGCCTAACATACATAAATTGCCTATATCGCACAGTATCCAGAACCCTAGCAAATTCAATAGGTATAATACATCTTCTTCCAAATACTTACTCCTTTATAAGGTGTATAGTTATCAGGCTGTGAATTGATATACCTTTTGATTATTGGTATTATGTAATTTTTTTCTCTTATCCAGAGGTATATCTTCGTTCAAAAGGAATTCTGAGAAAAAAGTAATAATGGCCTAGATAAAAGTGAACTTTGCACTCTAGAGAAAGGTACACATCTTACATAAAACTCCTTTGGAGCGATCATTAGATGATGCTTCAAACAGGATTTATCTAACAATCCCTATACTGTTAGGGGGAAGTAATATGGAGACCTTCTGCAGCACATACAAACAATGCCCATTTCTCTCTGATATTGTTTTGTGGTCAGGCTGGACTGAGACATAACTATATCTGGCGAAACATTAAACAGGACTACGGACTATGGGGTGTAGAACCTTTATTGGTATTAACTTTGACTGTTTTTCTACCATATCATGTCATCCATTCTTTCTACTACAATAGATAGATAGATAGATAGATACTGTAGATAGATAGATAGATAGATAGATAGATAGATAGATAGATAGATAGATAGATAGATAGATAGATAGATACTGTAGATATATATATAATCAATGTAATGTAAAGCATACAACATATATTAGGCTGGCAAAAATATTTTCTAATATTTTTCATAAAACATTTTATTGGTATCTCAGCCTTAAATCTGAAGTAATTGTGCAGGTGTGTAACTAGCACACACTAACTGATTAGAAAGTTATGTTTACAACTTAACCAGCTAAATACTAAATTATATAGTCATGATACTAGAAAAGAAAACTTGCATAATTCCATGGAAACTGACACTACTGCCTCTTAAAGAAAAATCTCCAGGGTGCCCATTAAAAATTACTTAATGACACAATACCTGATAAGTAAATCTGGGGATTCTTCCAAAGTCCTCTAGGGGGAATCCATACAACATGGAAAACTAATTTGCAGTGTACATTTTCATGTGCTCAATGAAACACACCTTTTGTTCCTAAGCAGGTTGATCATGTCTTGGTTCAAACCAAATTCCCTTGGGAGGATTACTTACAGAAAATAAGTCATTATTACGAACCACTGTTCACCTTATATACTGTATCACACAAAATAATAAAAAAGAGTGTAATTGTTAGATCCAACAGTGATATTCCTCAACCTGAAACATCATCAAACAGCTTCTATTCCTAAATATCTGTAGTAAAGCTGTAAAACTTTGCACTGTATTCTAGTAGTTATTGTACGTAATCTGTAATAGCACAGAGGGGCAAGCATGGGATTTTGAAGGGGGGGATTTCTGAATTGGTTACTACTGATTCCGAACAAGCCCAGAAGGAAGTTTATGACCAAATACACCCATATAATCTATTATGTATGGAATATGTAATCCCTTATCCCTTATTATATTATATAGATACATTTATATTTTTATGGACATTGCATTGAGTTTTTAGGAGCAACCAATTAGGTAGGGGTATATAACTGTATTACACATAGGAAAGGCCTATATGTATGTGTGCAATTATCACTATTTAATCAAAATCACCATAAGAAATAACACTATACAAAGTATTACTGAATTACAAAACAAATGATATGCAATTAATAAAATATACTTACCGTATATATATTATAAGCCGATCCAAATATAAGCCGAGGTACCCATTTTTGCCTCCAAAATAAAAAAAACATGATTGACTTGAGTATAAGCCGAGGGTATACAGTAACCCTAATACCTTTCCACTGTAGATGTTTGGAAACTACAACTCCCAGCATGCTTTAGTTGCTGGGAGTTGTAGTTTCCAACCACCTATAGTAGAAAGGAGTCATGTCTGTATGTATAGGCTAATTCTCTATCCTCTGTAAAACACATTCTATACAATTATTCTGATTTGCAGCTGACAGCTCTTCCTCCTATACTTATTGTATTGTATTTAGTAGAGCTTCAAACGGTAAACTGGTGACTGGTGAGTCACCCCCCAAATCCTTACATTGCAAAAGCCAAGTATGTTTTTAATTAAAAATAATGCAGACAGTTGATTCAGCGCCCAATGCCCATTAAACAATGCCACTCAGTTGGGCATTGTTTGTTGAAATGTTTGGTCGGACCACCAACAACTCCGACAAAATGGCTATACATGTATAATTAACTCCTGAATCGACCATGTGTATGGCGTTTAAGAACATAATGCTGTGGTTACAAGTCAGATTTGTTCAGTATTACATAGTGTTATTTGCTTATCAATATAAGGTCAGCAAACCACAAGACACATTGCCACAGTAGATGCTTAACTGCTTTTGTTAAGTAGCCGGACTCCAATTACAATAATCCTGCTGGGAAAAATTTAAATATTTACCCTTAGGCCTGGATTTGACTCATACATACTGTCCCCCCAGCCGTACCTGGCCAGTCTTCAGTCTTCAGTCATCGCGGCTGCGCGATTACGTCATCCCACCAGCGTGCGCGATGACATCATCGCGCACCCGCGAAAAACTACTGGGAACTGCCGGCTTTTCTTTGTGACTCGCGGCTGCATCTGGAATTAAGGTAAGTTTGCTCTTGACTCGAGTATAAGCCGAGGCAAGGTTTTTAGGTTGATTTTTAAACCTAAAAACCTCGGCTTATACTCGAGTATATACGGTACTTTACTTGCCCCCCCTAGATTTGAATGGAAAACTCAAAATGGTAGGTTAAGCCACACCTCCAGGATTTCTACAGGGTCTCCATGTAGACACTAAAAGGAAGTGGAATTTTTCTAACATCCAATGAGGTTCTGATCTTCCACTGTTAGCAAATCAAAAAATTCTCTTAGGCATTGTACATAACAAGACAGGAAGTGTAAGGAATGTCCTATATTACACCCAATTATGTGCTGTTTGTAAAACATGTGAGAGTCTTAGCCAATTAGAAAATTCTTCAGACTCTCACATTTACTCCCCCTCCCCTCTCCATAGAAAGTAATGAGACAATCCAGTTTCTGTTTGCTAGACAGGAAGTGGACATAAACAAGAAATTTGCTGCCAACAGAGAATGCTGGGAGTTGTAGTTTTTAAACATGTGCATATTTAAACCCTTGGGTAGGAATCGCTAAAGCTAAGGCTTTTAAGGTCTGTAAGTCAGTAAAAGTGCTTTATTCCAGGATGTATGAAAAATAAATTTTCCAGCATTCTGTGCAGCCAGGGAATGCTGGGAGCTGTAGTTTTTAAACATGTGAAAAGCTGGCAGGTCAAATAGAAATGGGAGAGTATGTGTGTGTTTGATCATATTCAAGTATCCCACCCCTCCCGGATGCTCCGAGAGTCTCCTGCGAATTGGGGTGGTCTCCCACGCTCCTGTGAGAACACCCCAATCTCCCGCAACGGAGAGGAGTTCTAAATCTCCTACCCGTTATGCCCCCTTTTTGCGGCCCGGACCACCCACAACCCCTAACGCCCATAACTCCGCCTCCCCCTCGCGCGCATGCCCTGCCCACTCAGTGACGTTACGCATTAGTGTCTTTCAAAGTCACAGCTGTGTCACCGATGGCGGATCTGACAGAATTTGCTGAATATTGTCAATATCCGGCAAATTTCCATTACCAGCTCCCTTTACTACAGTAGATCAAATGATTATTCTGTATAGAGAATATATGGAACCATCGCTCCTATAAATATATAATAATATAATACAATGTTGACAGTAAGCTATATAACGACCTTCAGGATTTCTTATTGTCCCTTTTCCTGCTTACCAAGGGCCACAATACCGCAGGTTTTCATTAATGTATGGCTGTGACCGTAAATGCTGCAATCGTACATTTATGCCAAACATTCATAAATCTGCGAATGCTCATAGAATACCATGTGGTAGTAAAATACCACAATAATATTCCATAGGCGATCGTAAATCTATGATCATGGATAGCGATAGTAAATTAATGATTGACATAATGATTGAAAAAGGTGCGGTATCACTAAAAAGCAATACGGCATCTTTAGAAATATGTCCCTAAGCTCCATCACAGTGCAGTAGGTACAGTAAGTACTGTATATATACCCAGCCTCAGCAATTACCTCAGGCAGCTGCAGGGTTAATATTGATACAGATCTCCATGCTGCTGTCAATCACAGTACAGACTGGATACATTTTTGAAACATACTAAATGCTGCTTCTCACTCACAGCTCAATTAACAATATAACAATCTATATAACAATCTATTTAACAGTCTATGTAAAAATCTATATAACAGTCTATGTAACAATCTATATAACAATCTATGTAACAGTCTATGTAACAGTCTATGTAACAATCTATATAACAATCTATGTAACAGTCTATGTAATAATCTATGTAACAGTCTATGTAACATTCTATATAACTGTCTATGTAAAATTTATATACCGTATATTCCGGCGTATAAGACGACTTTTTAACCCCTTATAATGTTCTGAAAAGTCGGGGGTCGTCTTATACGCCGGGTGTCACTACCTTAAGCCACAATTACCTGCAGTGGAGAAAACAAATGGTGTGGCGGGGCAGCTTCCTGGTTCGGCGGTCAGGTGATTGATGATGCACGGGGAGCGTAGTGACGTTTGCTGGAGGAAACTGTGGGACGGGCTGGAGGTGGATTGCCGGATTATGTCCCAAGGAACCAGGGCTGGAGGTGGATTGCCGGATTATGTAACCAGGAACCAGGAGGCTGCGTTTGGCTGCTACTCATGTGAGTGGCTGGATACAGGGGTGGGCCAGATGGATGGAGGAGGCATGATTTCTGTGTTTACCAATGTCAGAGAAGGAGGTGTTGGGATGCGTAGAAAGAGGGGTAGTCTTATACGGTGAGTATATCCCAAACTGGAAAAGTTGGGGGGTCATCTTATACGCCCAGTCGTCTTATACGCCGGCATATACGGTAACAATTTATGTAACAATCTATATAACAATCTATGTAACAGCCTATATAACAATCTATGTTAACAGTCTATGTAACAATCTATATAACAATCTATGTAAGAGTCTATATAACAATCTATGTTAACAGTCTATGTAACAATCTATATAACAATCTATGTAACAGTCTATGTAACAGTCTATGTAACTGTCTATGTAACAGTCTATGTAACAATCTATGTAACAGTCTATGTAACAATCTATATGAACAACATGTAAAACATGTCGATATAAAAATATATGTAACAATTCTAATATAGAACAATCTATGTAACAGTCTATGTAACAATCTATATAACAATCTATGTTAACAGTCTATGTAACAATCTATATAACAATCTATGTAACAGTCTGGTGAGTTTTGTTCCACCGGCAATTCCGCAGAACACAAACACAATTAAAGTGGAATAATTACATTTTTCAACCACAATTTCCGAATTTTCGATTTTTCTCATTTTTAATAAGTTCCAACTTTCAGAATTTTTGATTCCGCCTGATCCAGAGATTATCAAAATAAGCAGTTCAGCAGACTCATGTCTACTGGGGAGAGGGAAAAGAAGAATTTAAACCATAGTACAAGAAAGTAGGAGGAGTAGAGGAGTGTAGGAAAACTAGGGGAGAGAGGAATAGTTGAAAAAATGAGAGACAAAGATTTTGCAAGAATGAGAAAAATTGAGAAAACATGAGTTTGTGAGATTAAGAAAAAAGAAAGAGGAATAGGCAAGAAATGAAATCAAAGTCAATAATCCAAGATAATCTCAACATTGCCAAGTATTTGTCAGTAGAAATCTTTGTGCAAGGATAGAATACACTTAAAGCAGTGTCCTAGTCATTAAAGAGCAAGTTCAGTCCTCAAATCAAAAATTATATATACCCCCCAAAACCCTAATCTGTAATAGTTTGAAAGGCAAAAGATGCACAATATTCTGTTGCCCTGTTTCTGCTTCCTGGTTCTTCCAGTCAGCAACTGTCATAGATTTGACAGTTGACACCACAGTTAATGAGTCAATGCTAATCCCCTAGCTGCCTCATCTGAGCATGCTCAAGCTCAGAACCAGGTCATTAAATTTCTTAGCTTCCACAGGCATCCAGAAGTATAGCAGGCATATACAGTAATGATTCCAGAGGACAAAGTATAAAAAGGAAAACATATTTTAAAGACGCCATTTTTTCTTAAAGCTGTTATTATGAGGGTGGAGTTGTCCTTTAATAAAAGTTAAGACAGTTTTTATTAGTTTGGCCCAATAAAAAATGTATCTAATATAATAGAAATATAATGTAAAAGAATAATCTACATTAAGCATTACATTTTAGCATCTAGTATAACATAAAAAACACATCAACTCTCTTTTTCATCTCAAAACACATCTTATCCTGCCATAGCCAAATTAATTGCAGATGATAGGCTGGGGGGGGGGGGTTCATTCCAGCAGAAGAATAAAGAATAATGTTCATTCTTTTCAAGGATTAAAGAAAGCTCATTCAACCTTAAAACGAAGAGAAAGAAAAGCTCTCCAGACAGCAGAAAGTGTAAGGTCATCTGCAAACCCATGGCTCTCATAACGTGACATAGTCTCCTGACTTTTTCTTTAATCTATAAGCCTATCTTAGTTCAGAGCTGTCTGATGGTTACATTCCAAGCTGTTTCCCTAAAGCCAAAGTAAAGTTTACAGCATGAAAATGAAAGGTCATCCTAGTAGGAATAAAAATAGCTTTTTTTTCAGCTTTGCGCTTGTGACATTGTTAATTTCTAGTTCCAGTAGAAGTGATAGCCAAGAGAATGAACTATTGTTATGCTAGCCTCTGAGTCAAATTAAGTGCCAATGCATTAATAATAATTAAACCTTTCCTTCTTTTTAGAGGTTAATGTTATAGTGATCTAACTGCTCAGTGAGCTATTAAAAACTATAGAGTGTATCCAAGAGGTGCAAAAACTTGCTGTTTATTTGCCTCAACAAATCAAATGTTACCTTTTTACTGGTCTACAAATGTTTAAAAGAAAAATAACACCTACTTGTTTGCAGCAGATTAAGAGCATAGGCAACATTTTGCACCTCTTATTGAATAATATAGCACATGTATATAAACATATTAAAGAGATTTAGTAGAGTCTTGATTTTCATTAAACTATTTTCTCTCCCTGGAAAGAAATGTTAGAATGAACTTACAGAGTCATGCAGCTCTACTCTAATATTTGGTGATCTGCATATGGATTGTATGGAACTTTTGTACATTACTATAGCTTAAACCAAGGACAGCAGCCGCCCAGTAGTTTGAAAAATACAACTCTTAACATTACCCTACAAGCATTCTGCAGCAGCAAGTTGTAATTTTTAGACACCTGGGAGGCTACTGGTTGCCTATCCCTGGCTTTTACTATATATCACCCCACACGGTAAAACTGTATATTTAAAGGGTATGTCCATCGTAATTTTAACTTTCTTTTTAACTGTTTTACTGAAGGTAAATGCACGATCTCTTACCTACCATTCTTCAGTAAGTCTTGCAGGAGAGCAGAAGACTAGAGATGTCCGAACTTCGCAAAATCCGGTCCACTCGAGGATCTGCGAATTTTCGAAAAAATTTTAAAAATTCTAAAATCCACGAGCGGACCCATTAAAATGAAAAATACCCTTGAAATTACGATATTTTCCGTATTTTCGAAATTACGGATTTTTGCGTATTTTCGAAAATACAAGAAAACTAGTATTTTCGAAAATTTGAAAAATCCGCAAATCGGAAGTTCGGAAGGCGGAAAATCCGGAAAATCCGTAAAAATCCGCCGTTCGCGAACGGGATAAATCCGTGGCGGATCCGGGTTCGGATCTGCGAACCGGCCATCCCTACAGAAGACACTTACCCGCAGATCGCTCCAGCGCCGACTTCACTGACATCCTCGGGGCTTTCAGCCGCGTCTCTTGCAGCGCTGGAACGATGCAGGTAAGTGTCTCCTGCTCTCCTGCAAGACTTACTGAAGAACGGGAGGCATTTACCTCCTGTTCTTCAGTAAGAAAGTTAAAAAGGACATACCCTTTAAAACAAGGTGTACATTAGTAGCTACTCTATTTTTCTTTATTTCTCTTAGCCAAGATTTTGCTCTCACTTTATCTTTATCTGTATTGCATGTGCAGCGTCAGGTCACACATATAAAGGTCTGAAAGCGAACTGATTTATTTATTAAAATAAGCAAACCTGTAGAAAACATCGATGTGCTGACTTTACTTGTCAGGGAAACGTAGCTTTCAGTTTCCTCACAGAAGGTATCTAGTTTTCCGCTGAGCTGGCTGTGATATTAACCCTATGACCAGAGAGCTTGCCAAGAATGAAAAACAAAAGTCATTGTATTCCAAGGTTACAGGAAACCAAGGATTCACTTCTGTTACTGCACAAGTCAGTTGCAGAACCAAAGGGATTGTTCTATGTCACACTAAAGTAGACACATTAGCTGATAAAACATTTGGGGGCTCATATACCCAGAGCCACTATAGCTTTGGGTAAATGCTTCTTCCGCGATTTAATAATACATTTGCGAATGTCGGTAAATACCAGTAAGGAATTTACCCACTGTGGGATTTAAACGCCATCTATTTTCTGGCGTTAAAATCCTGCACTAAAACTAGCGCAAATGCGATATTAAATCAGGTGGGTCGGATGCACGATTTTTTCGTAACCCGTGCATCTGACACTAATATGGAGCTAAAGTCGCGCTTACTGGTAGCGAACCGGTTAGCGCGACTTTAACTCCATATATTTGCCCAGCGACTGTGGGTAAATGAGGCCCTTGGTGTACCGAATAGCCATTCTTGCATTCTCACTGTAAAGAAACCTTTCCTAACCTGAAGATAAAACTTCTTTTCTTCCAACCTTAAAAGATGTGCACGAGAACCTATTAGTGATCAATGCCCCAGAGAGCTCATTGTATGGCCCATATATAATAATATATTTTTAATAATAAGGTTATCATATCCCCACACAAACGTCACTTCTCCAATGTAAACAGCCCTAACTTATCTAATCTGCCTGTATATTCAAGCCCCCCCATTCCCTTTATTATTTTAGTTTCCCTTCCCTAAACTGCTTCCATTTCCGGGATATCCATTTTGTATATGGGATTCTAAAACTGCACCGCATATTCCAAATGAGGTATTACCCCTCTTTATACAAGACAATACTGTATCTTGCTGTATCTTTGTTTGTCTGACAGATTATTGGGTGGGGCTGGGAGTGACCCGGCGGTCTTGGTTCACATTGGTGCCAATGACAAAGTTAGAGGTGGAGGTGAGGTCCTTAAAAATGATTTCCGAGAATTAGGGGCCAAGTTAAAAGCAAGGACCTCCAGGGTAGTGATTTCAGAAATACTACCGCAGCCACGTGCTACGCTAGGGAGGTAACAATCTATGTAACAGTCTATGTAACAATCTATATAACAATCTATGTTAACAGTCTATGTAACAATCTATATAACAATCTATGTAACAGTCTGGTGAGTTTTGTTCCACCGGCAATTCCGCAGAACACAAACACAATTAAAGTGGAATAATTACATTTTTCAACCACAATTTCCGAATTTTCGATTTTTCTCATTTTTAATAAGTTCCAACTTTCAGAATTTTTGATTCCGCCTGATCCAGAGATTATCAAAATAAGCAGTTCAGCAGACTCATGTCTACTGGGGAGAGGGAAAAGAAGAATTTAAACCATAGTACAAGAAAGTAGGAGGAGTAGAGGAGTGTAGGAAAACTAGGGGAGAGAGGAATAGTTGAAAAAATGAGAGACAAAGATTTTGCAAGAATGAGAAAAATTGAGAAAACATGAGTTTGTGAGATTAAGAAAAAAGAAAGAGGAATAGGCAAGAAATGAAATCAAAGTCAATAATCCAAGATAATCTCAACATTGCCAAGTATTTGTCAGTAGAAATCTTTGTGCAAGGATAGAATACACTTAAAGCAGTGTCCTAGTCATTAAAGAGCAAGTTCAGTCCTCAAATCAAAAATTATATATACCCCCCAAAACCCTAATCTGTAATAGTTTGAAAGGCAAAAGATGCACAATATTCTGTTGCCCCTGTTTCTGCTTCCTGGTTCTTCCAGTCAGCAACTGTCATAGATTTGACAGTTGACACCACAGTTAATGAGTCAATGCTAATCCCCTAGCTGCCTCATCTGAGCATGCTCAAGCTCAGAACCAGGTCATTAAATTTCTTAGCTTCCACAGGCATCCAGAAGTATAGCAGGCATATACAGTAATGATTCCAGAGGACAAAGTATAAAAAGGAAAACATATTTTAAAGACGCCATTTTTTCTTAAAGCTGTTATTATGAGGGTGGAGTTGTCCTTTAATAAAAGTTAAGACAGTTTTTATTAGTTTGGCCCAATAAAAAATGTATCTAATATAATAGAAATATAATGTAAAAGAATAATCTACATTAAGCATTACATTTTAGCATCTAGTATAACATAAAAAACACATCAACTCTCTTTTTCATCTCAAAACACATCTTATCCTGCCATAGCCAAATTAATTGCAGATGATAGGCTGGGGGGGGGGGGTTCATTCCAGCAGAAGAATAAAGAATAATGTTCATTCTTTTCAAGGATTAAAGAAAGCTCATTCAACCTTAAAACGAAGAGAAAGAAAAGCTCTCCAGACAGCAGAAAGTGTAAGGTCATCTGCAAACCCATGGCTCTCATAACGTGACATAGTCTCCTGACTTTTTCTTTAATCTATAAGCCTATCTTAGTTCAGAGCTGTCTGATGGTTACATTCCAAGCTGTTTCCCTAAAGCCAAAGTAAAGTTTACAGCATGAAAATGAAAGGTCATCCTAGTAGGAATAAAAATAGCTTTTTTTTCAGCTTTGCGCTTGTGACATTGTTAATTTCTAGTTCCAGTAGAAGTGATAGCCAAGAGAATGAACTATTGTTATGCTAGCCTCTGAGTCAAATTAAGTGCCAATGCATTAATAATAATTAAACCTTTCCTTCTTTTTAGAGGTTAATGTTATAGTGATCTAACTGCTCAGTGAGCTATTAAAAACTATAGAGTGTATCCAAGAGGTGCAAAAACTTGCTGTTTATTTGCCTCAACAAATCAAATGTTACCTTTTTACTGGTCTACAAATGTTTAAAAGAAAAATAACACCTACTTGTTTGCAGCAGATTAAGAGCATAGGCAACATTTTGCACCTCTTATTGAATAATATAGCACATGTATATAAACATATTAAAGAGATTTAGTAGAGTCTTGATTTTCATTAAACTATTTTCTCTCCCTGGAAAGAAATGTTAGAATGAACTTACAGAGTCATGCAGCTCTACTCTAATATTTGGTGATCTGCATATGGATTGGAACTTTTGTACATTACTATAGCTTAAACCAAGGACAGTAGCCGCCCAGTAGTTTGAAAAATACAACTCTTAACATTACCCTACAAGCATTCTGCAGCAGCAAGTTGTAATTTTTAGACACCTGGGAGGCTACTGGTTGCCTATCCCTGGCTTTTACTATATATCACCCCACACGGTAAAACTGTATATTTAAAGGGTATGTCCATCGTAATTTTAACTTTCTTTTTAACTGTTTTACTGAAGGTAAATGCACGATCTCTTACCTACCATTCTTCAGTAAGTCTTGCAGGAGAGCAGAAGACTAGAGATGTCCGAACTTCGCAAAATCCGGTCCACTCGAGGATCTGCGAATTTTCGAAAAAATTTTAAAAATTCGAAAATCCACGAGCGGACCCATTAAAATGAAAAATACCCTTGAAATTACGATATTTTCCGTATTTTCGAAATTACGGATTTTTGCGTATTTTCGAAAATACAAGAAAACTAGTATTTTCGAAAATTTGAAAAATCCGCAAATCGGAAGTTCGGAAGGCGGAAAATCCGGAAAATCCGTAAAAATCCGCCGTTCGCGAACGGGATAAATCCGTGGCGGATCCGGGTTCGGATCTGCGAACCGGCCATCCCTACAGAAGACACTTACCCGCAGATCGCTCCAGCGCCGACTTCACTGACATCCTCGGGGCTTTCAGCCGCGTCTCTTGCAGCGCTGGAACGATGCAGGTAAGTGTCTCCTGCTCTCCTGCAAGACTTACTGAAGAACGGGAGGCATTTACCTCCTGTTCTTCAGTAAGAAAGTTAAAAAGGACATACCCTTTAAAACAAGGTGTACATTAGTAGCTACTCTATTTTTCTTTATTTCTCTTAGCCAAGATTTTGCTCTCACTTTATCTTTATCTGTATTGCATGTGCAGCGTCAGGTCACACATATAAAGGTCTGAAAGCGAACTGATTTATTTATTAAAATAAGCAAACCTGTAGAAAACATCGATGTGCTGACTTTACTTGTCAGGGAAACGTAGCTTTCAGTTTCCTCACAGAAGGTATCTAGTTTTCCGCTGAGCTGGCTGTGATATTAACCCTATGACCAGAGAGCTTGCCAAGAATGAAAAACAAAAGTCATTGTATTCCAAGGTTACAGGAAACCAAGGATTCACTTCTGTTACTGCACAAGTCAGTTGCAGAACCAAAGGGATTGTTCTATGTCACACTAAAGTAGACACATTAGCTGATAAAACATTTGGGGGCTCATATACCCAGAGCCACTATAGCTTTGGGTAAATGCTTCTTCCGCGATTTAATAATACATTTGCGAATGTCGGTAAATACCAGTAAGGAATTTACCCACTGTGGGATTTAAACGCCATCTATTTTCTGGCGTTAAAATCCTGCACTAAAACTAGCGCAAATGCGATATTAAATCAGGTGGGTCGGATGCACGATTTTTTCGTAACCCGTGCATCCGACACTAATATGGAGCTAAAGTCGCGCTTACTGGTAGCGAACCGGTTAGCGCGACTTTAACTCCATATATTTGCCCAGCGACTGTGGGTAAATGAGGCCCTTGGTGTACCGAATAGCCATTCTTGCATTCTCACTGTAAAGAAACCTTTCCTAACCTGAAGATAAAACTTCTTTTCTTCCAACCTTAAAAGATGTGCACGAGAACCTATTAGTGATCAATGCCCCAGAGAGCTCATTGTATGGCCCATATATAATAATATATTTTTAATAATAAGGTTATCATATCCCCACACAAACGTCACTTCTCCAATGTAAACAGCCCTAACTTATCTAATCTGCCTGTATATTCAAGCCCCCCCATTCCCTTTATTATTTTAGTTTCCCTTCCCTAAACTGCTTCCATTTCCGGGATATCCATTTTGTATATGGGATTCTAAAACTGCACCGCATATTCCAAATGAGGTATTACCCCTCTTTATACAAGACAATACTGTATCTTGCTGTATCTTTGTTTGTCTGACAGATTATTGGGTGGGGCTGGGAGTGACCCGGCGGTCTTGGTTCACATTGGTGCCAATGACAAAGTTAGAGGTGGAGGTGAGGTCCTTAAAAATGATTTCCGAGAATTAGGGGCCAAGTTAAAAGCAAGGACCTCCAGGATAGTGATTTCAGAAATACTACCGCAGCCACGTGCTACGCTAGGGAGGCAACGGGAGCTCAGGAGTATAAATGCGTGGCTAAGAGAGTGGTGTAAGGAGATGGGGTTTGGGTTTTTAGAGAACTGGGCTGACTTTTCTGTTGGCTACAGGCTCTTTAGTAGTGACGGATTGCACCTCAATGGTGGTGGTGCAACTGTTTTGGGGGAGAAGATGGCTAGTGGGTTGGAGGAGATTTTAAACTAGGTATGGGGGGGGAGGGAACGTTTAACTACACAGGGGTAGATAGAGAAGTTAGGGATCTGGGGGCTAGTAACACAACGGAGGGAGGAGAAGGAGGAGGGGGGAGCATAGAGGATAAGGAGGCATGTACGACCATGTATGGAAGTAAATCAATTGATAATCTAAAATGTATGTTTACAAATGCAAGGAGTCTGGCTGGAAAAACCGGCGAACTTGAAATAATAGCGTTAAAGGAAAGGTATGATGTAATTGGTATAGCAGAATCATGGCTTAATGATTCACACGACTGGACAGTAAATATTGAAGGGTACTCCTTATTTAGACATGACCGAGTTAATAAGAAAGGAGGAGGAGTATGTATGTATGTTAAACAGGAATTGAAGCCAAATTTAAAAGATGGAATAGATGGGGGAGCAAACGATGCGGCAGAAACATTATGGGTGGAACTGTGTACAGGAAGCAAGAAGGTAGGTAAATTAATTGTTGGAGTGTGTTATAAGCCCCCAAATGCCGGGGAAGAGGTAGAAATGAATCTCCATATGCAGTTGGCGAAGGCTGCTGGTATGGGGCATGTTCTGGTTATGGGGGATTTTAACTACCCTGAAATAGATTGGAGTAATGGAACTGCCAGCACCTCAAAAGGTATAAAGTTCTTAAATTTCCTATATGAGCATTTTCTTTCACAGATGGTAGAAGTTCCTACTAGAAAGAATGCGTTGTTGGATCTGGTGATATCTAATAACCCAGAGCTCATTTTGGAGATGAAGGTAATGGGAAGCTTAGGGAATAGTGACCATGATATAGTGTCATTTAATATAGGTTGCAGAAAACTAAAGTGCACTGGCTTAACAAAAACTTTTAACTTTAGGAAAGCTAATTTTATGCTTTTAAAGGAATCGCTCCTGCTCATAGACTGGGGTGAACTGTTTCTAGGTAAAGATACTGAGCAGATGTGGACCACTTTTAAAGGGATATTAAACTATAACATTTCCAAATCGGTACCTTTAGGAAACAAGTGTAAAAAAATTAGGTCCACTCCTGCATGGCTTAATGCTCAGGTAAAAAGGGAAATGGAAAAAAAGAAAAGGGCTTTTAAAATTTTGAAAGCAGAAGGCACAGAACAGGCTTACAGGGACTTCAAAAGTTGTAATAAAGAGTGCAAGAAAGCAATTAAACTAGCTAAAATAGAAAATGAAACACGGATTGCCGAACAAAGCAAGTCCAACCCCAAGATGTTTTTTAAGTATATAAATGGTAAAAAAATGAGGACTGAGAATGTGGGACCATTAAATAATGGAGCTGAGGTGGTTGTAGAGGATGCCGAAAAGGCTAATCTGCTAAACCGTTTTTTTACATCGGTTTTTACTGTTGAGAATCCTTACAGTAGGGATTGTAACAATGTGCAGGGAGGAAATGAAGAGTCTTCACATTGGATAACAGAGGATATGGTACGGAATCAATTAGACAAAGTTAATATCAATAAAGCGCCAGGACCAGATGGATTGCATCCTAGGATTTTAAAAGAGCTTAGTTCAATTCTAGCAAGACCACTGTGTCTCATCTTTTCAGATTCGCTTTTGTCTGGGGATGTGCCGCTGGATTGGAAAAAAGCCAATGTAATACCAATATTCAAAAAAGGTAGTCGTTCACAGCCTGGTAACTATAGACCTGTAAGCCTAACATCAGTGGTAGGGAAGGTGATGGAAACTTTGTTAAGGGATCATATCCTTGACTTTGTCTCCAGAGATCATCTTATTAGTAGTAGTCAGCATGGATTTATGAGAAATAGATCATGCCAGACAAATTTAATTGGTTTTTATGAAGAAGTGAGTAAGAAGTTAGATTCAGGCACAGCTGTGGATGTGGTATATTTGGATTTTGCAAAAGCCTTTGATACTGTGCCACATAGGCGACTAATGTATAAACTGAGGACTGTTGGCCTTGAAGAAAACATTTGTTCATGGATAGAGAACTGGTTATTGGACCGCAAACAGAGAGTGGTGGTTAATGGAGCTACATCTATGTGGGCTAAAGTTCTAAGCGGAGTTCCTCAGGGTTCTGTACTGGGGCCGCTTCTGTTTAATCTGTTTATAAATGACTTAGAAGGGGGCATTGAGAGCAAGGTCTCTGTGTTTGCTGATGACACTAAATTATGCAGAGCTTTGGAAACTTCCAATGATGTGCAAGTGCTGCAAGCAGACCTAGATAGATTATCAAAATGGGCAGCAGAATGGCAGATGAGATTCAATGTTGATAAATGTAAGGTGATGCACTTGGGATTTAATAATCCCTGTGCCACCTACACCATAAATAACTCTGTGTTAAGTGCATCTGAAATGGAAAAAGATTTGGGGGTTCTGGTAGATAACAGACTTTGCTGTAGCAAACAATGCCAGGTAGCAACAGCTAGAGCTAGCAAGATATTGTCTTGTATAAAGAGGGGAATGGAATCAAGAGAGAAAAATATTATTCTCCCTCTTTACAAGGCACTGGTAAGGCCACATTTGGAATATGCGGTGCAGTTTTGGAATCCCATATACAAAAGGGACATCTTGGAAATTGAGGCAGTTCAGAGAAGGGCAACTAAATTAATAAGGGGAATGGAGGGGCTTGAATATGCAGGCAGATTAGACAAGTTAGGGCTGTTTACATTGGAGAAGCGGCGGTTGCGTGGGGACATGATAACCTTATACAAATATATTAATGGCCCATACAGTGAACTCTCTGGTGCATTGTTCACTAATAGGTCATATCAGAGGACTCGTGGACATCCTTTAAGGTTGGAAGAAAAGAAGTTTCATCTTCACGTTAGGGAGAGGTTTCTTTACAGTGAGAACGGTGATTGATGAACTGGGAATGTCTTCCAGCAGAGGTGGTAATGGCAAGTTCATTGAATAACTTTAAAAAAGGCGGCTGGATAAGTTTCTAAAACTAAAGAATATTGAGAATTATGGTATTAATGCATATAGATTGGTTGATCCAGGGATACTTTCCGATTGCCGTTTGGAGTCAGGAAGGAATTTTTTCCCCCTTTTTTAGCTGGGGTTTTTTGCCTTCCTCTGGATCAATGTTAGGTAGGGTTAAAAAAAAAAAAAAAAAAAAAAAAAGTGAATAGGTTGGACTTGATGGGAATGTCTTTATTTAACTTAATTACTATGTTAATATGGATATGTTAATATGTTACTATGTCTGTTATCTACTAGAACCCCAAATCTTTTCCATTAGAGATTTATGGTTGTAGGTGGCAAAAGGATTGGTAAACCTTACATTTATCAACATTGAATCTCATTGACATACTGCTGCCCATTTGATAATCTATCTAGGTCTGCTTGCAGCACTTGCAATCATTTGAAGTTTCCAAAGCTCGCATAGCTCTGCATAGATTGGTGGTCATATCAATGCCACCTTCTAAGTCATTTATAAACAGATTAAAAAAAGTGGCCCCAGTACGGAACCCGGAGGCACCACTTTAGCCCACATCGACGTAACTCCATTGACCACCACTATCTGTTTGCGATCCAACAACCAATTCTCTATCCATGTCATATATTTTTGTAGGCCAAACAGTCCTCAGTTTATACATTAGTCGCCTATGTGGCACAGTACCTTAAAGGATAAGTGCATTGTAAAATCAAGTTATGTTCATTTGATAAGCAGGAGAAAGCAGAGGAAATCTCAGAGGGGCGGAGCTTAACATTCAGCAAACCAGTAACAAGATGTCAGCAACTTTCAAGTCACAAAGCTAGGCTCTGGAGGGGCATAGGTAAAAAAATATAGCAACAATATTTTTAAAGCTGCAGCTTCCAAATAAACTAACTTGACTTTACAGTGTACTTATCCTATAAGCTTTAGCCAAATTCAATACACTAAATCCACTGCTATGCCTTAATCAAATTCTTACTCACTTTTTCATAAATACCAAGTAAATTCATCTGATGCAATCTATTTCTTAGTAATCCATGTTGACTACTACTTTTTAATCCACCGGCAATCCCCAGACAAAGTGAATCTGAAAAGATCTAAGGCAGTATTTTATCCAGTCTAATTGTTTTTGTACCATTTCCTGTCACTAGAGTGAATATTCCTCATTTATACCCTTCATATTATTACAGCCCCTAGTACTAAGGGACTAGGGGCCCTATTTATAAAAGTCGGGTATCGTTATCGTAAAATACCGTCCTTACGTAAAATAACGATGGATGTACCGATAACCACTGTTATTTACCTATAACGACCGTTATAACCGATAACGCCTGGTATTACGATAACGACTGGTATTTACGATGAACGACTGGTTTACCGTTATCGGTAAAACTGGTCGTTATCAGTAAAAAAAGGTCGTTATTTTACGAAACGATCGGTATTTTAAGTTAACGATACCGATCTTTATAAATAGGGCCCTAAGATTCTCTATAGAGCATTAGATGTGTTTTATAAACTTTGAGCACGTTATCAGTGTTTTTTCCCTTGGGTGTAGATTACAAATGTTTTGGATGACCCTCACTAAACATGGCCCATGGAATATTGCGCAGTTGGAAAACTGTGATGCACTGAAGAATCGCCCGCAACTTGAGGGCCTGACAGTTTCTGTCCTGACTCTGTGAGTGCGGACTCTTGGTTAAGTAGGCTGATGCTGTTATGGCGCTGTCCTGGCTTGTGTGTTTTTGTTATGAGCGGTGCCTTTTTTGTCACATAAGCTGTAGATGCTCCCTCTGTTTGCCACTTTTAACACTTTATCCTTGCACAGGACCACTTTTAGTGACTATTAGATCCCAATAAATAAGTTCTTGGCTTCTGGTCAAATTTAAATGTGCATCTATAAGCCGGGATTTATATTTGTAATAGAATGGGATTCATATCACCAAAGTAACATAGTCTTTCCAGGGTTATATTTGTATAAAATGTCATTCATATACCCAATGATACCATAGTCTTTCCAGGGTTTAATATATATGTTATAAATGTCATTCAGCCTATATTTGTATATAAATGTCATTCATATCACCAATAGTAACATAGTCTTTCCAGGGTTTATATTTGTATATAAATGTCATTCATATCACCAATAGTAACATAGTCTTTCCAGGGTTTATATTTGTATATAAATGTGATTCATATCACTAATAGTAACATAGTCTTTCCAGGGTTTATATTTGTATATAAATGGGATTCATATCACCACTAGTAACATAGTCTTTCCAGGGTTTATATTTGTATATAAATGTCATTCATATCACCACTAGTAACATAGTCTTTCCAGGGTTTATATTTGAATATAAATGTGATTCATATCACCAATAGTAACATAGTCTTTCCAGGGTTTATATTTGTGTATAAATGTCATTCATATCACCAAGTACATAGTCTTCACGGGTTTTATTTTATATAATGTCATTCATATCACCAAGAGTAACATAGTCTTTCCAGGTTTATTTTTGTATAAATGTCATTCATATCACCAATAGTAACATAGTCTTTCCAGGGTTTAATTTGTATATAAATGTAATTCATATCACCAAGTAACATAGTCTTTCCAGGGTTTATATTTGTATATAATGTCATTCATATCACAAAGTGTAACAGTCTTTCCAGGTTTAAATTTGTATATAAATGTCACTCATATCACCAAGTAACATAGCTTTCAAGGGTTTATATTTGTATATAAATGTCATTCATATCACCAATAGTAACATAGTCTTTCCGGATTTATATTTGTATATAAATGTGATCCATTATGACCAATGTAACACATATCTTTCCAGGTTTATATTTGTATATAAATGTCATTCATATCACCAATAGTACATAGTCTTTCCAGGGTTTATATTTGTATATAAATGTACTTTTTATATCACCAAAGTAGAACAGTCTTTCCAGGGTTTATATTTGTATATAAATGTATTCATATCACCAATAGTAACATAGTCTTTCCAGGGTTTATATTTGTATAAATGTCATTCATATCACCAATAGTAACACAGTCTTTCCGGGTTTATATTTGTATATAAATGTCATTCATATCACCAATAACAACAGTCTTTCCAGGGTTTATATTTGTATATAAATGTCATTCACATCACCAATAGTAACATAGTCTTTCAAGGGTTTATATTGTATATAAATGTCATTCATATCACCAATAGTAACATAGTCTTTCCAGTTTTTATTTTGTATATAAATATCATTCATATCACCAATAGTACACAGTCTTTCCAGGTTTATATTTGTATATAAATGTAATTCATATCACCAAAAGTAACATAGTCTTTCAAGGGTTATATTTGTATATAATGTCATTCATATCACCATAGTAACATAGTCTTTCCAGGGTTTATATTTGTATTAAATGTCATTCATATCACCAAGAGTAACATAGTCTTTCCAGGGTTTATTATTTGTATATAAATGTCATTCATATCACCAATAGTAATAGTCTTTCCAGGGTTATATTTGTATATAAATGTCATTCATATCACCGATATTAACACAGTCTTTCCAGGTTTATATTTGTATATAAATGTCTTCATATCACCAGAGTAAACATAGTCTTTCCAGGGTTTATATTTGTATATAATGTCATTCATATCACCAATAGTAACTAGTCTTTCCAGGGTTTATATTTGTATATAATGTATTCATATCACCGATAGTAACACAGTCTTTCCAGGGTTTATATTTGTATATAAATGTCATTCATATCACAAAGTGTAACAGTCTTTCCAGGGTTTAAATTTGTATATAAATGTCACTCATATCACCAAGATAACATAGTCTTTCAAGGTTTATATTTGTATATAAATGTCATTCATATCACCAATAGTAACAAGTCTTCCAGGATTATATTTGTATTAAATGTGATCCTATCCAAAGTAACACAGTCTTTCCAGGATTTATATTTGTATTAAATGTCATTCATATCACCAATAGTAACATAGTCTTCCAGGGTTTATATTTTGTATATATGTATTTATATCACCAAGAGTAAAAGTCTTTCCAGGGTTTATATTTGTATATAAATGTGATTCATATCACCAAGTAACTAGCTTTCCAGGGTTATATTTGTATATAAATGTGATTCATATCACCAATAACACAGTCTTTCCAGGTTTTAATTTAATATAAATGTCATTCATATCACCAATAGTAACACAGTCTTTCCAGGGTTTATATTTGTATATAAATGTCATTCAAATCACCAAAATAACAGTCTTTCCAGGGTTTATATTGTAATATAATGTCATTCATATCACCAAGAGTAACAGTCTTTCCAGGGTTTAATTTGTATATAAATGTCATTCATATCACCAAGAGTAACATAGTCTTTCAAGGGTTTATCATTGTATAAATGTCATTCATTCACCAATGTAACATAGTCTTCCAGGGTTTATATTTGTAATAAATGTCATTCATATCATCAATAGAACACAGTCTTTCCAGGGTTTATATTTGTAATAAATGTGATCCATATGACCAATAGTAACACAGTCTTCCAGGATTTATATTTGTATATAATGTGATCCATAGACCAATAGTAACACAGTCTTTCCAGTTTATATTTGTATATAAATGTCATTCATATCACCATATAACATAGTCTTTCCAGGGTTATATTTGTATATAAATGTCATTCATATCACCAAGAGTAACATAGTCTTTCCAGGGTTTATATTTGTATATAAATGTCATTCATATCACCAATAGTAACACAGTCTTTCAGGGTTTATATTTGTATATAAATGTATTCATATCACATAGTAACACAGTCTTTCCAGAGTTTTATTTGTATAAAATGTGATTCATATCACCAATAGTAACACAGTCTTTCCAGGGTTTATATTGTATATAAATGTGATTCATATCATCATAGTAACACAGTCTTTCCAGGGTTTTATTTTGTATATAAATGTCATTCATATCACCAATGTAAACAGTCTTTCCAGGGTGTATATTGTATATTAATGTCATTCATATCACCAATAGTAACACAGTCTTTCCAGGGTTTATATTTGTATATAATGTGATTCATATCACCAATAGTAACACAGTCTTCCAGGGTTTATATTTGTATATAATGTGATTCATATCACCAACAGTAACATAGTCTTTCCAGGTTTATTTGTATATAATGTCATCATATCAGCAATATTAACATAGTCTTTCCAGGTTTATATTTGTATATAAATGTCATTCATATCACCGATAGTAACACAGTCTTCCAGGGTTTATATTTGTAATAAATGTCATTGATATCACCAAAATAACAGTCTTTCCAGGGTTTATATTTGTATATAAATGTCATTCATATCACCAATAGTAACATAGTCTTTCCAGGGTTTATATTTGTATAATAATGTCATTCATATCACCAATAGTAACATAGTCTTTCCAGGGTTTATATTTGTATATAAATGTCATTCATATCTCCAATATAACGTCTTTTCAGGGTTTATATTGTATATAATGTCATTCATATCACCAAGTAGTAACATAGTCTTTCAAGGGTTTATCATTGTATATAAATGTCATTCATATCACCAATAGTACACATAGTGTTTCCTGGGTTTATATTTGTATATAAATGTAATTCATATCATCATATTAACACAGTCTTTCCAGGGTTTATATTTATATATAAATGGATCCATATGACCATAGTAACACAGTCTTTCCAGGATTTATTTGTATATAAATATCATTCATATCACCAATATAACTAGTCTTTCCAGGGTTATTTTGTATTAAATTCATTCATATCACCAATAGTAACACAGTCTTTCCAGGGTTTATATTTGTATATAAATGTCATTGATATCACCAAAAGTAACAGTCTTTCCAGGTTTATATTTGTATATATATGTCATTCATCACCAATAGTAACATAGTCTTTCCAGGTTTATATTTGTATATAATGTCATTCATATCACCAATAGTAACATAGTCTTTCCAGGGTTTATATCTGTATATAATTGTCATTCATATCACCAATAGTAACATAGTCTTTCAGGTTTATCATTGTATATAAATGTCATTCATATCACACAATAGTACATAGTCTTTCCAGGGTTTATATTTGTATATAAATGTAATTCATATATCAATAGCAACACAGTCTTTCCAGGGTTTATATTTGTTATAAATGGATCATGTGACCAATAGTAACACGTCTTTCCGGATTATATTTGTATATAAATATCATTCATATCACCAATAGTAACATAGTCTTTCCAGGGTTTATATTTGTATATAAATGTCATTCATATCACCAAGAGTAACACAGTCTTCCAGGGTTTATATTTGTATATAAATGTCATTCATATCACCAATAGTAACACAGTCTTTCCAGGGTTTATATTTGTATTTAATGTCATTCATATCACCAATAGTAATATAGTCTTTCCAGGGTTTATATTTGTATATAAATGTCATTCATATCACCATAGTAACTAGTCTTTCCAGGGTTTATATTTGATATAATGTCATTCATATCACCAATAGTAACATAGTCTTTCCAGGGTTAATATTTGTATATAAATGTATTCATATCACCATAGTAACATAGTCTTTCCAGGGTTTATATTTGTATATAATATCATTCATATCACCATAGTAACAAGTCTTTCCAGGGTTTATATTTGTATATAAATGTCATTCATACACCAATAGTAACACAGTCTTTCCAGGGTTTATATTTGTTATAATGTCATTCATATCACCAATAGTAACACAGTCTTTCCAGGGTTTATTTGTATATAAATCAGTCATTCATATCACCAATAGTAACATAGTCTTTCCAGGGTTTATATTTTAAAACCTTCCAGGAACAAATTGTAACATGTTCAGACCTTAGAAAAAGTCTGGTTCCCTCTGTTTTAGAAGCTGTTGTTCTGTGTGTGCAGCTCTCTGAGTTGTGTAGCCGTACATTACGCTGTTGTTGCGTTGTGACTCTGTGTCTGTATTGAAGTTGGGCAGCACACAGAGCCCGGCCCTTCACCTGAGTTCTTAATTGGGGAATTACTCTCTGTAGTGATGTGCAGGCTTTTATTGGCCAACTGGACTTCACAGGGGTCAGCCCTTTCAGAGGGCGTTGCTGTTATGTTGAGTCATACAAGGGTGTGGCTACATACAAGATTTCTGCTTTATATAGTAGATGTGTTTCCATCAATTTCCCATATCAATATAATGTAATCATGTTTTGCATAATTCATCCTGACAGCTTTCCCTATCCTACTATTCCAATTGTCTAGTGAGGAAGCCTTAAAAATCAATTCTTCATACTTAGAAGAAACTAATACACAGCTCGTCTTGTGAAATGGAAAGCAGTGATTGATTCTGGCAACTGTGAAATTCTGTTTTCAGAATCAGAGAGGATTTGCGCATCTTTTTTTTTTCTTTAAGCGTTCATTTTTTTCTTATTTCCTTTATATAGCCGTTCAGTGCTTGATGGTAAATGATGAATTCATCAAAGGATGAGTTTACCCAAAGAAGGTCAAATCCAATAAATTGTGTGTTCATTTGATGTGTGAGAGATGCCGGCAAGGGAAAAAAGATTTCTCATGAGTCAGATGGAAAAAACAGTTACATATATTAAAGACCCTAATACTGGGAGGAGTGTAAGGCTAGGTACACCAAACAGATATTTGTCCAACCTACGGTATGTTCTTATTTTGTGGCCCAATGTTGGTCAATCTTTTCCTAAATCACAGATGATCAGTGGTGTTCTAGGACCGTATGATTGGTCACGGCAATTTTTGTTGCTAATGATGCTATTTTGGACCAGCTGACCAGTCCGTAGCACAGAAAAATCTGCCTGTGTGTACCCAGCTTTAATAGTTTTTTGCATCAGATCCAGGTTCAAACCAAACCACTACAAATAAAATTCTGCTTCTCTACCTTTCTGCCCTGTTACCACTGCAATAAAATTGCTATCATGTTTTTTTGTAAGTTTTGGTCAGAGTCTTAGGTGATTCCATGGAAAGATATACATTAGAAGTCAATAAATCTTTTACTAGCCCTCCAGTTGCTTTCAGTTTTCCCTATCCCTCCATTTACCACAAGAAGTACAAGAACTGATTGGATAATTGCTCTTTAACTGGGTGAATCACACTAAGCATATCGATTACACTGGCAGTAGCACCGCTTGGAGTATGGATTTTTTATAAATTAGTACAAAGTTTAGCAAAATTGTGATACCAAGGTTATCGTAGAAGTATGGCTGCGTTGGTACATTAATGGTCATGGGTGTACATTTACAACTGCACTGCTGTGGCACAAAAAGTCCATGAAGTTTAACTTTTCTTAACTCTTCCGCTGCAAAAACCCACACCGCCAATCTAACAATATGGGCAGCCATTATCACCATCCACATGCACCACTCAACACCAGGTCATAACTATCATTTATGTACCACTAAGAGTTAAATAAATTGTCTATTATACCCCAACAATCTGTATTAAAAAGGGTAATCGTATCCCCAACACAAATGTCTTTTTTTTTTCCCTGGGAAAACAAGCCCAGCTCATAAAATCTTTCTTAGCAATTACTTTTTTAAATTTCCTTTGACCAGTTTTGTTAATTTATAACCTTCCGCTTTCCAAAGCTGCACAGCAATTTAATGCAAGGCCTTACAAAGGATCTATACAGTGAAAGAATTTGCTCTCTTCCCTTAACTCTTAAGCTCCTCATACAAGAAGTGTTTTTCGTGCTTAAACAGACTTATGGTGCAAAATAGTTACATTGTTGCTGGGAGGACTTGATTTTAAGTGCGCTACACACTTGGAATTCTACGGCAAAGTTGGAATTTACAGGAGCATCTCATTGGCTGAAGTTTAAATAGGCCTCACTAGAGCCTTTAAGGCTCATTTTCAGGTGGTTGCAGTACCCTTTTGGCTCTTAAAATAGCGTTGGCGATCAGTAGCATGACTTTAAGCCCTGGTTTGTGTCAGTTGTGGGATTACCTGAAGAGATACTCACGCAGCCGTTTCAAGCCTATTTACCAGAGGCTGTTAGCTGGCATTAAAAACTTACGTGCGGGTGAGATACACCCAAAGTCATACAGCCTCTGGTAAATCTTCTACGGAGATTTACCCAGAGCAAGCGCAACTCTGGGTGAACCTCCCTGTCTGAGTCAGCGATAAGAGAAACATGGACTTATTACTCAGTTACACTGCTTGGGACAATATATATATAATAAGGCAAACTCACTGGCAAATTGCGCTTTTTGTACAATCAAAGGCTCTTTATAATTTCTAGCAGTTGGTCAACACAAGGAGATGTCCTTTACAGTATCTGATAGCCAAATCTGGATTTTAAGATTCTAACCGATCTTTTTAATATTTAGTTGTTGTATTTTTACAAAACATACAATTGTGCCAGACAAAAGACCATACTAAGAACAGTGTTTTTTTATTATTCTGGTGTTTATGAAAGTAAAGTGGTGGAATTATAGGGCATGTGCACCCCTTCTAAACATTTTACATCTACAACCGGGACCCCCTGAAACCTCAAGTTTCCAATACTTACATCCCACGTTTTTGCAGAATGAGTATCTTTTTTTTTTTTTATACTACTGTCTTCCAGATTCACGTCTTTTGAAGTCAACAAAACAGTCAGTAAATAGATTTTTAATATAGAATTGCTGACACTTTCATCTCCAGGAAATCTGAGGACTCTATATGTTTATAAGTGTGAAACAATTTCAATTATATCTAAACATGGATCACAAAATATTATACCTTGTAATCATACACAATATATTCAATGAATACAGGACCTTTTCAAGTTGTCTTCTTTCATAATTCTCATTGGCTACAGACAATTATAAAGGTATCAAGGGCAAAAAAAATCAACCATCAACCTTTCTTTCTCAGATAACCTATGGTCAACCACCAGCTACAAAATCTAAAAAAATTAAGTAATAGAAATGATGGTAGAAAAATACTGCTTAATAGAGTGAAAAGATTTATGTAAAGATGTCGGAAGGGGCTCATTTTAATCAGCTCATGTGGTTAATCTTTGAGGTTAATTTTATTTTAATGCGCAATTCTTTAACCTAACATTAACTTGGAGGGACCTGATCATAATCAGATTATGTGTCTTGGTAAATATAATGTTTTGTATACTTGTAAATTACACAATTCTGTGTGTATTTGTGTCCTCAGAAATTCCTTTGAATTTACACATATTTGTTTTTTCAATTCCATATATTTATACCCATAATACTGATCAAGCTTTTGCATATTTTTATGTAAATTGTAAATACAGGACAGCACATTTATTGAATTAATATCTGTTTATGTATTTTTTTAGTAACACAATATAACCGATCATCTCCATTTATGCCTGAGAATATGTCAGGAGGAAGCAATATTCAATGGAATGGTGTGAATTCTATAAGAGAAAAAATGCTTTTAAGTTCTCTCTGACCTTGAACAAGAAACCCATTCCCTCGGGGGCCAGTGTTGTACAAAACGATAAAATTCTTTGTAGACCAATCACACAATTCTGCGCTGATAACAGAGTAATTATCTGATCTGGAAAAATTGCTTTTCTTTAAATATGAGCTATTTTATTGTGTTACTTTAATTACATGTGTCATGTCATGTTACAATGTAAAATGACACAGTGTAACCAATTTACATATAATAAAGATGATGAATTGCTCCGGTACAAAGGCAGGATGCAGGAATTTCAACGTTGTTTTTTTTCCCCCCAAAAGCTCCAGAAATGTCTTAGTCATACCTACAGGAACTAATGAGTAAGGAATTTAAAAAAAGAAATGACATGGATTTTTTATGACATGTTTTAGCTTATCTCAGGATAGTTAACACATATTGGAAACACAATTGGGTGCAAGAAGAAAAACGGTTTAACCTTTATTATCATGTAACCCGAGTCGATTTCAGCATTTTTAAATTCAGAACTTTAATGGTGAAGCCTCTAAGGTCTGGTGAGGAAAAACCTAAAACGTTCTTATCTACCTGTATTTCTACCTAATTTGTACTATTTAACACATTACCTTTCATCTGAAAAAAAACCCAGAAAATATACAATGTGTTTTGTAAACAATACATGGATGTATATTGAAACTATGCTATATTATCACACCAAGCTTCTAGCTCCAATATATATTTCAGGATAGCAGCAAAACGAATGCTGTATGATACCAAAAAAAAAAAAAAAGTTAATGCTGTATAAAACATCCGTATGATCCAAAGTAGCTTCAACACTATTTTTTTTAATGTAACTTAAAATGTAATTGTAAATTTTCACTTGCTTTATTCTAAGTTAGAACCTACTGCTTCTACTTGTCCATAGGAAGCTTTTATAAGACAAACAAAATATCTATCCAATGCACTATTCAAGCACCCCAACATACGTGTCCTCCTCCCACCTGACACCTTTCTTTGCACCTATTCAAGCCCCCCTTACACCTTTCTTTGCACCTATTCAAGCCCCACCTTACACCTTTCTTTGTACCTATTCAAGCCCCACCTTACACTTTATTTGCACCTATTCAAGCCCCACCTTACACCTTTCTCCCTTTCTTATTTTTTTACCTAGTGCAGTGATGGTTTCTATGTGGCAGAAACTAAACAGCAGCTGCAATCGGGTGACATAAAATGTCAAATTGTTTGTTTAAACAAATAGAAAGAACTTTTTAAAAGAGGTGTGAAAAAAGCTATTTATGTCATCTTATAACCCCTTTTAGCTGCAATGCAATCAACACCTTGCATTCTGAGGTCCCTGACCCCTAGCTGTTATATGGAGGACCCTAACACCTGGCTGTTTATATGGTAATTAGCAGTAATCCCAGGGTTTAAATGTCATTGGATTCTTGTGCAAGTCATTCTTAATTAAGAGATCAAGTTGGATGATTAGCAAAACATATTTAAGGATCTAACATTCATGTGCAGTTGATCTATTGAATACTATGGATTTACCATGAATAGCTGAATAGGAACCTTCAAAAACATGTGTAACGGGAATTTAAATTCTAGTCTTTTAAGGGCTGCAGTGTAATAAATAATCGGGGGGCAATCCATGAAAAGAAATGAATAAATGTTCCAGCCAAGGCCAAGCCATCTAAGCAAGTCCATAAAATGAATGTGAAACAGGAATGGCAGTTCTTAAGCAAAGCGTGAAAGCATTCTGAAAACGTAATGCTTAGAGCTGTGAAAAATATAAAATAATCTTTCTGAAAAATGTACATATCTACCATGATCTCTCTTGCTTATACTTTGTTATATGCTAATAATGGCAAGAGAGAAGTTAAATAGAAGTGACCCCATTGAAATCACACAAATAAGAAGCATTTCCTCAGCATCCGATACATTTTCTTTGTCTGATGGTGAAAAAAATGTTGGTTGTGGTGAAAATGAGATTTCAGTTTGATGCAGGCAAAATATGGCCCGTTTGATCAGAATTAAGATGGCCGAACTTCATAAAGTTCAGTTAAAACTTAAAGTCAATGAGTGTCAAATAGTTTGAAATGTTTGTCTGAAATACAGTTAAAAATCAATGGTAACTAATGAAAATGGCTCTGGGACCTGGGATGGTCTGGGGGACACGTCGAATACCCAGAACTTTCAAAAAACTATTTTTATTCTTACGGGCGCTACTTTCGAGCCCCGCATTCGATTTTCGATAATTACCCACAAACGAATAAAAGATTCAAGGGTTATCGAACCCTCAAATTGTGTAATTGGGGTTACTGAATCCTCGACTGATTCGATAATTCTCAAAAGTCCAGAAAGTTTGAAAGTCCTAGAAATCCAGGTCCGGGATAGTTTGAAAAGTTAGTCTCGAACTCGGTTCGAGCTTGAGTTCTAGTCAATCTCTAATCACAGTCTATCTTTCATACTACCAAGTCTGATTATAATTGACACCATGGGCACCCCTAGGGTTCCTGATTTTTATTTAAACAATGTATATTCTTTTATTTTAGCAGGAAATGTAATATTATGTACATTTTTACTCCAACAACATGTTGGTACTTTTTTTAAATGAAAAATCCCAATTTGACATCATATTATAGTGATTCATGAGAAAGAGGTCAGAGTTAGGAGAGGTTTTCTTACAGTGAGAACGGTGAAACTGTGGAAAACGTCTTCCAGCAGAGGTTGGTAATGGCAAGTTCATGAATAACTTTAAAAAAGGCTGGCTGGATAGTTTCTAAAACTAAGAATATTGAGAATTATGGTATTAATGCATATAGATCTGGTTGATCCGGGATACTTTCCGATTGCCGTTTGGAGTCAGGAAGGAATTTTTTCCCCCTTTTTTAGCTGGGTTTTTTGCCTTCCTCTGGATCAAAGGTAGGGTTAAAAAAAAAAAAAAAAAAAAAAAAAAAGTGAATAGGTTGGACTTGATGGACGAATGTCTTTATTCAACCTTAATACTATGTTACTATGTACTATGTTACATTGTTACTATGTCTGTATCTACTAGAACCCCAAATCTTTTTCCATTAGAGATTTATGTGTGTAGGTGGCAAAAGGATTGGTAAACCTTACATTTATCAACATTGAATCTCATGACATACTGCTGCCCATTTTGATAATCTATCTAGGTCTGCTTGCAGCACTTGCACATCATTTGAAGTTTCCAAAGCTCGCATAGCTCTGCATAGATTGGTGTCATATCAATGCCCCCTTCTAAGTCATTTATAAACAGATTAAAATAAGTGGCCCCAGTACGGAACCCGAGGCACCACTTTAGCCCACATCGACGTAACTCCATTGACCACCACTATCTGTTTGCGATCCAACAACCAATTCTCTATCCATGTACAATATTTTTGTAGGCCAACAGTCCTCAGTTTATACATTAGTCGCCTATGTGGCACAGTACCTTAAAGGATAAGTGCATTGTAAAATCAAGTTATGTTCATTGATAAGCAGGAGAAAGCAGAGGAAATCTCAGAGGGGGGAGCTTACACAGTTCAGCAAACCAGTAACAAGATGTCAGCAACTTTCAAGTCACAAAGCTAGGCCTGAGGGGCATAGGTAAAAAAATATAGCAAACAATTTTTAAAGCTGCAGCTTCCAAATAAACAAAACTTGACTTTACAGTGTACTTATCCTATAAGCTTTAGCCAAATTCAATTACACTAAATCCCACTGCTATGCCTTAATCTAAATTCTTACTCACTTTTTCATAAATACCAAGTAAATTCATATGATGCAATCATTTCTTAGTAATCATGTTGACTACTACTTTTTCCAATCCCACGGCACATCCCCGACGGTAGCAACAGCTAGAGCTAGCAAGATATTGTCTTGTATAAAGAGGGGAATGGAATCAAGAGAGAAAAATATTATTCTCCCTCTTTACAAGGCACTGGTAAGGCCACATTTGGAATATGCGGTGCAGTTTTGGAATCCCATATACAAAAGGGACATCTTGGAAATTGAGGCAGTTCAGAGAAGGGCAACTAAATTAATAAGGGGAATGGAGGGGCTTGAATATGCAGGCAGATTAGACAAGTTAGGGCTGTTTACATTGGAGAAGCGGCGGTTGCGTGGGGACATGATAACCTTATACAAATATATTAATGGCCCATACAGTGAACTCTCTGGTGCATTGTTCACTAATAGGTCATATCAGAGGACTCGTGGACATCCTTTAAGGTTGGAAGAAAAGAAGTTTCATCTTCAAGTTAGGAGAGGTTTCTTTACAGTGAGAACGGTGAAACTGTGGAACTGTCTTCCAGCAGAGGTGGTAATGGCAAGTTCATTGAATAACTTTAAAAAAGGCCTGGATAAGTTTCTAAAACTAAAAAATATTGAGAATTACTGGTATTAATGCATATAGATCTGGTTGATCCAGGGATACTTTCCGATTGCCGTTTGGAGTCAGGAAGGAATTTTTTCCCCCCTTTTTTAGCTGGGGTTTTTTGCCTTCCTCTGGATCAACAGGTAGGGTGGAAAAAAAAAAAAAAAAAAAAAAAAAAAAGTGAATAGGTTGGACTTGATGGACGAATGTCTTTATTCAACCTTAATTACTATGTTACTATGTTACTATGTTACTATGTTACTATGTCTGTTATCTACTAGAACCCCCAAATCTTTTTCCATTAGAGATTTATGGTGTAGGTGGCAAAAGGATTGGTAAACCTTACATTTATCAACATTGAATCTCATCTGACATACTGCTGCCCATTTTGATAATCTATCTAGGTCTGCTTGCAGCACTTGCACATCATTTGAAGTTTCCAAAGCTCTGCATAGCTCTGCATAGATTGGTGTCATATCAATGCCCCCTTCTAAGTCATTTATAAACAGATTAAAAATAAGTGGCCCCAGTACGGAACCCGGAGGCACCACTTTAGCCCACATCGACGTAACTCCATTGACCACCACTATCTGTTTGCGATCCAACAACCAATTCTCTATCCATGTACAATTATTTTTTGTAGGCCAACAGTCCTCAGTTTATACATTAGTCGCCTATGTGGCACAGTACCTTAAAGGATAAGTGCATTGTAAAATCAAGTTATGTTCATTTGATAAGCAGGAGAAAGCAGAGGAAATCTCAGAGGGGCGGAGCTTAACATTGGTAAATAACGACCGTTATCGGTAAATAACGGTCGTTATCGGTAAAAACCCGGTCGTTATTTTACGATAACGATAGGTATTTTACGATAACGATTTTTTATAAATAGGGCCCTGTGTTTTAGATGGTAACTGGGATTAAAGACTCCAATAATCTTAGAACCCACTAGGGGAGATATCTATTATAAAAGGTAGCTTGTAGTGGTGGCTGTGCATATCTTCCATATTGAGCATATTTTGTTGGACAGCTTCTATGCTTGTAAAGTATAAGCTGGAAAGGTAGGTCTTTGTTTATAAGTTTGAGTGTGGGTGCCTCTTATGGAAGAAAATAATCCGCACAGATCCGCCTAAATATAAAGTAAAATAGCAAGGGTAACTTACTGTAAATGGATCTGGAACTTGGGAAATGGTCTGGGGAACACGTAAATTTATCCAGAACTTAAAAAAAAAAAAAAAAAACTTCTCACGATTGCACTTTTGGGAGATTTTACATTCTATTTTCGAGCCGTGTTGGAAAATTTATGAACAACGTGCACACTTTTGCTAGTATGTATATAAAGAGAGGGGTAATTAAGGGGTAATTGAGTTAATTGTTGTATGAATATAATTTAACTTAAAATAATTTACACTTAATTTGAAAAAATTAAATTTTCATTTGTATAGGGTCACTATACTCACTCAAACCACTTTACATTATTTAAACTACAATTTGAGAGACGTAAACTGGTGGTACTCACATATTTATCCGTGCTTGCTTTGTCATTAAATTATTAATGTTGTTTAGTGAGTGTTCCTAATTCCCCCCACCTTCCCTTACTCACTGCCTCCTTGTAGTGTCTGCGACACTTAAGTTCAGCACAGCCTCACCATGGACACTGCTCTGCTTACACATCTCCCCCTTCTTCCCCCCTGCTTTCTTTTCTCTGCTGATTCTTAAAATTGTTGCAGAAAGTGTGCTGGCAGGCAGCTAAAGATCCTAGTAAGAGGTCATTAATGGGTCACATATTACAATTTCTGCTACTGGAGTGAAAGGTCTTTCACTGTAAATGCTGTGATTAAAATGATAATTTCTCAGGATCTACTGATCAGATTTAAAATCTAAAAAAGGTTTGAATTAGTGGGATCTTGCTGTATTTAAATGTATAATTTTGAAAATTAAATTTTAGATACCCTTTAAAAAATCTTTTCCTGAAGCAGAAAACTGCAGTAATTTTGTTTATTAATGATTTGTATTAATTTGTAATTGATGGTATTCCTTTTCTAACGTTTAGGAAAGACATCATTTAAGAGCTTGTCTGGGGTTTTAAGTTTGTGTAGTCCTCAGCATTATAGCTATAGAGCTATTAAATATTTTCTTCTGTTGTATTGTAGCCATTGTTCATTTCTATGTACTGTAGCTTGCTAGCATTAAGATCAGCATTACTTAGTGATGGAGTAACTTGTATACAGGACTAGCGTGCTAAACAAAGAGATGACAAATACAGCGGTCTCCAAGGATCGATTTTGATTACAGATAATTAGTTGTGTGAATGGGCAAGGAACGACTTAAACGGCCTGTGTTGTGTGTTCTATGGTTGCTCATGACTGCACAGAAAATATTTTTGCAAAATTCTATAGAAACCTGGAAACAATCTCTCTGTAAATCTAAAATCTAAATCTAAAGGTTCGTACACACATGCAATTGCAGGTCCTGACCCGCAACGCACGATGTGTACGAACGTTCGTTTCGGCCTGTGTATGGGCACTTTATTGACCAAAATGGCCATTCAGTCGGGGATCGTTGTGGATCTCCGAACGTACACGTGTGTACGAACCTTTAGACTTCTGGAAGTGGAAGCTTCCTTTAATGTCATGAACTCACATTCTATGTTTTTTTGTGCATGAGAATTTCTTACAAATGTTGAGTAAGGTGGATTTAACCTATGTCATACAG
Organism: Hymenochirus boettgeri; assembly: GCA_019447015.1. NCBI lineage: Eukaryota > Metazoa > Chordata > Amphibia > Anura > Pipidae > Hymenochirus > Hymenochirus boettgeri. The sequence goes on from CM033469.1 coordinate 214,390,214, forward strand.
TTGCATAATGCAGTGCAGCTTGATTTATATAAAAGGGAAGAAGGGCCATTAAAATGGACTTGGTACAATATTATTTTGACCATACCAATACCACTTTGTCTGGTTTTGACATCTCTATTTCTATTTCAGTATATATATAGATCAGGAGTATATGTAGACAGCTGGAACAGGAACAGGGAAATAATAGGAGAATGAAGTGGCACTGAGGGGCAATTAATCGCTATCTCTATTTTATTCAACAATTTATTGTAGTCCTGATTAAAGGGCATTTCCAACCCTTTTTTAAGTTTGTATATATTGTAGTTATTGGTCCCCCAGTCCCAAATGCCATAATAGAATTTTGATAAAGTCCCCCTATAGTTACTTACCTTACCTCTATCCTCCGCTGCACTGCCCGGCCCTCTACTTGCATGGAACTGCAAGCAGGGGACATGACCAGCAGCCGCGTCCCTGATTGGCTGCGAGGCAGCCAATCAGGGACGCGGCTGCCGGCTGCTCAGAACGCCGAAGGAGAGAGGTATGGTAAGTAACTATTGGGGGACTTTCTCAAAATTCTATTATGGCGGTTGGGGCTGGGGGACCAATACCTAGAATATTACCCAGGGGTTTGGATCTAGGGGGAGGGAGAGGAAAACGGGAGGGAGAGGGAGGGGGGAGGACTCTCCTGCGCATGCCTCAAACCTTGACGAGGTTGAGGCTGAGACAGGCACAGGATGAGTCACTGAGACCTACTAAATTGCAGTTTTCTGGACTTCGGAGGGGAATAGCAGGAGAACCATTTGGAGCAGGGATGTAAGGTAAGGATTTTTATACACTACACAGTGGGGCCAGTATGGGGTTAAATTTCAGTTTTGGGGGTGGACATGCCATTTAAAAAGGGATTATTCTAAAAGCCTCTTGTTTCACCCAGAAAACAAACACAAATATACAAACTAGTTGGACTGTTGCATAGTGCACAGTTGTACAGAAATCAGTATGCATCAGATATAAGTAGTTGTTACACCAAAATTATTGCATTTTCTTAGGTGGCTTTGTATAAATACTGCAGTTGGGAAAAGCCCACACTACTTACCAGTTGTATAATTAACTGGTTAAAAAACGATGCATTTATTTCATGGACTTCTGCCAACACCACTCATTAGTTAATGAACAACTAAGGGCAAGTCAAACATCTCTGCAGCCATATTTCAGGGTATAACTCCCCCATTAGAAGTAGATTAATAAAAACCTCTGTAGGTCTCAACGCAGTCATGTAAAAAATCTCTAAATAAATTATTTTCAAAAAGTGTTTTTGAAAGCTTATTTTCAGGTATAAAGACAATCTCTTATTTTGATATACATCCTTCTGTGCTGTGTTTCAAAATGATTGGAGCTGTCTGGTTTATTAAAGTATGTCTGCAATAAATTGGGGGATGCTAAATCCACCAATATACAGTACATCCCTAATCATTTGCTAGCAAAGTACCTGCCTGAACAAGTGCTTTTAAATGTAGAACCAACTGTTACAATTACTTACCATACTACCCTGTGTAGCTAGTTTAACCCCAAAATTTGTTATAAGTATATCAATAGTAAAAAGATGAGAAATGAGAATTTGGGACCATTAAATAATGGGTCTGAGATGGTTATAGAGGATGCCGAAAAAGCTAATGTGCTAGACCATTTTTTTTCCATCGGTAATCTCTATAGAGAATCTTAGGGCCCTATTTATAAAAGATCGGTATCGTTATCGTAAAATACCGATCGTTATCGTAAAATAACGACCTTTTTTTACTGATAACGACCAGTATTTACCGATAACGGTAAATACCAGTCGTTATCGGTAAATACCAGTCGTTATCGGTAAATACCAGGCGTTATCGGTTAATAACGGTCGTTATAGGTAAATAACAGTGGTTATCGGTACATAACGGTCGTTATTTTACGATAAGGATCGGTATTTTACGATAACGATACCGATCTTTTATAAATAGGGCCCCTAGTCCCTATAGGGACTAGGGGCTGTAATAATATGAAGGGTATAAATGAGGAATATTCACTCTAGCTGACAGAGAAATGGTACAAAAACAATTAGACTGGATAAAATACTGCCTTAGATCTTTTCAGATTCACTTTTGTCTGGGGATGTGCCGGTGGATTGGAAAAAAGTAGTAGTCAACATGGATTACTAAGAAATAGATTGCATCAGATGAATTTACTTGGTATTTATGAAAAAGTGAGTAAGAATTTAGATTAAGGCATAGCAGTGGATTTAGTGTAATTGAATTTGGCTAAAGCTTATAGGATAAGTACACTGTAAAGTCAAGTTATGTTTATTTGGAAGCTGCAGCTTTAAAAATATTGTTGCTATATTTTTTTTACCTATGCCCCTCCAGAGCCTAGCTTTGTGACTTGAAAGTTGCTGACATCTTGTTACTGGTTTGCTGAATGTTAAGCTCCGCCCCTCTGAGATTTCCTCTGCTTTCTCCTGCTTGAGTCTCAATCAATAATGCCTGTGGGTTCCGTGCACTCTCCTGCTTGAGCCTTAATCGATAATGCCTGTGAGTTCTGTGTACACGCACGTGCATGGAACTCACAGGCATTACTGTTTGAGGCTCAAGCAGGAGAGTGCACGGAACTCACATTCATTACTGTTTGAGGCTCAAGCAGGAGAGTGCACGGAACTCACCTATAGTAGCCAGGCATGCACAGGTGTACCTTTTTTAATGACCAGGAGTGGGGGACAAATGAACAGGATGGATCGCAAATGATGTCAAGAGGATCCACCACACATGTACGATTATCGACCAAAGTGGACATCTGTCGGCCGACACAGCTGACACAAAGTTTGATTGTTTTTTGACCCCAACCTGACCCAGGTACACACACCTACTGACCAACCCCTCCATTACTATGACAGGTATACTTAAGGGGTAACTAAATTTTAAAAAAACAATTTTGACCAATCATCAAAAAAGTTTGTTTTTTTAACCCCTATCCTGACACAGGTACACACACCAACTGATCTCTCCCTTGCATATGATTAAGGACTGTGACTTGTCCGAAACATGTTAGGCTAATAAAGACTACATTTACTTTTATAAGTGTTCCTTGAGCGGTCCGGTAGTGCATTTAACCTGATACACTTACCTTGTCTTGCACATTTTGGTCCAGCGACGGGCCTGGGGCAGTCTTCACCTGGGCCACTCCATGTCAAAGGTGAGTTGATATACATACTTGTGAACTGTTTGGCCGGGACTTACCGCATTGTTCCAGTAAAGGGTTTGGGGCATGGGCGCCCGAACCACTATAGTATATAAGTGAGTTTATATGTAAATATTTTGTTATCACTCATCGCCTAATAGAAAAGCACGTGGTGGTTGTATGAGGGCTTTATTTCTATTCAGGGCCGTTTTTAGGCATAGGCCACCTAGGCAAAGAACTAGGGCGCCTATGTTGATCCAGGGCGCCTCTTCTTCTCCCTAGCATCTCCCTGTCAGCTTTTACTTGCTGTGTTAGATCTGCTCTCCTTGTTCAGCTGTAACCTGCAACATTGTATCTAGTACAGAGCCTGAACTCCACACACTCTACATAGCAACAAATGTTGCAATTTGCAAATGAACTGAAGGTGAAGGAAGGAGGGGGGAGGATGGGCTCAGCTAATAGTACTGAAGGGAACAGTTCCAAAATGCCAGGTAAAAGCTGCTGCAGACTTTATAACAGTGACCCTGTGACTAGCAGAAGGAAGAAACCCAGCTGTAGTTTTACACGCCAAGTTTTTCTTTTTTGGGGGGGCGCACGTAGGTGGGTAGGTGGGAGGGCGCCTAGGGCACTAAAATGGCTAGAAACGGCCCTGTTTCTATTCTTTCCACACCTACTGACCTACCCATTTCCGTGGCAGCCATACTTCAATAATCAAAAAAGTTTGTTTTTTTATCCCCCAACCTGGTGAGTACACACACCAACTGACCTACCCATTCATTAATGTGACAGCCATATTTAAAGGTAAGTCAAAAACAACAAAGTCCACATCATTGCCATTATTGAGTTTTAAATAATCTACAGCACAAACACTCACATTCCCTTCCAAAATTTGGCCTTTCAAGCCAAATTAAAATGTTCTACTTAAAATTTTGCTTTCTAGTTTTGATCTGCTGTGCACTAAAGATCATTTAAACTGTACTGCCTACACTTAGACTTTCAGCAATACAAACAGGTGTATTATGGGAGCTGACCTCTTGTACCCCAGGTTCATTTCATAAATCACAAACACTAGAGCCTCTTAGCTAGATTATTAACAATACTAGTCTTGTTTATGAACCTTAACATTCAAGGCTGTGTCTGTAGAACAATATCACACAAGGTACAAGAAACAGATGGCACTCTAAACCAAAAAATAAAGAACTAGATATATGTGGACCATGCCACTTTTATTAGAATATAGAAATCAGGCTCCAGGTTAGTGTTTAGACTGAGGAGTCACTAATGACTCACCACTGATTGCTCTAATATACTGTACAGTATGTGCTGGACCAATATGGCTTTTTTTCTCTAATAAATTACCTGGGGAGGTATTTTGGTGCTTTATTCAAGTGTGTAGTTATCAAGTTCAATGTCTAATAACTTGACATTACTACACAGAATTGTTTCCAGTATGTATTACGTGAGCACTTTTTAGTAGATAACAATTTGCGAGCAGAAGTAAGATTATGTATCAGTTGTGCAATTTTCTTTCTATTATACAGTTTGCATCCCGTAAAGGAATTTACAAGCAATAGAATTTCCTTTCCTTTCCTGGGCCATACAGTATTTAATGTCAGATAACAAAATCAAATATCCTGTTCTAGCTCTTCCTTTTAAGGTCTATAGGGAAATCTACGTATAACAAGTTAACGCAAAACAAATAAATGCAAATATTGAAAACAAAACTACATGAGAAACACAAGTTTGTTATAAGCATTAAACACATTTAAAATTAGTTTATAGTTTAGTAAATAATCATTCTGGTACAGCCCAAGTAGTTAAGGCTGTGGAGAGTAAGTATAAAGAATTACTATATTGTTGTCTGCAGAAAGCACGCTTTTCAATTGGCTGAGTTGCGAGGATGGATGATCACAACTTACATTTAAAAAAAAACGGTTACCTGCCTCCAAACCCAACTAATATAGTTTGCACTTTATTACCTGCATTACTAACAAGATATTCAAGAATTATTATTGTCTTCTTTCTGGCAGAGTAAGCTGGCCTCCGTGCTGTCAATCAAGGCTATGACAACTGACATCACAGCCATCGATTGACTACTTTTGTACCTGCTGCCTCATCTGCACATGCTCAAGCTTATAAGAAGTTCATTCAGCATTGGGAGGAATATATATACACATATATATATATATATATATATATAATACATATACAAAATACCTTTGCCAGAAAATATAATTATCATTAAATATCCGGTTACAAATGCATGTAATAAACTGGTGGAGATAAGTATTTCTCTTAAACCATTGCAAACCCAGGGTTGATGTCCTCAACCTGGTCACGTTTAAAGGAGGGAAGGAATATCACCTTGCTCTTAACTTTTTGATGATCTTGGCTTTTCTATTATGGTGAAGAATGATATTATGCTATATCAGTAAAATAAAAACATAACAATATCCATAGTCATAAACTTCAACTCATAACCCCCTCAGCATACTATGTGAAAATAGGCTTGGCTAGGGCAAAACAGGACAGCATGGGGTGTGACCAAGACTTCACAATACCTGACAATTGGCCTTGGTGTTCACTGGGACTTTTTGCATAACATTAATGCCAGCCATGAGACCCAAAATCTTTAGATACATTACAGAATTCCTACTAAACCAAGTATGAACTATCTTTAGCTTGAATTCCATGCCATTGGCTGCACAGAAAATGTATGTGATCTAACACCTCTGTCATTTTTAATGCTATCTTTGTTCCACCCCCATTCTTTTTACTGTCCTAGTTGCCACTCAGCTTTACCTGTTTTTCTTTTTTGCTGGCATAGTGATAAAATGTGCCCTTCATGTTATGTACGTAGGATTTCATTCTCCCTGTACATTCAAAGAGATTATTATTCATTGACTTTGTCTTATTATATTTTTTATATTAAGAGGCATTATTCTACAATCAATTCCCCAGCTGTATGTTAAAGTACCTTTAAATTCACCAGTAGTGTTCAAATAAGAGTTCAAATAATCTATTAAAGGTTCTGAGCCATATTCATAAAGGGGCGGTATTGCTTTTTAACAATGCTGCACCTTTAACGATCGGCTTAACAATCGTTAAACCAATCATTCATTTCCAATCGGTTTAGCAATTGCTTTCGATTTGATTTAGCGATTGCTTCCGATCATTATTAGAAATTACCGATAATGGTTGTAAATTACCGATATCGGTCGTAAATCTACAATAAAGCAATCGTAGACTTACAACGAATATTCGGCGTAAATGCGCAGCCGTACATTTACAGCCACGGTTGTACAATACCGATAACGTGCGGTATTGCTAACTTGTGATAATATGGCCCTAAGTGTAGTGGTCCACACAGATTGGGCCGAGGAAGGTAAACGTTGCAGAAATTGCCATTACTTTATGCAGAGTTAATATAATTTTGGTGAGGTCTACTTTTCATTGGTGGGGAAAGGGGCACTGATAAAAGGCAGATTCCCAACAGACTGGGCAACCCATATGGATGTTTTATTAGGACATTTTTCCTGTGCAGTGGAAGGCATGTAAGAAAACTGTGTAGTTCAATATAGTGACTATATTATAACAAATATTACTATGTTACCACAAGTGTGCTTGCTGGTTTTAATCACTGATGTTTTTGAAAACTATGACATTAACAAACATATTAGTGCCACTTGGCCTGTTTTGAGAAATATATTGTCTTTCCTGTAACAAAATGTAGGGTTTTTTTGTTTTTTTTTAGCTAAAATGGTTCTAGAAAGGATACTTGGTAAAAAAACGTATTCTGTTTTTATTAGCTGTAATGTGCTCTTGGCAGTGAAAAGAGCAAATAATCACATTATTTTGATTGAACTTTTGGACTTACAGCTCATTCAGTAAATTATTTTTTTTTCTGTTTTATTAGATCAAGGGTCACAATTTTTATGTAACCTTTGGTTTTTAGTTTCTTTAGTGTTTCATAAAAGCATTTATAATTAAGAGTGAATCACTAAGGGTGAGGCCACACTGCAACGCACAGGATTGTGTGCGCGATTCTTGAGCCTGAAACAATATTTGAATGCCGCCTTTGTGGCAAAGTGGGTGTGACTTTGTGTGTGGGCATGGTTTTGTGTGGGTGGTGGCTTCTTTGCTAGGTGTATATGAAAACAAGTTATTTATACAGTTATTAAACACATATGCAACTGGAACATTACATTAGAAATCCCTACCATACGTTCTCTAGAATAAAAAATGTTGGCCAAAAGATTTGTAATCCTGCCACCACGTCAATGTAGACACTTTAAGCAGGATACTAACTAATCTAAAATACCGTATATACTCGAGTATAAGTCAAGGTTTTCAGGCTGTAAAAACAGCCTGAAAACTGAACCTCGACTTATACTCGGTCAGTCACTAACTTTTAGAAGAATCCGGCTCCGCATCTCCCATCGTCGCATCCACGGACGTCCTACTTTGCGCCTACTTACTACCCGGCGCCGAGTAGTGACGTCAGTGGATGCGACGATCGGAGATGCGGCAGCCGGTTTTTCTTACAATTTAGTGAAGTTGCCAATGCTGCCGGTATTTCAGTTTTTTAGTTATTCAGCTCTATTTTTACTGGCAGGGAGGGAGAGAAGGTTTGGTGGGGGGGGGTTTGCAGTCCACTGACGATGTTTGTAAACTACAACTCCCAGCAACTAAAGCATGCTGGGAGTTGTAGTTTAAAAAACCTGAATTGCCAAAATATTGGGGATTACTCTTAATATAAGGGAAACTAATGCCTGAAAACATAGTAATGAGGAGGATGGTATCTATTGTTAAATCGATTGCCTTCTGATTCTGTATTGTTTTGAGGCTTTAGTTGCCCTTTAAATGACAGCAGAATTCCCATATACACAGTACTATGGTAATTACTGTTGGGACTACTGTATGGGAATTCTGCTGTCCATTTAAAGGGCAACTAAAGCCTCAAAACAATATGGAATCAGAAGGCAGTAGTGGTCATATTGTCTACCCTCGACTTATACTTGAGTCAATCACTTTTACTAATTGTTTAGGTAAAAAGAAGAAATAGGTACCTCGACTTATACTCGGATCGACTTATATTCGAGTATATACGGTAGTCTAAAGCTAGCCTAACCATATAAAATTTCTTTTAACAAATCCCCAAATTAAAAAAAAATATAAAAAATATAAGAAGACCCTATGTGCATGAACATCTGTACTATTATACTTATTATTATGGATTAAGTTGGTGGCACCAGGGCATGCTCAAGTTTGGAGGGACTTAATTGCCCTAGAGACTGTCAGCCTTACCTAAATTCTATGCACAACACTTTTATTTATCAGAAGTGGGCCCAAACAGGAGTGTTGAACCAGTCCAATACCCAACCCCTAAATCGGATTGGTCCAATACCCAAAATCCAATCAGATTCAAGATTTAATTTAGACCAATTAGATTTTAAAGGTGTATTTGGGAGATGCTATAAAATGCAAGAGATCTAAATTGCAGCTTAGTGTTGGCTTAGCAGCTATACTGATAAGTTGTAGTCTTGCTTTTAGTTATAGGTCTACAACATTAGCTGTTAGTCCACCATACACCTGGCTGGGTAGGCTCAATGAGCACTATCAAGCGAGCGCTCGGCCAGGACAAATTACTATCAGTCGCGGCAACAGAGCCCGCGGACGACAGTTTGTGGGACCAATCGTGCGGTCCCATAGAGAACAACATGATCGGCCATGATTTAACAACATGTCCGATCGACTGACATCGATCGCGCCGGCGGCCGAAAGCAGCACAGATCTTCGGCCCAGTTGACCAATACACAGATATATTGGTTAATTGGGCCAAAAAATCTGCCCAAGTCTACCCAGCCTTAGATCCTCATTTGATGATAAGTAATAAAACAGCACTGCTGCTGGTTAGTTCTCTATTTATGTTATTTTGGAGAAGGCCCTATCAATTTTTTTTTACATATTACCTTTTTTATTAATGAGCCAGAAATCTAATTTTGTTTTTTTTTTTCTGGTCAAATACCTTGCAACAATTTCTAACAGTAAAAGAAAATCATGGCATGGTAGCAGTTCTAACATTTCTTTCTTAGGAAAACTATCAAAAACATTGCATTCCACTAAATATATTTATTTTTGGTATTCACGTGTAAACAAACAACTTCTGTGCATTCTGGGCTTTGAAAAATAAGATTTACAAGGAGTCAAGCAAGTTAGGGAGTGTTTTTCCACAACTCCCTTGCTTATTATGCAAATAAGGGGAAAAGAGACTTTTGGGTAATAATGTTGATTTTGCATTAGAATTACTGAGCAGTAATGACAGCAGGTGAGCATGCTCCAACCCTAAAACCAGGCGGCGGTACAAATGATCTGGTGGTCCATAAGACACATACAAAACAGAGGACTACAGTTCCTCTTTAAAAGCTGATCGTTACCCTTTACTTATCAGTCAGTGTTGCTGGAAAATATAAAATGAAGGGTAAAAAATCAGTCTTATTAGGGACTTCCGTTCAAATCCCCAGACGTACCTTATTTTTTTGTTTCCATTATGTTCCTAGCAAAAAGATAAAGATTCTACATGTACTAGTATTTCATGTAGATTTTCCGTTAGGATAGGGGTAAGAGCTTTGACTTTTAAAGAGAAACTGTGGTCCCAAACAAGTTGGTCTAGTAAGAAAGGCAAGAATAACCTGTAAAAACGAGTCCTAACCCTCTCTAGCTACACCGTTCTCATTCTATCTCAAAGAAGTAACAAATAGTTAGGGGCTGGATGCTCCACAGTCCTGCCAAATCCCATGATCCCAACCACTGTCACCGCAGTCTATAAGGGCAAGATGCTCAGTAATTACTAAGAGGCAGCATTGGAAGAGGGAATTTCCATCATGCAATTCACATGATTTGCATGAACACTGTGTCATTCCAGTTATAGCAAAACTGCACCTAGCAGAAGATAGTTCAGATTGGATATCTAAAGATAACCATTGTTCAGTTAGGTCCTTTTATACCTGTTACCTTTAAGAGAAATGTACAGAAAGTGCTTGCAATAAACTTGATTTTTTTTTGCTGCAGTTAAAAGGTCTTTTACTTATGTGCGTCCTGCACGGGAATGGCGCACGAAGAGTTCTATGTTACATAACATAGTAACTCTTTTGTTGCCGCCATTCCCGTGCATTATCCAATCACCATTTTCGTATAATGCGGTATCAAGTTGGTTTTTCCTAGCTATGCCAAGCTGGGTCTGGGATTTCTAACCTGCAGCCCTCCAGATTTTTGAAAACTACAACGTCCAGCATTCCTCCAGCAGAAGAAACCAAGGAATACTGGGCGTTGTAGTTTTCCAACATCTGGAGGGCCACAGGTTGGACATCCCTGCTCTGGGCACTAGAGCAATAAAATGTTAGTGGATATATATTTAGTTATCAGATCATCTCATAATTGGGGGACACTTATAATTAAAGTAAGTAACAGGGCTGCGTTAATTACAACCTGATTGTATTTATACTGCAGTGATCTGACAGCCTTGGCGCAGATTCATGTACAACCCCTTACTGCCCTATGCTGTTTGAGAGTGCTTGTCGGGAATGGTGGAAACTAGTAGTGCAACTACAATTATTAGGCTTGCTCACAATTTGCAGACTATTTGATTAAAGTAAAGCAAACTAAGGTTCTGCAAACAAAAATTGATTTTTATCTTTATATCACATGTATGTGCGTTTATGGACTGCTACACCAATGACACTATAAACTAGGAGCAAAAGATATTCATTGCTGTAGTCCAACTAAATTCAGCCATTACTTGCAAATCTCTAACCTAAATACAAGGCAAGACCTGCTAGTTTGACTGCTGATTACAAACTGAGCTGTCTGAGGAGTTTCATGAAGTTTTAAAGTGTCTCATAAACACCACCCTCAAAATCTGATTGGTCCAAAACAAATCTTAAATCTGATTGGCTCTGTATTATTGACCAATCTATGTTGGGGGTGTGCCAAGGAGACAGTATAAACAGCCAGAGGCCTTCAGCAAGTCTAGTTCTGTTTTAGTAGCAGAGCTGTAGTTTGTTCTGCAAGCATAGCAACTATCAGATGTCTGGGTGCCTAACTGAGCTTTCTAAATGCATTAGTTTTGGTGCCTGGTAGTTGCAGTGTGGCTGCTCTCTGTTTTGCTCCATCTCATAAATGATTGTTTTGGTGCTTAATGTATAAAAACACTTTCATAACGTTCTCCAGAATTTAGTTGCCATGCCTGATCAAATTCCACTGGCTTTGAACAAAGTTTGTTGGTGTAGTTAAATTACATCTATCACCATTTACCCTAAAGATACATCTCTAATAGCAGAGGGCAGTCAGGGAATGGTTGGGGTTGTATTTTGAAAACGTATAGAGGAGCCGCAGGTTTAATCAGGTAAAACACCTGTAGCCAGTCTGAGTTAGAATGATCACAGTATAAAATCAATTTACAATAATGCAGCCCTGCTAAATACATGAATCTGTCTGTCAGGCTCTGACAATACAAGGTTGTTACCATATAACTTTCATTTATGGCTTTACATGTGTGTGGAGAGAGATGGGATAAAAAGTTTTTTTCTTTGATTACGAGTTTCTGAGAGTTAATTGAAGATTAATGGCTTTATTAAAGGGCATGTCCACCCCCAAAACTATAATTCCCCCCCATACTGGCCCCACTCTGTAGTGTAATAAAATCCTTACCTTACATCCCAGATCCAAATGGTGGTACTGGTAGAGATGTCTTCGAACTTTCTCTGATTGCCAGTAAGCGTATCTGCTACGATACACACGTGTGAGCGCAGGTCGGCGATAATCGTTGCGTGAATGGCACTTTACGGGCCAAAACCCGCCGCTCGTTTGGAGATCCGTTGATGGATGGGATGACAGTATAGTTTAATAGTATGAGGCTTTAAAGTTTGATTTGGACACTATAGTTACCCTTTAAATGACTTCGCACGCATCCGCAACGCCATTCACGCACTTAGAATGACATTCACACACACTCACAGCACCAATCACGCACATATAACGACATTCACACACACTCACAGCAGCAATCATGCACATATAACGACATTAACAACAGCGTTATTTTTTAACAATGTGTTATAATATACAAAAAAATCCATTCATAAAGGTAGTTTGTATTACCGATCCCGCCTCCCTCCTCTAACAGAGGCGTGCCTGTTTGTTAGGCCACGCCTCCGCATCCCTCCCCCTGTAGTGCCGAGCGGCCAATAGAAAATGCTTGTGATGTCACCAGCATCAGGAAATTGCATGCTGGGATTGTAGTTTTTGGCAGAAACAGGAAGGGATGGAATCCAAGATGGCGGCGCCCAAGTATGGACTTTATAAGGCAATTTTAAAGTGTGTGTTTTTGATTTTTTTTATATTTAAAGCTTCAGAAAGCTTTGCAGGGGGTTAAGGAACAATTAGACATGTTTGTGCAACTTACAAAAACGGGATAACAGTTCTCCTTTAAGAAAGACAGACTACAATTAGTTGCAGATTTTTACTGAAATGTTAACATTCTGTTGGTTACATCCATGCTATCTATGAAACATACTGTAAAGATTACTTTTCTTGCTTGAATGAAAAGTAATATTAATTTCATCATTAAACATAATTATCTTTCAACTGTAGGGAAATTCATAAAATACCAGAATGTATTGTGAGGTTTCTATTGTGCTCTTCCCTGTCACTGACGCAGGCAGGTAAACGAAAATTCAAATGAAATATTGGACCTCACAGCAATCACCGATGGATATTTACTTACCATTCCTACTCTGCTTTGTTTAGAGCATATTTTCTTATTTGGTTTACTTGCTGACGAGAAAGGAGGTGGGACCTGGAAAGGGAATTAGATTACCAGGGAAGATAAGTTTAGCAGCATGGGACTGGTTGACAGGCTAGTTTTTTTGTAGAGGGGGACCTTTTTCCCCTTTATAATCAAACTGGGCAAGGAAATCATTGTTTTATACATCTGAACCAGTCCAGGAAAATCAGCAATAGCTTAAGGTTACTAGTGCATTAAATACTGGCCTTTCTCCTCTCCCTATGCCAGGGGGCACATGAAATCAAGTACATGGCTAAAGTCCTCAGGACAGCACCCTCTGCACAAACATTGAAGCAGTTCTCATATGTCAACAGAGAGGAACACATTCTCAGGTGAAACTGTGACTTTTTGAGCTACTAAATAATCATATATGTGCACACTAGAGATGAACGAAACTGGGGAGTTTCGTTCCGACAAATGATGAACCTACTGAAGTTATCCGATTCAGACAACAATTAAATCAAAAATTTTTATCGCAATTTTCGAATATTCAATCACAAATTTGAATTTTCAATTCGAATTTTCGGTTTTCTAATATTCGATTTAGATTTAGATTTTTCAAAGATAAGTTCCAAGTTTTTAAATTTCTGTCAGATCTGGCTGCAAGAAACAATGCTGCATATGGTTCAGTTACGTGGTTTCACCGTATTTACAGTTCCATCACCCAATGGAAATTATTTTAGATTTACTTAAACAGTTAATCATTAATAGGTCTTGATACCATTTAACAAATATCATGGTTTATTAGCTTTTATTGTTTATCTTTTCACTTTCTCTTTGCCATGCAGATACATCTCATATTTTAGTTTTTCCAACTGTTCATTTCCTTATGTCACATACTTTCCTAATAAGCTGGAGAAGAGATCCTGAATCTGACCATCTGCATTTGACACTACTGCACTGTGTATATTCTGACTCAAACATCCTGCATGTGTTTTTAATGTGTACTTTGATGTTTAATCTAGCAACACCACATGTTTTAGCAGGCAGATGTTCTTCCGATTTTATTTTTGTGATCGAGTGCAGAACCACTCGAAGATCCAAATCTTGAGGCACCGAGCTTTCAAGGGGAAATTTGCAGGGAGATGGGGCCGTGGAATTTAAAAAAAATATTTAATTATTTAAAGCAATACCATCAAATTTATCAGATCATTTCAAATGTCAATCTCGTGTATGCAGGTTATTAGTTAATGAAAATTGAACAATCAGAAAAGAATTAAAGGGGATGTCCACCCTCAAAACTAAAATTTAACCCCATACTGGCCCGACTTGTGTAGTTTTAAAAGAAATCTTACCTTAGGAACTCTGCTCCTTATGGTTCTCCTGCAATGCTTTTCAAAGTCAAGGAAAGGGAAGAATAGAATCTGTCAGTGACTCATCCGGTGCCTGTCTCTTCCTCAACCTCAACAAGGCAATGACATGCGCAGGGTAGCCACCCCCCCATCATCCAGATACATCCTCTGCAGCTGTGGCACCTAGTGTGAATCCCTTTTGGCATAATGTAAGTGACCCCTGCCCAACCACCATAATATTTCTTTAAATTGCTTAGATCTTTACTTACAGAGCCTTCTCTCTCATGGAGTCTTCAATGACATCAGCCGCGTCTGTGATTCGCCACGTCTTCAGACGCAGCTGCCAGTCTGGCCCCTGCTTGCAACCTCCGCTGGAAGGGAGCTGGACCCGAGACTTTGGGAGAGAGAAGGCTCTGTAAGTAACAATCTTTTTTAAAAGAAATATTATGGCAGTTGGGGGTGGGCAGCTGGCACCTACCTTTTACTAAAACATAGTTTTTAGAGTAGACATGCCCTTTAAAATATAAATTTTGAACATCCGCTTTTTTTAATACATCAAACTAAGTATTATTTTTTTTCAATCCTTCTCAGTGATTATGTTTGTAAAGGTTCTCATTCATCCAGGTCATGGTATATCTGTTCAACTGGACTTGAAGTTAAGTTTTTAAAGTTTTAAAGTTTTTAAAGACATCTGTTGTATTCAATTAGATCAACTGGACTTGAAATGTACATTTCAAGTCCAGTTGATCTAATTGAATACAACAGATATACCATGACCTGGATGAATGAGAACCTTCACAAGCAGTTTTTAAAGACATTTCACTAGTCATCCAACTGGCTTTCTCAATTCAGAATTACTTGTACAAGAATCTGTTGGCAATATAAGTATCCTGAAATATTCCAATTAGCATATAACAGCCAGGTGTCAGGGACCTTCTGAATGCAAGGTGTTAATTGCATTGTGGCTAAGAGGTGTTATCGTATAGAGGTGGAGAGGTTCAACACCAGCTTTCTGCTACGTACAATGGTGTTTTGATGCCTGGGCAGTTTCCATAACACTTCCTAGCCACAATGCAATCAACAACTTGCATTCAGGAAGTCTCTGACACCTGGCTGTTATATTCTGATTGGGACCTTTCGGGGTATTTATTGCCAACAGAAAAAATAGAGTGGCAGGGCACTAGATCTATAGGTAATCCCTAGTGGGCAGAAGTGCAAAAAACAGAAAACAAAAGAATAGAAGGAATGTGCATATTATTTATAATGAAATATATTTAAAAATCCTTTATTGTACAGGGGATCTGCAAAATAAAAAACACAAACAGGCTAAAATCAGTATCCTCTCCTCTGGGAAATTGTTATAAAAGATAAACGTGCCCACATGCCTAGGTCACACAGACTTGTAAAAAAGATGTGGCCACAAGGACAATTTAAAGAGTCACTTTCTGAGTTACTGGAAACCAGAATGAGTGGGGCCACTGTTGATACAGCTGTTATTTAATAGAACCCCCAAATATATTCTCAACAGTGATTCACTTAACACAGAGCCATTAATGGTTTAGGAGGCACAGGGATTGTTAAATCCAAAATGTCTCACCTTACATTGATACATTTAAGGTATCATCTGGTAATTATTTATACCAATATCAACCAATTTTAATTTAATATTATCATTGTAACTAATGTGCACAGCAAGATATTCCTAAACTTAGATAGCACAAAGCTAATGTTAAAGCAGATTACTGAAATCCTTTCCTGGCTTAATGTTCCTTCCGAGAGTCTTTGCATTTTAGAATTATCATAATTGGCACATTATTTTGTAATTAAATTTGAGGAACGATGATTTGCACTTTTTGGATTGATCTCTCTGTTCATGTTATTGATATTAACAATATTTTATTCCTAAGCATGATGAATCAGTCCTCTGCTGGCAGATCTGCTTGAAGGACAATATTGGTCTGCCAATGAATGACCTTCAGTTCTGAGATAAATCTGCACTTTTGGGGTAAGATGGAGATGTTGGGGTGGTATTTTAAAATAAATTAATATAATATTTGTAGTCTGTGGCTAAAAAAATATTTTTCACTTTTTTCCCCTAGCCTTTTCCTAATAAATGTGCAAAGACAAAATGGTGACACAAGTAATGGCACATTGTTTGGTCAATTACCATTATGTTCTTCACACATGCTCAGTCATAGGCTGGGTACACACCAGCAGATATTTTCGGACGACCGACTGATCCACGGCACTATCGGTCGGTCAGCCGAAAATATCTGCTGGTGTAGGGCAGCCAGCCGTGACCGACCTCGATTGTATGTTCGTCCGGATCGGACATGTCGGTAAATCACGATAGATTGTGCGGTTCCCTATGGGACCCCCTAATCGATCGTATGAACTGCTTGTACCGAGCGCTTGGTCGGGACAAATAATCCCCGACCGACTGTGTACCCAGCCATAAGCTACTGCAGAAAGTAGACTCTAGCCAATACTTTTACAGGACAGATTAGGCAAGGGAGCATGTGACTGAGGTCAGAGGCATGGCCAGTCACTGCACATTTAGTTTATTAGGTAGTTATATTTATTTTAATGCCATTGACTGTAGTGGGTAAAAAAAAGGTATAAAAAAATTGGATTTAGTTGTAATTTAAAGGAGACCTTTAGGCTACATTGCATTTATGTCTGATATACCTTTCTTAACAGATGATGAGTCTGAGCCCATTGGGTATATGGTGATGCCAGTTAAGATTTGTCATTGCTGTGTTGTTAAAAACTGTATTTTGAGGGTCTGTAAGGGTCTGATGTATAAATAGAGATTTTTCAGATTAAAGGACAATTATACTCAACTTCCCTCCGCTCCTCTTCTTAGGTCAGTAACCTTTTAACCCACAGGGTGAGGACCTGAACCGCTAGGTCCTCACCCCTGGGTTCGTGTATCTTGAAGCACAGTGTTACTGAAACGCTGCTCTGGTAGGCTCAGTCCCCTCTTCCCATCGGCAACGAGGCCTATAGGAAGGCATGCTCTGCAACGAGCGTGCCTTCCTATTGGCCTTGTCGCGCAAGGAGAGGAGGGGGCAAAGCCTACCAGAGCAGCGTTTCAGTAACGCAGTGCTTCAAGTTACACGAACCCAGGGGTGAGGACCTAGCGGTTCAGGTCCTCACCCTGGGTAAAAGGTACTGACCTAAGAAGAGGAGCGGAGGGAAAGTGAGTATAATTGTCCTTTAACCCACAATAAATGGCATAACAATCCGAGCTATTACTCCATCATGACTAAAATGCAGTACATAAAGGTTTGTACTTTGTACTATGAGATGATTCTAAATGCTACCCTTTTCTCAAGTATAAACAGAGGGCTCTGAATAACAGTTACCAGCATCCACGTATCAGATATGGCAGATCTCCCGTAAACCATTTTGCACTTAACATAAAGAGATGGGAAATAAAGCTGAGTGTTCCAATCTAATCAGCCTTATCATTACCCCCTTAAGGGAATTCTCTGTTTTTACATGTCTTCTAAGCAAGAAAATATATTTATACAGTCAGTCATTATTACTGTACAAACTGGTTAGCAGTGTTTTGGGAAAAAAACAAATATCCAAAATTTTTTTTAGTGTTTTTCTTTGTAAACTAATGAAGAGTTTAAAACACTCATCATTGATATATATGTGTTTGTATATGTAATATGTAGTATATATACAGTGTATATACTGTTGGGTGTATTTACCTGCAGCCACAGCACAGATTCTGGAGTTAAAGTCGTGCTAATGCTCTAACCTGTCCCCTATTCCCCCCCCCCCACAGCAGGATGGTCAGGAGGAACTGTGCAGCATGATATTTATTAATGGCTGGTCATTTTTATATTACAATCAGCCATGATGTACCAGCAGCACCAAACAACACAGAAACAATTGGCTTTGCAAAAAAAGATTTGGGACAGATGAGTCGATCCTGGTGTTTTTCTATCGATGATCAAAATATAAGACAGTGGGGGGGTTCAGGATACTAACATGTATTAAAACTAAAACAAATTATTGGAAATCTCTGCAGTATATGTTAAGGTTACCAAAAAACTGGATACGAAATATCATATACATGGGTGCACTTCCTTAGTCATATTCTGGATGTGTGTTATCCATACAATACAAGGATTGTGGAAGCACTCCAATTAGGCTAATTTACAACACATTTAGCGAAGTGCTACTGATCTGTGTCAACACTTATACAAACATAGAAAAGATAATCAATGCACATTCCTAGGCCCAATACAATATCAATTATTTGCACACTGGCATACATTATAAACAAAGGGGTTTTAGTATACATCACTGAGATCAAATGAATGAAATGGCTTCCAGCCACATCAAGGTAACCCCAGTCTGGAAGGTCCTAACTTCTAACTTTTTTTACTTCAATTACCATTAGTGATGGCCCAGTTCGCGGATCTGAACCCGGATCCGCAGCGGATTTACCTCGTTCGTGAACGGCGGATATCGCGGATTTTCCTGTTTTCCGCCTTCCGAACTTTTCCGAAAATTTTCAAAATTACGAGGATTTCTCGTATTTTCAAAATACGGGAAAATACGAGAAATCCTCATAAATTAAAAATTTTGCAACCCTCATTTTCGGGTCCGTTTTTTTCGAAGAATCCTCGTATTTTCTAAAAATCCTTGTATTTTCGGAGAATCGCCGTATTTTCGAAGAACGGATTTTGCCGAACTTTCATTTTAATAGGTTTTAATGGGTCCGCTCGTGGATTTTCGAATTTTCTAATTTTTCCAAAAATTCGCAGATCCTCGAGCGGACCAGATTTTGCAAAGTTCGGACATCTCTAATTACCATTGATCCAGTGCACAACTATGAGAAATACAAAAGTTACCTTGACGTGGTGGGGCTCAGGATGTAAGAGGGCCTGCAATCCCCTCCAGAAGTACCGCAATCAGTTGTTTTTAAACAGCTGATTGGGTGGATGAAGTATAGATGCATGCGATCAGATGAAGTAAAGATACATGGCTGAAGTTTAAACAGTTTTATACTTCAAAAGATACAAGATTATCAGGTAACTGGAGGACAACTTTTATAAGCAGGGCAGCATTTATTGCAGACTAGTTTGCCTTTACACTGCACGTATTCAAACTCAGCTTTCTCAGATTTCTCTGTATGCTGTATTTTACTAGATTATTTGTGGTGAAACATTGGAATCAGATATTTAAAAACATCAATAACAATGTTACTTAGATCTACTGTTGGGTTCTTAGTTGGGGCAAATCAAATTCTTTTAGTGGTAGATTTTGACCTTAGACACTGGCAAGCAAACACTGAGAACAAAACTGAGAGCCATCTAAACTAAAGGCTGCTCATACAAGCTACCCAGTCAGAAACCCTAAACTAGATTATTTCCCAGCACATCCCTTGCTACAAAGACATAATATTTCAGATGAAATACTATACTCAAACTAGCTCTCCTTGCTGAACATTCACTATTTGAAATGTCTCCTAAACCCACCCCAAATCTGATTGGTCCAAGATCCAAGACACAATCAGATTTAAGATTGTATCTAGACCAATCAGACTTTGGAAGTGTGTTTGGGGAACACTATAAAAAGTGAGAGGTCTGAGTAAAGTTTTCTTACACACGCTCAATATGGTCCCTACCCGCGACCCCCACGCCGACTGCCACAAGCGTTGAACACCTGTTTCGGCCAAGAATTGTCCGTGTGTATGTGTTCGGTTGGGGGTTGTTCGACAATCCGCCATTGCTGTAAACAACTCATCATTCCGTGTACTTTTAATGTATGTTTTACCTTTGTATGTATGACTTTGTATATTATCTATTATCCTTGTATGTAAGGTATGATTGTTATAGTGCCATGGAAAATGGTGGCACTATATAAATCCTTAATAAAAATAATAATAATAATAACAACATATGAAACGATATTTGAAAAAGAACCGATCCACAATATTATTAGTGAAAATCTATCTCTTATTGTGAGTTTATAAAGCAATACATGTCATCTGTATAGGTTTACTGAATAATTGTCTTAAAAAAGTGCCTCTCAGATGTCATGTCTCATATAGACCATCTGCAGTATATGTGCAGATCAATATCTGCAACCTTTAGCTGTTCTTTCTATGATATTGATTATTCCTGGTGAAAGTAAGTGATCTAGTAGGAGGAATGTACAAAACTGAAAATATGAATTCTTCCCAATACAAAATTATGCAGAGTACAGTTATTAAGCATGATGCTGAAAAACATCTTTAATGAAAGATACAAATAATCAGTACACCTGGATGGTATTTATAATGGATTGTTATTGGAAATGACATATAGCAATCAATTATAACAGTTGGAAACAAATACTGATACTAGCAGTATTTGTTTCCAACTGTTATAATTGATTGCTATACTGCTAGTATCAGTATTGCTTGTGAAGTTTTATCCAGGTATATCTGCTGTATTCAGTTAGATCAACTGGACTTTAAAGGTAAGTTCTTGAAGACGTTTTGCTAGTCATCCGACTGGCTGTCTCAATTCAGAATGACTTGTACAAGAATCTGTTGGCAATAAATACCCAATTAGCATATAACAGCCAGGTGTTGCACAGTGTTGATTGCAGGGTAAGGCGTGAAAACCGCTTTGTATATTGTTAATTCCTCAGGTCAGGAGTCAGCCCTGTACCTGCATCTTAAGGAAAAAGGACATAGTTGGCTAACATCCTGGCCAAAGAAAAGGATTGGTTCAAAAAAGGTGTCATGGCGGTAATTTATATAAAAATAAAGATACCAACCTGAATAAAGGTGGGGAGATTCAACACCTATTCTCTGTCATGTACAATGCTGTTTTGACACCCTGGGCAGTTTTGATAAAACCTCTTAACCACAATGCTATTAACACTTTGCGTTCAGGATTGGGTCACATTCCAGGGTATTTATTTATTCAGTTGGATGACCAGCGAAACATCTACAAGGACTAAATGTTAAGTCCATTTGAACTAACTGATTACCACAGGTATAGTATCAGTATTGTTTTTGAATGCTGTGTTGTACCAATTAAGGGGGAAATATTGAAGGGTATGCCTTTATTATTTTTATCAGCTCATTTCTCATTTTCTCTATTTCCAAAAAGGACACAAGTGTGCCAGAAATGTGAAATTGAGGAAGAGGTGAGTATAGCTTTTCAACAAAATGCATTTTTACACTGAAAACTTGCATATCATAGCACAATCTATTAATGTTCAAGGACAATTATCATTAATGTATTAATTGCCACAGACAGCTTACTTCAGGGATAAAATACTAGTGTGCCAAAAATCATCCCTTTTACAATCATCCCAATTACAATCTTCAGTGGACCACACGATTAGCGCCATAATGTCACTTGTGACGATTTTTCTTCTGACTGGCAGGAAACATAATAATAATAGGAAATATAATCATTTTATTGATCTGTAGTCTATTGGTCTGGAAGAACTATACTTACTTCCCTTCCCACCCTCAAAATAGGTTTAGGTCCTCAACACTGGGTTTATGGTACATAAGCTGTTACACTTAATTACAATTCTCCCTCACCGGTCATTCTAGCTCCTTTCTCCTTACCCTGTCTGCAATGAGACCTGTGGGAAGACTCTGTAAGAAGAGTGTTTTCCCATTGGTCAGATCCCAGAGTGAAAAATGGCCAGTGATTATAACTTCTGAACCCAGGGATGAGGACCTACTATAGCAGTTTAGGTCTTCAGGGGAGGGAAAATGAAAAAGTGGTAGAGAGGTATAGCTCTCTTTTAAACTCTTAGGGCTAGGCCACACTATTGCGTTTTTGTCACATTGGAATCTAGGCAACACACCGAAAACGCGCTTGCGATTTGCGTTCTGCATTTTAAATCGCAATCGCATGCGTTTTTCTATATGTAACGGAAATCGCATGCGATTCCGTGTGCGATTGCATTGCAGTGTGGCCATGTCCTAAGAAACAGATTATCTCGGAGGACATGTGGCAACCATTCAAATCAGAAGAAAAGAGGTCGCAGGTAAGGGAAGGATTCTGTACAGTAAGATGCCTTTTTACATTTAAAAAAATCTTGCATGTTGATACAAGGATAATTGTGATTTCCCTTTGGTGAATAACCTGTGGGGCATGTCCACCCCCCTCACTGAAATTTAACACACTGTTGAATCCAATATGTACTTCATAATGAACCCTATCTCTCCCCTCTGCAGATTCTGCTTCTCCTGCAAGGGGGGAATATATATTCACAAACGTAATACCAGTACTCCATCAGAAGCGAAATGGTTTGTGCCTCTACCCTAAGCTATTAAAGATTTAGGACATGCACAGCAACTTCTAATAATTGGGAATGCAGAAGAGACTTCCCCTCCCCTCAAAAAAACAATTCATATGTGACGCCTCCATGGCTGCTTATCTGTATGTCATTATTGGCCTGCTAAAATTTTTCATTATCACCCATACCAACGATATCCAACAATATCCAGTATGATATTGAAATGTCCCAATATTGGACGATCTGAACACCTCTCTACATGCTCCACAGCCCAAGATATACAGAAATGACTGACCAGAAAGTTATTGGGTGGGAGGCTGACTTGTGACATTCCTGAGGTATCTCCTGCACAGTGCCGCCAGCGAGCACAAACTCAGACTACCTCAGTGTGTGAGGGAAACAAAAAGTCCCTCCTCCTCTCTGCTGTGTGAAGTGACAGAGAAGGTAAGGGAATCTACAGCCCTTCTCTTTCACTGTGTGAAAACATCCTTTTCAGGCAGAGTTCTCTCTCTGCCTGAAAAGGCTGATTCCACAAAGTTTTCTGTGTGTGTGGGGGTCTGAGTAACCCACGGCACCCGAGTGGGCAGGACTTAGACATCCGTGAGTGGGCGGGGCTTATACAGTGGGTGGGGGCCACGGCACCTGAAAGTGGGCAGGGCCACAGCATCCGTGGGTGTGCGGGGCCACATGGGGGTGTAAGATAATGGACCATGGGGGGCCTGCAACTGGAGGGACCATAGGGTCCATGAGTGGGAGGGACCAGGGGGGCAATCAAAACAAATCGCAAAAATTCTCAGGGGAGCAATTCCTATCAATTTACCTAAAGTCATTTTTGGACCACAGTTCCCCTTTAATAGTGGAGGATAAAAAAATTAAAATACAGATAGCTAATTACATTCCTCCAAACATTGGGCAAAAGATGATCAGGCATGAGAAGAGCCTATTGAAACGCTACCCAACTCCACCCATGGACTGCCTACTCTGCCCAAAAGTTCCCGGAAGGCAAAGCTCAGGGATCCAGGACACCTGGGCAGGCCCTTTATATTGTGTATCTCGGAGGTATTGTGGTGTGTGTGTGTGGGGGGGGGGGGGTATGTGACAATATTAAACAAACCTTTAAGGGCTGTACTAAAATGTGACTGATCAGTATATTACAGTGGATTTAAATCTGCCATCACATTTTAGAGCCACTGTCATTGTTATTTTAACAGGTTTAATCAGCATAATTAAACCTGCCAAAATAGATGTGTCACATTTCTCTTTAATTCAAGTCCCTCCTCCTCTCTGCTGTGTGAAGTGACAGAGAAGGTAAGGGAATCTACAGCCCTTCTCTTTCACTGTGTGAAAACATCCTTTTCAGGCAGAGTTCTCTCTCTGCCTGAAAAGGCTGATTCCACAAAGTTTTCTGTGTGTGTGGGGGTCTGAGTAACCCACGGCACCCGAGTGGGCAGGACTTAGACATCCGTGAGTGGGCGGGGCTTATGCAGTGGGTGGGGGCCACGGCACCTGAAAGTGGGCAGGGCCACAGCATCCGTGGGAGTGCGGGGCCACATGGGGGTGTAAGATAATGGACCATGGGGGGCCTGCAACTGGAGGGACCATAGGGTCCATGAGTGGGAGGGACCAGGGGGGCAATCAAAACAAATCGCAAAAATTCTCAGGGGAGCAATTCCTATCAATTTACCTAAAGTCATTTTTGGACCACAGTTCCCCTTTAATAGTGGAGGATAAAAAAATTAAAATACAGATAGCTAATTACATTCCTCCAAACATTGGGCAAAAGATGATCAGGCATGAGAAGAGCCTATTGAAACGCTACCCAACTCCACCCATGGACTGCCTACTCTGCCCAAAAGTTCCCGGAAGGCAAAGCTCAGGGATCCAGGACACCTGGGCAGGCCCTTTATATTGTGTAGGTCCCAGGCATTCTGGTATGGTGTGTGTGTGTGTGTGGGGGGGTATGTGACAATATTAAACAAACCTTTAAGGGCTGTACTAAAATGTGACTGATCAGTATATTACAGTGGATTTAAATCTGCCATCACATTTTAGAGCCACTGTCATTGTTATTTTAACAGGTTTAATCAGCATAATTAAACCTGCCAAAATAGATGTGTCACATTTCTCTTTAATTCACAATCAAAATATTTATCAGAATGATCTGCAGTGTCGCATTTATGGATATAAAAAAGGAATGTTAAACACTGGTAAATTATTTTATGAATGAATTCTCATCATTAAACACATTAGGAACGCGTGGAATGCCTTTGGTATTGAAATACTTGTAAGGCAGAAACACTGTTTTTCCTCATTGAAAAATTTAATAGTGGATCCATTAAAAGGAAGCCGTTTATCTTTCCAAATCCCAAGGGCATTGCTGTAATAAGAAAAAGAGATGCTGTGGATATGAAATCCTCAGTGCACGTTAAATCCATGTCCTATCAGCTTCATTGTTGCGTTAAGGCCGAGGCCACACTATGCGTAAAGAGAGTTTTACACGTATTACTGTCCATTTGCACTGCGATGCACGTAATAGTTTGCAATTGGAGCGCAAGCTCTAAATGCCCATTATTCTATGTAGCCATGAATATTTGCCTATTATTGGCTATGTGTATTGGTTGGTTCCCTGGCTGAAAAACCATAATCCTGTAAGTATATTTGTAAATTCTAGCAAATGCGTTGTAATCTTATGAGAATGCAAGATAAAACTTGAATGTGGATAACTAGCTTAGGTCATGTTCACACAAGAGGTTTGCCTTTTATTTGTTTCCTACAAAGAAATCTACTATCCAGGGTATTTATGGTGAGAAAATGTTTTTACAATTGCCCATTACTAATTCTTCCTAACTATCACTGTATTGTTTTGGATGTGAAACATCTAATATTTCAGTTGTCAATCAAGTGCCTTTTTATTATTAATTCTTCAGCTGTGTGCAGTTTTACTGTGGCTGGAATGGGTAATCTCTCAATAGGGCCTCATAGTGATTGCTGAGAATGTTTACCCTAACAGATAGTCTGGTCTCTAAACAACCCCTTTATCAGACCAGAATATCTGGGTACAGTGAACGGTCAGCTGCGACCAATCACTGTTGGTCATGGCAAAAGCAGCCATAGCCTGTAGTTTGTTACGGGCGATCGCATAGCCCACATAGGGAACCACATGATTGGCCATGATTTTCCGACCAACCTTGATCGCCCGTTAGTCCAGCAGCCACGCCTGTGTTTAGCTGCCTCTCATCCAGTCACAGACGTGGCTGCCAGTCTGGTGCCTCTTTGCAACTTTCAAATAGAGGGCCGGGTGGAGATACCCTTTAAGCTGGGTCAAATACATTTTTTTAATATCTAATGTATACCATTTAAGCATTCTCCTTTACCCTGTTGTGTTACATATTTTAATGGAGAGTTGTTTTTGTCAGTGAGGATAGATGAAATGTCTTATTGAAGGGCATTGCACATAACTCTTCTTCTGACTGGCAGGTTTGACATAAGGACTTGTAGTAAATTTTTTCAGACTTTGCCCTACTGAGACTGTCCAGCTCACACATATTGTGTATGTGTGCTGTGCCCTACGTTGAGAAGCTCATTAGGAAGGATCATCAAATTGGGTTAAGGGAAAGGGATCAAAGTTGAGGCATTGAAAGGGCTGTGGTTGAAAAATTAAATACATTTAATTTGAAGGGGTTTACACTATTATCTGTGGGACAATCAATTCTAGTTTTTTTCAATCTCATTCAAATATCTATGTAAAACCACACTCAAAATGCTGTGTATAGGAAAATCTGTGTGTTTTCGTTTTAACTATAATATTACACAGTAACATACAGCAAGTTGTTTTAGACATATTCCCTCCAACTGGAATCTGCTGACTTAAAGGGTAACTGTGGTCTCCAATTCTTTAAAGCATGTTAGGGTTGTTTTGGAAAGCTTTTTTTGTATCTTCAAAATGAACCCTAAATCACATCTGCAGATAAAATTTGCCAGAATTTATTGCTAGAAAGGTTCAGCAATATTAGTTCCTGCTTGAACACTTCCTGTTTTCAGGCATGTGACCAGCTTGCAGTCATGTGACCAGCCTCTTCATGCATTAATAGGCCCTACATCTCAACTGTCAATCTTTCCTCCTGGTACTTCCTGTTTTCCTCAGCATTAAGTCTTGATTGAACATGCTTCTCTCCTGGGGAAGAGTTCAGGTGATGTCACTCCACCTACTAGTAGCAGGAAATCTGAACATTCATCCCAATATTATTTCTCACAGGCTGCAGCCAGAGAGGTGATTTAGGGCTCATCTTATAAGCTAAACTAGGGTTATAAATAAGGATGGATGCCGTACGCATTTTCTTGAGTGCCATGTAACAATGTGGGAGGGATGGAGGAGGTGCGTGCTTGGGGAAGGGGTGTGTGTGCGCGCACGAGGTGCGTGTGCAGCGGGGTTAGCTAGTTTAACCCTAACTTGTTTGGAGACCACAGTTGCCTACTTATTCGAAGGACACAACCAAACCTCTATCATATATTATTGGTTGAAAATGGGAGATTGAAAACTGCTAAAAAACATTTTCACGTACCTGAGTAAAAAATACTGAAACTGAAGGCATAAAGTTTAGATTGTTTATTTTCAATGATACACCCTGAAGGATATTTACTAATGAAGCATGGTGGAGATGCACTGTAGTGGAATGACCTCAGAAAATAACCACTTACCCACACTGACTTCCTCTTTAGCATATAATACAAAGGAAACTCAACTACAAATGGAAATAAGGTGGTAAAGTGCTATTGGCTACTAATACAGACATCACACCCTGCCACTTTATGCTTCCGTGCATGAAGTAGCAGGGTGGGATGTCTGTATTAGTAGCCAATAGAGGGGTTGTGGGGATGGTGGTGTGTCATGATGTCACTGACATCACGCAGTGGGCAGGGCAAGTGTGTTAAGAGGTGGGGAAGGCCGGGTTAGGGGCATTTCGGGGCATGGTGTAGGTGGTCCAGGGCTTGGCAGGCAAAAAAGGGAGTGTGGTGGGGAGGAAATTCAGTACTCCTCTCGCTCCCGTGAGTTTGGGGTGGTCTTACGGGAGTGAGGGAGTTTGGGGTGGGAGTGCGGGAGCGTGGGAGTTTGGGGTGGTCTCGCGGACCACCCCAATTCATGGGAGACTCACGGAAAATCCAGGAGGGGTGGGATACCTGCTAATATAGCCATGATATGGAGAATAGTCAATATGCTGTGTATGGTGTTTTAGCAGTGGTACTATTATATTATGGATTATGGAATCCAAGAACTTTGTTAGATTCTATTATATTCCTGACCTTTATCTGGAACCAGCCATGATTAAGATATTTTTCAGCTTCCTCGGTTTTAAAGAAAATACATATTAAAAACAATGTGCAGTTGCAAACCAGGAATCCATTTATGAGACACAAAATGATCAATATCAGAGATTATAAGTCGTCGTTCATCTTTCTCACGTGAATAACAGATAAATAAAAACACATAAAATAGAAATAAAACGTATAAATAAATTCTAGGCATGCCAACATGAATTTGTTGACAAATTATTTTCATGGCGTTTTTCCAAATATCTTGGAAATAGGCTCAGCGGATCCCATGCTGGCATCATTATTAGAAATGCTGAAGCTAAACAAAGTGCTCAATTAAAGGATTTCAGGCATCAACATTAATCTACTAACAGAAATACAAAAAATGTCAGGTGTCATGTTTACTGCTAGGTTTAACGTGATGGCCATTAACCCTTCAGGGTCAGCAGACTTTCCCAGAGTATTGCCATTATCACTTTCAGTGCCAGCAGAGTATTACCATTAACCCGTTCAGCTGCCAGAATTAACATGATATACAGTATGTACCTGCTGTGCATACCTACTTTAAGTTGCTCACTCCTCAGGGCAGTCATACACCTACTCTAAAGGTTTGTACACATTAGATAATATTAGAGCGATATACCCGACGAATGACCTATCGCACGACATTCATGTGAAAATATAGCTTCAACGTCTGCCGGAGACCAACAATCCACGACTATTATCGTATTTTTCCAACGACTTCAGCCTGGTGGATTCGTTCTGCCGATTGTCATATATTTGCCGTATGTTTGTACATAGTAGGCAGATTATCGCTAGCTTTTTAAGAAAAATTAGATGAAATGCGCATGCGCTACTTTTTGAAAACATGTGACGTGGCAACTGTGGTCTCCAAACAAGTTAGGGTTAAATGAAAGCTTGCAGTCTTTCCTTTAAAATTAACCCTGGATCACATCTCTACCTGCAGCCTGTGAGAAATAATTTTGGAGTGAAATTTCCTGCTTCCAGTTGATTGCATGACATCACCTGAACTTTGTCCTGGCCTTCTGCCCCAGGGGAGAAGCATGCTCAGTTAAGACTTAAAGGGACACTTAAAGGGTATCTATACTCGAATTTTCAAAAAATATAAACTTTAAATACAGCAAGATCACACTGCTTCAAAACTTTTTCAGATTTTAAATCTGGGCTGTAGATCCTGAGAAATCATCATTTTTTTCACAGCATTTACAGAGAAAGACCTGTCACTCCAGGAGCAGATATTATAATATGTGTCCCAATCCTGACCTCTTACTAGGATCTTTAGATGCCTGCCAGCACCCTTTCTGCAACAATTATGAGAATCAGCAGAGAAAAGAAGGCAGGGGGAGATGTGTAAGCAGAGCAGGGTCTATGGTGAGGCTGTGCAGAACTTATAAGTGTCACAGACACTAAAAGAAGGCAGTGAGTAAGGAAGGGTGGGGGGAATTAGGAGTATTCACTAAACATTAATAATTTAATAACAAAGCAAGCACAGGTAAATATGTGTGTACCACCATTTTACTTCTCTCAAATTGTAGTTTCAGATAATGTAAAGTTGTTTGAGTGAGTATAGTGACCCTTTAAGAGCAAGAAACTTGATTGACAACTGAAATGTAAGAAGTTTTAAAGAAATAGGGGGCAGATCAACAAAAAAATGATACAGTTGTGATTGGGAACAATTATCGTTTCCAGTTATGGTCAATATAAAATAAAAAAAAATTCGGTATAGATGCCCTTTAATGCTGGGGAAAACAGGAAGTACCTGTAGAGAAAATTGACAGTTGAGATGGGGAGCCTATTAATGCAGGCAGAGGCTGGTCACCTGACTACAAGCTGGTCACATGGCTGAAAGCAGGAAGTAATATCGCTGAACCTTTCCAGCAATAACTTTTCAAAAATGTAATCTAGAGATGTGATTTGGGGTTCATTTTGAAGGTATGGCAGAAGGCTTTTCAATTTCAAAAAAATCATAACTTGTTTGGAAGAATTGGAGACCACAGTTACCCTTTAAACCCTTACAAATAGACTATAATTCCCACTATGCACTTCAAGACACACACCCCATAAAACCATGAAAACCCTGTGACAGTCCCTCTTCCCTGTGTATCCTCCTCCTAATGGGCACCCAATGCCCGTCCCCATGCAGTACCCTTAAAACCCCTGTGGCCCCTCCCACTCCTCCTTCAGTCACTGTAACTCGATCTCTTCCTGGTTTCTCCTGCAATGAGCATGTGTGAACCACAGATTAGAAAAAGGAACTAGCATTTGTGACCGCAGATTCATAACCTCCTACCCTCTAACTTTCTGGTCAGTGATTTCTTCATATCTTGTTTGGAGACCACAGTTCCCCTTTAAACCCATATAAATAAACTATAATTCACACTAAGCACTACAAGACACACCCCATATAAAAGAAGTACTGGTACTTATAAATATATAAAGTAATTTTAGCAATCAAAATATATATTTTTTTGGCATTCAACTTGGTGGGTAGATAATTAGCTCTGTGTATCTAATTCAGAGAATTACTCATTGTTCTTTTTTTATTATACGGTAAAGCAAATATTTTTGCTCTATCCTGCTGACTTCTGCTTTTACAGAGATTTTCTCTCATATCCTCTTTCCTCAAATGTATTTACCAACCTGTTGGGCCTCATACCTTATCATTATAGGAAGCCATTCTTTTAAATTGTCCTTTTGGGACACCTTCACCAACACCTTTAGAATGGTAACTATGTTTATCTAATATGTTTTATCAGCTGATTATATAAATTAGATTATTCCCCATATTTATCTTTATTACAAGGGCAGTGGTAACTTAAACTGGGTACACACATGCAAGTAAGACAGAATCTGCAAAATTCTGTCTGTCACTTTGTAAAGATCCCTCTAAACACAGTCCCGAGCATTCTTCCTATGTAAAGTATAGGGAAAGTATAAGGAGAACGCTCAGAAATGCAGATTCACGCAGGCAAGGGAATTTGTCAGCCACTTCCAAACAATTGAGAGGCTGACGGAGAACATTTTTCGGCCTGTGTAGCATTCGGAAATGTGCTACACACACTAACTATAAAGGGATAATACCAATGGATCCGTCGATATTGTACCTTTATCGTTAGTTTATGTACCCACCTTAATGTTTCAGACTGTTTGGTAAGTCACGGGAGCACAAATGCCTTACTTGTATAATATCTACTAGGGAAAAAGTCTGTAATTATGTGTTTCTAGTTTCCTATGTGTTTTTTACACTTTTATTATTACTAATAGATCATGATAGAAATTTCACTGTGTTTTGTCCATCTCTAATTGCAGGC
Source organism: Hymenochirus boettgeri (assembly GCA_019447015.1). Taxonomy (NCBI): domain Eukaryota; kingdom Metazoa; phylum Chordata; class Amphibia; order Anura; family Pipidae; genus Hymenochirus; species Hymenochirus boettgeri. The sequence goes on from CM033469.1 coordinate 214,421,452, forward strand.
AAGGACAGAATGGTGCAGGGTTTTGTCTTATAGAAAGGGGCGTGACCATGAGATCACCCATGGTACAGGGGAACAAAGGCTTTTTTTAAGCATATAAAGTTCTTGTGCACTCTTGTCCAACTGTGGGTGCCGACTCCTCAACTCCTACCCTTCAGCGAGCATAAATATCAGGAACAGCAAAAATAGGGTGCACTCCAGTCAAATCTTAATGATTTATTGTGATTTATTGTCAAAAAAACTCCTTTGTTTATAATGTGTGGTTCTAAATAAATCATTAAGATTTGACTGGAGTGGCTTGTGCGACCCTATTTTTGCTTTTCCTGAACAAAAGCTTTTAACTAGCTGCTGTACTCTGGGGGTGTGTGTGTGTACATCAAAAAGGGGCAGGGGGTTGATCAGAGCCTTTAGTTCTACTTTAACAACAGAACAGATTTCACAGTAAATATTATTACCTTGTTTTTATCTCCAGAATGTAATCTGCAGAGAATGACCCTGCAAGATGAGTGTCAGCTAATGGATAATCTTTAGCTTTCATTGTGTTACAGTTAAAAGCGTTGCTATGGAAGCAATTAGGCAACCACTGTTGGTGTGTCCTTGCTACTTAAAGGGTATGTCCACCCTTTCAAAAATGTTTTACATATAGTAGGGCTTCCCCCCCAGCCCCAACCGCTATAATAAAATCATTAAAAAATCCCCCGATCTTTACTTACCTTACCTCTTTCCTCCGCCGCATTGTCCCAGCCCTCTGCTTGCGTGGAACTGAATAAGCGTTCTCACCTCCCTGTGAATAATAGAAACGAACGGCAAATAGTTGGTTTTATAGGTTTAGTGTCCCTTTAAGCACGCGTGGCTTTCTGGAAAGTTTAGCACACACAGGCCTAATAGAAATAAGGTGACTGCTGTGAAATCTTTTAGGGCTAGGCCACAATAGCGGGTTTCTCACATGCTTACAGTCCGTTTATGTGTGAGAAATGCAGAGCAGTGCATAACTATGTGGGTGACCACTCCTTTGGAACCCATTTTTTGGGGGGGGGGAAATCGCATGAGCTCCTAATGCGCAGCATTGTGTAGATCGCAGCGCAAGCGGACTTAACACACGTGAAATGTATGCGCTTTTCCCTGCTCGTTGCTGTCCAGCATAGTGTGGCCCTGGCCTTACCTGAAATACTGTACAAATGTGAAGAATTCTCCTATATTGTATGGAAGGTAACTATTCAAAGAGGTGAACAGGTTTTAAGGTCTTCGGTTTATTATTTAATGCCCTCCCCACAAGTTCTCTGTTGTAATATAGATGGTAGCGATAAGTTTGAGGGTCTCAGACAAGGAAAATCCAGAAAGCCCAGCTTTTTCCACAGCCCTACGGCTAAGTTCAAGCAGGGTACAGAGATCTACTCCACAAGCACAGCTTTGCTGCACTTTTTCTATAGGTGTGATAGTCAGGTTAGAGTCCAAGATATAATGAGGACCGGACACACTTTGTTCAAACTATTTTAGTGTCATAATAGTGCACCATTATCACAACAAAGTGAGTGCCGTCCTAGCATTGATACTCGAGTGCGAGGTGAATACAATTAAGGAATCATGATAGTTATGTTGCCTGAGCCTTCTAAAAAATGTGGAAAATGCTGTCATATTTGAAATTCACATACTCTCTCCAACTGAGGGTTAGCATTCTCCCATTTGTTCAACTAAACAACCCTATTTGTAACAGGAGGTAAAAGAATTTCTAGTGCTGGTGACATTGGAATTCTAAGCTCACAAAACAACTGAACGATACATTTTTTTTAATCCTTGATGTTTCAGAACATCTGAAACATTCAGAATATTTTAGTAAATTAAATGCTAATTGGCAAAATACTTAAAGGGCCTTATTTATAAAGGTTCGTTATTGATAATTTTCTTATTGCAACCGAAAAAACAACCTCTAGTATTGGTAATTTTTTCAGCGCCACTGCAGTAAAAATCACTGTGGTCCAATTACTTACATAGGAAAATAGATTACTGATATGGTTGAAAAGAAACACAACCTCCGCCCCACTACTAGCAGTAGTTTTTCCAATTGCTATAAAGCTTTGTTTATTACCTATAACAAACCTTTACAATTATGCCCAATAATGTTCTGGTAAGATGGGTCCGGATCTGTTATTTAGCAGATGGTTCTGGACCAGCATGTGATGCCCGGAGTCCCCGAGTATACCTTCAGCGCCTATACCCCAATCTACAGCCGCTGTCTTCACCTATAGCCCCCGATCATCAGGAGACTTACACAGTTACCCCCAGGTCTTAGAGCGCAAGGTATAGACCCTGAGGCTGGGTATACTCTGGAAAACCGGACACCAATGGAGCTGAACAGGAACTGGATGACAAAGAAAATGACAAATGCAAGGATAACAACAAGCAATGAGAAGAACAATGACAATAAGACAAGAACCATACATGGTTATCAGCACTAGATATGGCTACAAGAACCAAAAGCAGGGACCACTATATGGCTATACCAAAACTATAACAGGCAAGGGCTAATTGACTGGGCAAGGTTTAAATAAGGCAGAGGAACTAATGGGGAATGGAGAAACTTGAGTCTGATGCAGGGATTGGCTAACAGGGAAAGTCTGAATTAATTGTAATCTTCTCCGCCCAATCAGCATTTGCGGGAGCGGAGAAGATAGGAATAGGTGCCCTCGCGTGTCCACAAGGTACCAGAAGACAGACGGGCCGCCGCGTGGAGGCCGAGCGTGCCCCTGAAGACGCTGGCCGCGGAGTGATGACGTCACCCGCGGCTGACTCCAAAGACCCCTGGCGCCAGTGAGGAGATCCACCGTGGGAGCACAAAGCAGGTAAGTGCGAGAGCCTGACACAGCAAAGATTCTTTATAGCTTACAAATAACTCTAATAAATTTGTATTAATGGAAGGACTGTGAAAAATTTGTTTGTTGCCCTATTAACATACTGTATTTACTCGAGTATAAACTGAGAAATGTAACCTTTAAAATCATTCTGAAAGTCTCCCCTCGTTTATACTCGGGTCTGGGCTGATCTGGATGCTTGAAGGAGCAAATGAACAAAATCACATAGCACTGTGAAAACAAAAGCTGTACCACACATAATCCTCTTGATTCCGGTGGGTTATGCACTCAGATCAGCCCAGACTGCAAGGGAAATTGGAAAAAAGATAGAAGTAATTCAACAAACATCTCTAAAAGGAGGGATCTTTAATATCCAGGCTGCACAGAAAGGTACACAGGGCACATCTGTGTTTGGGACTTTCTATGGGGCTGTGTCAGGGGAGAACTGGCCTAGTAGGCTAAGGGGCATATGGGAAACCCCTCCTCCTTCAGATTGTTTAGTAGTCAGCCCCCCCAGTTCATTAGCCAAAGTTGTCATCCCTTGAGATCATTATCCAGTGTTGTCAGTCCTTCAGATCGTTATCCAGTGTAAGTCAGCCTCCAGTTCATTATCAGTGATTTCAGCTCTCAGTATATTAAAAGGGAAGTTCAGTGCAAATACCGTATATACTCGAGTATAAGCCGAGGTTTTTAGGTTTTAAAATAAACCTAAAAACCTTACCTCGGCTTATACTCGAGTCAAGGTCTTCCTTACCGCAATCGATGTTGCTGAGGCTCCAAATCCGGCTGCCGCACGCTCTGTAAGCCTGTGAGTTTGCCGGTGACTTCAGTACTCGGCGCCGGCAGTGAGAGGCGCGAGTAGTGACGTCAGCCGGCAATCCACAGGACTTACAGAGCGGCGGCAGACGGGTGGAGCCTCAGCAACATTCTGGTAATTCTGGAGGATCTCCAGGGAGGGAGGGGGGGGGGCTCTACACTGCAGTTGCATTCCCATACAGTTGTTTGGAAACTACAACTCCCAGCCAATAAAGCATGCTGGGAGTTGTAGTTCCAAAACATCTGTATGGGAATTCCTGCTGTCTATTTAAAGGGCAACTTAAGCATCAAAATAATATTGAAGGCAGTAGTGGTCAGAATTTCTACCCTCGGCTTATATTCGAGTCAATCAATTTATCCTAATTTTTCAGGTAAAAACAGGGACCTCGGCTTATACTCGGGTCGGCTTATACTCGAGTATATACAGTACATGTTTTTCAGAAAAAAAACCCCAGTATTTTTTCATCCCAATGACCTTAATCAATTCAGCATTTGTCTGTGTATAAATAAATGCAACCGAAATACTGACTTCCGGTTTGCAGGACCCCTAGTAGAGACCGTCATAGTCTTGCCCTTGACCTAGCCTGGGTTGATTAAGTTGCTCAGTAGAGATCTGAGCATGTTTAACCCACCCAAAAGCCAATCATTAGAAATTCCCGTTAGTAACATTCCAAGGATGTGGTGCATGCTGGGAAGAAGGACAGTTAGAACCTGAAATGTCAGCTCCCTAATGTCAACAGCAGGAAATAGCAAAGGGTATGAAATCAACTGATTTTTCAAAATGGGAGAGAATATGTAGAATAACTAAGAAGGCATTACACAAACGTACAATTTAACAAATATTGATCATTTCCACTTAACTGTCCCTTTCACCAGTGTTAGCCCCCCAAGTTTATTATTCAGTGTTTGCCAGCCCTCCAGTTAATTAGGAACAAAGGAAACTTTTGGTAAGTATAACTTGACTTAAAAAAGTGTATCCAGGGGTGAGGATTTAGTCATTAAAGATCTCCACCCAGGTACTTAAAATGGGGAAGATTTAAGGATTTTAATTGACCTTTAACCACATCACACAGTTGAAAATTTTGCATACAACAATGTAAAATGGGAATAGAAGTCTTAAAAATGGGCATAACTTAAAGTGGGTGTGACCTTAGCAAAGTGGGCATGGTCGATAACGTTGCAATCTACCGTGAAGGGGGCACATGGTTATATTTGCCCTCCAGGCCAAAAGGTCCCAGTCCTCCCGAGCTGTGTATGGGACTTTCTATGCGATTGTGTATGGGACTTTCTATGGGGCTGTGTATGAGGATTTCTATGGTACTGTCTGTGAAACAATCTATTGGGCTGTGAATGTGACTTTCTATAGGACTGTCTTAGGAACTATCTATGGGGTTGTCTATGGGAGAAAGTCAACCTTAAGTTTATACTGGAGTAAATACATTTTCCTGGTTTAAAAACTTAAAAATAAGTACCTCTTTATATTTGGGATGGTTTATACTCAAGTATATACGGTAACTGCACATAAGTGTTTGCCAATATTCACTTAAATTGGGCAGATATTAATTTTCTGTGCACATACAAAATAAGATTGTGTGCACTCTTCACCACAGCACTTATATTCCAGAATTTTTATGTGCACCACTGTAACCAGTGTGTACTGTACCCTTTGTCATTTAGTACTGCTTGATCTGAGGAAGAGAGAAGTAAACCTCTTTATAGCTTGTCTGTAAAAATGAACTTAGTCCTTAATTAAAAGGTATCACCATATCCTACAGTACTTTTAGTATTTACGGGTCTGCAGAGTTGTGTGTGCTCAAATGTTCACAGTTTAGAGGTATCACATGTTATTTTACATAAATTTGCTGTTGCTGAACATTCAACAGAAAGATGTTAAGACTATCTCTATAACAGAAATTGCCTCCTGGGTGTTGGAAATATTCTGGTTTTGCTTATCTATTTTGCCATGGTTTCACCATATCACCAGAATATTCAGCATTTTACCTGAATTCTTGCCATTTTAAATGCTTCTCTTTACTAGATAATTGGATTCCCACTAACCTTTAGCATCAATGATAAAGTACCAGCATTTTTGTGTCCAACGTTAGGCTTTAATCCACAAATAAATGGCTCTCCAGACCCCCCATATCCCATGCTGTTACTCTATATAAAGTACTGGAACAAGAGATATAAACCTCAGTTTTCCTGCCATAAATAGTGTAAACACGTTCCAAAAACAAGCTGCTACGCTCTTTCAAGCAATCAACTTGATCAAAATTATCAATGCTATTAAATGTATTAATTTATTCTTAAAGGAAGTTATTATCTATCTACAGTTTGCTGGAAAAAAACAGCTGTATGTAAAAAAATTAGTACAGTAAAGCCAGTTAAATTAAGAGGGTCAATTGCAGCCAGGGACTGCCATAAAATGTATATTTTTATATATTTTTAATGTGTTTATAAGTGGTACTTTGCAGTGGAGACAGTGTACACACTTACAGCAGAGTACAAGACAAACATGTGTTTCCAGTTAAACAGGTCTTAAATATAAATAGTTTGCTTAACTCCAAGTAAATATTGGTTTGTTATGGAGCTGTTTAATCCTTCTTACTGATCCGGGATAATTGTATAATGTCCATATAGGGTATGCTTCCAGTTACCCAGAGCATTGTTGCCGTAAACATATAAAGCATAACACCAAAAATATTAAATATGATGGGCAATTGTAATACTGCAATACTTCCTAAGCAACTGCAAGGAAAAGCGATGCACAGAAGATTTTTATTATTATTTTTTAAATATATATGTGTTCCGTTAAAGGAAAATGATTGGAAGTAGAGCCTATTTTAAACAGGACGAGATGCAGCGCTACAGCTAGAAGTCCTCTGTAAAAATAAATGTATAAATAAATCAACTGTACGATTACAAATAAAGGCATCGGTATCAAACATGCAGAACTTCAGTGGTCTAAAAATAAAGTATATATTTTGTGACATTTAGACCACTCTGACTGACAGTCTGATTTATATAAGGATTGGTAGTGTGTCATATTGTTGTTTTGCTGCCACCAAATGTGAGGCCAAAATCTGCATGACCTGCTGTAATTTTCTAAAGTCAAATTGTTTAGACCAATTGCCTTTTCTTAAAGACCAGTCACTTAAATTATATTAAAAAATAACATCCAAGTACCTGTATTACCTAGCCAAAATATCAGCTAGTGTACCGTACTAGCCTTTAGGATTTTCAAACTGCTCAAAACTTTTCAATAAATTAAGCACTACTAAACACTAGTGTTTCAGCGGGTATAACAAAGAAAATTCTTTATAGCTTGTAAATCGTTTTACATAAAATTATGGCCATGGCTAGTTAGGGCAAAGGGTCTGGGTCAATATTAGCAAGCATGGGAAATTTACAAGGATTATGTCAGACAGAATTTTAAATCTGCCACAGCTGCACTGAAATACGCCTGAAGTAGACCCCCCCCAAAGCTATAGTCAGAATAGCCAAAAATTCACCAGTGTAATGTTGCCTGAAAGCAAGTCCTGAAACTATTTCAGACATCAATGACATACAGTGAATTAAGAAGCAATTTCAGGCATTTGGCGCTGCTACTTGTCCAGGGTTCAGAAGTTCCGACTTCCATGCCATTTTGAGTAAAGAGGTTTGCAGAATTTCATTCTGAAATCTGATTTTAGTAAAGTTTCGAAAGTTCGAAAATCCAAAAACTAAACCAATAGAAGTCAATGAATGACTAGGTCCAAAAATAAACATTGTTTAATTTCTTGCCGAATATCAATAATTTTCTGTGCTCTAATTGCACAGGGGCTTGGGAAATTATCTGGGGAACAAGTACTAAAGCAGAGAAGTTTGAAATAAAATAGTTAATTACCCCAAAAAATCACTTTCACAAGCAGCTGAAATACGATTTTTTTTGCACACAATAACCTGTTTTTGAAGTTCGGTATTGATTATTTGAGGTCTCGGTCTTTCAGAATAGTAAATATTCAAAGATATCGACATTCTGAACCTCGAGCAATTGAAAATTTTCAATGAAAAATTCAAAAAAAAAAAAAAAATAATTTAAATGATCGGTAAACTAAGTTTTGGTTTAAAAAGTTCCAAAACCAGGTCATTCCCATTTATGAGGTGTTCACTTTTACACTTGCAGAAGGATTTTTCAATTTAAAAGGTTAAGAGGAGCACTCTACATTGCAACAAAGTGGTAATTTATTGTGCAAACGACATATACAACGTCGTCAAGTATGGGCCTGATCCCATACCTGAGGAAGGGGGTTGAGACCTCCCGAAATGTTGTTTTTGTCGTTTGTACAATAAATTACCACTATATTGCAATGTAGTTTACTACTCTTATCCTTTTATATTGTGAATGATACCCACCCCAGGGTAGGGGGCTTTTAAAGGATTGCACCTACATACTACTGGCAATTGCCAAAGAAAGTGTGCTGAAAGAGTGACACTAGCACACTAGATTTTTCAATTTAAACCAGTCCCCATGGCTAAGACATCTGTACCATTTTCCTGATCACTAGTGCCCACCAATAAAACTCTGATTAAAGAGAGAGATTAGGTAAAATAGGCCTTGCTGGCATATGTTCCTGAGAGCACTAACTTGATGTCTGGGCACCAGAAAGTTTGGGCTTGTACATGGTGATAGCCCTAATATAAAGCTAATGCTTGACATTTATAATCCATTAATCAGGGCCAGTTAAGTGATGAAACATTTGCAATGCATTTATTCTTTAAAATGAGAAAACAAGCAGCAAACAATCATTTTGATTGTAATCAAAATTTATTTTTTTTTTTGAATAAAGAACAAGGATTTTTAAATAAACATTGAATATTCTAGACACTTTCTTGATCGCATGTAACACCACTTAAAATAAACAGTTTTTGGAATTCAAATATTCTACTAGTGATGACCTTTAGAATACTGAAGCCAACAGTTCTGAAAAAACAAGTGATGGATTCAGCAGTGAGCTTCAGAAAACCCTTGCTTTTCTTTAATACACAAATGAACAAGGAGTGCAAATCATCATTGATTTATCTACCAAAAAAATACAAACTGAAGTTTGTCCAGCCTTTTGTTCTGAACATACACAGTGTAAACTGTTCAAAATCCAGCTTATGTACAATACCTCAACATAGAGGTTTAACGGAAGGCCTCAATCAAACTTCATTTGACATGGAGGAAACAAATATACAAACACCTGTAACAAAACTCAAAACGAGCTTCATGGATAATGTATGTGGATCACAACTAGACTGGCTTACAATGTGCGATTATTTCCTCAAGGAAGGGATTCCCTGATTCATGTAACAAAATGCAAATGTGCAACAAAAGCCTCACCATCTTACGCAGGACATACTTGCCCATCAAACAAAAACTTCTGATGTCATGAGGCAAAATAAGCTGGTTGGAATAGTTCTACCAGAGATCTGTATAAAGTATATATATATATATATATATATATATATATATATATATATAAATGGCTCAGTTAAAATAATTGCCCACAGTACAGTTTGTAGGTTCTTATTGCTTACAATAACATCATATTCTCTGGCTGGATATATATGGTATTGTTCCATGAAATGTTAAGAAACAGGACTACATCAATGAGGCTAGCCAGTATTGGAACAACACTTAGACCTATACACATATATATATATAAAAGGCTTATTATGAATTTCCTGCCCACTTTGCGTGCACATTACCATAATAACTCCAGTTCACCACATCTTCAAGGGAAACCAGGCAAAGAACAAGGAGCAAAAATAATTACAAAATGTTCACCATTGCAGAGAAAATATACAGCATGCATTTACATATTGATTATACAGGAGTAAAAAAATGGGGGGAAATGTCAGATTCAAATACAACTAGATAACATGGTATAAACTGCCCTGGAAATAAACTTGCTAATAAATTAAGACTGTATACAGATTGTTCAGTTTTTTTTTTTATCAAACACAAACTTTTGTTTTTTAAATATATATATTTACAATATTTACTGTGAGTTTCATTTTGAATAGTATACATGCATTAAAAAGGTATTAAATAAGTGTCACAAAATGACTCTTATTAACAATTGAATGTATAGTAAGAAAATAGTTGTGTGAAATGACATGTAAACTGTATTTGATTTAATGTAGAAAGATAAATCAATGGAAAAGAAAGTGTACATTGAAACTTCATGCAAAACAATGCATAACCACCTCACCAGGAAGAAAGTGTGGTAAAAGGGTTAAGCTAGTTACAGCACAGTAAATCAACAAAAGGTCACACCCATAGTCATCAAAGACTGGATTAATCATGTCTGGGAAACACCTGACATTCAATCCTTTGTTTTGTACCAGTGAGAAAGAAAACCATGGTATCAGCCACTGAGAAACTACATTATAGTAGCCCCATTAGTAGCCAGCAAATGGAAAAGCATTATGGAGTCTGTCATTCAGCAAAATATTGGGCATCCCTGTGCTAATTATTTATTAAAAAGGTTTATTCATTTTTGCTTCTATTTGTTCACTTTAAAGGAGATGATATTTACAGACTATTCTTTATTTTGCGAGGTAGCTAAACAGTATGTACAATATCCAGTTCTTCATTAAGTTTTGTTCAGACTACAAAAACAAAACAAAAAAAGCAGAAAATGGAGTCCTTTTTTTCCTGTCAGCACAACTGCAAAAGAGCAAATTTCTGCTTTGCTTTTCAGCAAAAAACATACTGTCCCATTTGGCCCAGATTACAAAATATTTTGTTTTCAGAGATGCAAGTGCCATGCAAAATAAATTAAAGTTCAGATAGCGAAACATACATGTAATAAAACTATTCAAAAGGTAGTTTCATATGTTTAAAAGCATTTGTATAAACATAATTTATAATACTTTTTTCTTTTTGGGTTTTTTTAAATTTATTTTTTAATTACAGTCCATAGGTCTATAGCTATACATCTAATATTTCCTCTGCTGTACCCCCGCACCGTAATCTATAGCGGCCAGTCCTCCAGCTGATAGTAGGATCCCACAAAGCAGACAAAAAGATGTATATCGTCATGGATTCCCGGATGAACCAAGCTACTGCATAGTCCAGTTTGGAAAAATTAAGGGGACCACCCTGCAAAAATACAGAAATATTTTCAGTTAATGGACTCACAATGATAGCAAGATGAAAGCAACAATCTGATGATTAAAGCTTCTTTCACACAAACATATTATGTAAAGGTTTCTGAGAAGTACAAAAGTTTCAGAGAAGTTTAGAGGAAGAACTGCTAGAGAAATGCTACCGAAGCACAACCCTGCCACTTGTGTGAAGGTAGCTTAAGGCCGGTACAATATGGGCCAATATTTCAACTTCATCGTCTGGCCACTGCAACATTTTGGTCAATCCGAAATAAATATCAACAGAGATTTGCTTTGCGTCCGACTAAAGTAAGTCCCAATCAGACAAAAATTTGATTGGACCGGTCAGTAATGTCTTCAATTGTTTTGACCAGCAGACTACTGATCGGTTTACCAATAGGTAGTCTATTTGGGACATAGGCCCAGTACACATGGACCAATCTTGACCCTAAAGTTGGGTACACACGGGGGTACACCAGGCGCTCGGCATGGGACAAATGACTGTCGGTCACGGCAATAGTGGCTGCAGCAGACAGTGCGTGCAACAGATTGTGAGGTCCTTTAGGGAACTGCACGATTGGCCGTGATTTACCAATGGACCCGAAAGCCTGTTCATCTGATCCGGTCGGCACTACCTATCCACAGCACTATTGGACGGTCGTCTGGAAATATCTGCTAATGTAAACCCAGCCTTAAGCCTCGACCTGCGACGCATGATGTGTCCAGACGGTCCGTGTATGGGCAATTTTATCGTCCGTTCGCTCGGGGATCGTTGCCTGACCATCCGGATCTCTGAACAACCGGTCGTTTCAGGCGATAAAGAGCCCCTTATACGGGCCGTTTATCGGCCAAAACGAACGTTCGGACACATCATGCGTCACGGGTAGGGACCCGCGAACACACGTGTGTACAAAACATTACAGTGGTTTATAGAACAAAAGAGAGTGATTCCATTCTTATGCAAAACCAGCTATGCAAAAGTAGGTACCAAAGGGTCATATGCATAGCAACTCCACATAAATGACTCATGGGGATTAAAGCTGGCAAATACTACATGAACTGATGCAGGAAAACAGTATCTCTACCTCGGTTAAAGAGTATCACTATTGATTGGACTACAAAAATACTTCATTGTTATTAGAATTTACAAACACTTTAAAAATCATACCTGGACCCCTCTAAGTTGAATATAGTCAAATATGAACCATGCCAAGCAATGACACATGAAGAAAACCATAATGTCCCATCGAAAGATGTGATGTGCTGCCCAGCCAATTATTAAACTGGCAACAAAGCATTCAGAGATAGGTTCACATACAATTGTTGCAGGCAGCATGTTAATCCTTAGCTTTGCCCATCTAAAAGAGAGGGATAAAATGTGTCACCTACATTTTATTACATAACTGAACAATAGTATATAGGGGTTCATGCTCCCCATACAGTGTAATAAAAGGGTATTCATTTACTGAGGAGGTCCATGCCAAAGGCCTAAAGTTTTCATAAAAGTCAGTGAATTCGGGTGTGCTAAACTGTCAGGGTAAATAAATAATGATTATTTTGCCTTGAGTAAGACTTTGTGAAGCAGAATAAATCTGGTTAATTATTTTCTTAGTTTGGCAAAAAAAAGTGTGTTAAGGAGACAGGAAGAAGCAATGCAAAGTACATAGGAGCAATGATTGAATATTTTCTTATAATGATCACTCACAGCTACGTAGCTATTTACAAGGATATAATTCATATAAAAGGAGGCATTTATGTATTCTAAATGTTTAATATGTGAAGGGATATGGGGAATACTAATTTTAATATGAGAGTATATGATATTGAGCCTTATTTTTAACACTTAACTTTCAGATCAATAGACTTTCAAAGTTTTATAACCCATATCACTACTGCAGTGGAAATCGGAAAGCAGCTACAACTGAAGCTGGGTCCACACAGTACCAATCTTTCAGAGATGACAGACAGAATGCATCGGCACTTTATTGGTAATGTGTGCACCCAGCTTAACTTCTTTAGACAGCAATGCTTAGGGATTTTGTTCTTCTTAAAAGGTAGAGGCTAGCATAAACCATATACGAGGCACTTCCTAGTACTCTTAGAAGAGCTAACAGTTAAGGTGAGAATTCAAGTAGCACAAAATCTATTTGTCAAAACTAACTATGTACTGATTTATGTAAAGGGCTAATTCTGGCTTGGCCTACATCTGCAATTCTGAATTCTGTACTTTTGAAACGTGCCATCAATTTTAGTTGTATATACATTTTTCAGACTGCACTATATCCATTGATATCAAGTGCTCTCTTAGATTCTTTATGACATTTAGGCATGTAATCCATCATATGTAAGCCTTTCTATTTTCTAATCTATAAAAAAATTGACAGAGTGATTCTGTGTTTACTTAAATTACAGGAACATGCCAACAAATGCCATGAAAAACTGAAAATGAATTGCATAGCTAAAAAATTACCCTGTATGACTGTAATACACCTATTTTGTGCAAAACTCAAGAGTCATGATGAACATGATGTTTCCTTCTTTTCACTATCTATGGAAATGATCCCAGTGCTCTTGGGAACTTTCCAGGTATATTGAAGGAAGGAATTTTAATAATACAGCATATGTCTGCACAATTCCCTAAAACTTTATTGGTTATTGGATTGGTGAAATCCCATATTAATCTAAAGAGAAAACTATGGTAAAAGAAGACCCACAAAACCTAGAAACCTCTTCTGAACGCTGTGAAAGCTCAAAGCTTTTACACAGGCCCACTGATCTTTTTTTGTGTTCAAAAGAGAAAGCTAAGAGTATATGCTGCAGTCATTGCCTGTAATGCCCACTTGCTGGACCCCTGGGTTGAGCACCACTGCTTGACAGAGGTCCAGGGTGCTAAATTACTGCTTTATCGTCTTAAATTTACAAAGTTAGATTCTAATTCTCCTAAAAGTATTGTAGAGCATGAAAAACATTGTTCATTTACCTGATCATTCTGGACTGAAACTGGGATATAGAGTAACACCCAGAGTTTTGCATCGCAACCTGTGTTGCCATAGAAAATTTCCAGCCTCTAAAAAAAAAAAAAAAAGTTATTTTTAGGATTTACTCAGCCTATTTTAAGATCTTTACATTAATCCAAATAAATATTACAGGCAAGAAAGATCACTCAGTCTGCATATTTTACATTTTCCCACCCCTTTAAACCTAGAGTTTTTATTCAGCCTAAATCACAATTATAGAATTATAGTCTCTCCCCCCCCAGATTATGAAATATATATATTTGTTTAGGGTTTTATTTCAGTATGGTTAAAGATGCTTCTTATTGCTTCCATGGTTCTTCCAGGTGTTAGCAGGCAATCATGGCTGTGACAGTGATATCATGACTTACAGTGACTACACAAGCTCACAGGAGGAGGCAGCCAAGATTTGAAGAGGGACCGGCGAAGACGGTGGTGAATACCTATGTTCAGGAACACTGGGGAACTAGGAAAGTATTGGTCTAGGGTTTGACGGGGGAAGGGGAGGGGTTTTGTAAGAAATCTCTTCTGAGAGTGGAAATCCTCATTAAGTATCTAGTATAAATTTAAACTACACTAGTGCGGTAAGAGACAACATGCATAATTCATGTTGCCTAGAGACAACCACCAAATTTAAGGGGGTTGCATTTTGCTTATGCTAATAGTTCAGCGGGTGCTCCTCAACAAAAATCCTTTTTTTGTACAGTTTTCATCTGCCAGGATAGTCCTGGAATTTCCTGTATTAAAGATAGTGCTGAAGCAGTGTTCTCCCTAGAGATTTTTTCCCAGCCTGGTGGCATGAGAAAATAGTCGGGTGGGACGGGACCAGCCTTGCATCGTGCTCATTATATAGGTCAGGTATGTTTACACTGTGCTGTGTACACGCCATGGCAATAGTTCTGTGTATAGGGCCAAAATAATTACATAGGTTTTCGACCAACTTAACCGACCGACTGTTCGCCCAAATCAGACGCGTCCAAAAACTACTGGCGATCGCGGCAAACTGTCACATCCAATAGGCCTTCCTCCTGGCCGATCGGTGGGAAGTGCCGAAGATACGGTCAGGAGGGAGGTTCTTACCAAGTGTACCCTGCTTTACTTTCTCCCTTTAGATGTTGGAAAACTACAACTCCCAGCATTCCTTGGTAGCAGAGTTGTAGTTTTAAAACATCTGAAGGGCTGCATATTGGGCATCCCTGATATAGGTGTTTGGTTTTAATAGAATTAAAGGGTAAGTATTGGTCCAAATTTCCGTTAATTAATTAATCTATCACACAAATCAATACATTCAGCAGCAGGGAGATGTGAGAATAATTAGCCCCTCCCCAAAGTAGAACAGTTAAGCTGGGTACACACATTAGCAATATAGGGTTGATACGGGAAAATTTCCCTAGGCTGCGGTCGACCCCCTGCACTTAAGTATAGGGAGTCAACGGTGGTTGTAGGGAGTATGGCAGTATATAGTAAGATAGATCGTGACTGTGTGTACTCACATCTGTCAAAGATGACAGACAGGATCTCACAGGTTCTGTCTGCCATCTTTGACAGATTGCTACTTTGTGTACCCACCTTTACCCTATCCATAGTCTAGACTAATAACATGGGACAATAACAGCACTCATCTCTTACCACAGGCTTGGGTTTGGCAGAGTGACCCCAAACACAGGAAAAGCTGAGTCCCTCACTTATATCCTTCCATGCAATAACACAACATAGCAGCACAAGCATGTGACCCGCATACAGAGCTCACAACAGGTTTTCCATGCCCCCCTTTTGTGGCCTTGGAGATCTTGCGAGAGCTATTTAACGCATGCTTTCATTATCTTGTGAGTGTTAAAAGCGGTCTTGAACGGAGGAGTTTTGGCAGGAGTTTTGTCTGACCTTGGTGCCAGACTCACAACAGTGTTCTCGCCAGAATTTTTTTTCCAGCAGAGTGGCATGAAAAATTAGCCAGGTGGGCTGTCATTTTGTTGGTGCTGGTCCTTCTCTCAGAAGCGATATTGGAAGGTAGGAATCAGGTTCTTTTCATTTTAACATTATTATATTCACTATTGTTATCCATTAAGCAATTTATTTAACATTATCTATTCCCTGAAACGTACCGGTCAGCTATTGCCTTTGCCATAAAATAATCTTCCGCTATATACTGTGCAAAAGCAATCAGCCCCCCAGCTTGGTCTAGAACGTCTTTTCTCATCAAACAGGACATTCCTGTTACACATTTGAACCCTGTTACGTTGGCAGAGATGTAAGACCTTGGATGGGAGGTTCCAAAGTAGACCTGTGGAATAATAAGCAAATACGAATTAAGTTGTTTAGCTTCTTACTAAAAACCATGGCAGGGTTTCACCATTTCTTAGCTTTATTATAACTGAACATGCACAAATGTAGCTCTTAAATACATTACTAAATTACAATACAATGCTGCTTAAAAAAATGACAGATTGTATATTTAGTTAAAAATCTTACCTGTTCTAGTGTAGCTGCAAATCCTTGCCGATCTGCCACGTATGGGAGCCCATGAACTAAACCTACTTTTTCTGTCATTTGATTGGCCATATCTGTTAGTGTGTCTGGTTTTACTGTGAAGGGTAAGGAAAAAATGTTTTTCTAATTTTGGTTGTAAAGATCTTATTCCTAAAAAATAAAGGTCTAGAATTCAAACACAGCTCACTTAACATCTAGACTACTTGTGGGACATGCAAAAATCATACAATTGCCTATACATTAGATTTAAAAGATAACTATTTTTTTTTAAATGCATTGAGGCAAGGTATGCAGCCCTCCCCATACATTTTTTTTTAATGATTTCAAGCCTCTCTCTGCCTTCTATTAGCCGTAACAATTCTGTCACTCAGAGCCTGCATGCAAGATAACACTCCTCCACCCATCCTTGATCAGCTTGATTATGTAGGCTGTATCCTAGCAACAAACCATTTCAAGTTTGTTTGACTGGCAAAGGAGGAGGAGAGAGGTTGTAACAGACATTCCCACCAGCCAATGACAAGTGTTATGTTAACCATGGCCCTGGGCTGTCTAGGAGGCGGACTGTTAGCACTCATCTTTGCTGTGTGATATCGAAGGGAGGGCAGCCAGCTGTATATGTAAGTGATTTCAGCTGCTGGAAGTTTAGACATGTAATGGGAGTGATGATATTTTTTTGATATTGTTGTCCTTTAAGATTAGATTTAGGGTCTTTATCCCATTTTATTCAATTCTGCAAGAAATTTCCCTCTACTTTACTAAAAAAACAAATACAACAGATTTTTTAAGCATTCCTAAGATACAAGAAGCTTTCTTTTCCTTATTTGGCTGAACATTTCTGTTTTACATTCATGTTTTACATGTTATCCAATATACAAGAAGAATTTCAAGAAGTGAATAGCTGTGGTGAAAAAAGCTTCCTTGTAGCACTTCCACAAAATAATCGCTTTATTATGTAAAGGTTTAAAGAAAAGGTTTTTCTATATTTACAATACTAGGTACAATTGGACACCTTAACGCTCTGCAATAGTTCTAAGGCCGAGGCCACACTGCAATGCACTGAAGCGCATATGTAATTGCGCACGTTATCGCACGTGACTGTGCGATTCCAGTTTATGGTCTAGTATTTGTGCATGGGATTTCGCTACTTTGCTTTGTGGAAATGCATGCGATTGCACAAAGAAAAAATGGTGATCACAAAACAGTAACGGATGTCCAGTTGATCTAACTGAATAAAACAGATATAATATGACCTGGATGAATGAGAACCCATACAGAGGTTTCAAAAAAAGAAAAGAAAAAAAAAAAAGTTATTCCTTTGCCCTAAAAATGAGTCACCAGACCACACGCATTAAATTTTCCATACAATTCTCTACAGTGTGCAAAGAAATAGCTCCACTAACTTAGATGTAAAATAGTTGGTAAATGTGAAAGTAAATTATGTCATACCTTTTATCCCACTATCACAAATCCAAATAAGATCATACTTGGCCACTTCATATCCAGGCATAAGGTTGTTTATCTTCGGATTAATACCAACTTTCTTACCACCTATCAAGGGAAAGGGTAAATATTGTTAATTATATGCAATAGTTTGAAACCACATACATTTAGTTATTTTCATATCAGTAGAAGAAAAAAACTTCTTAAAAGACAATCTTTTCCTTAAAAAAATCATACTATGCTCTTCAAACCATTCAGAATGATTCTACTCACAAAAATATTTATTTTTTTCATTTATGTGCAAATTTTAATAAAAACGCATGTATGCCATTTTCCACAAACTACCTTTAATATAAATACTGATTTTTGTTCAAAAACATTCAGTCATCATGGACAATCGCACATGTTGGTTAATTCCTGCTAATCACGCACTTTAATTTATGTGATAGCACCGATTGTGCGACCATATCAGTTGTTCAGAATAGTACAGACTGGCAGACTACTGATCAGAAAAGAAGGGACATTAAAAGAGATGCTGGATCAGAGGATTGGTAAAGTTCCTAGAGGGTTTGTGCAATTTAATCCATTACAGTAATGTATGAAAAGTCTTAAATGGCAAGTACACTGCAAAAAGTGGTGATTGCAGCAATGTTTAACAGTAGCGATTGCAGCCATGATTAACATTGGGCAGCCATGTTTAAAAGTGGAAACCTTTTTTCTCTAGAAGCTTTAAAGGGTAACTCACTTTACATTATCTGAAACTACAATTTGAGAGAAGTAAAATGGTGGTACTCCCATATTTATCTGTACTTGCTTTGTCATTAAATTATTAATGTTTAGTGAATGTTCCTAATTGCCCCCTACCCTCCCTTACTCACTGCCTCCTTGTAGTGTCTGCGGCACTGATAAGCTCTGCATAGCCTCACCATGGACTCTGCTCACACATCTCCCCCCCCCTGCTTTAATTTCTCTGCTGATTCTCTTAATTGTTGCAGAAAGGGTATTGTCACACAGCTAAAGGTCCTTGTAAGAGGTCATTAATGGTTCACATATTACAATCTATGCTACTATAGTGACAAGTCTTTCTCTGTAAATGTTGTGATTAAAATGATGATTTCTCAGGATCTACAGCTCAGATTTAAAATCTGAAACACCTTTTGAAATAGTGGGATAGTGAGAAAATTTAATTGTGGCCATTAGCAGAAAAAACAGTTCAACATCAGCTAATCAAAACCCAAAATAGGTGACACCTAGTAATTTTCTAAACCCATTTAGTCAATCAGGCTATTTCCTCTTTATTGTGTTATTTCTTGCCAAGAAGCTAAAAGTACATGAAAACTGAAGACACATCTTTGCAATCTAAGAGTCTAAAAAGTGACCTAATAAACCACCCAGGGCCGGATTTAAACCCCACGAGCCTGTAGGCAAAAGGAGCCTGGAGCCCTTCTCCCCACCCTTAAACACAGAGCACACCCCTAAACCACACCCATTTTCCCTTTTTTGGGGAAGAAAATAAACTATAAAGGCTTTGGATTGGTGGAAGGAGATTGACAGCCGCCCCTCCAACCTAAGGGACCCCTAGGTGCTTGCCTACTGTGCCTAATGGTAAATCCGGCCCTGGAACCACCTTTTCCCCCTAAGCTCACTAGTTTCTAGCAAGGTTTTCATGCTTTAAATCCTGTTTACTAGCTGCTGGTTTAAAAAAAAAAAAAAAACAACAACAGGTCCTATATTAACCCCTGCCTTTCCGAATAATATGTGGATAAATCTCCAACAGGCAAACTATTTTATGCATCACAGGTCTTTCTAAGCAATACTGATAGTAGAGAGCAGAAATGTGAAGCACTGCATATCTTATTTTCATTTCATAAGAGGAGAGTGATATGATTAAAGGAATCTAGTCAGTCCCTCAGTGAGACTGGAAGACTTGAGCTTAGCTGCAATCCATGTCTCACAGGCTAGTTTTATTTTGCTTGCATGTCTGTTTCTTTGTAAATGCATATGCTGCTGGACAAAGCAGTTTTAGATACGCCGAAGGAGTTTTCCTTGATCAGCAGAAGTGGATGTGAAATATTCAGGCAGTACAGAAAAGAATACAGACAACAATGAAATTATGTTCCTGCATCCATTTATACTAAACTATTTGTATACACTTTATGGAAATGTAGAATCTAGATAATCCAGCAGGATAAAGCAGCATATTTTTAAATATTCACAAAACAATGTTTAGAGTTTTTTTTCAATATGACTTACCTATAAATAATCTGGCATCGACATTTGGATATTTACCAACCAGCTTTTTACATACATCAACAGCTGGATCATCAAGATCCTGAACACAAAGCAAAATTTCAAACTGCAAAAGGAAAACAATGTAGTTTTTAATATATATGGCTTTTAATACAAAGTCTTTGACACAACATTTACATTAACAACAAAAAATTACTTTACAAAGAAGAAATCCAGTTCCAGTTCAGTAATACTAACAAGTGTACTCTTTAGATCACTGCAGCTTCCACATTTAAGGCGGCTCTACACTGGGCAAATTTTCAATCCGACATGAATGTCGAATTGCTCATACTTCCAGGAGCAGCAGTGGTTTTACCCGAAAAGGTTTCCTAAATAATAGTTTATGACCGTAATGTCTGACGCAAAATTATTGGGCTGGGCCATGTATCGCCAGCATAAGGCTTAAGCCTCATTCACACATGCGACCGAGAATCGCCCCTAAATTGCAAGATCGCCAGCTGAATCCAACGTTCACACATTGTGCGTCGCTAGTCAGTCCCCACAATTGCACGTGTGTATGAACCTGAACACATGTTAAAGGGTATCTCTGCCCTCTAAATAGTTTATAATAATGAAGGGCTAAAAAAAAAAGAACCAGAAGTCCACAGACCCTCGCTCCTACAGCACTCAGATCCAGCCCTCTGTTTGCTGGAACAGACGTGGCTGCCGGCACTGCTGAGTGCCACGGGAGCGAAGGGCTGTGTTTAGAGTTCGGATTCTTTTTTTTTTTTACAATCTAACACAGTGTTTGGAGGTGGGCTAGGTGAAGGGCAGCCATGAAAGGATCAGAAGGGTGGGAGGGGCTCCCCCCCTGTGCATGCCACTGTCCTCTCAGAGGACAAGGAGGAGGCACAAACATTTCCCACAGGAAGATACCTCCTACTCTTCAGTTTCCTGGACTATGGACAAGCACTTCAGGAGAACCATAGTGAGCATATGAGGATAATGAGGATAGAATTCATTATCAGAATTGGGCTAGTTTCATCATTAACACCAGTGCTATGGTTATTTTAATAAGTGTCCAACAATGGATCTATCTGATAGACAATCACTGTATACCAGGGGTGCCCAACCTGAAGCTGGAAGATGCACTAGCAGCCCCCTTATGCAATGACTGGGCCATGGATTTAGCATCCGTGGGATGCTTAAAATAGCAGGATGTGCAAGTTGGGCATCACTGCTGAATACTATTCAGTGTTCTCCCTAGGGTCTTTAGCCGGGCGGCTCACCCGGCTACTTTTTCATGCCAGTTTCTTGAGAGAACACGGTTGTGACTAAATAAATAATTTAGATGAAACTAAACTCCCCTAAAGCCAAAAAAAACAACTATTTGCCATTCGTTTGTTTTACTCACAGGGAGGTGAGAACGCTTATTCTCATCTCCCTGTGAATAATATTACGCTCGGAGGATCTGGAACTTACCTTACAGCCGATCCACTCGCAGCCGCTCCTTCACTGACAGCCGCTCTGTCCCGCCCGCCCGATCTTAGGCGCATGCGCGCCGATACAAAAGATAGAGCGCGCGATCGGGATAGAACAGCTGTTCAGTGAAGAAGCGGCTACGAGTGGAGCGGCGGTAAGGTAAGTTCCAGGTCCCCCGAGCATAATATTATTCACAGGGAGGTGAGAATAAGCGTTCTCACCTCCCTGTGAATAATACAAATGAATGGCAAATAGTTCTTTTTTTGGCTTTAGTGTTCCTTTAATAGGCGTGCCAATAGGTCAGTAAAAACTTCCACCAAAACTGTCCAGTCCACCCCCCTTTTAACAGCGAGATTAGACATCCCTGACCTATATAATGACCATGATGCAATGCTGTTCAGTATTCCCATCAGAATATGAAGAAGGCTGTATTTGTTTCAATGAAGTTATACTGCGTGAGTTTAAGGGGCATTTCAAACCTTAAAAGTATTGGAAAAGAATAATAATTAATTAGTGAACATAGTGCACATTTTCCCCAACACCAAATATAACCCGTCCTGTCCTACCGCCTGGAAAAAAATCCAGGGGAGACCACTGCTATTTGTAGTTGTTATTTTTTGTAGGATATTTTGTCCCAATCAACCAGCCTGTGCAATATTTTGGTTGCCAAAATATCCACAGCGAAAATACTTCTCCCCCCCCAAAATATACATAATACATTGCTTGATGTGGGCTCATTCACACTTGGACATGGTTCTGTCCATTTTTCCAAAAGTAACCATGCTAAAAAGGGGCCGACATTGTTTTTCCAAACGGAACTTATTATGAATTCCAACTACTGTCTTGCTGTCTGGTGCAATTAAACTAGATAGTTCTCCCTTCATTTACAGTTGCCAAGCATGCACACAAAATTGATGAAGCACATCATAGTTAAAAAGTTAACATTTCTATAAGATTTAAAAATCTACACAAGTTCCAGTAAAATTTACACAAAAAAAACAATACTGATGTGAAGATGGTTTAATATAATTTATCTTTCTAGACATCTGTGCTGCAAAAGAGACCATCTTTTTGGCATTTATAGTAGCATGCAACCAGCATTTCTTAAGAAACATGCCCTGGGGAATTGGGCCCACATTTCTATTTAATGTATTTATTACTGGCTTGAGTAATGCATTTTCAATAAAATTCGGATTCCTATAAACCACTTCTTTAAAAATGATGATAGACACTTACAGTCCATTTAACAAAACAATTTAGAGCCTTTTTTTTTTAATTTTTCAAAGTATCTCTATGCAAATCTAACTATTAATAAGCTAAAAGCTTGCTCTGCGTGAAACTACATGCCTTTTAAAACAGTAGCAATGTTACCAAAGGTGTGGTTAAATATTTGACTTGGCAATGCATGCTTAAAAATGTTTTCTTTTAAAACTCCTGTCGTACAGATGTTTGAAATATTTACAGGCTGGACACTAAAATTTATACACAAGCTAAAAACAGCCACTGTACTTTAAAGATACAATTTTAGCGGCACAACTTTTAATTAAAAGTAAAATTACCTTATATTAATTTTTAGCACAATATATGCATTGCAGTTCTACAAATAATTCTAACTAGACTTTATCTGGCTTAATATCGGATTACGATTCTTTGTTTTGGTTTTATTTATACAAAGGGGTTCTATAGCCCTTTGCTACCAGGCAATTACTGTATATACTCGAGTATAAACCGACCCGAGTATAAACCGAGGTACCCAATTTCACCTAAAAAATCTAATAAAAGTTGTTGACTCGAGTATAAACCGAGGGTAGAAACTTGGCATTCAAGATGTTTGGAAACTACAACTCCCAGCTAATAAAGCATGCTGGGAGTTGTAGTTTCCAAACATCTTGAATGCCACCCTCACTTGGCATTCAAGATGTTTGGAAACTACAACTCCCAGCATGCTTTATTAGCTGGAAGTTGTAGTTTCCAAACATCTTGAATGCCAACTTAGGGTGCATTCAAGATTTTTTGGAAACTACAACTCCCAGCATGCTTTATTAGCTGGGAGTGTAGTTTCCAAACATCTTGAATGCCAAGTATGGCATTCAAGATGTTTGGAAACTACAACTCCCAGCTAATAAAGCATGCTGGGAGTTGTAGTTTCCAAAACATCTTGAATGCCACCCTCACCCTCAAACCCAGTTAAGTTTGTACCTGGGGGCTCTCTTCATCCAGATCTGTGGGCTCTCCTCCATCCAAGGGCTTCCTGGGACTGTGGCTGGTAAGTTCCTCTCCATTCCGCAGCAGCGTCCTCTCCATTCCCAGCCGCACGATCAGTCCATGTACTGGCGCGCCGGCTGATGTCACTAATTGGTGCCAAGCCCGGCGCCAATTAGTGACGTCAGCCGGTGCGCCAGTACATGGACTGATCGTGCGGCTGCCGGAATGGAGAGGACGCTGCTGCCGGAATGGAGAGGACGCTGATCTTCAATGGTGAGTGACTCGAGTATAAACCGAGTCCGAGTTTTCAGGCTGATTTTTCAGCCTGAAAAACTCGGTTTATACTCGAGTATATACGGTATTGTAATGGTCATGTCCACGCCTCTAACCAAAATACTTTTAGACCTCTTACCTTAACTACTTTCCTTGTACACAGGCCAATGCATATGTATTGTGACTGGCAAATAGCTAGTTAAAATTGTGGTTTTGAAGTCCTGTAAATGCTGCAGCTGTTAATTATTGACATTAAAATAGCATAGGGACCTTTTAGGTTTTAAATTAATAAACACTCAATTTACTTATCACTAAAAGCCAACTGCAAGTTACAGTATATCAGTAAAAACGGATTGTTTTAGGTATAGGTGAGCATTCATAAGCATGCTTTTGTGTGTGTGGCATATTGGTAATAAATGCGTCTGGACAAAAATCAATGTTTATTTTAAAGGACAACTAAAGCCTAAGAACACTTTTCCAGAAGGAAGAGCACCTTAATGTAAAAGCAGTAATCTGTGTCTCACCTCTCATTTTGATGTTGTTGTTGCAAAATGTATCTTTCCAACAGGGTTTGTGTTTTATTTCTAGTATCACACAGTGTGGTCACTGATCATTATGTTCTGTACACATGCTCGGCCCCTGGATACTGAAGTTTGGAACAGTTGGCCACCCCCACTAGTAACCTATAGCCAATCCTTTTACAGGAAAGATTAGGCAAGGTAGCATGTGACAGAGGTCAGGTCTGTGACCAGTCACTGTACATACACAGTTATTTCATCCCAGGGTGGATAAAAATGTTTTATTTATTCTTTTCTTAAATAAAATGCTTTTTGAGGAAAATATATTACCATCCAAAGGTTATTCCATCATTATAAAGATTCTTTTTTTTTTTATTTTTTGAAAAAAGGCCTATATTTTTTTATTTTTGGGGCAAATCAATTCCATTAATCCATTCACAATGTCATGCTCTTCCAGAGGTTTTTTTTTTTTTTTTTAAAGATTATTGGGCAGTTTCTCTGCCAACAAGATATTATCAGATGCTTGGTTTACTTTTGCAGTTCTCAAAACTGAATTTGACTCAGAAGAGGTCACATGCCTCTTCTTCACAGCAAAAATGTTGTAACATGAACAGAGTTGAGAAAAAGACCTTAATCCTAATGTTCTACAAACCTATGGACACAGAATCAACCCCTTCAGTGCTAAGTTTCAAGAAGTTCTGTGAATAGAAACACTATTTTTCTGATTGTTTGAAACGGAATAGATCTGTATGTTTGTTTAAGCAAATAGCCTTTAATACTAATCCAATCAAGGTCAGGGAGACAATTTTCCCATGAAAATGCAACCAAGCAGGGAGTGTCAGATCAGATATATGACCCAAGGTAATTTGTTAGGACCTTCCATACTGGGGTTACCTTGACGTGGTTGGAAGGCTTTTCACTTTTATGCATAAAATTGTAACTAAACCCCCCAATGTTTTTACTGTTTGCACTAGCACAGATATTATGATAGTATATGCTGCCTGAATGTGCATTGATAATCTCTTTTCTTGTTTGTTCTAATGTTTTGGTCAGATCAGTAGCACTTCCACTTTATGTTATAATAATGTTGCCATAGGGGTGCTCCCACAGCCCCCCTTTCTGTTTATGTAATGTAGCAGAGTTTCTCTGCAGGAAGATAGACCAAGCTTCCATGTGGTAGTAGCAACCCCAACAAGTCCCTTTAATTGGAGGTTTTACACCTTGCTCCCACAGCCTTTCTGTTTAAGCAAATAACATACCGTATGCTGTAATGTTATTGTTTCAGGTGAGTAAATCTATTTAAATTGTTATTATTCTAAAAGTCTTCATCTACTTTCATATTAAAGTTATACCATCAAGAATTAGTCTTTATGTAGAAAACTATGATTTATATCAAGCCTTACTGACTAGTGATTTAAATCAAATACACCCGTTTCATCCAGTTCTTCAAGGAGGTTACTGTAGTGGGATTTACAGTTTATTGGTGTTTTTAGAGGACATATTTTCAGATTCTGGAGTGATAAAATGTTGGTTTTTGTTCTCCTTTAAAGAAGCAGCATAAGTTTATATAGCTGGTGTGATAAAGAAGCATGACAGATTTTTTCTCAAATATCCTCTGCCAGCAGTTTAAAAGTGAGTACGGTAAATAACTTTGTTCCCTTGATACAATTCTGAGCTTTTAACACCAACATGACAGCAATCATGCAAAAGCAAGCCTCTACAGTTTCATTCATACACCATGTCAATGAAATTTACATGACAGATTCCGAATCTGCCAACAATTTACAGCAATTTGCACATATACATATATCTGTATGGAAATTGGTAGTTTTTGTGATTAGGATTGCTCTTGTGCCCCTTTCAGTTAAATGGGAGCCACAAGAGCAACAGATAGATGGAAATGGTCCACAGTACATGATTAGGACATTTATCTAAAAGATTATCATTGCCTTCATTGTTTTACATCTGTAATATGTGCATCTCTAGACACAAATTAACTTAAATAATGCAGCCTGGCAATAAAGACCCAGAAGCCATACAACAGGTTTCCCATAGATCACTCAAATACTACACACATTTCAAAACTGTTGAATCAGTTGCTAATATTCTAAAATTTAATGTGGTCTAGAACAGAAATATGTAATAAGATCAGTTTCTTTAAATTCCTAAGAGAAAAGGGGACTCAAATACAACTTTATCTATTTTATTACACTTTGAGAAGCTGGTATTCATATGTTCTGTTGACTTGGGAACTAGAATTTCAATAATGCTCCAAGCTACCATTCCTTTTCATTAGTTTTTACATTTTGTTCTTTCATTTTCCTTTAACTATAAGAGCATTAGTTCTATAAAGTTAACAAATTGATATTAGGGTTTCAGGTTGTTTTGAATTCAGCCACCCCTTAATGTAACAGTACCTAATTAATATAATATACCCTTTCCACAGAAGTCCCAAGCCTTTTAATGAGCCTTGGAAAGGGCAGGTTCACCCTTAAAGGGTATGTCCACCCTAAATATCAAATTTTAATATGTGATCCCCCTGGGCTCCCAGCCCCAACCGCTATGTTGTTTTTTTTTAGAAAGCCCCCCAAACTCTACTTACCTCCCCTCTTTCCTCCGCCGCGCTCCCGGCCCTCTGCTTGCGAGAAAATGCAAGCAGAGGGGCAGGACCAGCAGCCGCGTCTGTGATTGGCTGAGCGGCAGCCAATCACGGACGCGGCTGCCGGCAGCTTACTTCCGCATAGGAAAGAGGAGAGGTAAGTAAAAGTTTGGGGAGCTTTCTAAAAAAAAAAAAAACATAGCGGTTGGGGCTGGGAGCCGAGGGGGAATCACATAGATTAAAGAAAACACGCTAGGGGGAGGGAATCGGGAGAGGGAGGGAGGGGGGAGAAGGGCTGGCTCTAAGTTTAAAAATCTACACAAGTTCCAGTAAAATTTACACAAAAAACAATACTGATGTGAAGATGGTTTTAATATAATTTATCTTTCTAGACTCTGTGCGGCAAAAGAGACCATCTTTTTGGCATTTATAGTAGCATGCAACCAGCATTTCTTAAGAAACATGCCCTGGGGAATTGGGCCCCATTTCTTTTAATGTATTTATTACTGGCTTGAGTAATGCATTTTCAATAAAATTCGGATTCCTATAAACCACTTCTTTAAAAATGATGATAGACACTACATCCATTTAACAAAACAATTTAGAGCCTTTTTTTTTTAATTTTTCAAATTATCTCTATGCAATCTAACTATTATAAGCTAAAAGCTTGCTCTGCGTGACTACACATGCCTTTAAAAACAGTACAATGTTACCAAAGGTGTTTAAATATTTGACTTGGCAATGCATGCTTAAAAATGTTTTCTTTTAAAACTCCTGTCGTACAGATTTTTGAAATATTTACAGCTGGACACTAAAATTTATCACACAGCTAAAAGCCACTGTACTTTAAAGATACAATTTTAGCGGCACAACTTTTAATTAAATAAAATTACCTTATATTAATTTTTAGCACAATATAGCATGGCAGTTCTACAAATAATTCTAACTAGACTTTATCTGGCTTAATATCGGATTACGATTCTTTGTTTTGGTTTTATTTAACAAGGGGTTCTATAGCCCTTTGCTACCAGCATTACGCTATACTCGGTATACGACCCGAGTATAACCGAGTCCCCAATTTCACCTAAAAAATCTAATAAAGTTGTTGACTCGAGTATAAACCGAGGGTAGAAACTTGGCATTCAAGATGTTTGGAAACTACAACTCCCAGTTAATAAGCATGCTGGGAGTTGTAGTTTCCAAACATCTTGAATGCCACCCTCACTTGGCATTCAGATGTTCTGGAAACTACAACTCCCAGCATGTTATTTAGCTGGGAGTTGTAGTTTCCAAACATCTTGAATGCCAAGTGAGGGTGGCATTCAAGATGTTTGGAACTACAACTCCCAGCATGCTTTATTAGCTGGGAGTTGTAGTTTCCAACATCTTGAATGCCACCCTCACTTGGCATTCAAGATGTTTGGAAACTACAACTCCCAGCAATAAAGCATGCTGGGAGTTGTAGTTTCCAAAACATCTTGAATGCCACCCTCACCCTCAAACCCAGTTAAGTTTGTACCTGTGGGCTCTCTTCATCCAGGATCTGTGGGCTCTCCTCCATCCAAGGGCTTCCTGGGACTGTGTGCTGGTAAGTTCCTCTCCATTCCGGCAGCAGCGTCCTCTCCATTCCGGCAGCCGCACGATCGTCCATGTACTGGCGCGCCGGCTGATGTCACTAATGGGTGCCAAGCCCGGCGCCAATTAGACGTCAGCCGGTGCCCAGTACATGAGCTGATCGTGCGGCTGCCGGAATGGAGAGGACGCGTGCTGCCGGAATGGGAGAGACGCTGATCTTCAATGGTGAGTGACTCGAGTATAAACCGAGTCCGAGTTTTCAG
The DNA here is from genome assembly GCA_019447015.1 of Hymenochirus boettgeri. Lineage (NCBI taxonomy): Eukaryota > Metazoa > Chordata > Amphibia > Anura > Pipidae > Hymenochirus > Hymenochirus boettgeri. The sequence continues at coordinate 214,450,336 of CM033469.1, forward strand.
GCTGATTTTTCAGCCTGAAAAACTCGTTTTATACTCGAGTATATACGGTATGTAATGGTCATGTCCACGCCTCTAACCAAAATACTTTTAGACCTCTTACCTTAACTACTTTCCTTGTACACAGCCAATGCATATGTATTGTGACTGGCAAATAGCTAGTTAAAATTGTGGTTTTGAAGTCCTGTAAATGCTGCAGCTGTTAATTATGACATTAAAATAGCATAGGGACCTTTTAGGTTTAATTAATAAACACTCAATTCTTATCACTAAAAGCCAACTGCAATTACAGTAATCTCAGTAAAACGGATTGTTTTAGGTATAGGTGAGCATTCATAAGCATGCTTTTGGTGTGTGGCATATTGGTAATAAATGCGTCTGGACAAAATCAATGTTTATTTTAAAGGACAACTAAAGCCTAAGAACACTTTTCCAGAAGGACACACTTAATGTAAAAGCAGTAATCTGTGTCTCACCTCTCATTTTGATGTTGTTGTTGCAAAATGTATCTTTCCAACAGGGTTTTGTTTTTATTCTAGTATCACACAGTGTGGTCACTGATCATTATGTTCTGTACCATGCCGGCCCCTGGATACTGAAGTTTGGAACAGTTGGCCACCCCCACTAGTAACCTATGCCAATCCTTTACAGGAAAGATTAGGCAAGGTAGCATGTGACAAGGTCAGTCTGTGACCATTCACTGTACATACACGTTATTTCATCCCAGGGTGGATAAAAATGTTTTATTTATTCTTTTCTTAAATAAAATGCTTTTTGAGAAATATTTACCATCCAAAGGTTTTCCATCATTATAAGATTCTTTTTTTTTTAATTATGTAGAATAAGGCTGTATATGCTTAATTTTGGGGGCAAATCAATTCCATAATCCATTCACAATGTCATGCTCTTCCAGAGGTTTTTTTTTTTTTTTTTTAAAGATTATTGGGCAGTTTCTCTGCCAACAAGATATTATCAGATGCTTGGTTTCTTTTGCAGTTCTCAAACTGAATTTGACTCAAGAGGTCACATGCCTCTTCTTCACAGCAAAAATGTTGTAACAGGAACAGAGTTGAGAAAAAGACCTTAATCCTAGGTTCTACAAACCTATGGACACAGAATCAACCCTTCAGTGCTAAGTTTCAAAAAGTTCTGTGAATGAAACACTATTTTTCTGATTGTTTGAAACGGAATAGATCTGTATGTTTGTTTAAGCAAATAGCCTTTAATACTAATCCAATCAAGGTCAGGGAGACAATTTTCCCATGAAAATCGCACCAAGCAGGGAGTGTCGATCAGATATATGACCCAGGTAATTTGTTAGGACCTTCCATCTGGGGTTACCTTGACGTGGTTGGAAGGCTTTTCACTTTATGCATAAATTTTAACTAAACCCCCCAATGTTTTTACTGTTTGCACTAGCACAGATATTATGATAGTATATGCTGCCTGAATGTGCATTGATATCTCTTTTCTTGTTTGTTCTAATGTTTTGGTCAGATCAGTAGCACTTCCACTTTATGTTTAATAATGTGCCATAGGGGTGCTCCCACAGCCCCCCTTTCTGTTTAGTAATGTAGCAGAGTTTCTCTGCAGGAAGATAGACCAAGCTTCCATGTGGTAGTAGCAACCCCACAAGTCCCTTTAATTGGAGGTTTTACACCTTGCTCCCACACTTTCTGTTTAACAATAACAACCGTATGCTGTAATGTTATTGTTCAGGTGAGTAATCTATTTAAATTGTTATTATTCTAAAAGTCTTCATCTACTTTCATATTAAGTTATACCATCAAGAATTAGTCTTTATGTAGAAAACTATGATTTATATCAACCCTTACTGACTAGTGATTTAAATCAAATACACCCGTTTCATCCAGTTCTTCAAGGAGGTTACATTAACGTTATGCTTTTACTGTAGTGGGATTTACAGTTTTATTGGTGTTTTTAGAGCATATTTTCAGATCTGGAGTGATAAAATGTTGGTTTTTGTTCTCCTTTAAAGAAGCAGCATAAGTTTATATAGCTGGTGTTGATAAGAAGCATGACATTTTTTCTCAAATATCCTCTGCCAGCATTTTTTAAAGTGAGTACGGTAAATAACTTTGTTCCCTTGATACAATTCGGAGCTTTTAACACCAACATGACAGCAATCATGCAAAAGCACCTCTACAGTTTCATTCATACACCATGTCAATGAAATTTACTGACAGATTCCGAATCGGCCAACAATTTACAGCAATTTGCACATATACATATATCTGTATGGAAATTGGTAGTTTTTTGTGATTGGATGCTCTTGTGCCCCTTTCAGTTAAATGGGAGCCACAAGAGCAACAGATAGATGGAAATGGTCCACAGTACATGATTAGGACATTTTCTAAAGATTATCATTGCCTTCATTGTTTTACATCTGTAATATGTGCATCTCTAACACAAATTAACTTAATAATGCAGCCTGGCAATAAAGACCCAACCCATACAACAGTTTCCCATAGATCACTCAAATACTACACAACTTTCAAAACTGTTGAATCAGTTGCTAATTTTCTAAAATTTAATGTGGTCTAGAACAGAATATGTAATAAGATCAGTTTCTTTAAATTCCTAGAGAAAAGGGGACTCAAATACCACTTTATCTATTTTATTACACTTTGAGAAGCTGGTATTCATTGTTCTGTTGACTTGGGAACTAGAATTCAAAAGCTCCAAGCTACCATCCTTTTCATTAGTTTTTACATTTTGTTCTTTCATTTTCCTTTAACTATAAGAGCTTAGTTCTATAAAGTTAACAATTGATATTAGGGTTTCAGGTTGTTTTGAATTCAGCCACCCCTTAATGTAACAGTACCTAATTAATTAATATACCCTTTCCACAGAAGTCCCAGCCAGCCTTTAATGAGCCTGGAAAGGGCAGGTTCACCCTTAAAGGGTATGTCCACCCTAATTCAAATTTTAATATGTGATCCCCCTGGCTCCCAGCCCCAACCGCTATGTTGTTTTTTTTTTAGACGCCCCCCAAACTCTACTTACCTCCCCTCTTTCCTACGCCGTGCTCCTGGCCCTCTGCTTGCGAGAAAATGCAAGCAGAGGGGCGGGACCGGCAGCCGCGTCTGTGATTGGCTGAGCGGCAGCCAATCACGGACGCGGCTGCCGGCAGCTTACTTCCGCGTAGGAAAGAGGAGAGGTAAGTAAAAGTTTGGGGAGCTTTCTAAAAAAAAAACATAGCGGTTGGGGCTGGGAGCCGAGGGGGAATCACATATATTAAAGAAAACACGCTAGGGGGAGGGAATCGGGAGAGGGAGGGAGGGGGGAGAAGGGCTGCAGTACGCATGGCAAAAATCTACCGGAGGCCAGGTAGCAGGCAGTGTCCTATATGGACTCTGCTAGCCTCCTGGTGGGCAGTTTTTGGCACTTTGGGGGGGGGGGACTACAGGAGAACCAGATGGAGCTGGGATGTGAGGTAAGGATTAAACTACAATACATGATGGGGCCAGTAGTTGGGGGGGATTATAGTTTTGGGGGTGGACATGCCCTTTAAAACAAAAAACTGGTCAATTGTCAATTACCAGCCCCCTACCCCAATGGATATATTTTGGACTTTCTTACCTGCATTACTGACCAAATATTTAAGTATTATTGTCCCCATTCTGGCAGAGTAAGCTGGTCCCTCCTTCCATGCAGTTAATCACAGCTGTGACTGCCAACATCACAACCAATGATTGACTGCTGTTTAACCTGCTGCCTCATCTGCACATGCTCAAGCCTATAAAAAGCTCTTAGACCAGAGGGAGGAGGAAGAAATTTTGCTAGAACTGATCATTAAATATTTGGTTACAAATGCATGTAATAAACTGGTAAAAATAGCACTTAAGAGTTGCGGGTATATATGCAGGTTTTATTGTTTGGGTGGACCTCTCTATTAACTATTTTAGTATGCAGAACAATAGGAACTGTAGAGGGGGCACAGCTGGGCCCCATCCTGATTGTTAAATCTATACAATGCTGGAAACCTATTAAGGTTAGCGTTCTAGCTTTAGATGGATTTATTAAATTACTGTGGCAGTGCCAGTTCTTTCACTCTTTTCCTTCAAGTGAATTTATATCATTATACCGTATTTTTACATCAAGGAAAACAATGCCCTATTTACAACTATCCATTAAAGGACAATTCTCTCCAATCTCCCTAAAAGTACCCAGAACCTTAACCACTCTCTTCCCCAATCCAGGGCCTGGCCTATAGATTGAAGAGTCTTTCATCTGATCAGGCCAACTGAGGGAGGTGGGCAAGTCCAGACTGGGTCATCAAGCATTTAAAGGGTATCTCCACTGATGAAAAAAGTTTTTTTTTTTTTTTTATCTGATAGTACACCTTCCCCCAAACCCTGCCTCTTCCTTTTTTTCTCAAAAAAACTCCACTGTGTCCTATTGAGGGCCTGGGGAAGTTCTGCTCTTTCCTGGGGTGTGTGTCTGCTACTGTGCTGTGAGTGCTGTCAATCAATGTGCATCATCAAGCTAGCAGGCACGCCCACTTGACCCCAGTGACTCCTACTGTCAACAAAGCCTTTTCTCCCCTTCTCTGCACAATTGTTTTCACAGCTGATTGTGCAGGGAGAGACAGGGGAGGAAAGTTAGATTCTTGTGCCACATTAATGTAAAAATCTGTGGGAACTAACTAGGAAAATGTAATGCATGTTTATAGGAGGCTGGAGCAATATGGAGGGGGGATTGGGTGAGAGATACAAGATGAGTTTCAGAAGGGATGCTGGGATTAAGACAAGCTGAAATGGGAGGGGGTGAGAGACACAAGATGAGTTTCAGAGGGGATGCTGGGAGTAAGGCACTAGCTGAAATGGGAGGGGGGTCTCTCACCCACCCCCTCCCATTTCAGCTAGTGCCTTTCTCCCATCATCCCCTCTGAAACTCATCTCACACCCCTTCCCATTTCAGCTAGTGCCTTTCTCCCATCATCCCCTCTGAAACTCATCTTTTGTCTCTTAGCCAACCCCCTCACAATTCAGCTTGCTTCTCATTCCCATAATCTCCTTTAAAATGTCTCTCTTCTAAACCCCTGCAACGTGTACAGCGCATTGGAATTGAGCAGCACAGAGCGCCGACACGCGAGCGCACAGAGAGTCTTGTAGCCATGGTAACGTAAGCATTTCGTTACCACTGGCTGTCTACATTGTCGCGGGGTCAAGTTATCCCGACTGAGGAAGAGACTGACTGCGCATGTGCGAAAGGATGTACGCGCTTCGGATGTATAGCAAGCAGGCGGGCAGGAGAAAAAGGCAGATTGGATGCCTGTATAGCGTACAGGCATCAGAAGATATAAATCTTCAGAAGTTTTGCTCACATTAAGCTGAAATTTGGGGTATGTGTATTATTTAACTACCACTACTATTTGGGGCAATGTTATATTTTTCAGTGGAGATACCCTTTAAATACAGAGGTACAGGAGATCTAGGCAAAATCTAGGGTTAAGGACCTAGCAGTTAAGGTCCTCATCCTGGGTACTTTTAAGGGGAGGTTGGGGTTTTTTGTTTCCAGTGTGTACCGTATATACTCGAGTATAAACCGACCCGAGTATAAACCGAGGTACCCAATTTCACCTAAAGAAATCTATAAAAGTTGTTGACTCGAGTATAACCGAGGGTAGAAACTTGGCATTCAAGATGTTTGGAAACTACAACTCCCAGCTAATAAGCATTGGGAGTTGTAGTTTCCAAACATCTTGAATGCCACCCTCACTTGGCATTCAAGATGTTTTGGAAACTACAACTCCCAGCATGCTTTATTAGCTGGGAGTTGTAGTTTCCAAACATCTTGAATGCCAAGTGAGGGTGGCATTCAAGATGTTTGGAAACTACAACTCCAAGCATGCTTTATTAGCTGGGAGTTGTAGTTCCAAAACATCTTGAATGCCACCCTCCCCCTCAAACCCAGTTAGGTTTGTACCTGTGGGCTCTCTTCATCCAGGATCTGTGGGCTCTCCTCCATCCAAGGGCTTCCTGGGACTGTGTGCTGGTAGTTCCTCTCCATTCCGGCAGCAGCGTCCTCCCATTCCGGCAGCCGCACGATCAGTCCATGTACTGGCGCCCGGCTGACGTCACTAATTGTGTGCCAAGCCCGGCGCCAATTAGTGACGTCAGCCGGTGCGCCATTACATGGACTGATCGTGCGGCTGCCGGAATGGAGAGGACGCTGCTGCCGGAATGGAGAGGACACTGATCTTCAATGGTGAGTGACTCGAGTATAAACCGAGTCCGAGTTTTCAGGCTGATTTTTCAGCCTGAAAAACTCGGTTTATACTTGAGTATATACGGTAATTGCATTTTAATATATTTATTATTTGGTTAATTTACACTATACTTACATTTAGAAGACATACTCCCAGCACTAGATATTCACCTTACAAATTCCCGATCCACCAGCGCTTGGTCCCACCTCCTCACTGCTGCAGCGTGCCCTTTATGTGTGCAAGCAGCAGCAATGGAGGCTTGTCTGGTAATGGCCCTCAGCCATTGGATGTGATGTCACTGTCAGGGCAGTGACTGACGGCCGTTACCAGGAAGTGGCAGTGAGCCACGTTGGAGAATCTGGGATTTGTAAAGTGAATATCGAACGCTGGGAGCATCTAATCTGAATGTAAGTATAGCGTAAATGGGGTTTGGGGGGGGTGAACTACAGTATATCAAAATTTTATAGGAGGGGTGGAGATGCCCTTTAATATCCAGAGAAGCTATTGCTTTATACTTTTATATCTAGTTATAAAAGTACCGGAAAATGGCATAATTCCTAAACAGGATAGTTTCCCTTTAAAATAGCAAACTGTTCCACAACAACTAAAAAATGAATAATAATAAAAGGGAAAAATAACATACTTTTGGATAGTCCAGCTCAAAAAATGTCTCCAGATTATTAATGAGGTTAGGATCGACTCCTTTCAAAGGTTTCAGCAGGGACACACCTGGTAATTTGCTGTAAGGCTGTTTGTCACTTGCCTTCTTGTTTAGGTGTAGCCGTCTAAGAAGAAAAGCAAAATGTTTTTAAAAACATCCTATCATATAAAAACAAAGCAATGGGTAACAACAAGGATGCAGATAAAGCCTTTTTGTCAGGCCCTAACTATTTTTAGGATTTTGTGCTTATGTCTTTCACACAGTGCTAACTCTTAGAAGTGAAGAGAAAATTTAACTTGGACCCTCATTGAGAAAACTATAAAATAAGGTTAACACGAGTTAAAATGGTGTTCATACATTCTTAGAATCTTAACTATACTTTTAAATCAGACCCCTTCAGTTCCTTGTTTTTGTTTGTCTAGCATTGCATGTCAATATTTGCAGTGTTCGCTGATGCCCTTGACATAGTGGCCCACAATGTCAATTTAGCTAGCCACTCAATTTTTTTTATATACACATTTCTCCCCCCCCCCCCGACATAAGAATTGATTAATGTGCATATATTCAAGCTACGTTGGGAAATTTGGATGTATAACACCAAATGTTAAACATTGCATGTACAATTTATAGGCATCCTTTATGTTAAAGGGTAACTGCAGTCTCCATATGAGTGTTCTCTATATAACATAGCTTTTTCATAACTTTCAAACAAGCCTAGGATGATGTTTCCAGCTTCTCCTGAGTTATAGGCTTGTAAAAATCACAGTTTCTGGTCTGTCCTGTCTGTCTGAATCCCTGTGACAGACACATGATGTTCTGTGGTAAGAAGCCCCCCCCCCCCCTCTATATTTTTTGAAGTTAGTTACAGACCTACAATTATTCTCTTTTCTTTCCTCTACCTATGGGCACATTAGGGAAAGAAAAAGTAATTTTTTCAGACTCGTGGTTAGCTGTAAAAATCCTTTTAATGAAAATAATGGATTACGTTTATGTTTCATTGATTAAAAGGTATGTCCACCTCAAATTTTTTTTCCTGTAGTGTAGGGATCCTCCTCCAATCCTAACAGCTAGGTTAAAATAGTAAAAAAAAAGTGACAGGACACTTACTTTCCAGCCTATGTTCCCACTGACATGGGCTCTAATGTTACTTATGGGAACGGAGTAACATTAGGGGCTAGACCAGCAGCCTCATCTGTTATAGGCTGAGGGCTCCACTGCGCATATCAGAGTCCTCCAGGAGGTCAGGGAAGATGCAGAAACCTTTTCACACACAGGAAGGCTCCTATTCTTTACTTTTCTGCACTCTGACTAGACATTGCAGGACAACAATTTGGAGCAGAGGAGAAAGGTAAGGATTTTTTTAACACTGCACAGTGGAGCCAGCAGTGGTTTAAAGGGCATCTATAGTGAAAAAAACACATTGGTCCATTGCAAAGTTAAATTCATATATTCTGTGCTGCCTTTATCCTATCTCTGTCAGTGACTCTGTTTTTCCATGGTGTCAGATCTGTGTGCAGCACTCCCCCCTTCCCTCTGTTACCTCCTCAGTGTCTCAACTCCGGCAAACCGAAGCTTATCATGTGCAGTAGGAGTTAAAAGTTCAACATCCTGAAAAACACACCCACGCATAGTGGCCAATGGAAAGCAAGCTGTCCTGGAGAGACGGATCTCTCCGTGCCCTGATCTCTCTCTTTGTGACCCATCATCAATCAGTGAAGTCTATCAAGAAGTAGGGTCAAGTGCAGCCATAACTCTGCCATCAAAGCTACTTCTCTCCCCCAGCTAATGCTCTTATCTCTATGTTTATTACAGAGCATGGAGGAGGGAGGGACTTGAGCAGGGAAGAGGATCACGTCACAGGGATTTGATCGACAGTACAAGTAGGAGTACAGGAATGCAATCACGTATTCTTCTAACTTGTGTATCTTGTTTAGGGAATCTAAACAAAGTGATGACACTCTGGGGGTTGGGGAGAATTATAGAACTCGAGAAAAGAAAGAAAAAAAAGTTCATTTTCGCACTATAGATGCCCTTTAAATTTTAGTTTTAGATGCCCTTTAAATTTTAGTTCAAACCCCCCCCCAAAAAAAACCCAAATCAACCTTCTACCCCCTAGAAAACCCCCACAGCTTTGTACATGGCCAAAAATGGTTAAACTAGGGTAACCATTCATGCAACGATTGCAGTATTTAAAAATAGAACATATGTGACTCATTTTTTGTTTAAGGAAGCTAAAGTGTCGTGAAGCATTATAGAATAAAACAGGAAAGGTTTCATTAGTACCAAAATAACATTTCCTCATGCAAACAAAGACAGCACATCTTTTTCAAAATAACCACTACACATTATACTGTATATTATGATTTGGATAATAATCCCTCACCCCACACAGCTGTTTCCAGAATACCCTTTCTTCTTCTTTTCACTGTTCAGTAGCCTTTAAAAAAACCAAAAGAAACAAACTTGTCTTTAATGCTTCTCTTTACTATATTCTGTATGTGCTTTCCCCCTCCTCCCACTTCCACTCATAATGTTGTGTGGCCATAAGTTTTGCCACAGTATTAAGACCATAGGTCCAGCCTAACAATAGAATGCATGAATATTAAAAAAGTTTATATATGGTGTCTTTATAGCACTGCTCACTATGCAGTTTGCTGGCATCACTCACACAGACTAAAATACTGTAGATGGTCAATCAGGTCAAAGTGTCTACATGTGTGTGTCTAGCCTTATGGATGGCTAGGAAAAGTAGACTTTCAGGTTGTGGCAAGTAGTTCGTCATCATCTCTCTAGGTAACATTTTTAGCTTGTATAAATCACTAAAGGATACGTGGAACTTGCAGAACCAATGAGTAACAAAATATAAACTTTTAACGAATGAGTGTTCAAATTGAAATAAATCATAGACATTATTTATTGCCATCCAATATTGGGTTTGCTTTACTATGTAGATCTAGATTGTTAACAATTTAAACAATAAAAATCCAAATTTCTCCAGGATTATCATAGTCTGAAATATTTAAAGGGTAACTGGTCTCTTAATTCTTCCAAACAAGGGTTGTTTTGGAAAGCCTTCTATCGTACCTTCAAAATGAACCCTAAATCAGATCTCTAGATAAAGAATATCTAGAATGGTTAAGCTATATTACTTCCTGCTTGAACACTTCCTGTTTTGAACCATGTGACTAGCTTCTGCCTGCATTAAAAGGCTTCCCATCTCAACTGCCAATTTTTTCCCCCAGGTACTTCCTGTTTTCTACAGCATATACAGGTTTATTCCTTAAAAGTTCTTATCGTTAAAAATTGTGCTAATTTTGCCCCAACCAGTCAGATGTTAGCTTTCAAATGGTAAATGAGATCTGATTAAAATGGTACTAATTTTGCCCCAACCAAACAAACTTTTATTGAATCTTCCTTTAAGTGTTAACTGAGCATGCTTTTTCCGCAGGGTGGAGCAGAAGTCAAGTGATGTCACTCAACCAACTGGATATAAATAGGAAAGAGAAGAAACAAGAAGACCGTCCTTTATTAATCAATATTAGAGGGACACAAATTAAAAACATTTAAAACATATACAAATATTCACCTGAAGTATGGCTAACATCAGAGTACTTCTGTATAGCATGCAGTTCACATGGATAAAATCAACTGATACCGCAAAAATACATATTAAAATTATAAATACCGGTTGAGGTCAGGGAATACAACAGCAAGGGTCGTTCACAACGAACTAGCGCCAGGAGCAAAACATGTTCGCTTCCTCCATGCACTAGTGTTAGGAGCAATTTCCTATTCTTTTTTTTTTTTTTTTTTTTTTTTTAACACAACCAACTGGAAGCAGGAAATTTGAACATTCACCCTAATATACTTTTCCAAAGGCTGCAGCCAGAGATGTGATTCAGGGCTCATTTTAAAGGAAAAACTGCAGGCTTTCATTAGAGACCACAGTTTCCTTTTATAACAAGCCACCATAAAGACAATGTAAAGGCATTGCTTCTTTTACAAGAATTATAATAGTGACACAGAGAGAAAGTAAATAGATTATCCCAGGGGGCGGAGCTAACACCGCATGGAGTAGGAAATGTGGAGAGAGTGCTCCCGCACCTAAGACCAATCCGGGGCTAATACCTGGCCATTATAAACAAAAAACCCACAACAACTCACCCTACCTGGCTCCTAGACCCCACCGATGCCGAAATACAAGGCACAGAAAGCAGCAGCAGCCGCGACCAAGCTCAGCCAGTTTGCTTGGCGCGCACAGGCGGAGGAGGCCGCGACCTATCCGGGAAACTCCCAACAGCACAGCACAAACCCAGGCAACGTGGAAGCAGGTAATCCACCCCTGGAAGCAATGTATAGACCCGACATAAGCACAGAGCCTCCAGAAGCCCAGTCAGGCACAGAACAGACAGAACAACAGGAGGTCCTGAGAGCTATTCAGGACACCAAAAAATCCCTTACTACCCTGCTAGAAGAGGTGAAGTCAGACCTGTCTCTGCTGAGACAAGATATGCAAAAACTCAGAGGCAGAATGGGGGAAGCTGAGGGAAGGATTTCTACACTGGAGGACACGGTAGCCCCAATGAGACCCTCCATAGCCCAGTTACAGCAAGAGCTCATCTCCACGCGCCAAAAGTTAGATGACCTTGAGAATAGGTCACGCAGGCAAAATTTACGCTTTATAGGATTTCCTCAAAGATCGGAGGGACAAGAACCCATACAATTCCTGGAAGGATGGCTCAAAACACAATTTGACAAACATGGTTTGTCCCCAAGTTTCCTGATCGTAAGAGCACACCGCATACCAGCCAGGACCACAATCCCAGGAGGCCGTGCTAGGCCACTTATAGCTAAACTAATGAACGCGAGAGATCGAAACCTGATACTCAAATTATCAAGATCCAGTGGAGATCTACTATTTGAGAATACCATCAAAATCTTTCCGGACTTCTCACTGGAGCTGCAAAAGCGACGATATACGTTTCTAGAGGTCAAGAAACGGATGCAACAAGTGGGCCTCAAATACAGCATGATGTACCCTGCAAAACTCCGTGTAGAAACTGATGGTGGTCTTAAATTCTTCGAAGACGCACAAACAGCCATGGACTGGCTAAACTCCAGATAAGTTCACAAAATAACTGCTACTTAACAAGTTCAATATTTCTGCCTAAACTCTTGTTAATTGAACAGCATCCCCTGTCCTGCCTAGACGGCTAACCAGCCCTTATGTAAAGATTCATGTAAAAACTGAATACTAACCTAAGAACTGAACCCAAACACCCCGGTTCACCTCAACCTGTTTCCCAACATACAAACTGTTACTTCATACTGGGTTAAGAAATATTGGTGCGGGGGCACCTTATATAGGGAACCCCCTTAATGTTTAGTACTGTTTGCAAACTGTTTATAATGTTGATAAAGTTTTTTTTCTACTGTTTGCTTAATGTGAAGTTCCGCAGAAACTGCACTTCCTGTGCACCCCCTCAATGTACCCACCTAATGGTGGTTTCTTTTACCCCAGTTATCCTAAAATGCATATCCCTCAGCCCCAGATGTGCATTAAGTTGGACACCCTTCCTAATAACAAAGTGTTGTACCCCTATCCCCCTACAGTGCACACTCTCCAATGTTGATTGTGTATTGTATAGGTCATAATACCACTATATAATTCTCTTACCAGGTCACGCAGGTACCCCAATGCCTACAGAAAGAAAACAAACCATAGTAAAAGATAATTACTCTGGAATGGTTATTAACCCGGGCAACCCCCGCATATTGATAACACCTATAATACCAGGCTATCCTCCTACATGGCTTGAAATTATGCAAGATAATATGTTTATAACGTATGCTTATGAACTATACTTAGAATGACAAACCAAATAAATATTTTATCGTGGAATGTGCGCGGCCTGGGTGACCCAAAGAAAAGATTGTCGGTTTTCTCATACATCCGCTCCACAAAGGCCAATATAGTCTGCCTACAGGAGACACACCTCCTGCCAGACACATTGAAGTATGTACAAAAGCCGTGGGTTGCCTGGGCGGCACACAGCACACATTCCTCCTACTCTAGGGGAGTCTCCATTCTGATTGCCAAAAACGTGCGATATAAAATCCATGAAGTGTTATCTGATAAAAGAGGAACGTATGTTTGTGTAGCACTATATATTAATTCCATTATGTGTGTTCTAATTGGTGTCTATGATCTCCCCCCCTGCCTCATTGCAGCCACTCAGGAAAGCAATAACATTCTTCTTAAAAATACCCCCAGGCCAAACTGATATGCATGGGCGATTTCAACGACACCATGAATCCCAGTATGGATCGCTTCCCCTCAGTAACCAATCCCACTACTCCACTTAGCAAACTTACTCAAGAATTATTACTCCTAGACACCTGGAGAACCAAAAACCCCCATTTAAAGGAATTTACATGCCATTCTTCGAGCCATAACACAATGTCGCGCCTAGATTATCTTTTCATTAACAAACCAACATACCAAATAATAAAAAAAGATATGCCATCTGACTCGCAGGATATCAGATTGTTCCCCATTACTCTGTTCCCTACACAGTACTACAAGCTACGCAGGTGTCAGACAAATGAAAATTAACCCCTACTGGCTACAGAGTTTTCCTGACCCTGATCCAATCCCAGAATGTATAGACACGTATTTCTCCCGAAACCACGGAGATGTCCCCACAAATATCCAGTGGGATGCATTTAAAGCCGTCCTGAGAGGACACCTAAACTCAACTATCAAATACATAAAACACAATTCTGCCCAAGATGAACAAAAACTAGAAACTGACTTAATGGCAGCAGAAACACAATATATAAATGATCCCTCCACACAAAATAAATCCACATGGACTCTGATGCAATCCAGATATAATGATTTGTTACTCGAGAAAACAAACAGAAAGAACTTCTTTCTAAAACACACTTATTTCGAACACGGCAATCAATCAGCCAAACTCCTAGCCAGAATTGCACACAGACCGTCAGACCAAAACACCATTCTAGAAATAAAGGACACGCATTTGGGTACAACCAATAAACCAACTGAAATTGTCCAGACATTCTCCAGGTTTTATCAGTCACAGTACAGGTCGCAGCTTAGGACCACTCCACAACAAATGATACACTATCTATCCTCTATCACTTTCCCTAAACTCACACATTCTGAAGCTTCCCACCTGGAAACTGAAATATCCCTAGAAGAAATAACGTAGGCCCTGAACTCTATGAAACCAGGCAAATCCCCCGGACCAGATGGAATCCCCGTTGAAATATATAAGAGGTACAGCAACCAAATTCTCCCCCAATTACTAGAAACCCTGAAAAACTCACACAATAGTGGATCTCTTCCACCCTCTATGTACGAGGCCCATATAACATTAATACCAAAACCTAACAAAAACCCCACTAACTGCAGCTCCTACCGCCCCATATCCTTACTAAATATCGATTATAAATTACTAGCCAAAATTCTCGCTTTGAGCCTCCAAAAAGTTATAACCCAAATTATCCATCAGGACCAGACAGGTTTTATGCCAGGCAGGTCCACCTCCATCAATATAAGAAAAACACTAATACATTGCCAAGTCGATCATGACAACACCGGATCAAGACTCATGCTTACCCTAGACGCCCAAAAGGCCTTCGACTCGGTGGAGTGGCCATATCTGTGGGCCTGTCTGGACAGATTTGGACTTGGACCCATATACATAGAATGGGTCAAGCTATTATACTCACACCCTAAGGTGGTGGTAAAGGCAAATGGTATGTGTTCCCCACTCTTTGATTTGTATAGGGGTACTAGACAAGGATGCCCACTATCACCTTATTTATTCGCCTTGGCAATTGAACCACTAGCAATCCAACTCAGGAACAACCCCAATATCAAAGGACTTTCACTAGGAGCACATACTTCATTAATGAGTCTATACGCTGACGACGTCATAGCATATCTGGCTGACCCCCATGACAGTTTAACTAATACATACAATACTATTTCCACATTTAGCTCCTATTCTGGGCTATATATAAACTGGGAGAAATCCTGTATATTCCCTTTGGACAACCCACTAAATATTCCCCCATATAACGCCGCTCTCATTCCGGGCAAGACAGAATTTACATATTTAGGTATCCAGGTCACCAAATCCCCCACACAGTTTTTGCAAAATAACATTCTTACACTCCTTGAATTGGTTAGATCCAAAACCAGTGTGTGGAAACAACTTCCAATAAACCTACTAGGGAAAATAAATGTAATTAAAATTATTCTGTTGCCTAAACTATTATATACACTCCAACACAGTATGGTCCCTATTCCCACCTCATTCTTCAGGAGACTTCAGAGTATCTTGATTACCTTCTTATGGTCCCCGGGTAGAACAAGGGTGAAAACCAAGATTCTACAATGCCCAAAATATATGGCCAGACTGGCCTTACCAGACTTTTATATATACTACATAGCTAGTCAACTGAAATACTTCCAGCAATGGATTTCACTGCCCCCTCCAGATCCACAGGACACTCCCCCGCCAGGGCTATATGATTCTGAATGTTTGTTACATGCATACTTACTTCAATCCCCACTTGCCTTCCTAGAACCCCCTGTATATGACATAATTGGAGGGGGTACCCCGTTACATGCCCAGCAACACAAAACTTGGAAAGAAACAAACCATATATTAAAACTAGAGGGAATGTGCAGTGAATCTCCACTCTGGCATAATAGAAAATATCCCAAGCTATTTGCATTTGCTGCTGCTCGGATATGGGAGGATCTTGGAGTCGTGTCCATAGCACATATAACAAAACAAGGTACATTCCTCACTTTTTCCGAATTGCAGCAGCAATATAATGTCCCGTTCAATTACGTTACTGTTTTATTGCTGAATTTGGGTCACTGTCAATCAATGTATACTCACATCCTATAATCAAACATTTTGCAACACATGGAGAGAGACGAGCGACCTATCAAATATACTATGCACCAAATATACTAAACAAATGGACAAGGTATATCCCATCCCTCAATATGGAGGAGTGGGAGGATTTTGCAGAATCACATAATCACATAAGCTGATTTTTGGCATCTAATCTGGCTTTGTCCCTTTGCGTCACGTTTCTGGGTTAATATTGTACAAACTGTGTCTAAGATTATACACGAGCCAGTTCCTCTTGAACCTAAGCTGTGCCTTCTTGGTCTGCCCGAAGTAGATCACTGGTCCAGAGTGCAACTTACACTCCTTCAAGAATTGCTGTTTTATGCCAGACGCACAGTAGTTCTGGAGTGGATGTCGGTCAGAGCCCCCAAACTTCGGGCATGGAAAGAAATGGTCACCCAGGCAACCCCATTTATTAAATTAATATATAAACACAGGGGAAATTAAAAAACCTTTGCCAAATATGGAAACCATGGTACGACTTTATAAGCAACGTACCCGATATATAGCAAATAGCATAACATACAATCTGTTATATATAGGAGAAGTTTATTCACCTATGAGTGAATCCTGCAATAAACTTTGAACAATATATGTGCAAAACCCTGGTAACTATGTGAATAAATATAACCTAACTTGGAGCTAGACAACAGCCCAACAAAAAGAGCTAATATAGTTATATGTGGCAGTAAAGGTGCCTGATATATAAATCAATCAGCTAAAACCCATTGAATCATTTAATCTATAGATTACTGGTGTTAATAAATCCTCCACTGTGTGATCTAATTTCCCATGGTTAATCGTTGTTGAACTATATATGCAATGTAATAGAAACAACAAACAACTAATTTTCATTGTTTATTGAATACAAATGATGTACAATTTATGTATGACAAAATGATACATTGCTTTATGTATATCTTTCAATAAAAACAAGTTTAATAAAAAAATAGATTATCCCATCCTTAAGCTTTGTATACACGTTAGATATTGCCTGCAATAGAAGCCATCTAATGTACAATGACCAAGCTTTTCAAACAACAATCTAATGTGTGTAACGGCTCCTTACATCCACCCTGTCAGAGCACTAAACAAAGAGGGGATATGCCACACACTTTAGATTTTTGACCAAAGCAGTTAGACATTCCTAGGCGGTTCCAGACAAAAATGAGCGCACCCTCCCTGAAGGACAACTGCCACTATCACTATACTGCAGACAGTTACGCATCAGTGTTAACTCACTGTGGTATAAGAAAGGTGAGAGGGAAAACAAGTGCGTAACTCTGCTAGAACTCCTCTCTTCCCCTCTGGCCACCTGGATTTCCGCGTTCCTGATCAACATACAGAGATAAGTGCAGGCGAGGTCTGCACTGGTCTGGTTTATGGGGACTATTTTATAGAATACAAAGCATGCTGTTAGGGTTGGGTGGGGGGTACCTACACTACAGCAAAATGCTTGTTTTGGGGTGGACATACTCTAAGCTCTTGATTTCAGTTTTACAAAATTCTGTTAGGGGAGTGGGTGAATTATATTGAATAATGCACCCCCCTAATATAAATTATAAGGACATTGGATTTTACCTCCAAGCTCTGTTCCCTTTATATGGTGACGGAACTCCTCGGCGACTTCTAATACCTTTACTGTGAATAATGTACCAGCTACTGTAAATTATATTATTGATATAGTGTTCTACTGCTGCAGGTCAATCAAGGCTACTCTTCCATATTTAATAAAGACAATTTATTTAAATAAGTCATTTTAAAACGGTTTAATTGATAATATTTTTAAATCAAGGGATTACTGCAGTTTCCTCAGTCTCAAACAAGGAAAAAAAAGTGGCTACTAACATAATATTATCGGGCAATTATTTCACCGTATGTTGTTTGTCTGGTTTTGTTATTGGGATGGACGAAAATGATGGAGGACCATATTATTGGCTGTCATTGGATGACAATATTGATCCGTCTATGATAACCTTAAAGGATAAGTGCATGTAAAAGCAATTTAAGTTTAATTTGTAGCAGCAGGTTTAAAAAAAATTAATCAAATTCTACTTAACTTACGCAATCAGATAATGCATACAATAAAAATGCTGTTGGTGGTTACTTGTTCTTAAATTTTAAAAGTTTTTTTAAAGGGCAATTGTTTTGCAATAGTACCGTATATACTCGAGTATAAGTCGAGGTTTTCAGGCTGTGAAAAACAGCCTAAAAACTGAACCTCGACTTATATTCGGGTCAGTCACTTACTGATGGAGGAATCCGGCTGCCGCGTCCACTGTTGGTCGCATCCACTGACGTCACTACTCGGTGCCGGGAAATGAGACCGGCGCAGAGTAGTGACGTCAGTGGATGCGACCATCAGTGGATGCGGCAGCCGGATTCCTCCATCAAGTGAATGATGTCGGGGCCCGGACTCTCCTGCAACTATGGAAAAGGTAAGGTTGCAGCTTTACTTGTAGTGAGAGAAGATGGGTGCAGGGAAATCGGGTTTTATTCCTGGGGCTGGGGGGAGAGTAAGGAGTCAGGGACAGGGTAGTGGTTTTATTCCTGGGGCTGGGGGGAGAGTAAGGAGTCAGGGACAGGGTAGTGTGTTTTGGGGTTAGTGTGTGCAGTTCCACTCATGATGTTTGTAAACTACTACTCCCTTCTACTACTCTACCCTCGACTTATACTCAAGTCAATTGGTTTTTACTCATTTTTGAGGTAAAAATGGGTACCTCGACTTATACTCGGGTCGACTTATATTCGAGTATATACGGTACTTATCTTTCCCCTTCCTTAAAACCATACTGAAAGTATAATTTAACAGTAGAACTTCTCAAAGTAGCGAAAACTCTTTTTTCCCCCATTTTGTAAAGTACAATTTCTAAAGAGTTGTGCAACCTAAACCTTTTTGGACTATTCTAAAAACAATAGCATGCCTTTGCTGAATTCATATGTTAACTTGCACATACTGACACCCACTTTTTTACCTTGTCTAAAGGGGGGGGGGGTTAGTAGGGCTTATTAGATGATAGAATTTTGTTAAACCTTATAAATATGTTGTAAATTGCAGCACACTTACATTTCTCAATAAAGAGTGCATTAATGTTATCGAAAATCAAGGTTTACAGAGGCCATTTCATATATAATGAAAAAGGGAGGGAAATGGGTAAAACAGGATGCAGGAATCTAATGTGCAAGATTACAAAACTTTGATGAATAAATTCTAGCAGGCAAGAAAATGTGTTAAGGAAACTCACTTTGCCAACAGAGGCTGGTCCCTTGACACCAGTGATTTAATTGCAAGTGCTCAGTGAATGTCAACAGAGTAAAGCAATTAAACAAATGCCTTCATCTTTTTATAGAGAAGAAAAAAAGCTACTACTGATATCAATATATATGAGAAATGTCTTGAATTTTTTTAATGATCGATATTAAAGCTGCCCTTTCATAAAAAAAAATTCTAGGCCCTGAAATGAATTGAAAATTAAGATCCCTTGATTTCTGATTGAGAAGATGTTTTGTTTAACTGATTCTAGTGTATGGACAGCACAACTGCAGCTGCTGTGCAGAAAAAAAATGTTAAAAGCAATTGTACACTGAAAAAATGACTTTGCCTCATTTCAATCTATAAATGAATACATCTAGCCAGCACTTACTTTGATGAAGACTTCAATCCAGTACTTGTTTTGCTCAAGCTCAATCCCCCAGCCAGACTATCTGACTCTCTGTGAGGGCAAGCATGCTCAGTAATCCGCATAAGGCAGCTTTGGGAGAGGGAACTTGCAACCATGCATTTCACCATGCAAAACTATACATAACTAAATTTTTGATAATAAGGCACTTGATCGACAGGTGTTTTAGATTGGATATCTAAAGAAATTGAGGACATACCAACAACAAAAAAAAGTTATAGTGATAGTATGGTAGAATTATAGTTTCCAGTAATGGGCAATTTAAAAACTAATGTCCCAATTTAAAAACTAATGTCCCATTGTACATATTCTTTAAATTGTGTGCGCTACACATTTCAGCAATAGATTCCAGCAGATTTTTGTGTGCGCACCACTAACTTTTTGTGTGCACAGGACTGCAGAGTTGTGCGCACGTGCACAGCTTAGAGGGAACGCTGCTTGAGAGGTATGCACCGATAACTAGTCATTTCTAAATATAGACACCATTAGGGCTATGAGCAGAGAACCGTAATCGGCTTTCCATCTTAAATTCACATTAACCCATGTACCAAGGGTACACGTGTGCATTTGCGTGAACCCAGGATGCACAATGTGTAATGTCTGTCTGTTTTGGCCAATTATTATTTTATGTATGGGTTGGGAGTTTGGAGATTCGGGCAACTAACCCCAACTGAACACTGTTTCGGCCAACTGAGTGCCCATATATGGAACGATTGTTGCCCAAAATAGATGTTCTGCCCCCGCAATCAAATGTGTGTATAAACCTCAAGAAACTAAGCACCATGGGAAAGTCAGAGTTACCAAGCAAGTCTAAAGCTGAAAAATGGAGGTTCTCAACGGTTTAACTTCAAAACCTTCCGATGCATATATTGTCACTATGAAACAAGTACAATGTTGTGTAAAATGCAGTATTTCTAGCCTTCAAGCCTAAAGCCTCATCCACTGAAGTTCTCCTTTAAAAACACTTGTAGCATGGCTGAATTAGAATGAATGCTGTTTAATTGTAATCAATATGCAATTGGTGTAGCCCTGCAAATTACATTTATTGTGTACCTACTAGACCAAATGATCTAGGTGTCATCTTTCCCTTTAACACACAAGCTACACACTGAAAAAGCTGGTTGGTATGTACATTAGAATCATGATGCAGGCTGCATTGGTTTCTATGTGGCCATAGATAAATTCTTCAAAAGTGCATATTCATCCCCAAAACATGGTGTAGGAACTCCTTCCCCAATGGTTTTACTTCCCGACTCGAGATCAGTTTCTAAACTGAGATATTCTAAAAGATAGATACTGGCAAGCTCCAGGATTCATTCAGTGCAATGAAACCTCTAAGATTTAGCTCCTGAGCTTTCACTGCAGTGAATGGACACATCGCCAGGCAGAAGCAATAGTCATTGTCCATTATATCAAAAGTCACAGGACTAAGTTGGATCTTGACGGTATCTTTTAAATATCCAGTTAGAAGCCACTCTAGCACACTGTTGCTGGGTTTGGCCTAGTAGTTGGTAGGTACAATCCTCTACACCCACCCAGAGGGTTTAAGGCAATCCAAAATATATAGAAGCAAGAGGAGCACACTATTTCTTGGTGAACTTCAATTTATAAGAGCATGAACAACAAATACAACATTTTGGGGTGCTTACTGCCCCCTTCCTCAGGTATAACCAGCGCTTTTACCCTCCAACCATTTATACCCTTATAGCTCCTACCAGTGTTACATCAATTTGAGTGATGGGTGAGGGACCAAACTGAGACAACTCTGGTCACTCCCAAACCATTTATTACTAAAGTGCAAAAAATATAACGGTGCCATATTATTAAAGTGCAATCTGAACAACAAAGACTCAATACTTAAAACATATTATTCAATTGAATACAATAATCATACATATATAAAAAAAATGTGTTTCAAATAAATTATTATACAGTGTATACATATATCTCAATATTGTATCAGACATTAACATATATAAAGTGGATAATCACTATTATATACTGTTTTTTATATATTATATACTAGATTATCCACTTTATATATATTTTTTTTATATATATGTATGATTATTGTATTCAATTGAATAAAATGTTTTAAGCACTGAGTCTTTGTTGTTCAGATTGCACTTTAATAATATGGCACCGTTATATTTTTTGCACTTTAGTAATAAATGGTTTGTGAGTGACCAGAGTTGTCTCAATTTGGTCCCTCACCCATCACTCAAATTGATGTAACACTGGTAGGAGGAGCTATAAGGGTATAAATACTAGTTATACCTGAGGAAGGGGGCAGTAAGCACCCCAAAACTTTGTATTTGTTGTTTATGCACTAATAAATTGTGAAGTTCAACAAGAAGTAGTGTGCTCCTCTTGCTTCTATAAACTTTTGATTATCTTTTCAATATCAGTTTAGAAAATGATCTTAGGCCTGTAAGTAAAATGGTTTCTGGGTTTGGGGGTGTTCCTACAGGTTACTAAAATTTTGTTTTGGGGGTTGACATACTCTGTATTGAAGTCTTCCAATCTGCGCGTGTCACATACCTTGTTGAGTTAGGGAAATAGCAGGGACCGGATGACTTACAGGTAAGGCAAGGATTTTTAAACAGTATAGTGGGGCCAGTGGTGGGTTAAATTTTAGTTTTGGGGATGGACATGCCCTTTAACAAAATGAAAGGAAAAAAACAAACAAGGTGAATAAAATAAAAGGTTGTACATGCCCTCTAATGAACATTTTCTGGGCTACTAATCAGGAAAACATCAGGGCCCATTTCTACAGCTCCAAAGTCTTCTCCTAACAAATTGCATTTATAAAAACCTTATCTGAATTTTATGGAATTTTTTGACCAAAAAACAAAATGCACAACTGCAGTGATACCATTAACTGTATCGTAGCGCAAGTAGATGCTAGCGAGCGCTTTTGCACGAGGTCCTGTTCGCTGTAGTGTGGCCTTATTCTTACTGAATAAAGCACTAACACCAATGTTCTCACTAAGCTATGCACGGTTGCATTTTGTATGCACATAGGTGATATATATAATATGCACGCACAGCAGGTATGATATTAAAAGGGAACAGAGGGAATACAGAATACTATTTATTTTTCTCCTAGTATGTGAAGTATTCAATTGCTATAATACCATATCATTATAAATATACCCCTGCGATTTTCACATCTTCGAAAGATCAAGTAGTATGTACATGAATGTTAATTAATCAAACCAGAAAATGTTTCATGCCATCAGCCAGAATGCAGAACAGACATCTCAATACACAATAGAATAAACAACTTTCTCTATAACTATTTCTTCTTAGAAATTTTGGGTGATTTGCAAAAATGTTAAAGGGCAACTGTGGTCTCAAAACAAATTAGGGTTAAATGAAAGCCTGCAGTATTTCCTTTAAAATGAGTCGACAATCACAAATCTGGCTGGACCCTGTGAGAAATTACATTGGGGTGAATGTTCAAACTTCCTGATTCCAGTAGGTTGAGTGACATCACCTGAACTCTGCCCCGCCTGTCCGCCCCAGGGGAGAAGCACGCTCAGTTAAGACTTAATGCTGGGGAAACCAGGAAGTACCTGGGGGGGGGGGAAATGACAGTTGAGAAGGAGAGCCTATTAAAGGACAACTATACCCAAAAAAACATCTCCCCCATTACATGTCCACACTTCCAGCAGCTGAAATCACTTACTCTCATTTACAACTGTGCTGCCCTCATTCACACAGCAAAGATGAAAGCTAACAGCCCGCCTCCTAGACGGCCCAGGGCCATCATTAACATATCACTTGTCATTGGCGGGTAGGAATGTCTGTTACAACCTCTCTCCTCCTTCTCTACCAGTCAAACAAACTTGAACTGTCCTGTTGCTAGAATACAGCCTACATAATCAAGCTAATCAAGGGTGGGTGCAGGAGTGTTTTCTCGCATGCTAGCTGTGAGTGACAGTTATAGGCAGATAGAATTGTTACGCCCCCTTCACAGCATGGCTAATTGAAGGCTAATTAAAGACAGAGAGAGGCTCGAAATCAGGAAAAAAAATTTATAGGGAGGGCTGCATACCTTTACGCTTTTTAAAGCATTTTTTTTTTTTTAAATGCATTGAGGCAATACAGAATTGACAAGCCTCAAGTCTGAGGCTTGTCAGATGACTACAAGCTGGTCACATGGCTGAAAACAAGCAGGAAGTAATATTGCTGAAACTTTCCAACAATAGCTTCTCACAAATTTTATCTACAGATGTGATTTAGGTTTTATTTTTAAGGTGTGATGGAAGGCTTTTTACATAATTCTTACTAGTTTGGAAGAATTTCAGACCACAGTTACCCTTAAATGCTCAACAGATATATCAGGTTAAGCATTTTTTAAAAAAACCACCATTCAAAGAATCTTTAGATCCAAAGAGCCACGTTATGTACATAGGTTAAATATGCAGAACTCTAAGCCTTGTACACACGTCCGATCTTAGCACCGACCCAAGAGCATTCACGTTCATGACGAATGGACGTTTCAGGTGATAATCGCACGCGTGTATGCGTTCGGTGGGGGTTCTTTCGGCTGATCAACAAACTACCCAGACCAAGAGCATACACATGTGTGATTATTGACCGAAATGCCCGTTTGTCGCAGGCGTGCATCAGGGTCGGTGCCAAGATCGGAAGTTGGTACGAGCCTTAACAAGGGCTAGGCTTGATTGGTGAAAAACGTTTAAGATGCAGTCGGGCTATTGCCGGAAAAGAGAACCTATTGCAAAAACTCAGTTTCAAGTCATCATTCATACATGAATCTTGAAAGGGCAGCTGACTATACAACTGATGTTCAATTTCAATAAAGTAATGTTTCTAGAAGTATTAAATTTAAAAAAATTAAGTTTTTTTTTTACAAAGTGTAAAACTGTAAGTAAACCTCAAATTAGTTCAAATCTGCCAGCCAAATACTTAAAGAAACTTAAAATCTAAAAGAAAAAAAAAAAATTTAGCTACTAAGAAAAGGATACTGATGAATGAAATACTTAGGTGACTGTGCGGGTGTACATGCTGCTAGTGTCTTCTAGGGGTCATGCTGATCCCTTGGTAAGTTGGCCAGGGGATTGGAATGACTTTTCGAAGCATTCACTTGTATCAGTGGAAATAAATTCTGTTGGCGATCACCTGCATTTTTTCTCCTATAACTCCTACTTCAAACCTTGTTTTCCCCAAGCCCTGTTTCAACTAAGTTATTTATTTTATTATTATTATTGTGGATTTATATAGCACAAACATCTTCCGTAGCACTTTACAATTACATGTGCACATTCACAGGCCCTGCCCCATAGAGCTTACAATCTAAGCACATTTATTTGACATATACAACCTATCAATATGTCTTAATGATTGTGGGGGAAACTGGAGTTCCCGGAAGAAACCAACGCCAGCATGGGGAGAACATACAGACTAAGTGCAGTATATGAGTGAGGAAGGTGTCACACAGACACCGAAATGTCACATTATATTAAAAACACTTTTTTTTCAAGACTGGTATGCACTATGGACTTTGTTTTACTCTGTATGCAGATACCACTGGCCATGGTACTATAGCAGCACCCAGCTGAAACTTATAAATATCTACAAATAGGAGTGCGGGAGATAACCCCCACTGGCAGTATATGTGTGACATCACTACCAAGTAGAAACTGCCCATCCTGCCCTGCTTACGAATGAGTACAAGCGTTTCTGGTCAAACTAATGTTGTTCTATCTTCCCCAGTAGAATAACAGACATTTATGGACAACTTAAGTATTACATACCTAAAGTGCACACACAAAAATCCTGGTAACTTGTTTACTAAAATACTCAAGGGTTAATCAGCTGTTCACGAAGTAAGACAACTGTAATATATCAAAAGGAAACTGTATAAAATGGATGGAAAAAAGCGTCTCCCTAGTATATTACTGGAGAAATTTGGTATTTGTTCAAATAGTCTTTCTTTTGGGTGAAAAGGGAGGTTTGGCAACATCTGTTTTAAAGAATATGCAAGGCTGGTCTGTGAGTGGCTGCTCCTCCCAATGCCCCTTTCCAGCCCTTTTATTGCCTTTAACCCTTTCCCTGCCACAGATCGTATATTCACGATCTGTGCAGTGAATGACCAAACTGCCACAGATCGTGAATATACGATCTGTGGCTTCCCTGCACCTAAAAAAAATTGGCCCCCGCTAGGGGCGATCGGGGGGCAGCATTCAACTGCCCCCCTAGCCCCCTCGATCCCCCCTCGGGGAACTAAGCCTATTTTAGTCTGTCTTTTTTTGGTACCTCTGCAAAATTCCCTGATTTAATTTTTAGGATCAGTAAAAGTGTGCAAAAACTTGTGGGACTCTCCGTACTAACTGCTTTTCACTAAAATACCACTAAAAGGGGGAGTGGGGATAGGTGTGGGGGGTGGGTTGTGGCGTTTTTTTATTTTTTCTTGTAATTGTAATTGCGCATGGATCCCATTTGAGCTAGTTGGTGGCTGCGTCTCTGTTTGCACCCACCCATATGGCATACCGTTTGATTCAGGACATGTGGGAGATTGCCGTTTAGTGGGTTTTTTTACTTGCCAAGTGGGTTTAGGTAGGATTTCAACCATTAAGTCCTCTTATTTAATTTTTTCACAAAATCTCCTAAAAGCACGGAGTTCTATGAATAACAGCGTCTGGAATTCTTCATGTATATACGAAAGCATGATACCATCACGTAGCTGAAGGTGTGTAGCTTCCAAAAATATATAGTTTGTGGAGGGTATTTCCAAGTTGATTAGGCTGTTCAAATTACAGAACACTTTGATTTTTTTCTTGTAATTGGACTTGTGCATGCGTCCCATTTGAGCTAGTTGGTAGCCACGTCTCGGTGTGCACCCACACATATGGCATACCGTTTGATGCAGGATATGTGGGAGATTGACATTTAGTGGGTTTTTTTGCTTGTCAAAAGGGTTTAGGTAGGATTTCAACACTTCTTATCTAATCTTATTTTATTTTTCACAAAACCTCCTAAAAACACGGACTTCTTTGGATCAGTGGGTCTAGAATTCTTCATGTATGTATGAAAGCATGGCATCGTAACGTAGCTGAAGGTGTGTAGATTCCAAAAATATATAGTTTGTGGGGGGAATTTCCATGTTTCGAGACTGTTTCCTTAGAAAAAGTGTAGGCTGTTCAAATTACAGAGCACTTTGATTCTTTCTTGTAATTGCATTTGTGCATGCGTCCAATTTGAGCTAGTTGGTGGCCACGTCTCTGTGTGCATCCACACATAGGGCATACCGTTTGATTCAGAACATGTGGGAGATTGATATTTAGTTGGGGGCTTTATTTGTGGGGGGCATTTCCAAGTTTTGGGGCTGTTTGAAATTACAGAGCACTTTGATTTTTTTCTTGTAATTACACTTGTGCATGTGTCCCATTTGAGCTAGTTGGAGGCCATGTCCCTGTGTACATGCACGCATATGGCATACCGTTTGATTCAGGGCATTTGGAAGATTGATAATTGACAAGTTTTTTTTTACATGACATGGAAATTTGCCATGATTTTTAACTTTGAATTGTATTTTTATAAATTTTTACTGAAAATCTGGTAAAAAAGCGAAATTTTAAATATAACTGTGCCCACACCATTGGTGGTATGCATAAAGGAATCACACCATTGTGTAGCTGAAGGTGTGTAGATTCCAAGAATATATAGTTTGGGGGGGTATTTCTAATATAAAGGGGTGTTTAGTCTGACAAATCTGAAAAGTTGCTGTAATTGGGCCATTGTTCATTGGCTCACTTTGTGGCTAGTTGATTCCACGTTTGCGTGTGTAACCATACATAGGGCATACCGTTTGATTCAGGACATTTGGGAGATTGATATTTGGTAACTTTTTTTTTACATTACTTGGGATTTTGGCATGATTTCTACCTTTAATAGTGTTTTTTTAAAAAATTTTTTAGAAAATCTGCTAAAACTGAACTTCTACGAAGAACTGCGCCCACACCATTGATGGTACGAATGAACAAACTACAGAATTTCATAGATAAAGGTGTGTGGATTCGAGAAATATATGGTTTGTGGGGGTTGTTTTGTGGGAAAAAATTGCAGACTGTTCAAATTCAGATTTGGCTGAATATTTTTGCTGTTTCTGAGCCATTGTGCATTGTTTCACTTTGTGTCTTTTGGCTTCCACGTCCGCGTGTGTAACCACACATATGGCATACCGTTTGATTCAGGACATTTGGGAGATTGATATTTAGTAATTTTTTTTTACATTCCATGAGGTTTTGGCATGATTTCTACCTTTTGAAGTTGTTTTTTGTTGATTTTTTCAGACAAATGCGAACTTCTACGAAGAACTGCACCCACACCATTGATGGTATGAATGAACAAACTACAGTGTTACATAGCTGAAGGTGTGTAAATTTCAGGAATATATAGTTTGTGGGGGTTATTTCTAAGTTACGGGGGTGTTTTGTGGAAAAAACTGCAGACAGTCTAAATTCAGAGTTGGCTAAATATTTTTGCCGTTTCTGAGCCATCGTGCATTGTCTCACTTTGTGGCTTTTCGCTTCCACGTCCGCGTGTGTAACCACACATATGGCATACCGTTTGATTCAGGACATTTGGGAGATTGATATTTGGTAACTTTTTTTTACATTCCATAGGGTTTTGGCATGATTTCTACCTTTTTGAATGTTGTTTGATGTTCATTTTTTTTGAAAATCTGGTAAAAGTGCAAACTTCTACGAAGAACTGCGCCCACACCATTGATGGTATGAATGAACGAACTACAGCGTTACATAGCTGAAGGTGTGCAGATTTCAGGAATATATAGTTTGTGGGGGGTATTTCTGAGTTGGGGGGGTGTTTTGTGGAAAAACTGCAGACTGTTCAAATACAAAACTGGCTAATTTTTTTTTGCTGCTACTGACATTTGGCACTGGTCACGCTCTGGGTTAGTTGGTAGCCATGTCTCTGGGTACACCCATGAATGCGGCATACCGTTTTATTCGGGAGGGGTTAGGCTTTCATATTTGAGATGCGTTTGAACTTTCCTCCACAGTTTTTAGCTGAAATTCGCATTTGATTTTGTCTCTGATTTTACAGTTGAGGAAAAAAAGGAAAATGTGAGAAAATAACTTACAATTTGACGAAGAGCTGCGTCCGGGTATCTGCATTTTGATCGAAACTAACCTCACTCATAAAATCCTGCGGGTGTGTAGTTTCTAAAAATATCTCACTTGTGGGGATATTTTAGTTAATTTGGAAGATATTCTATGTTAACTGTCCGTAGTGGTTATACATTTTAATTTGGTGTAATATTCTTGAAGGTGCAGTTTTAGTTTGGGGGGGTCTCCTGTACAGGAAAAGTCGGGTACCTACATATATCTGGTATCGTTGTACTCGGGAGTATCTGAGCTTTTAGAAACAGTGAGGTTTTTGTGCGTAACCTTAAGATAACTATAAGTAAAAATGGGAAAAATCCATGAAAATTTGAAAATTTTTCATTTTTTTCACATATTTTACCCATAATTCCAGTAAAATTTCCAGAAAAGTTACAAAATTCTGTTACCATGTTAAAGTAGACTTTGTGCTGAAAAAAACAATGTATAATATTCCTGATTTACTGCAAGGTTTCCTACTGTAAAATTAGTCTAAAGCGATTGAGGGCAAAATCCTGAAAATTCTTCTGGCAGTTAACGCAAATTTTTTTTTAAAAATCTCCTGGCAGTGAAAGGGTTAAACCAGTCACTTCTTCAAATAATAACACATTTCCTAAAGCTCAGAAAATTATTAGCACTTACATTAATTTAATGGAGGGGGCCTATTGAGGCCATGTTTAGTTCCAGGAGCAGCTGTGAGCCACAGTTCTAAATAAATTAAGTAGCAGTGAAGCCCAGCAATTCTGGTCTCAATTGATAAGATGTCTTGTCAATGAGCAAAAGCATACCTATCTAATTTTCAATTCACACTGATGGAACCCTTCATCCAGGACTACAAGTGTGCTGTTGGAATGGACATCCAAAGATATAACTGAAGTGACACTAACGCATTGTAATTACACGTGTGTACCAAGCCTTAGCATTCTATGATCTTATAACAAGTAAAGACAGGTGATGAGGAGAGACAAAGAACCACAGTCTCAGCTGTGACAAAGTGTATTTAATGAAACATTTCAAATTCACACAATCCTGCCCAACATGTTTCAAGAGACATGTGGCCTTCATTCTATGATCTTCTTTACCCTTGAAGTTATACTGCTCTCCTACATAGTATATCTAAAAGTCATCTTTACAGGATAAAGATTGATGGGTGAAGAGTTTTATCTGTCATTATTTTAATGGATATCACTAGTAATGAAGTAATTAAAGTTCAAATATCCTACAAAATATGGACTGCTATATGTAGTGTGAACAAACCCAAAAATGATCAGGGCGAGCATGTCTACTTCTTTTCCGTCTGAAGTTTTTCCAGTTTTATTATTCATTTACATGAATACATATAAACAAATACAGTAGGATCATTTAAGGGGATCCAAGCAGGCAGCAGAGATTCTTGCAAAAAATTCATTAAGCTGCTTTGCATAGAAAGAGAATTCCTATAAAATACCACTTGGATAAAATAAAATAGATTTTTTTAATTGATTGATTTGATATTTTTAGTATTCATATTTCAGGTGAAAAATTTATAAAAGGTACCAACAATATAGAGCAACTATTCTAAAACTTTTCTAAATATAATTCAAAACTCACAGATAAAGTACAAAGCTTTATGGCTTATTTTAATTGTGATTTCATTTTATTGAGATTTTCTTTTTGTTTCCAGATAACATTTTAAAGATAATAAAAACACCCCTGAACCTCAAGGCCAGCCACTGCCAGGAGCCCCGAGTCTATATATACAGATACAAGCAAAGAAAATAAAGGAAACAAAAAGGGGAACAGGTAAACCATTGCAAACAGGTGCAAGTCCAAAATCCATGCAGTCTTCCATAAATGCCCATACATTACTTCTATTTTTCATCTAAAATGGTTCAGACAGAAAGAAATTAATGTCAGAATGCTGCCTGGTAATACATTGTTCCTTCCTGGTCATACATATATCAGATCCTTGCCTTTAAATGTTTTGAAACACCCAGAGTGGCATCTGTACACCCCCTTCCAATCCATGGACAGCTGGACATTCCAGTTGTTGACTCATACTACATTAACTTTGCAAAAGGACATTTGCTCTTTTAACACTAGCAAATTTCACCAACTACATTTTTAAACCATTAGGCTAGGAATTCCAGCAAGAGTTAACTTCAAGAAAAAAAATTATGTTGAAGCACAATTGTTGAAAAAACAAAAAAACAGCACATTTGTGAAATTAGCTCATTATATAGAATTAACTTTAAAAAAGGACAGTTATCTGCAAGCTTACCACCAAATCCCCCTCTCACCTGATAGTACCCAGAGTGTGGACCTAAAGTGCTAGATCCCAAGTTCTCTTCATACTTTCCATAAAGACCTATCAAAGTCCAGACAGTAGCGCCTGTGTCTCCCTGCCTCCAGGACTGTTTCATGATTTGGGAAGACACTCTCTGCAGGAAGCACGTCTACCAAGCCCGGGAACATTCCCGGACTGTGGGAGGGTGTGATAAATGAGCAGACTATGAAATGAAGGATTGATATGGAGCGTATATAGAGAACCCAGGATTGAGGAGCTAGCTGTTTAGGTTCCCATCCTGTGCACAGGTGAGGCGGAGAGGGGCCTTTTTTGCATATGAGGGTGGGTACACACAATGAGATTTTTCAGGCAAACTGAATATATATTCGCATATATCAGTTAGTCGGCCGGAAAAATCGGTGGCGTGTGTGCCGTCGATGGCGAAAAATGTCTGACGCCTGTTCGCCCACATTGGGCGAAAAGGCGATCCGACGCGGAAGTTAATCACCGCCATTTGTGTGGTCGCCTATGGACCACATGATCGGTTGTGGAGTACTGTTGGCCACATAGATTTTCACCGCTACAGTGATCCGTCCCGACTGATCGCTCGCTTGTGGTGACCGGTTAAAATCACCCTTTAATGGACAATTTTAACCTAAACAACCACCCTTCCCCGGGTCCACTCATGAATAGTATCCAGGGTAAGGACCAGGATCAGTTTTCACCTAATACCTACATACCTAATGACAAAAAAGAAGTTAACTTTGGGGTAGGTAAATCCCAAGATGCAGGAAGATATTGACTGATGAATAACTTTCCAAATCGTTTTCGATTGGCTAGCTACTTAAAATCGCACAACATTACCCGGATTGCAGCGCAAGTGGATGCTAATGAGCGTAAACATCCAGCTTATATATACAGTATATATGCCAGAGAAAGAAATTATATTCACAAATACTGAGACCATTTAAAATAAACCAAGATATGAAACATATTTTGTACACTTCAAATGTCAGGAATACAGACAAATCTGATTTCCTGTACTTTTCTGTCTTTCAACCATATCCTGCTAACAATTTACCAGCAATATTTACAATTTCTTCACAATGTAAGCTGGTGTATTTCTCAACATATAACAGGTCTTCAGCGTACACTCTATAAAACACAAGAGCCATAATTAAATTATAATAAGTCATAGGACTTATCAAAAAGTTGTTATATAGGAAATAATGTACCCTCGACTTTTAGTGACATGCCTCCTTTTATAAGGCAAGGCTTTGATTGCCAGTAAATCCTGGTTGTTGTAATTTAAATGCTGTGCATTTGCCTCTACAATGCCTACAATGATTTCTGGCAGCCAGTTAATAACAATAAAGCTGGTTTATTGAACTTACTTGCCAGGTATGGGGATGATGGGGTGAGGCAGGTTGTGCCATAAAGAGGCAATGAGTGGGAGGGGTGTACATTTTTCCAGTGCAGGGACATACCATCAAAACAATGAACACTCCCCTATGTTGTCCATCTAACCATACAATGCCATGGTTACTACCGTAACCAACAGGTAAGGACACGCACATTACTTATTGACTGTGCACAATGGCAGTTTTGGGTAAATCTGCTTAAAGTACTGTAAATGTTACTTGTTTGGGGGAAGGTGATCATATAGATATTGATAGGGGCTAGCACAAATGGTAACTTGTAATCTTCCCTGTAACAAAGGAAGATACCCATGACTATGTCTATACCAGTGATGTTGAATATTGACCCTCCAGATGTTTAGAAACAACACCCACCATGCTTTGTTAGCATTCAGCAAACAAGGCATGCTGGTTGTTGTAATTTCAAAACATCTGGAGCGCCATGGTTCTACATCACTAGTGTATGCAGTTATGGAACATCTTGGTGACTTTCACCATTGCTATATATGAAAATTAAGAAGAGCAATTAAAATATAATGAAGGTATACTTTAACATGGGAGTGTCCTTTGACAGAGGGCATGGCTATAATGTAGGTGGTGTGCTGAGCCCAGCACTGTCCATAATTCCCCTTCCCGGGAATCCCTGTGCCCCCACAAGCCAAATCAAACCATAACGAGAAGATAGGGCAATTTACTTACGTGTAGACGATGGATAAGAAGTGCATGAACCAAAGGACGAAAAATAATACACAACCGAAGATGGCGAGTCCCTGTAAGGCCAAGTCCAGCATCGCCATAACCGAGGCAGGCGGTAAAACCTTCCTTCCTCCGAGAGGTGTGAATGACAGTGTCCTACTAAATGGATATCTGGTACTGTAATCCCAACGTGAGGAGACAACGCACAATCCGCTCCGTACCGGCGCTGCAGCTCCCGACCCAGAGTCGATCGGTTCAGTTAGAGACCAAAACCCTGAGACATCAATCGCGAGTGTCTCACCTCAGAACGAGGCCGCCTTTGCCCGTACCGAGTACAAATAAGCGTTCGGATCAGTGCTAGCAGCTATTACTAACCATCTGCGGAGATTCAACTGACATCAGCGATAAAGCAGTACACTCAATTCCAGGCAGCAGTATTCACTGCCAGATTACATCGCCACGCCCCCTAAGCGGTAACCCCTCCCACTCCACTCTCACCTAGCCCCAACTACCGCGCTAGACTCCAATGTTCCGGTACGCCTTTTCTCGTATAGCAGTTTAGCGTATGCCCATAACGCCCACTTGTACACGTACCTCCAGGCGGGCGGAGCGGTCTACCGTTTGGCATAGGGTGGTGCAATAAAGCATGTGGTCCACACAGGCTCCGCCCTCTCCCCGCGACTCTATAGGATGAGTCAAAAGTGACATCATCACATTCCCCACAGGCAGTCGCTACAGAAACGGAATGTCAGTAATGATTTGCTGATGTCATGTGGGAAAGGCAGGATGGGAAATGTGTATGTGTGGAGCGTGCGCCTCATTAAGGTGTTGTCATTGTTACCTAGTCCCATAGTTCTGTTGGCGGGGTCATAGAGTGCGGTTCCTTAGAAACTAGAAAAACCAGACTGGTGTGCACTGTCCTACCAACAACGGCTTGTCTATCCCTCTCATTCTCTCTGTGCATTGTATGGGGAATTACAGTTGACCTCTATGTTACCCTTACCTGAAACTATCCAGCTGCCCCCAGTGCAAGGGTTATATGATCCGAGAGACAAAAGGGGAATCAAAACGTTCATGGGGACACCAATAGAGGTGCCACCTCTTTCCTTTAAACCCAAACACACAACATCTAAATGCTGCAAGGCTTAGTACCGGTCTATTAAATGCATGCTGTATGGCTACAATGAAATCGGTACAGCCTGCATCATGTTTCTGATTGAAAAATTGAACGCCTTTCAGCATGTAGATTTTATGTGTGTTCAGTTCAGCGCGCATGCATGCAATAGTTGAGTTAAGCCGGAAACAGTGGGGGCCTAGTGGAGAAGGTGGATCGAGCATGAGGGTAAGTTCCCTTTGCTCCTGGCTCCTGTTAGATTAATTGAATGGTCGTAAGGCATTGCTCCTTCACCTCCCGTTCTTTAATTAATGAAATAAAGGAATAGTTCACTTTCTGAGTGAACTAATCCTTTTAAAAATTCTGTTTGCCTGCACTGCAAACACTCAAAACTCTTAATAGTCCAGTTAGACTTTTAGGCTGCAGGGTGTTAATGCACATGAAAACACAATTGCAATGCCACACACAATTGCAATTTTGTTAATCATTATCAGGATGCATGTGATTCACAAAAAAATGTTGATTGCGTGCGCTCTGAAAACTGTGGCCACGCACATTCTAATGCACTGGCATGCGATTCTCATGTGCTAATAGATCGCAAAATGTGATCGGAAGCGCCCGAGTGTGGCCTACTCAACCGTAGAAGCCTAAAGCGATGCTGTATGTTGCAAACTAAAATAAAGGGGTTTATATTTATTTTAAAGGTTTGGGGATTCACAATCCAATTGTCTAATTTCACCTACACTCCAACATTCATCTTTAAGTAGGTACACTGTTGAGACATTAATTGCACAGAGCTGTCCTGAGATCATGTTCAATACTTTATTATCCACCTGCAGCTCTGCACCACAACTATTAAAGGGGTAATGTTAAAGATTATAATTTTAGTATTTAGAACTCTGATGTTTTCACAGAGAATGTTTTACAATTAAGTGTTTGAACTACCTTCAGTGGATATTTTGTTGGGATCCCCCATAGCA
This sequence comes from Hymenochirus boettgeri, assembly GCA_019447015.1. Classification (NCBI taxonomy): domain Eukaryota; kingdom Metazoa; phylum Chordata; class Amphibia; order Anura; family Pipidae; genus Hymenochirus; species Hymenochirus boettgeri. The sequence goes on from CM033469.1 coordinate 214,485,498, forward strand.
ATACAAACGGAGAATATAAAGAATAAAACACTAATCTGCCTGCAATACTGTGAAAATATCTTTCCTTGGGGGCATATCTTTCCTTGGGGGCAGGGAAAAGGACAGACAGGTTTTTCAACCTCTGCTTCAAAGAAAAACATAGTAAGCTCTGTTCATTACAAGCATCCTCTCCTATTTCTTTGCACAAGGAACAATTTAGGGCACTGCCACACTGCGCTGCAAGCGCAATCGCACACTGAATCACATCTGATTTCGTTGCGTTTGCGCATGTGTTTTTTCATTAGGTATAGGAAAACGCGCATTTTCGGTGCATTGCCGCGTTTTCAATGATCTGAACAAAACGCAAGCGCAAACGCACAAAAAATGCAGCAGTGTCACCTAGCCCTAAATCCTTTCATTTAATTCACATTTATTGGGCACCTGGTTGCCTGTGATAAATTAAACAATCCCATCTTAAAGCATTCATCTATTAAAGAACTTTTAAAGGGGCACTATACTGAAAAAATTACTTTGCCTCATCTTAATCTATAATTGAATACATTTAATTTGAATTGTGTGTGTTGCTGCATGCCTTCAATCCAGCACACATTTTATTTTGAAAAAGTATCCCCCTCTCCCTCTTTTAACCACTCCCACTTTCATCCAACCTGACTTTTTCCCCGCAAACCAACTGTCAAGCCTGCACACTGCATACAGCATTCCAACTGTCAAAACTCTGTCACCATTCCAGCTACAGTAAAACTGCTCACAGAAGAATACTTTTTAAAGGGACACTATACTGAAAAAATGACTTTGCCTCATCTTGATCTATAATTGAGTACATGTAAGTAGCACTTACTCTGATTTGTGTGTGTTGCTGCATGCCTTCAATCCAGCACACATTTTGTTTAGGAGCAGTATCCCCCATCCCTATTTTAACCACTCCCACTTTCATCCAACCTGACTATTTCCCCACAAACCAATGGTTAAACCATCACACTGCATACAGCTTTCCAACTGTCAAAACTCCAGCATTTTTGACACCATTCCAGCATTAAAACTACTCAGAAGAATAGTTTTTGAGAGCCAGCTTAAATATAAGAAGTTTTAGATTGGATATTTAAAGAAATAGGGGGCAGATCAACAAAAAATAATACAGTGGTTGTTGGGAAGAATTATAGTTTCCAGTTATGGTCAATTTAAAATAACCTATTTTTCGGTATAGATGCCCTTTAATGGACAACTCCACCCTCATAAGAACATCTTTGAGAAAGAATGGCCTCTTTAAAATATGTTAATATATTATACTTTGTCCTATGAATTCATTACTGTATGTCTGCTATGCTTCTGGATGTGTCATGGAAACTGAGCAATTTAGAAACTTGTACTGAGCCTTTACTGAGCCTGGGCATGCTCAGAAGAGGCAGATAGGAGATTAACATTCAGTCATTGGCTATGATGTCAACTGTCAAATCCATAATTGACAGTTGCTAACTGGAAGAACCAGGAAACAGAAACAGGGGCAACAGGATATTGTGCAGGATTTCAGGTTAGACCTCTATATTTTCAGATTTCAAACTATTACCGTTTAGGGTTTTGGGGGGTAATTTACCTGTATGTAAGTTTTCATTTTAGGGCTGGACTTGCCCTTTAAGGCAATAAACTATTACCGTAACCTCGTGGTGCAGATAAAATTCATATTGTAAAATATTTGTAGTGGTGTAAGCTATCTGTTGTATTGGAAAAAGTTCTATCCGGGTGACTGGTGCATATTAAATTTGTCCAAGTCTCAGATAAACACAAACCAGACTAATTCATACAAATATATATATATATATATATCTTGTTGTATATAGTAGCAGCACTCCACCTTCAATTTTTATCGGTGCATGTCTGTGTGGTGTGGTTAGCACCAAATATTCATCCAATTTGACCAGCCGCACTCAAAGTGGCTTATGTGACTCCATATGTATAAAAGGATATGATGTAATATGTGATAACATGGCTGTCTGTTTTAGCTTGAGAAAGGGACTAACATTCCGAAACGTTGCTGACAGAATTGACCTGATGTATTATCAATAAAGTGAGTTGCAATATATCTTTGAGTGCGGCTGGTCGAATTGTATATATAATATATATATATAATATATATAATATATTATATATATATATATATTGTTAAAGAGTGACAATATATATTTTTTTTTAGCAATCCCTACCTTTTTTGGCCTCCTTTAATTTTCACTGACATCAAGGTAGTATCATATACACAAGGTAGTATCATATACACAAACAGTTTTAATGTACAGATTGCTTCTGATAAAACATCTTATATGGAGCTAGTTAAAGGAGATCCAAAGGTTTTAGTTAAAGGGCATCTATAGTGGGAAAATAAACTTTTTTTTTCTTTCTTTCCATGTATTCTATAATTCCCCCCAACCCCCAGAGTGTCTTCAATTTCTTCAGTTTCCCATTCTGTCCCGAGATATACAAATTAGAAGAAGACGTGATTGCATTCCTCTACTCCTCTATCGCTGTGATGTGACCCTCTTCCCTGCTTAAGTCCCTCCCTGCTCTGTAACAAACATAGAGATAAAAGCATTAGCAGGGGGAGAGAGGTAGCTTTGACTACAGAGATAATTTATTGATAGCTTTCACTGAGTGATAATGGGTCACAAAGAGAGAGATCTATTGCAGCAGTAAACTATTGTTCTCCCTTCTCTTCTGTGTCTTCAGGGCAGCATGCTTTCTATTGGCCACTGTGCATGGGTGTGTTGTTCAGGATGTTGAATTTTAACTGCTGCTGCACATGATAACCTTGTCGGGCATGTTAAGACATGGAGGAGGTAACAGAGGGGAGGGGGAAAGGGGAGTGCTGCAGAGAGATTTACAATTCATGTTACAATTCTTCCTCCTGACTGACCGTTTTCGACTTTCGACCGGTCGGCCAGGAGGAAGGACTGTCGGTCGCGGCAACAGTGGCCGCGGCCAACAGTTTACCACGATCAATCATGTGGTCCATAGAGGACCGTATAATCGGACGTGGTTTTCCACCATGTCCGATTGTCGATTCGGACGGACGGACACGGCCGAAAACGCATGCAATAATTTTGGCCCGATCGACCAATACACTGAACTATCAGTCAATCGGACTGAAATATTGCATCATGTGTACCAACCTTAACTCTCTCGCTGACAGAGATAGGAGAAAGGCAGCAGAGTACATGAATTTAACTTTTCAATTTGTGTTTTTCACTATAGATGCCCTTTAAGCTGAAAGCTCACTGTATTTAGTTAAAGGGTCATAGGCAAATCAGAAATTGTATATTGTTATGTCTTTATTAAATGAAAATGTTAAAAATGCTAATAAACAATTTACTCAATAGCAAATGTCAATGTCAAGTTACTGATAATACATTGAGGATAGGCATTGTTTACTGCAAGATTTGTGGGTAAAATGAGAAAAAAACGAACTAATCATACAGACGTTTCCAACTCTAGGCCTCAAAGAGTCTTTACAGTTACATTTCTTTGACTACTCTCAAATGACTGATGAGTGAACCTGTAGGCAAGATAATACATAAATAATTTTTACATTTTTACATAGATTGTAAACATTCTTAAGCCTAAACACTTTCAGGGATATTCAATAAAAGTTCTTATTGTTAAAAATTGTGCTAATTTTTCCCCAACCAATCAGATGTTAGCTTTCAAATGTTAAATAGGATCTGATTGGTTGGGGCAAAATTAGCACTATTTTTATCGATAAGAACTTATATTGAATCTCCCTGTTTATTTTTGCCCGACCGATCAATACTTTGTTCAGGCAGACTGAAAAATGGGCAGTACTTTATAAAATTTGTGCTTACATAATAAAGAATTGGACAACAAAAAACAGTATCGGCTGAAAATCCTTCATGTAGTTGATGATCTGCTGATAGGACCCACCAGAAATGTACACACTTCTCTCTTCTGCTGTAAAGCCAGCATCTCCTGATTCCAGCTTTCTTCCGGGTTGCAGCTGTCAGCCACGGCCTTGACAACCATGCCTGGTAAGGACATGAAAACTGGCGTCGGAGGAGAGAAGTATGTAAATGGAGCTTCAGAGATTGCGGGGAGGGAAGTAAATATGGGGGTTAGTATATATTTTTTTGCTTGGGGTGGACATGCCCTTTAATTTACCATATTTTCATACCCATTAATGTATTATTTAAAACCACAAGTTTGTTTTTTGTTTTCTGTAATGAGTAGGAATCCAAATTTAAACTAACAGTGGCCATGCACACATCAATATTATCGGCCAAGTTTGGTTGGTTAATAAAAATGTGGTCCAATTTTGGTTATGGACACCAGACACATGACTTTTATGGGGCAATACTGAGTATTGGCTAAAAATATTTCAACATGTATGGCCACCTTACACCTTTTCTACAATACTTGGCAATGCACATTTTTATCACAGCTCATCTATATTCATAATCTGGACTCCCAGATAAATTATTTTATGCACTTTTCAGTTACATTGTAATAGAATGTAAAAATAAATAAATATTATATTACTTTACTGTACAATGATTACATTTAAATCTCAGCACAAAATATATTTTAGAGCAATGTATGAAAAATATGTTGACAAAGGTATAATTTAATGTACCAAAATTTTGTAGCATGGCACTCTCACAGTACACAAGTGTATCCCATCAAGCCTTTTGAGAAAGCTGGGTACAAACATTAATAATAAAGGGCCAATATCGACGGAATCAGCCCTGCATCAGTTATGTGCATACATCCGTAACAACCGGTTTCAATGCCAACAAAGGTAGTCGGAAAATTTCTCTCGTTCATGGTTGCCCCCTGTACTAAAGTATAGGGAGTTGTTTGCGAGCGTTGGCATCACCAATAATCTCCCTATACTTTATATAGGGAGAAGGTTTGTGATTGTGTGTGCCAGATCTTTCAAAGATGACAGAATCTTACAGATTGGTACTGTTTGTACCCAGCTTTAGAGAAAACTAAAATTGTATTTAATGTTTAGGTGTTATTTTTGTTTGTAGAATGCTGTTAAGAAGGCAGATTATAATCTGTTTAACAGAAATTACACAACACAGTTTATATATGTAATCTTGGTTCCCTGGTTGGGATTCTGTCATTTTTAAATTATAGGCAAAATAATTTTTTCATGTAAATTGGAAAAAAGCCCCAAATATTAGCTCACTCAAATTTTTTAGTAAATAAGGTTGAGGTGAGAAAGAATTGAAAATCTCTAAATCTTCCATTTTAATCTTACTCACATTCAGGGAGATTCAATAAAAGTTCTTATCGTTTAAAATGGTGCTAATTTAGCCCAAACCAATCAAATCTTATTTAACATTTGAAAGCTAACATCTGATTGGTTGGGGCAAAATTAGCACCATTTTAAACGATAAGAATTTTTATTGAATAACCCTGATTAACTCCTATGAGGTTTAGAATTTTTCATGAGTTTATGTATGTGCAATCTGTACAACTACTCAGGGGAATGAGAGACATTTTTCGCATATGCATGAGGGCACAAAATAGTTGATTAGAGCTTGCTCTGCTTCAAAAGTGATTTAGCTACTCATCTACCCATACATTATGTATTACATACATACTAAAATGCAAATGCTCCTCCATGACATGCCCATCTAGTCCAACATTTAAAGCCTACCTAACAGTTAATCCAGAGGAAGGACAAAAAAACAGCTGAAAAGGGGGTGGGGCGAATCATTCCTGGCATCCAAGAAAATGAAACTTCTTGGATCTTTTAGGATGTCCACCAGTTCTCTGAAAGGACCTTTTGGTGAACTATGCACCAGAGAGTTTATTATATGGCCGATTAAAATACTTGTATAAAGTGATAATATCCCCACACAATCAATGCTTATTCAGTGTAGACAGCCATAATTTGTCTAATCGGCCTGCTTAGTCAAGTCCCTCCATCCCCTTTATTATTGTAGTTGCCCTTCTCTGAACTAATTCCATTTCCAAGATTTCCCTTTTGTATATGGGATTCCAAAATTGCACCGCATATTTCAAGTGAGTCCTTACCAGTGCTTTATAAAGAGGGCGAATATTTTTTTTTCCCTAGAAGCTATTCCCCACTTTATACAAGACAATTATCTTGCTTGCTCATAAAACTACTCCAATGATTATTGTGCATCAGATTATATCAGTGTCACCTGAGAGGTCTCCTGTAATAAAAAAAAAAACTTAATAAAGAATACTGTTATCATCTGTGTCCTTTACAAATTACACGTGGTTTAATACTCTTTACCCTCAGGTTGCTTGGTTTGAAATTTAGCACACTTGTTTAAAGTGCAGTCAGATGTCAATTATCTCAACAAAAAGCATTATACAGAACAGCAATGCTTCTGGCAAATCTAATCTTGAAATGTTTTTTACATAGATCTTCCTATAATTTTTTTTGCTGTCTCTTCTTGTCAGAATGCTCAGGGAGACATTTATACAGTAATAAATACTACGTCAACCGGGACGAATCACTGTCCATGGAGGACTACATGATTGTCCGTGAATTTCCGGTGTGTCCAATCCGGAAGAATGGGCAATCAAATATCAGTCACTGGTGCTATCAAAAACCACATATATTTCATGGTGACTGATACACGGAAATATTTCTTGTTTGGCCTAGAAAATCTGCTGGTGTGTACTCTGCTTAAAGGACAACTCCACCCTCAAAATAACATCATTTACAAAGAATGGCCTCTATAAAATATGTTTATATATCATAGTTTGTCCTCTGAATTCATTACTGTATGCCTGCTATGCTTATGGATGCCTCATGAAAAATGAGCAATTTAGAAACCTGTACTGAGCCTGTACTGAGCCTGGGCATGCTCAGAAAAGACAGATAGGAGATTAACATTTAGCCATTGGCTGTGATGTCAACTGTCAAATCCATAATTGACAGTTGCTAACTGGAAGAATCAGGAAGCAAAAATAGGGGAAACAGGACATTGTGCAGGATTTCAGGTTAGACTTATATATTTCAGATTTTAAACTATTACCGTTTAGGGTTTTGAGAGGTGATTTACCTGTATGCAAGTTTTCAATTTGGGGCTGGACTTGCCCTTTAAAGGATATGTACACTCGGAAATTAGTTTTTTTTTTATTGCCCATTGCTCAAAACTATAATTATTCCCTAGTATCACTGTACTATTTTTGTGTTGATCTGTCCCCTTATTTTTTCAGACTATATCCAGTCTGAAAAAGCCTCCATTTCAGCTGTCAATCAAGTGCCTTAATTTCAGAAAGTTTTCTGTTATATATAGTATGCTGTTGCTGAAATGGTGACAGTTGGTATGTGAACTGCATTTTGGGAAATTCCCTCTCCAAATGCTGCCTCATAGAGATTATTGAGCATGCTTGCCCTCACATTTATAGATTGAAATAAGGCAAAGTCACAATTCCTATAACTGAATACCATATATATCATGATCTGCATGTATGAGGACATTCACAAACAATACAACTTGTATGACAATATGAAAAGAAGTTGATCTAACGAAATACCCCAGATCCACAATGTCCTGGATTAATGAGAACCTTTACAATAATACAGGGTTTGCAATGTTCTGTTTAAAGTAAAAGTAGGTAATTATTTGCCAGAATTGTGTTGGATTTATATATATAACAAGAACATTACACACACAGTGCTTAACAATTATTTTATTGATTTACATCAGGTCCTGCCCCAGTGAGCAATAACATTTATAAAGCGATTTTCTCCAATGGGACAATCTCTTTTACAAACACACAATATTGTTGGAGAATCTGAAGCACCCAGTACAAACCCACCCAAATAAGAGGAAATTCAAATTTATTAATTGGTTGCAAATATAACTTTGAATCATGATAGTGCTGCAAGACAAGGCTTTAAAGCTAACCAATGAGCCACCATGCTGTGTAATTGATGGTCTAAAACCCAATTAGATCTTATAGGACATTTAGTCACATTATTGGTGAAATAGCAAAACATTACGAAAATCTTACCTTTCACGCGATCCAGCGGGGCCGCTCTGACAGATCCCGACTTCTTCCTGCTTCTGTTATGCTATAACGCTCATGCCCGATAATGCGCGTTATAGTGTAACAGAAGCAGGAAGCAGTCAGTAATTTCAGAGTGGCCACGCTGGATTGTGTGAAAGGTAAGATCTTCTGAAGTTCGTTCCTGGCTATCTAAATATTGATTAAAGAACAGGAGGTAAGGGATAGCTCCTTAACCTCCTGGGCTTCAATCAATGTAGAAAAGGGATAGTTCACTATTGCAGTGAACTATTCCTTTAATTAATTGCTTAGTTGTAAACAATATTATTGTAAATTATTAATTATTTTCTTGTGGAACATAGGTATAGAATACTGTATATAGTAAAAATATGTGCAAATACACACCTTAAATAGGTTTTCAAAAGCTTGTATATTGTTGAGAGGATTGGATGGGGTTGGACAGTCAACTGAAAATAATGTTTGACATGACTGGTTTCCACGGTACACATGTATTAGGCAGCTATTTGCATACCACAAGTTGGCAAAGATCACATAGGCTAATTTACTTGTATATGATCTGCAAGCAAACAGAAAATACTAAAAATTGTGGCTTGACATTTTAAAATGTTATAGGTTATTTAAAGGGTATCTCCACTCATAATATTGACTTTTGGGAATCCAGTTCTATTGAAGAACTGGAGGTAAAGGAGCTGTGCCTTACCTTCCGTTCTTCAATGGAAAAAACAGGAGCCAGGAGAGAAGGTAAGAAACTTACCCGCTCGCTCACTCCCCCGGTGCTTAGTCTGACAGGTTCCGACGGACCTTGCCTTCTATGCGCATGCGCGATCTATGCACATAGAAGACAAGGTCCATCGGGACCTGTCAGACTAAGCGCCGGGGGAGCGAACGTGCGGGAACGTTTCTCCTGGCTCCTGTTTGTTCTATTGAAGAACGGAAGGTAAGGCACAGCTCCTTTACCTCCCGTTCTTCAATAGAACTGGATTCCCAAAGTCAATATTATGAGTGGAGATACCCTTTAAGGTTAAAAGGAATTATTAAATAAGTTTTTCTAGAATTATAATTGTACAGTATCAATACATGTTAATATGTCTATAATATACCCCTGCTGATTGGGATCAAACTAAATAATAAGCGTACAATCGGCGTGCTACTACGTAGTAGCACGATTATAACCAGGAACTACAGGACACACCTGTAGTGTAGGAAGAAGGATAAGTGCACTGTAAAATCAAGTTTAGTTTAATAGTAAGATGCCGCTTTAAAAATGTTTTCACCCCTTTTTATTCCCCCCTAGGTCCCTCCTGAGCCTACCTGTATGGCTGTTAAGTTTGTGACATCTTGGATGTGAAGGTAAGGCTGGTGAGCTCCTCCCTCTGAGAGTTGCTTGCTTAGCCTCTTCCCTTAGCCTCCAAATACGTGCTTGTAATTTTTTAAAACGACATCTTATTATTAAACTAAACTTGATTTTACAGTGCACTTATCATTTAACTCTGCAAACAGCCATGCTGGAAATCATCTGCATCATAAACAACTTCCTGGCTGGAAGACCAAGGTAGGAATGTATTAGCCGCGGGGGAAGGGAATATTGCGACCAATGTAACAGAAGGTTACAAGTGCAGGGTGAGTAGAGTAAAAAAAAGTTTGTTTGTGCAGGACAGAGGGTGATGGAAGAGACAATTTACATAGTTGTTTATGCAGGAGGGGAGGGGGGTGATAGAAAAGACGGAGGGTGTGTGTTAAGAGCACAAGAGCAGCAGGGGGGACAGATAGTGCAGAGCTATAAAAGAAGGTGGTGAGCATAATCATGCCTTAAAATTATAACAGATAAATCTCTAAATTATACGGCTACCATTGTATAATTTTCCACTGTTTTATATAGAGATTAGTGTACCCCTTATGTAAATTAAGGATATTAGAAGTCACCTTGAAGTTCTGTGTCCTGTATAAAAGAACTCCCTTGTGACTTCTAATATCCTTAAATAACTGTACATGGTACCATATCTACGATATAAAACAGTGGAAAATTATACAATGGCATATCTCATATTTTGTGAATCCACAAGCTACTTAGAATATGAAAGATCAAGTTTAAAAATAAATCACTTTTACCTCATGCAGAAAAACATGCAGTCTGCCTGTAGGTCTCTCTTATGGGAGAATGCATGAAATATTAATTCTACAGTCAATCTGCAAACAAAGGCTATGTATGCCTTCTTAATTACCATTATGCGTTTAAATAAAAGTATAGTTACTATGTTACAACCATAAAAAAAACAGATGAGAAGAGCTTGGGTTTTTTGTGTGAATTCATTTTTTGAGAAGTGTCATAACCAACTCCGAATCTGTCAATCATGGAAAGACTTAGAAACACAATTTACTCAAAGGGGCATATTATTAAAAGAGCGAAAAGTAGCGAAATGTTTTCGCATTCGCTTTTCGCATGGGTTTTCGCCAAAAAGACAGTTAACGCTATTTATAAAGGTAGCGTTAACGAATGGCGAAACCGTTTCCGGAGCTATCGCTAAACCCTTTTCGCCTAACTTCGCAGGGTTAATTTAGCGAAAAAGGAGCAAAAAGGCATAACGCGATTTATAAAAGAGCGAAAGGTGGTTTTTGCGTTAAAAAGAGCGAAAGATTAGCGCGACCCTGAAGGTGGTGAAAAGTCATTGTTTGAGCGAAAAGGCATTCTAATGGGTAATATGCCTTGAAAAAGCGAACGCGCCTTAGAAGGGCGATCGGCATTAGAGTGTAATATGCCTTTGAAAAGCGACATTAGAAAGGCGAACGCGCATTAGAATGTAATATGTCTTGGAAAAGCGAACGCGCATTAGAAAGGCGAACGCACATTAGAAAGGCGAAAGCACATTAGAAAGGCGAACGCACATTATAATGGAATATGCCTTGGAAAAGCGAACGCGCATTAGAAAAGCGAACACACATTAGAAAGGCGAACGCGCATTAGAAAGGCGAATGTGCAGTGCAAAGAAAATTGTATTCCAATTGAGAAATACAATTAATAAGACATGGCTGACTTCTTGGTAAATGTGAGGTGGCCATTTTGAACTTGACATCATTTTCTAGTGGGCTTTTTGGTTTCGAATGGCTTTACAATGCAGTCTTCTTAGATGCGTTAAGTTTTCGCTGCGATAATTTTCGCTCTTTATCGCGCCCGTTGCCTTTTTCAGCTGCGAATGTGTTTTTTTCGCTTTTTTATAAATATGGCGAAACGAAGCCCCAAATGGCGCATTTTCGCTGGGATGTGCTGCGTAATTATTTGGCGAAAAAGACAATCCTTTATAAATATGCCCCAAAAATTTTTTTTTAGTTAGATTGAACAATCTAAAAAAACATCTACAGAAATTGAACAGTCAATCTACAATAAAGATATGTTTATGTTAGCACAATAATGTTCCTAAATAAGTGTGTAATAATATGAGGATGTTATTAAAATAAATGTAACTGACAGTTTCTTGCACTTTACTCCTAGGAGGCTCTCAAACCGAAACATATCTCTATAACCTCTCTCCATAGATACAAATGGATAATGGGCAAATAAATTAACCAAACAAGTTCCACCAAAAACCATTATACTTTATAGACAGTTAAGCCCGTATAAAAACAGGTGCTAGACTCCTCCTCCTCGCCATGTGCTTCTTTCTTCAATGAGTCACCATTTCTGATCCCATTGATGTGGACGTTCATTGATGCTCACGCACATGCGCAGAATGGAAAAGACACACACACAGACTCAGGGACGCACATCTACGCTTTTATTATATAGGATTAGCAATCACAATAAAAACAAGAACAAATATAAATATAAATAGTTAACCCTAGCCCAATATCAAACACCTAAACTGGGCCTCCCAGATCAAAACTAGAAGCTGGTAGCTGAAAGCAGATAAAAGCAGATATGAGTCATAAGCTGGGTACACACGATTAGATATTCGGCCGATCGACCGATAGTTCAGTGTATCGGTCGATCGGACTGAAATTATCGCATTCGAATGTGCCCATGTCCGATCGACCGTTCGTCCGAATCGCACGAAAGGACGATCGGACAGGGTGGAAAACCTCGTCTGATCGTGCGGTCCTCTATGGACCGCACGATCGGTCGCGGTGACTATCGGACGCGGTGCTTTGCGCCGATCGACAGTCCTTCCTCCTGGCCGACCGTTCGAAAGTATTGAACGGTCGGTCAGGAGGAAAAATCGCTAGGTGTGTACTAGCTTTAGTCATTAAAGGGTATTCCACTGAGGAAAAAGCATTTTTTTTTTGGTTTATTTTAAAGTACACCATCCCCCAACCCTCCCCCTACCCTTTTTCCCCAGAATTCCCTTTCGTTTGATTGCAGACGCATGGGAAAGTTGTGCAGGTTCCTGGGGTGTGTCTTCCCCTGTGCTGGGAGTGCTGTCACTCAATGTGCATCATCATGGTAGCGACAACACCCACTTGCGGCAGTAAGCAATCTTTCCTCCCTGACTCTCTAAGTTCATTTTACAGCTGATTATGCAGAGAGAGACAGGGGAGGAAAGTTAAACCCTCTTCCCACACTACTGTAACAAATACAGGGGAACTTGTGTTGTTTTAATAAAGATTTGTTTGTGTCTAACTCTAAGATTGATTTCATAGGGGATGCTGGGAATATGAGGCAATTGGTATGGGAGGGAGTGGGAGAGAGAAAAAGGAAGTACCTGATACTCCCCATTAATTTGTGAGTCAGCAAGCTGCTGTGATGGTCATGTGATTATTCCTCCATTAATCAGTGAACTTGGAGTGTTTAAGGATATTAGAAGTCACCTTGAAGTTCTGTGTCCTGTATAAAAGAACTCCCTTGTGACTTCTAATATCCTTAAATAACTGTACATGGTACGACATCCTCCTCCTCGCCATGTGCTTCTTTCTTCAATGAGTCACCAATTTCTGATCCCATTGATGTGGACGTTCATTGATGCTCACGCACATGCGCAGAATGAAAAGACACACACACAGACTCAGGGACGCACATCTACGCTTTTATTATATAGGATTAGCAATCCACATAAAAAACAAGAACAAATATAAATAAATAGTTAACCTAGCCCAATATCAAACACCTAAATGGGCATCCCCAGAATCAAAACTAGATAGCTGGTAGCTGAAAGCAGAAAAAAGCAGATATAGAGTCATAAGCTGGGTACACACGATTAGATATTTCGGTCCGATCGACCGATAGTTCAGTGTATCGGTCGATCGGACGGACTGAAATTATCGCATTCGAATGTGCCCATGTCCGATCGACCGTTCGTCCGAATCGCACGAAAGGACGATCGGACAGGGTGGAAAAACCTGTTGATCGTGCGGTCCTCTATGGGACCGCACGATCGGTCGCGGTGAACTATCGGACGCGGCTGCTTTTGCCGCGATCGACAGTCCTTCTCCTGGCCGACCGTTCGAAAGTATTGAGACGGTCGGTCAAGGAGGAAAAATCGCTAGGTGTGTACTAGCTTTAGTCATTAAAGGGTATCTCCACTGAGGAAAAAGCATTTTTTTTTTTGGTTTATTTTAAAGTACACCATCCCCCAACCCTCCCCCTACCTTTTTTCCCCAGAATTCCCTTTCGTTTGATTGCAGCAGCATGGGAAGTTGTGCAGGTTCCTGGGGTGTGTCTTCCCCTGTGCTGGGAGTGCTGTCACTCAATGTGCATCATCATGGTAGCAGACACACCCCTTGGCTGCAGTAAGCAATCCTTTCCCTGACTCTCTAAGTTCATTTTTACAGCTGATTATGCAGAGAGAGACAGGGGAGGAAAAGTTAAACCCTCTTCCCACATACTGTAACAAATACAGGGGAACTTGTGTGTGTTTTTAATAAAGATTTGTTTGTGTCTAACTCTAAGATTGATTCATAGGGGATGCTGGGAATATGAGGCAATCTGGTATGGGAGGGAGTGGGAAGAGAAAAAAGGAAGTACCTGATTACTCCTCCATTAATTGTGAAGTCAGCAAGCTGCTGTGATGGTCAGTGATTATTTCTCCATTAATCAGTGAACTTGGAGTGTGTGTGTGTGGTGTGCTGCTGTGATGGTCATGTGATTATTCCTCATTAATCAGTGGTAGCTTGGAGGTGTGGTGTGCGTGCGTGGTGCGCGCGTGTTGACCAGACAGCAGTCCCGACGGATTCCTCTCACATTCTGCGCATGCACTAAAGGAAAACGGCGTCGGACATTTTACATGCAGGCAGTCAATGAAAGTGGGCGGACCTGCACCATCCACAGCGTTCTGGGACAAACTCATTGGATTTTTCTAAAACTACTGCTCAAAGACACAGGATACTGCAGGTACATTTCACCATCCACATATTATCCTTACAACCCAAGTGACTTTTAGCAGTGGAGATACCCTTTAAAAGAGATAAAACAGGTGCCCCTCCAGCAACCACTTCTAGCATGTATTAAATAGGGTCGGTTTAAGCACTGTATAGTCTCCCAGAGAGGTTAATGCTTACAACTACATCAAATCCAAACAGCATACAGTTATGGATGGGCAAAGCATAGCAGAAAGATAAGTTTGATTAGTAGCCAACACAAGATATAGAATTGCTATAGCATAAATGAGCTTGATATTTCGTTCATGCGATACCACTCCAATACCACGTCTATGATTTGTAAAAAATAAATGTTTTCAGGAACAAAGGAAAACACTATTTCAGCTTAAGACTGTTAAATGGTACTTAAAGGGCATGTCCACCCCCCAAAACTAAAATTAACCCCATACTGACCCACTGTGTAGTGTTTAAAAAAAAAACTTACCTACATCTCTTGCTCCTTATGATTCGTGTCTTCCTGTGTGAAAGGTTTCTGCCTCCTCCTTGTCCTCTGAGAGGACAGTAGCATGTGCAGGGGAGCCCTTTCCACCACTTCCTCCATTCTTCTTGAGCCCTTTTTGCTGCCAGGTGCCCTACCTTTAAAAACTGGTCACACATTGTAGGGCACCCTAGCCCATTTGTTAAAAAAAGTTGCAGAATTCTATTCACAATACTTCGTTCCCCCAGTGTTCTGTATTGTGGAAGCCACGTCTCTGATTGGCTGCCTCTCAACAATCAAAATGTGACTGCTGGTCGGCCCCCTACTTGCAGTTCCGGTAAGCATAGGGCCGAGATCAGAGTCCGGGGGGGGGGGGGAATCGAAGGATTGTAAGTAGAGTCTGCACACTTTTTAACAAACAAACACAGTGGTTGGGGGTGGGCTAGGGTATCTACAATGTTAAAAGTTTATTTTGCAGGTGGACATGCCCTTCACTGTGAGCGCAATAAGGGTGTGGAATGCCTTAAGTGTTTGTGTTGAATCTCTAAAACAATGCAAAGCAGGGGTCTTTTTGAACACACAGACTATCCAGGGTTACAGCTGGTGACTGTATCCATTGTTTGTGATTGGTTGTGTCTTGTTCAGTTCATTGTTCGGGGTTGTACTTGTTGTTGAGTTGGAATGCTTGTTTTTGTGCATGCCAGAGTCCTCAGGGAGAAGAAGGATAAAGCAGGGACCGGATGACACACAGACAGCTCCTACTCTTCCTTTCTGGGACTTTGAACAGCCACTGCAGGAGAACCATAAGGAACAAAGGAGTAAGGTAAGGAATGTTTTAACACTATAAAGAAGGGCCAGTAGTGGGTTAAATTCTAGTGTTGGGGGTGGACAGGCCTTTAAAATTTACAGCATATGCAGGCACTCACATTAGAGTCTGTGTGGTCCTGCAAAAATTACTACCCCCACCCAACACTCTTTGCTTCTGGGTTGGGGGTTCTCATACCTGCAACCAGACCCACACCCAAAATTAACCGACCCACACTTGCTACAACTGACCCACACCCACAGCATTCTACATCAACCTAAACCGCAATTCATTCAAACTCACCTCATGGATCGGAAAACCCGTGGGTACCTGACTCAATGCTGAACTTATAATGGGCTATGTTGAAGGCATATCAACACTACGTATATTCAAGTGTCACAGTCCTAATCGTGCTGATTATTTGTCTTTTAATTGCATTCAGCTGTGTCACAGACCTTACCAATTAGCTGTCTCTTGATTGCATTCAGCATGTATTGCAGACATAATTAGGGTTCATTACCTGGATCTGATTGTTGGGGGGCAAAATTAGTAAATTTTTAACGTTTAGAACTTTTATGCATCTCTCTATTTGTTTCTGATAAACATATACAATTTGAAAATAAAAGTCTTAAAATACAAAATAAAAGCAAAGTAACCACACCCTAAATACAGCCCACACTTAAAACACTCATTTAGGGCTAGGCCACACTGCTGCGTTTTTTTTGTGTTTGTGCTGCGCTTTTTAAAAATCATTGAAAACACGGCAACGGAAAAAAAAACGCCACGTTTTTGGGTGCGTTTGGATGCGATTCTGCATTTTTAATCGCAATCGCATGCATGCTTTGCTTTCCTATACCTATTGAAGAAATCGCAATTGCGATTGCGCTTGCGTTGCAGTGTGGCCTGCCCTTACTGCACCATATATGCTGAAATTTTTGCTCTGTACACTTTCGGTCTGCTTTCTTCACACAGTCATAACCCAAACAATTTCCCACCTGTTTTTCAGGTGGTCTCTTGTGCACATACACAAGTTTATATTAAAAATAAAGTATTTAATCAGAATTTATATCAAGTTTAAATGCCTCTTTAAAGGGCATGTCCACCCCCAGAATTAAAATTTTCCCTAATGCAGGCCCCAATGTATAGTGTTAAAAAAATACTTACTCTTTGCTCCAGATGGTTCTCATGCAGTGTCTATCTAAAGTCCCAGAAAGTGAAGGGCAGGAGCGTCTGTGTGTAAAAAGGTATCTGCCTCTTACCTTTCCTCCCTCCCGCTGGTCCTTTTGCTGCCTGGTGCCCTACCTTAAAACCCTTTTTCTGTAGTGTAGGGGACCCTAACCACCCCCAACGCCATGTGTATTTCCAAAAAATCATCAGAAATGTACATCTTTCGTTCCCCCTGCACTTCCCACAGCACGGCTGGCAGCTGCATCTGTGATTGTCTGCCTCTCAGCCAATCACAGACATGGCTGCCAGTCCGGGCCCCCTGCTTGCAATTTCCTGCAAGCAGAGAGCCGGATCAGAACATCAGGGAATTGAAGCTCTTAAGTACATTCCTAATGAGTTTTTTAGCAAACGAACATGGGGTTGGGGGTGGACTAGGGTCCCCTACAATACAGAAAAAGTTTTTTACTGAAGGTGAAGATACCCTTTAACTGCCATAGCAAGATTATACGTTTACAACCTGCATCACAGAGACACACATTCCCCTCAAAATGTGGCCTCTCAAGCCAATTCAAAGTTTTACAGAACCACACAGTTGCTTTAAAGGGCATGTCCATCCCTAAACTAAATTTTAACCCCATATAGCCCCACATATACAGTTTAAAAACAATCCTGCTCCTTATGGTTCTTCTGCAATCCATGTCCAAAGTCCAGAAAAGTGCAGAGTGTGTCTATCTTCCTGTCCAAACGTTGCTGCCTTTGCTCTCCTCCGGGAGGGATGCTGAAGGCGACAGGAGCCCTTTCAACCCCTCCTCCCAACCCTCTCTGCAAAAATCCCCTAGCATGAAAACACTCAAGATTAGTAGGGCAAACCTCCCACCCCCAACGTTAAGTTAAAAGTTAAAAAATCTTTCTCAAACTGTATTTACAGCTCCCGGCTGCCAGCGTCTCCTCCATTGCTGGCAATCGCGGTGTGATTGGCTGCCTCTCAGCCAATCACAGCCGCAGCTGCCTGTCTGGCCCTCTGCTTTATTTCGACAGGCAGGGGAGCCAGACCAGAGCGACGTTGGAACCAGGAGATGTAAGTACAGTTTGGGAGCGTTTTTTAATATTCTAACTTAGTGGTTGGAGGTGGGAAGGTATTCCTTACCATATAAATTGAAGTCAATATGGAGGGTGTCCTTTAAAAAAAGAGGTGAAGGCAAACTATGTTAAAACATAACCAGGGTTAATCAATAAAAGTTCTTATCATTGAAAATGGTGCTATTTTGCCCAACCAATCGATAGCTTTCAAATGTTAAATAATATCTGATTGGTTGGGGCAAAATTAGCACCATTTATGACAAGAGCTTTATTGAATCTCCCTGTACATATGGAAAAACCAACAGCAATATTCCAATGTATAAATCTAGATAAACTATATAGTACAAATATTTACTTAACAAAAGTTATTCTACTAAATTCACTGAGCTGCTGCTGTTATTGTTTGCTTGTGAATATCCGTTTATGGCCTTTGTCAAATGGAAGAAGGAGGAAGAAAGAACACATACTACCAGTGAAGGTGAAAGCAAGACAGTAGAAAAATATGGTCATTCCTTGTAGCGGGGGTGTGAGAAAAATAAATAAGAACTTTTCTTTAGGATCAATTCAGTCAGCAAACAGTATATGAGGATTTCCTTTAAACAGTATGTCCATATTGTAGTGACCCTAGCCCACCCCCAACCACTAGATATGTTTGTTGAAAAAAGCTGCAGAACTTACAATCCTTCGATCCACCAGCATTCTGATCCAGGCCCTCTGCTTGCCTGAACTGCAAGCAGGGGGCCAGACTGGCAGCCACTCAGCCAATCACAGACGTGGCTGCCGGTAATACAGAATGCAGTTGAACGAAGGACTGTAAGTAGAGTTCTGCTGCTTTTTTTAACAACAAAATGGTTTGAGTGGTCTAGGGTCCCTACAATATGTGAAAAGTGTTAAAGGTAGGGCACCATGGATGGAGGGGGAGGGCTCCCCTGTGTATGTCACTTCCAGGAGGACAGATTAGAGGCAAATTCTTTTGGCATGAAGACAGCTCCTACTGTGAGTTTCCTGGACTTTGTGCAGACACGCGGGAGAACCTAGGAGCAGATATGTAAGGTAGGATTTTTTAACACTAAACATGGGACAGTAGTGGGTTAAATTTCAGTTTTGGGGTGGACAGCCCTTTAAACTTTAAGAGGTCTATCTATCAACGGGTGCTAAGTATGATTTCTGTCTTAAAAGTTGTGAAAGCAATTTATCAATGTTTGCATGAGGATTAGACTGTAATTCCATTTTTGCCTAAGAGCTGCAAGCAGTGTAGAAAATCGTCATTAAAAAAATGATGATTTTCTACCCTATGATGTTTTTGGTCTTATCTGGACAAATATAGAAAGTTATCACATTTTGTTTACATCTGGGGCTATAATAGGCAGGACACTGCAATAGGTACAGCAGTACATGTGCTATCGTGCAATAGATGGTTAAACACTTCCATAACACACATGTATCCAAAAACTAACATACAATAAATGAATGTATTATCCTGTTACCACATTAACGTGAAAATCCAAACTATACACTAAAGTTTCACAATAGCGCCCTTTGATACATAGCCCTGTTAATGTTTAAATTCATATGTTGCTGTTGAGGAGGAAAAAGGCTTGTAATGTAAAAACCAAAAGTACAACTACTCCCAACTATTTGTTACACAGCTGCACCCGAGAGATAAGAATTCTTATCTACACACACAAACATGTTTTAAATTCTGTTATACGGTTCTACTGCAGTTCCCTAGTTAATCTGCCATCATAATAGAGCACAAAATTAGGGTAAAAAATTATAATTGTAATGTCATGAAAGATAAGTCCCAAAAGGCCTTTTTAAAAAATGTAATATCAAGGATTTTGCATCTATTGACATAAGGCAAAATATCTATTTTAGGAATGTTATTAATAAATCCCATAAGCATCCCTAAAAGACTGGAGGCACCTTGGACTATTTTCTGAAAAAAATGCAAACTAGGGCTACTTTCGACACGTTTTATTACAGCCACTAAAAACATCTCTCTGATTTGCTATATCATTCCAATCAGTGTTCACTCTAAGCTGTACACTTGTTACACCACACACACAAACTCTAAAGGCCTACTCACATGGGTTAAAGTGATGCGTACACAAATAATCTGCTGGAAAACAAGTGATGCAGGGTGTAGCACACAAAATTCCATGCATGCAGAAAAATAGTATCTGTGCACACAGCCAATTAAATTAGAGGGAACATTGGTTCCAATAATTTTGAATACTCCTTTTGGCTTAGCAACTTTAGGTGTTTAGCCTGTGAACTACTTTTTAGTATACTTAAATTTAATACAAATAATTTAAAGTAGTGTGGGCTTGTTATTAATATAAACTATATGTTAGGCTTGCTATTTAATACACCTTTTAGAAAGAAAAACAGATATGAGATTTTGTTTTTTCTATCAGATTTCTGGGTTTTTTTCACTTAAAAATCTTTAAGGACAACTAAACCCAAATTTTTACACTCCAGAATCTGAAATATCCTCTTTAAAAATACCAAAAACTGTAAAATCCCACTACAGTAAATGGCATTAAAGTATGGTGTGTGTGAAAGTTTAAAAATAAGGATTGTTTGTGCTGTGTTAAGGACTGTATGTGCAGGTCTGTGTGTGCAGTAAGCAGATTAATCGTTCCTTCTTCCAGTTAAAAGGATGTGCTGGGCTTCTATATTCTAGTATTGCACCTGT
The DNA here is from genome assembly GCA_019447015.1 of Hymenochirus boettgeri. NCBI lineage: Eukaryota > Metazoa > Chordata > Amphibia > Anura > Pipidae > Hymenochirus > Hymenochirus boettgeri. The sequence goes on from CM033469.1 coordinate 214,506,060, forward strand.
TGTAATCACAAACAAGTGTTGAAAGGTTAATAAGTGTTTGTTTTTTTTCCTCTGTTCCTGGCTCTTGCACTAATTGGTGTGGGGGCTGGGGCCTATTAGTTAAATAGTTCAAATTGGTTGGGCCTGTGTTTGGACCTAAAAAAGAGGTTCCTGTGAGTGAAACGAACTAGAGTGGAACGTATAAGTCCCTTGCTCTAAAGGACTTGATCTCAAGGACATAGAAAAAGAAGGACATTTAATCATTTGATGGTTGTATGGGGTGTGTGAAAGTTTGAAAATAAGGATTTGTTTGTGCTGTGTTAAGGACTGTGTGTGCAGGACTGTGTGCGCAGTAAGCAGATTAACTTTCTTTCTTCCAGTTAAAGGGTGCGCTGGGCTTGTATGTACAGTGACTGGCCACACCCCCGACCTCAGTCACATGGTCCCTTGCTTAACCTGTCCTGTAAAAGCATTGGCTAGAGGCTACTAGTTGGTGTGCCATCTGTAACAGGTTCCTGCAGTATCTTAGGACTGAACATGTGTAAAGAACATAATGGTCAGTGACCACACTGTGTGATACTGGAATGCTGGAAAATAAAATAAAAAAAACATGTTAGAAAGAGAATTTCCCAAAAAACCATATCAAACTGAGTAAATCATTAATGCTTTTATATTAAGGTGCCTTTCCAACGAAGAGTGTTGATCTGGGGCTATAGTTGTCCTTTAAAATAAATATAAAGCCAAGCTGCTATTTACCAACAGCTGTTCCTTGCCTGTTATAATTTGCCTGTTATAATTTCAGCAAATACCAAACACTGTTAATCTTTTTTTGAATGCTTCCAGTTTTCATGAACTGAGTCAGATGATAATTCATGATAATAAGTCATAAGACTGCCTTGCCTTTTACTTTTTGTTTAAGTCGTGGGTGCATTACTCAATCCTAATGTGTCATTGGGATTCTCTTTCACTCGTCAATATATAGGCTGGAATAATGATACTTAAGAAAAATCTGATTAAATAACTAGTTTCATATTAAAAATTACGGTTGGGGCCAAGGAAGTATGTCAACATAAAATTACTTCCAACAAGTTTTAGCATTTTGAATTGAGAAAGCAAGTCGGATGACTGGTGAAATGTCTTCAAAAGTGGCATATTTTGAAACAATGGCTAAAATCACTGTTTTGCTATTGCCGCACATTACCACAAAGCGATCATTATTTTGGACGTATATATAAAGCCAATTTTTGCAGCAATGAGCGGCTATAGTGTATTCTATTTTCACAAAGGCACATATAAGTGCCACAAGGAAACTTATAGTGCCTAGGAGGGGGGGTCCCTGTTTCAAGCGGCCCTAAAGCCCCAAAGGCACTTGTAAGTGCAACAAGGGCAATTTAAAGTGCCGGGGAGGAGGGGTCCAGGTTTTGAGCTGCAGGGTCCCTGCCTGTGAAATGGGGGAGCCCTTCGCACTGAGAACAGCGTGCTGCACTTCAGACTTGGTAAATGGAAATGGGTGCTTATAAATAGTCTGATTTTGGCGATAACATTGGCGAAAAATTAACGGACCTTTATAAATATGCCCCTAAAAGTCCATTTGATCCAACTAAATACTAAAGACATTTTGACTGTACCTTGCTTTTTAATTAAATTCTGCCATATATCTAGGCCATATAGTTCACTTGCAGTTGGGGGCACCAATTAAGCTCTTGCCCCAACTTCTCTGCAATCTCTGCAATAAAAGGAGAAACTAAACCCAAATTGTACACTGAAAAAAATCTGAAAATATGCCCTCTAGAAACATTAATAACTGTAAATTACCACTACAGTAAATGTAACCCCCTGAACAAACTGAATGAAATAATTTTGTATATGTGCAGTGTCTGGCCACACCCCTGACTCAGTCACATGCTCCCTTGCCTAATCTGGCCTGTAAAAGGATCCGCTAGAGGCTACTAGTGGGTGTGACCAACTGTAATAGGTTCCTGCAGTATCTTAGGACTGAACATGTGTAAAGAACAGAATGGCAGTGACCACACTGTGGATACTGGGAAGTTGGAAATTAAAACACAAATTGAAATGTTATAAAATCCCAACAACCATATCAAAAAAGAGGTCAGGCACACATTACTGCTTCCTAATAAGTTGCTCTTCCTTCTGAAAGATTGTTGTTCTGAAGTTGTCCTTAAGTAATGAGGGTCAATTGTCCCATCAGTAATTTTATTGAAGGTTTTTGCTCTAAAATCAAGGGTCCTAAGTACAGTCAATCACACAATCATACAGCCATCCAACTAAAATTTGGCCTGGGTGTACTACGGTAGTCCCAATTCCAACCCTTTCCTTTTAAAGTACCCAGAAAAAGTCTAAAAGGTTTACCTTAGTGCCACAGCAGTAGCAAAAGTTGCAGCTCCCCAATCTTCTCTGGGTTATTCTCCTTGAATGTCAGTGGGAAACCCCAATTAGGAAAATGTAAAGGGCTGATTCCAATGTGCGTGCCCTCCCACAGACAGCACATCCACTGGCACGACGACCCAAGGGATGGGCCTGCATAGGAGAAGGGGCTATACTTTGATGCTGCCTCACGCTGTTTCTTTAGCCCCCTGGTCAAATGTCAGCCAAATGGAAATCTGGCCATCCAAAAAGTGTTACAAGCAACAGTTGTATACAGCAGCCTCAAAATTATACATTTTTAGGTTATTTATACAGAATAATAATGTACATTTGTAAATAGCTAATGATGTTTTAAACTTAGAATACAGTTGTGTTATTTTAATTTAGAACTGTAGGTTTCTGGAGTTTTAGCTTGAAGGACTGAAGGATTAACTCTCTTTAGCGAAATAGCATTAAGGAGGTCTGGTTTAAATTAAATATATATGTGGCTCTTTTGCCCAAACTTAAGCAATTAGGTGATTAAGTGAATCTATTTGTGGGTAGATATGTGCAAGAGATCTTGGAGGAAGGAGGGCCTGGCCGCTAATCGCGCGGGGGTGGGTGGGTGATGGGCCCCTGCAGGCATGCCTGCTACCGCACCAGCATTGTAACCTATGATGTTGAAAGAAAATCTCCATTGGATTATTATTGGCTCCTTATAATACATACACGGCATAATTTTCGTATATGTGGGCAACAGCAACAAATGATTGTTCAATCTAAAATATAAAGATCGTTCCGTTTATGCACACCTCGGTCAAATCACAATCAAATTCTCTCGAAATCTGACTATGAATTTGCAACCTAGATCACATGTGTATGGGCATTAAAGGCCAGAAATAGCTGAAAAGGTAATTAAATGTGTGTGAAGTAAATTTTGAAGATACCGTTCCAGATAGTATTGGCCCACCAAGACATTCTTCTAAAGAGACATAGCCCTGAATAGATCAGTTCACAAAGTTACAAATATCCTGGTTTTCACAACATTCACACCTTTTTTAATGGTCTTGACTCATAAATATTGTGAGATGTTTAAAGCAGCATCACCGGAATCATTGTGAAATGCTTGGTACTTTGTGATCACAGAGGAAATATTCTGGTAAGTAAGCAGTGAGAGCCTGTTTATAATAAAGTTTCCTTACACACTGACTATCTTGTGACAAATCACAAGGAAAGGCTTTTTACCCAGGAATTCATGTAAAAACTGACAACTTAGTAGGTTATTCAATAATAAAATGGTATTAGCGTTGAAGATCAGGAAAAGAATCCGATTATAGAAAAGGAACCATACACTATTAACAGTTTCAACTAACAAGCGACCTGGGCCAAAATTTTATGTTTGATATTATGCTTTAACCCTTTCAGTGCCAGCAGAATTTAAATTTTTTGTGCTCAAACTATTATTCTAACGCTGTAGTTTGTCATTCATACCATCAATTGTGTGGGCGCAGCTCTTCGTGAATTTCGCACTTTTTGCAGATTTTCTGAAAAATTACAAAAACCCACTTGAAGGTAGAAATCATGCCAAAAACCCCATGGAATGTAAAAAAGGTACCAAATATCAATCTCCCAAATTTCCTGAATCAAACTGTATGCCAATGTGTGGTTACACATGCAGACGTGAAAGCAAAAAGCCACGAAGTGAGACAATGCACGATGGCTCAAAAACAGCAAAAATATTCAGCCAACTCTGAATTTGAACAGTCTGCAGTTTTCCCCGCAAAAACTCCCCACAAACTATATATTGCTGATTATACCCACCTTCATCTATGGAATGCTGTAGTTTTTCATTAATCCAATAATGGTGTGGCCACAGTTCTTATAGAAGTTTGCACTTTTCGCAGATTTTCTGAAAAAATTAACAAAAATCAAATTTCGAGGTAGAAATCATGCAAAAACCCCATGGAAAGTAAAAAAAAGTTACCAAATATAAATCCCCCAAATGTCCTGAATTAAACGGTATGCCATATGCATGATTACACACACAGACATGGAAGCCTCTTCACAAAGTGAGCCAATGTGAAGTGGCCCAATAATAGCAACTTTCCAGATCTAAACACCCTCTAACTCATAAATACCCCCCAAACTACATATTCTACACACCTTCAGCTAATCAACTGTGTCATTTTTTCATTGATACCATCAATGGTGTGGTGTGCAGATCTTCTAGAATTTTGCTCTTTTAGCAGATTTTCGGAAAAAAAAAAGAAAAAACAAGTTTCAAAGTTAAAAATCCTGCCAAACCCTAAGTAATAAAAAAAAAAGTTAACAAATATCAATCTCCCAAATGTCCTGAATCAAACGGTATACTATATGCGTGGATGCCATCAGAGACGTGGCCACCAACTACTCAAATGGGACGCATGCACATGTGCAATTATAAGAAAAAAATCCAAGTGTCTGTAATTTGAACAGCCTACACCTTTTCAAGGAAACAGCTCCGAAACTTGGAAATACCCCCCACAAACTATATATTTTGGAATCTACACATTTTAGCTACATAAAGGTGCTGTACTTTCAAACATAAATGAAGAATTCCAAAGAAACAGTAACCCATAGACACACATGCTTTAGATTTGTGATGATATAATACAACAGTTCAAAGGTTGAAATCCTACCTAAACCCACTGACAAACAAAAAAACCACTAAATGTCAATCTCCCACATGTCCTGAATCAACCGGTATGCCATATGTGTGGGTGCAGACAGAGACATGGCCACCAACTAATTCAAATGGGAAGTATGCACAAGTGCAATTACAAGAAAAAACCAAAATGCTCTGTTATTTGAACAGCAACAGGTTTTCAAAGGAAACAGCCTGAAACTTGAAAATACCCCCCACAAACCATATATTTTTGAATGTACATACTTCAGCTACGTAACAGTGCCATACTTTCACACATGCAGGAAGAATTCCAGATGCAAATCCAAAGAACTCTGTGCTTTTAGAAGATTTTGTAGAAAAATAAAATAAGATGATTCAAAGGTTTGAAACAAATGTCAATTCCACAAGTCCTGAATCAAACGGTATGCCATATGCATGGGTTGTACAAGAGAGACATGGTCACCAACTAACTCATTCATGCACAAGTGGAATTACAAGAAAAAATCAAAGTGCTCTTTAATTTGAATAGTGTACTCTTTTTCAAAGGAAACAGCCCCCTAACCTTGGAAATGCCCCCACAAAATAAAAAAAAAACACTAAATGTCAATCTCCCACATGTACTGAATCAAACGATATAACATATGCGTGGGTGCACAGAGAAATGTGGCCACCAAATAACTCAAAGCGCACAAGTGCAATTACAAGAAAAAAAATCAAAGTACTCTGTAATTTGAACAGCCTACACTTTTTCAAAGAAAAACAGCCTTGAAAGTTGGAAATATCCCACATGAACTTTATATTTTGGAATCTACACACCTTCAGCTATGTAACGGTACCATGCTTTCAAAACATACATAAGAATTCCAGACGCTGTCATCCATAGAACTTAGTGCTTTTAGGAGATTTTTGATAAAATCAAATAAGATGATTTCAACCTTGAAGAAGGTTGAAATACTACCTAAACCCACTTGAAAAGTAAAAAAAACCCGCAATCTCCCACGTGTAGCATGTAAGTAGCAAAGACTTAGAAAAAAAACCTCTTAGTAGTAATCCACGATCGGAACCAGTTGCAGATTACTACTGCACTGGACCACCTGGGAGGAATGGTGGAAGAATAAAGGGAAGCCCAGGATGTCCGATGACGTCACAGGGTTTCCCTTTCGCTGGCGCCTCTGCCAGAATGTAAGTGTCAGAAAGGGGGAAGGGAATCCCTATACAATCACGCATTTTGAGGCTGTTTTAAACCCAATCCCCCATCGGTTTCATTCAAAAATGATGGGGGATCTAGGGGGCAACAACAAATCTTTTTGTTTTAGAGACAGCCACAGACTGTATATATACGTTCTGTGGCAGTTTGAGCCTTTATCCTCAGAACGTATCTATAGTTCTGTGACACTTCAAGGGTTAATATTGACCACAATTAAACAGTCTAGAAAAAACATTTTGATGTTCATATAAAGTCAAACATAGGCCAGTGTGTGGCTAGCATTAAGCCTGGTACCCTGGGGTGACTCTTCCTAGTCTATTAAGTGCAGTCCACATGTACCAATGTTTGAAAAATGAGACAAAAACTATGATTCTGCCTGCCATTTTTCAAAGATGTGGCTACACACAGTTGCCAGCGTTCTCCTATATATAAAGTATAGGGAGATCTTCATGACTGCCACATTTCCTACGACTGTGGCGGCTCTATAATTTTTTTTGGGGGGGGGATGTAAGAATGGATCCCAATGCCAATGGTGAATGTTCGTTGGCGTTAGAAACAATCGTCTACACAGTACAAAACTTTGGGCGATACGGTCGGATCCCAGCTTTAGTCATATTGATGTGATCAGACATGTCTTTTTGGTTTGAAAATCAGCCTGTATGTTTAAGCCATAGTTTAAAGGGCATGTCCCCCCCAAAACTATAATCCCCCAACTACTGGCCCCATCATGTAGTGTAGTTTAATCCTAACTCACATCCCAGCTCCATAAGGTTCTCCTGTAGTTCCCCCCCAAAGTCCCCAAAAACTGCCCACCAGGAGGATATCAGAGTCCATATAGAACTCTGCCTTACTGGCCTGGGGAGAAGTTTGGCATGCGTACTGCAGCCCTTCTCCCCCTCCCTCCCCCTCCCTTTCCCTCCCTCTCCCCCCTTCAGGATTCCCTCCCCTAGAGTAAAACCCTTTATCCATATGATTCCCCCTGTCCCCCCAGCCCCAACTGCTCTATTAACATTTTGAAAGTCCCCAAACTTTACTTACCTTCCCTCTTTCCTCAACGAAATCAACTCCCGGCAGCCTCGTCCGTGATTGGCTGCCGCTCAGCCAATCACAGGCGCGACTGCCGTCCCGCCCCTCTGCTTGCATTTTCTCGCAAGCAGGGGCCGGCAGCGCGGCGGAGGAAAGAGGGGAGGTAAGTAAAGTTTGGGGAACTTTCTAAAAGTATAATAGAGTGGTTGGGGCTGGGGGGACAGGGGGAGTCATATATTAAAAAATCGATTTTAGGGTGGACATACCTTAATTAACATAATGGATGTTTATTTGTGATTATGCAAATATTTAATATATTTTAATGCACACTTTTTAATTACCGTATATACTCGAGTATAAACCAAGGTTTAATATAAACCTGAAAACCTTACCTCGGTTTATACTCGAGTCAAGGTCCTTACCGGCATCAATGTAGATCAAGATTCAAATTTGGCTGCCACATGCTGGCAAGTACAGAAACATGCACAGACACACATATACACACATATATATAATACACAAGCATAAATATCCTGTTAATTATATTCTTATATAGCTATGATGACATAGCTATGTCATCAGTGGTAATCAGTGCTTAGCCATGTCAAATGACAAATATTTTAATTCTTTTATATAGATAGATAGATAGATAATTAGATAGATAGAAAATTACCTTGGAGTATCATAACCGTAATAAAGCAATCAGCTTGCGGCCTTTTTCTTTTCTATAGTTGTGAAACTTTTGCATATTTTACATTCCTTGCATTACCAATATATAGTGGAAAATGAACCCTACTATAAATTATAAGGATATTAAAAGTCACCAAGGAGTTCTCTCTGACCATATGAGCACATGGCTTTGCTACAAGATGACTTCTAATATGCTTATACAGTATTTACAGTAGGGGGACATTACCACAGTATGTGTAGGGTACATTATCCATTTTTAACACACCCCCCCCTCTCATTTAAAGATATTTCTACATTTCATACAGAATTGTGTGTCCTGTTACAACCCCCATCATACTTTTTCTTTAACAGTTTTTGTGGCTCTAAAGCCCCAACACCACCTCTTCTTAGGTTTTGGCACATGTAAGAACCCCTTCTTACATGTTTGGTGCAGCACCACAACCTCCCTCCCTCTATTTCACACTACAGTCCTATGCAGCCCACCAATTATAAGCTGTATCTTAACAGTTACAGTAGGTCAATGTCCGCAGAGGTCTTTGTCATATGTGGTCCCTAACTGCTACCCCCAATTGGACAGAGATTTTATTCAAATTTCCCTATCCTCTTTCACCTTAAAAAATACCAATAACAATTCCAAAAACCTTAACAGCTAGGTAATTAATCATCCCATCTACCATCAGCAATTCCTTCATCCATTCCCCATCCAGCCACTTCACTGGCAGTCCAGTCCATTGGCCTCCCCAGTCCACTTACCAGTCAGTTACCCAGTTAATCAATCCTCTACTTCTGACAGCCAGTCCGCCATTCATTTTTTACTCCTGCCAAACAGTTCACCAGCCATTCAGTGCATGCACCAACCAGCTAGTCATTTTGCCATTTAGTTCATAAGTCAGACAGTCATTAATTGACAGACCAGCCAGGTAGTTCTACTGAAATTTAGTGCCAATAGCCAATCCACCAGCCAACTAGTCTCTTCCAACAGCTTAGCTTCCAACAACTAGTCCTCTTTCCAACAGCTAGCTTCCAACAGTTTACTTGACTCATAACAAGGTGGTGATAAAATTATGGGGGGGGGGGCAGAAATGTAACTTGTATGGGGCCTGGAGAAGTCTGATAGCAGCCATACCACTGTGCGGTTTGTGCTAATGCAGGGGTTCTCCTAGCAGGGGGTTATGGTGGGCAGGAAGCAGTGATCGTGTGACATAACAATCTGTTGCACAATAATAAACGGTAATAGTCTAGTCTATAACTGAGGAAAAGTTTCTATACCATAACTGGAAATATGGATCTGTCCTCCAGAAAACATACTACTTGCTAGGGTTTATTGGACACTGTTAATGCTGGGTACATACCAAAATATATTTTCGACCGACCAACCGTGACGTGTATCGGTCAGTCATCCGGAAACTTTGCATGGTGTGGGTTGGTTTGGGTGGCTGAGACCGAGCTCGTTTGTCCACATCAGACGATTGGGACTATGGGGCCGCATGATTGTTCGTGCGAACTGTCGGCCGTGGGCACTATTGCCGCAACTGACAGTCATTTGTCCTGGCCGAGCGCTCGCTAGTAACAAATGCTTGGTCGGGACAAAAAGTCCCCCCATGTGTACCCAGTCTAACAGAGGGCTGGAAAACTTTTTAAAAATTAAATAATTCTAATCCTAATAATACACAGTAGTTTAGACCTTAATCAGGTTCTCCTGTGCTTTGTTATTACTGTAGGGCGCCAAGTGCAGATTACTATGTTATAGTAATGTAGTAATATATTAACAAACAGAAATATTACAATAAAGGTTTTTTTGAAGTATTATCTTACATCCTTATTAACAATTTTAGAGGTATGAGAGTTAATGTGTAGTCCACCTATAAATGCTATTACAGTAATTCACCCAGAGCCGGTTAAGTCATTTTAACCAAAATGAGGTATATACTGTGTACTGTTGATTCTTTTACAGAAAAGAAATGTAGGCACAAAAATATAGAAATGTCTAGAGCTATGTGCACATTCTGTTACAATTAAAAGCAAATATAAATTTTAAGAAAGCATCTGCGATATGGGGAAGTTTTATGTTAAGAAAATGTTACTTTCTCTGCTTGCATCGGAAAGTCTATTGCCTGAAAATCACAAGCACGGATCACTTCAGCTTTGTTCATCCCCTTTCCTTTATAATCAGACTGAACTGGTTATGTTGGTGTGTTGGAAGTTAAAGGGGCAATATCATGTTTTCCTTTGTAAGTGCAACCACTTTTATTGTTTTGCTTATGGTATTATTTAACATATTTTTTGTGCAAAACAATACCTGTGACACTTGTATTCAATTGGTACCTGGGAGAAGTGGGTTCCTAGTGCAAACCATTGGTTTACTTTAATTTGTTTGACAGTCTTATACTAAAAAAAATATTTTTTCAGACAGTAGTAGTACTACAGTAGTAGCATAGCTGAGATTGCATAAAGACATGTGTCCATCTAGATTAGCATTAAACCCTACACATGATGCCTACCTGCAATAACAACTAATCCAGAGCAAGGCAACATTTTTTTGTAAATATAGGTCCTTGCTTCAAAAGCCATTTGGAGGATTTCCAGATCAACAAGATATTGTATATTAATACAAGTAACATTTAATGTTCTTTTTAAATATACATCAGCCCTCTATCCAATTAACCTGCCAATACCACATATTCTCACAGCTCCATGGTTTTACTGTTCTTACGATAAAAAGCTTTTCCGTGTCTGAAAATGAATAGACTGCTGCAACAGGGAGAATTTGGAGAAAGCTGGAAGACCAGGAAAGAGGATAGCGGATTGCAGTTTTAGTATCTTAAATTACTGGTGGACAGGTGCACAGCTTAATACTACCAAAAGCCACGTAATACACTACTTAAGTGGTACGCCATGGGGAAAAAATAATTCCATTCAACAAATGCGAGGGGTCCCCTCAAAAAAAGACCCCCAAAAAGTGCCTTTTCGGGGGTCTTTTTTTTGAGGGGACTCTTTAATCCCCTCGGTATTTGTGAATAGGTTAAGTATCTTAGTTATGAGTGTCCGGGAAATAAGTAAGATTTTAAAGGTGGGGAAGGTAAGTATAACATTTTGTTGAGGGGCGGAAATGGGAGGGAGGCAGAATATCAGAATGTTTCAATGCCATTTCAAATTAGAAGCCTGCATATCCTTTAATATTAATGCTATTATAAACTCTAATACATTTATGATACATCTCATATATATATCATAACAATTTTCATTTCCTACTGTTTTTCTACTTTATGGTTATGTTACATTAAGGGAAACATAAGGACATCATTTTTTTTCATTTTGGGGATTCTGCAAACTATAAGGTCCTGAACATATACTGCTTGCTGAAAGCATCTTTCACTTTTTGCCAGTTCCTTTTGGCCTTTGTCCCTGAGATTGTGTTTATTTTTGTCCCATTGGAGAATGTGTTTTATATAATTTACCCCTTCCTTATACTGCTAATTTGCTAATTACACACTGGTACCCTGGACACACATGGGACAGCCCAACATCAAATATACTTCACTCAAAATAGCTACCTTGCATATACACGTAGAGATCTTCACAGTATTTAGTGACAAACACAATGCAGTTGCCCAAGTTGCAAACAAAATATACAGTAAATAACACTGACACACTACAAATACTTTTACAAGAACTTCATTAGTACTTCAAAGTCCTTGGGTGCAGTATATTTATGCGAAATCTGTGTATTCCCAACAATTATAAAGGCACACTAGGGATCCCTGTCCTGTTTCAGTTTATTGGGTCTCAATATATTTGATTGTGCTCAACCAATTATATTGACTCGCAAGTAATTTTCACCATTTACATAGTACAAAGCAGAAACTTGACAAAACATGCAAATGGCCATTAGAGAGGAAAGAAACTGGCGAGTTTTGTTTGGACAGCAGGTCCACAGAACATATTGAAAATTATGTCTGATCTGTAGATTTATGATGCCGTTTGAATCAAAACCAGGTTTTGAAACAAACAAACAAAAAAAAAACAATTTCAGTAGAGCCACTAAGACCAGTCTTTTATAAAGTGCAACTCTAATGGCCTAAACTTATTGAGTTCATCACAGCTGTTTGTCTGTAGATGACATAACCATAATGGCTACCATAATCTACCTTCTGTTTATTTTCATAGGCCAGCTGCTTCAGGGGGATTCTTATCTACTTTCCTTCAGTTATGTTTAAAGGTAATTTCATCTGATTTAGGTTTTTTCTTTCTTTATTTTTTTAAGTGTAAACAGGAAGTTCTTGAGGAAGTTCTTCCAAGCAGTTGTCACAATAAACTATAGGTTAACGGATTGATGTGGGCCACACAGGGGCAGGTGTCACAGATTCAATTTTACAGCATATGTGAGTTTTGGCCACTGTTAACTTGAGCTCCCACACATTACGTGTGGTGCCAGGAGACCAGATTTTCTCAACAGAACAATTGTAATCCAATGGGAGCATAGGTTATTCACTTAAACAAACAATTGTCCAAAACAAGGAGCAACTGTTGTCATTAAAATAAAACACTGTATGTGCACGTATGTGCACTTCCAAGCAAAATTCAACGAAAGAGATAGGGCTCAACCTGAGTCTCCTGAGAGCATTTTAAAGGATTTGGATATAGTGGTCCAGATCTATATTACACTAAAATGTATTTACTGTATTTGTAGACTTTAATTCGTTAACATGCTGTATTATATAAAATGGAGTTTTACAGCTTTTAAATGATGCCTTTTTCAAAATGGCAGAAAAAATCTAGCAATCATATAAATACTTCCTTCTTACAAACTGTCAAACTTCCAGATGGTCACTTGCTAAAAATGTTAGGATAAAAATTACATGAGGAGCTGACAGGAATACTTATCCAGTCTTTAGAAGTGTTGTTTTGGTTGCTAGGATTAAGGTTAGCCAACCATGGATGCATACCTGGAGTCAGGTGCAGATCGGGGGAATCATTGTAAGATGAGAAAGTGGCCTAAATGTAAAATACTTCAGTGAAGTTTGCTTGGTGCTTAATACGATATAATATAATATAATATACTGGCCATTTGTTCAGACACATCACATGTGATCCTGAAAATACAATTTTTATACTTGCGGTTATAACTTTACTAAAACTAAAAAAAGGACTCTTATGGGCATATTTATAAAAGTTTGTTAACTTTTCATGGCCGTTTTTCCAGCCATTTTCGCAAAAATCGCGTTTTCTGCGATATATAAATGGGCGGTAAACGGGCTTCTATTTATAAAGCGGCGGTAACTGTTACGCACCGCTAATCTCGGCTGTATTACTTCGCCACCTTGAAGGTGGCGAAAACGGACGAGATTCCCCCCTGGATCGCGGCGGGTGGTCACACCCCCGCCCCGGGAGGCACGCCCACCTCGCCGCGGGTGGTCGCCGCGCACCCCCTCCCCAGCAGCCACTCCAAGCCCCCTGCCCCGTTGATGGCGGGGCGGGGAAGGGCCTGCTGGGCGGGGTGGAGGCACCCTCCAGCGGGGGCCCTGAGAAGGGCCTTGTGGGTCTTCAGGGGTCCCGCAGCTCAAACCGGGTCCCCCCTCCCCGGCCCTATCAGGTCCTTTGCGGCGGGTCCCGCAGCTCGAACTGGGACCCCCTCCCCGGCCCTTGTAAGTGCCCTTGCGGCTCACTGCGGGACCCCAGTGAGCGGCTCTTAAAAGAGCCCTTGGGCGGCAGTGTTCGTCTTCCATTCCACCGCGGACCACCAGCTCCGCTGAGGCCGCCGACCCACGAGAGGTACCCCTGCGGCCGCAGGGGTACCCCGGTGGGCGCCGGCGACCTCAATGAGGCTGATGTTGCCGGCATCTTGATCCGTCGCGACGTCTTCGGGCTGGCGACACCAACCCCACTGAGGTCGCCGATGCAGGTAGGCTCACAGCGCTGCCAGTGAGCCTGCTGGCACCGCCGGCCTCAGCGGAGCCGATGTGCCTGCCGCTTCTTTATTCAGCCATCTACTGTGATGGCATCTGAGTTCCGCGGGGAGTGCAACTCTTTAATAGGTTTGCAAAAAACCCTAATCCGTTTCTGATTGGTCAATTTTTTAATGCTTGGTTTACATGCTTTACATTAACCAATCAGATTTCATCTTCATCGCAATAGATGGTTGAAGAAAGAAACGGTGGCAACATCGGCTCTCCGCTGAGGCCAGCGGTTGCCAGCGGGCTCATTGGCAGCCACGGTGGGCCTGCCTGGCATCGGCGACCTCAGTGGAGTTGGTGTGCCAGCCCGAAGACGTCGCGACAGATAAAGATGCCGGCAACATCGGCCTCGCTGAGGTCGCCGGCGCCCGCCAGGGGTACCCCTTCTCCGCCCTGCCAGCTGTGGGGCAGGGGGCTTGGAGGGGCTGCTGGAGAGGGGGTGCGTGGCGGGTGGTCGCAACCACCTTCTGCGGCCCCTTCCCAGCAGCCCCTCCTAGCCTCCTGCTCCATATGTTCGCTGCGAGCAGGGATGGGGTTGGGAGGGGCTGCTGGGAAGGGGCAGCCGCTGTGGGTGGTGGCCGATGTCGCCGCAGGGGGCGAGGGCAAGGTGGGCTTATGCCCCACCCCTGTAGCGGAGGCACCGGAAGGGGATTTAAGTCCCTTCGCGGTGATATTGTACTTAGCAAATTGCGCAGTATCGCCGCAAAGGACGATTAAACCGCAGGACATCACGGCTGCGAAACTAATAAATACGTTATAAATACGACAATAGCGCTATTTTTGCCGCTGGAATGTGCGGCGGTAGTTTTTGGGCGCTATTTTCGCCCCCTTATAATATGCCCCAAAGAGTAATTTTTTCAGTGTACAATCCTTTAAAGAACTTCTGCTATGTTTGTTTTAAGTATTTTATGGCTTTTTATGCACAATCAGATCCTATTCTAGTTTTGGCTCCTCACTCAATTGGTCAGAATGTTAGTTCACTAACACACTTATAACTCCTACAATCAAGATGCATAGAAAAGATTATGACCAGCATGTCCAAATAAATAATGTCCACCGCACACCAGTCTGTAAGTGATGAGTTTATTATCAACATTTGGTGCTGATATATTCCACTTGTTATAGAATTGTACGAAAAAACCTAAATAAATAATGGAATCTTATTAGTTTGGATTCCACGCTAGCAATGGAAACACGAAAAAAAAAAACCAAAACGCGCTGTGTGTACAGAAGGGGTAATTCTTTACGTGCAAAGCTGGTACAAGCTGACCCAATAGGGAAATATGCCAAAAAGGGCATGTATTATCTCATAAAAAGGGCTGTTACAAATGCCATAACTGTAACGTGTGTAACTCTATCATACAGGGTGACGTTTTCCATCATCCATATAGTGGAAAGAAATATAACATTTTTTTTTATAGGTGCAACACTGTTTTTATAGGTGCAACACTGAATTTTGCGTATATGTGTCCTTGCTCCCTAATCTATATCTATGTGGGGACGATCACTTGCAAATTTAAAGTGAGATTCCAGAAGCATAGGAGTACTATAAAAAGTGCATATGAAGAGATAAAACCAGGGAAAGAGAATGTACCACTTGAAAAAATTTCCCGGTAGCTAAGGGGGAGGTAAGGGGAGGTAACAGGGAGACACTATTGTTATGCAGGGAGGCATACTGGATTCACACGTTAGAAGCTTTAGCCCCAAAAGGATTTAATGCTAATTGGTCACTGGCCTGTTTTCTTAATTATTAAATTCCTGTTTTATGCACTTATCCTTGCTCCATCTTAGACTGAATATTATTGTTTTAACTTTATATATTATTGTTTTAACTTTATATTGTATTTATACTTTGACACCATATTTATTCATACACAATATCTATTGAATTATAATGTATTATAACTATTTAAGCACTATTTTAGCACTTTACTATTTAAGCACTTAACTTATTTTTATCTGCTATTTTGCACTTTCTGCATATGGTCCAATTTTTGAATGGGTATCTATGGTAAATGTTTTTAGCATACCAATAATGTGGATGATAAGTTGTTTTATTGGGGGTGGGACTTGGTGAGGTCACACTCTGGCCTATTTATATGTGTTTATATGTGTTCACTTCCCTATTATGATTGTTGTGTCTTGAAAAAGGTGCTTATATCAGCACCGAAACGTTGATAATATAGTGGATAATGCACCCCCAACTGTAAATTATAAGGATATTAGAAGTAACCGAGGAGTTCCGTGACCATATAAAATTCCAAACCGCAGGCTGAGTACCTTTTATACAGTGCATGAAACTCCAAGGTGACTTCTAATATCCCTTTAATTTACAATTTGGGGTGCATTATTTATTATAATCTACCCCTTTGTGGCTTCTGGTTTCCTTCTCCTCCTGGAACTGTAAGATTATAAGGCTATAATCTTACAGTTCCTCCCATAGAAATCCACTACAGGGGTAGGTTATATACTCATCACTTACAAACTGGTGTTCGTTGGACCTTATTCATTTGATATGAAGCGCCACTTACAGCAGTGGCTACCACTAAGCACCCGGCGTGAAAATTATTGATAAGGTGTGCAGATGTCCTATTCTGGGATTTCACTAACCAGCATGACCATGATAATAGAAATATTTGGGAACAAACAGTCAGCTGTGGACCATCCTTTAAATCCAGGGCAATCTGATCAAATCATTATTTGGAGGACTGATCAAGTGCAAAATAGTGGTGTTACAGATTAATCAACGAATACATTTCTAATGAATCTGCAAGATGGACTGGCAGTGCCAGAAATTTCCCTCATATACAGTACTAAAAGAAAATCTCGGTAGCTTTAGCTGTTGTCACTGGCATTCTTGGTTACAACTAGGACTGTTGTGCACTAAAACTTCTAGATCCTTTATCAGCAGTGAATCAGTTCAGACCTATTTATTGTACTGTATAAGGGGTATGTAGATTTTAAACTCCAAATTAATCACCTTTATCACATTAATTTATCAACAATTTATCTCTTCTGCCATTTTGCTGCCTATTTTGATAAACTGACATACTGTATAAATCTGCCTGCAGCAATTGCACATCAGTAGTTTTCAACAAATAGCATAGTTTAGTATCTTCAATAAAAGCAAAGACTTTGGTTTGAATACCTACTTCTAAATCATTGATAAGTACCTTAAATAGAAAAGAATACAGAACCTTGTGGCACACTACTTAGAATTTTAGTCCACATAGACAAAGCTTCATTAACAAACTACAATGGGTAACATGATCTATCACCAATTCTCTATCTATTGTTTTTTCAAGGCCAAAGTCTTTAGTTTATAAATCAGTAGTTTAAAGGTGTGTATAATGAACAATCCTTGACAGTTTAATAAGATGGAAATATGAATAACAAAAGGAGGAATTCTTTCCATGTCTCTCAAGAGATTAAAATCCACTGAAGCGTTTCTATTTGTGTATTCTTCTGGAGAAGATCATTTTGACTACGCTGTCAAATGAAAGGAGCAGATATAGTATACGTTTAACAAGAAAGTACATCTGAGCATAGAGTGAATTTATTGTCTTGGCAGATTTATAGAGTTGGATATTTATAATCAGTCACATTACTCTTTAATATTCATATACATCTTTTTTAAATTTTAAGAAATGATGCATTAGGATGATAATGCAAATATATTCTAAACACTTGCAATTAAGACCAAAACGTTTCACTGAGTTCAAAATTAATTATCCAACTGACAGAAGATTCTATGTGAGGCTTACATCTAGACATCAGGAATTTATTACTCCAGGCAGAGAGTACAGTTAAAAGTACATACAGATATCACTTGTGCTAAAGTAATATAATATACATAGGAACATTATTATTTTTACACAAATAATATTATTATTATACTTATAATATCTGTAATTTTGTACATTTTCCTTTATGGTAAACAGGCCAAAATTAATGGAGGGGGTTCACAAAAAAATTAATATATTGCTCATATTTGCAAATTATATACCGTATATATTTGAGTATAAACTGAGAAATTTTACCTTTAAAGTCATCCTGAAAGTCTCCCCTTGGTTTATACTCGGGTCTGGGTTGATCTGGAAGCTTGAAGGAGCAGGTAGACAAAATCCCATAGCCCTGGGAAAACAAAACTATACTAAGTAACACACAGAATCCTCTTGATTTTAGTGGGTTAGGTAATTGTTGTACTATGCACTGAGATCAGCCCAGACTTCAAGGGAAAGGGGAAAAAGCAATCAAAGTAACATGATTCAACAAACAGGCTGCACAGAAAGGTATACAGGGCACATCTGTGTATAGGGCTGTGTATGGGACTTTCTATGGGGCTGTGCATTGGACTTTCTATGGGGCTGTGTATGGGACTTTCTATGGGGCTGTGTATGGGACTTTCTATGGGGCTGTGTATGGGACTTTCTATGGGGCTGTGTATGGGACGTTCTATGGGGTTTTCTATGAGAGAAAGTCAACCCTCGATCTATACTCAAGTCACACAGTTTTCCTGGTTTATCAGTTAAAAATAAGTACCTCGGTTTATATTCAGGTCAGTCAAAGCAGGTGTCTCTATGTTTGGATAATAATCTGGCACAATCAGTATTAATAGTATAGTATAAATTTAATATATATTAAATACTGTATATGGTATAAATATTACCATATTAGCTATACACAAAAATCCCATAATTGAATAAAAACAACCAATATGTTTTTTTATTAACATATCTAGAAATTATCCTTCCATATTTTGTCAGTAATATAGGAGACAATGAACGAAGTATAGAACAATTATCGTCGGTTCACCTTGGCTAAAGGGTTACATGGGTTTAAAATTACATTGAGCACTTGCAGCTCTCGGCTCACCCCATAGTGTCTGTTGTTAAGAATGTTTGATTCCATTTACTTTTCGATTTCTTTCACAGCAAATTAGTATAGTATAGTATTTGAGGTTGGATAAAGACATATGTCCATCCAGTCCAACCCATCTAGCAATATCCTAATTTCCTGCCTAAATGTTGATCCAGAGGAAGGCAAAAAAAAAAACCCAGGGGAAAAAAATTCCTTCCTGACTGAAGTGGCAATCGGAAATTTCCCTGGATCAACTCTTCTTTATGAATTAATACCAGTAACTTGCAACATTCCTTGTTTGCAGAAACTCATCCAGCTTTTTATTGAAACTGACCAATGAACTTGCCATAACAACGTCCACTGGAAGACAGTTCCATGGCTTAACCGTTCTCACAGTGAAAAACCCTTTCCGAACTTGAAATGACCTTCCGATGACCTGGCCTGCGTCCAGCGATGTGGAAGGATTCCGCGCGGACCACCCTGTGAACACCGCCCTCTTTGCAGGAGTTAAAGTTAAAGGGTGTCCATTCACCAAAATCTCCAATTTTTTTTTCCCATATAAGGTAGTACCCATCCCCAGAAGCCTTTCCTGCTTTCTTTTGAAAAAATTCCATTCCCTACCTCCTTGCAGCAGTCTCTAGAAGGTCCACTCGTTTTTAGGGGTGTGGCCTTAGCTGTGCAATGAGGAAGTGAGCTGATTACTAAATGAGGCTATTACCATGCGTTTGGTCCGCCCACTTGACCCTGTGCTGTGTTATGTAAACAAACCCTCTCCTGCATTGTCGAATCTGTAGTAAACAGACAATGCTGGCAGAGACAAAGAGGAGAGAGGTCATACATTAAGTGTGCCATGCTACTTTATGTATCTTTCTGTGGCTGGGGAGGGAATCAGGGAGAGTGATTTCTAATTAAAAATAAATATTAAATGTTGCTCTTACCAACACTCGTTTATGTGATTGCTTTCTTTGTGTGTGGAGTGTGTGTGTTGTTTGCCTATGTGTGCTTTGAATGCATGAGGTGGTTTTGAGGTTTTTTTTACTGTAGTAATCTAGCAGACATTTCTTTTGCCTGCATGTATGTGTGAATTATTTTAGTATTTTTGTGGTGTTTTTCACATCTAATTGGTGTGGGGGCTGGGCCTATTAGTTAAATGGATTCAAATGGTTGGGCCTGTGTTGGACCTAAAAAAGAAGTTTCCTGTGAGTGAAACGAACTAGAGTGGGAACGTATAAGTCCCGTCTCTAAAGGACCTTGATCTCAAGGACATAGAAAAAGAAGGACATTTAATCATTTGATGGTTGTATGGGTGTGTGGAAAGTTTGAAAATAAGGATGTTTGTGCTGTGTTAAGGACTGTGTGTGCAGGACTGTGTGGCGACAGTAAGCAGATTAATCTTTCTTTCTTCCAGTTAAAGGGGTGCGGCTGCTTGTATGTACAGTGACTGGCCCACCCCTGACCTCAGTCACATGGTCCCTTGCTAACTGTCCTGAAAAGCATGGCTAGAGGCACTAGTTGGTGTGGCCATCTGTAACAGGTTCCTGCAGTATCTTAGGACTGAACATGTGTAAAGAACATAATGGTCAGTGACCACACTGTGTGATACTGGAGATGCTGGAAATAAAAATAAAACCCATGTTAGAAAAGTAAATTTCCCAAAAACCATATCAACTGAGTAAATCATTAATGTTTTATATTAAGGTGCCTTTCCAACTGAAAGAGTGTTGATCTGGGGCTATAGTTGTCCTTTAAAATAAAATATAAGAGCCAAGCTGATTTACCAACAGCTGTTCCTTGCCTGTTATATTGCCTGTTATAATTTCGCAAATACCAAACACTGTTAATCTTTTTTGAAATGCTTTCCAGTTTTCATGAACTGAGTCAGATGATAATTCATGATAATAAGTCATAAGACGCCTTGCCTTTTACTTTTGTGTTTAAGTCGTGGGTGCATTACTCAATCCTAATGTGTCTGGGATTCTCTTTCACTGTCACTAATAAGGCTGGAATAATGATTTAAGAAAAATCTGATTAAATAACTAGTTTCATATTAAAATTATTACGGGTTGGGGCAAGGGAAGTATGTCACATAAAATTATTCCAACAAGTTTAGCATTTTGAATTGGAAAGCAAGTCGGATGACTGGTGAAATGTCTTCAAAAGTGGCATATTTGAAAACAATGGCTAAATCACTGTTTTGCTATTGCCGCACATTACACAAAGCGATCATTATTTTTGGACGTATATATAAAGCCAATTTTTGCAGCAATGAAGCGCTATAGTTGTATTCTATTTCACAAAGGCACATTAAGTGCCACAAGGAAACTTATAAGTGCCTAGGAGGGGGGTCCCTGTTTCAAGCGGCCCTAAAGCCCCAAGGCACTTGTAAGTGCAACAAGGGCAATTTAAGAGTGCCGGGGGAGGAGGGTCACGGTTTTGAGCTGCAGGGTCCTGCTGTGAAATGGGGAGCCCTTCGCAATGAGAACAGCGTGCTGCACTTCACTTGGTAAATGGAAATGGATGCTTTATAAATAGTCTGATTTTGGCGATAACATTGGCGAAAAATTAACGGACCTTTATAAATATGCCCCTAAAGTCATTTGATCCAACTAAATACAAAGACATTTGACTGTACCTTTGCTTTTTAATTAAATTCTGCCATATATCTAGGCCATATAGTTCACTTGCAGTTGGGGGCACCAATTAAGCTCTTTGCCCCAATCTTCTCTGCAATCCTGCAAAAAAGGAGAGAACTAAACCCAAATTTGTACACTGAAAAAAATCTGAAAATATGCCCTCTAGAAAACATAATAAACTGTAAATTACCACTACAGTAAATGTAACCCCCTGAACAAACTGAATGAAATAATTTTGTATATGTGCAGTGTCTGGCCACCACCCCTGACTCAGTTCCATGCTCCCTTGCCTAATCTGGCCTTGTAAAAGGATCCGCTAGAGGCTACTAGTGGGGTGGACAACTGTAATAGGTTCCTGCAGTATTTAGGACTGAACATGTGTAAAGAACAGAGGCCAGTGACCACAATGTGGATACTGGGAAGTTGGAAATTAAAAACACCAAATTGAATGTATAAAATCCCAACAACCATATCAAAATAAGAGGTCAGCACACATTACTGCTTTCCTAATAAGTTGCTCTTCCTTCTGAAAGATTGTTGTTCTGAAGCTTGTCCTTTAAGTAATGAGGGTCAATGTCCATCAGTAATTTTATTGAAAGGTTTTTGCTCTAAAATCAAGGGTCCAAGCACAGTCAATCACACACAATCATACAGCCAATCCAACTAAATATTGGCCTGGGGTTGACTACGGTAGTCCCAATTCCAACCCTTTCCTTAAAGTACCCAGAAAAAGTACCTAAAAGGTTTACCTTAGTGCCACAGCATGTAGCAAAAAGTTGCAGCTCCCCAACTTCTTGGGTTATTCTCCTTGAATGTCAGTGGGAAACCCCAATTAGGAAAATGTAAAGGCGTGCATTCCAATGTGCGTGCCCTCCCACAGACAGCACATCCACTGGCACGACGACCCAGAGGTGGGCTGCATAGGAGAAGGGGCATACCTTTGATGCTGCCTCACGGTTTCTTTTAGCCCCTGGTCAATGTCAGCCAAATGGAAATCTGGCCATCCAAAAAGTGTTACAAGCAACAGTGAAAGGCTAACAGCAGCCTCAAAAATATACATTTTTAGGTTATTATACAGAATAATAATGTACATTTGTAAATAGCTAATGATGTTTTAAACTTAGAACTACAGTTGTGTTATTTAATTTAGAACTGTAGGTTCTGGAGTTTTAGCTTGAAGGATGAAGGATTAACTCTTCTTTTAGCGAAATAGCATTAAGGAGGTCTGGGTTTAATTAAATATATATGTGGCTCTTTTGCCCAAACTTAAGCAATTAGGTGATTAAGTGAATCTATTTGTGGGGTAGATATGTGCAAGAGATCTTGGAGGAAGGAGGGCCTGGCCGCTAATCGCGGGGTGTGGGTGGGTGATGGGCCCCGCAGGCATGCCCCTGCTACCGCCACCAGCATTGTAACCTATGATGTTGAAAGAAATTTTTCCATTGGATTATTATTGGCTCCTTAAATACATACACGGCATAATTTCGTATATGTGGGCAACGCAACAATGATGTTCAATCTAAAAATAAAGATCGTTCCTGTTTAGACCACCTCGGTTCAAACTCACATCAAATTCTCTCGAAATCTGCTATGAATTGCCAACCTAGATCACATGTGTATGGGCATTAAAGGCCAGAAATAGCGAAAAGGTAATTAAATGGTGGTGAAGTAAATTTCTGAAGATACCGTTCCAGATAGTATTGGCCCACCAAGACATTCCTTCTAAAGAGACATAGCCTGAATAGATCAGTTCCACAAAGTTACAAATATCCTGGTTTCTCACACATTCACACCTTTTTTAATGGTCTTCCATTGACTCATAAATATGTGAATTGTTTAAGCAGCAATCACCGGAATCATTGTGAAATGCTTGTACTTTGTGATCACAGAGGAAATATTCTGGTAGTACAGTGAGAGCCTGTTTATAATAAAGTTTCCTTTACACACTACTATCTGTGACAATCACAAGGAAAGCTTTTTACCCAGGAATTCATGTAAACTGACAATTAGTGGTTATTCAATATAAAATGGTATTAGCGCTTTGAAATATGCAGGAAAAGAATCCGATTATAGAAAAGGAACCATACACTATTACATGTTTCAACTAACAAGCGACCTGGGCCAAACATTTTATGTTGATATTATGCTTTAACCCTTTCAGTGCCAGCAGAATTTAAATTTGTTTGTGCTCAAACTATTTATCTAACGCTGTAGTTGTTCATTCATACCATCAATTGTGTGGGCGCAGCTCTTCGTAGGAATTTCGCACTTTTTGCAGATTTTTCTGAAAATTAACAAAAACCCATTTTGAATGGTAGAAATCATCCAAAACCCCATGGAATGTAAAAAAGGTTACCAATATCAATCTCCTCAAATTTCCTGAATCAAACGTATGCCATATGTGTGGTTACAACATGCAGACAGTGAAAGCAAAAAGCACGAAGTTGAGACAATGCACGATGGCTCAAAAAGCAAAAATATTCAGCCAACTCTGAATTGAACAGTCTGCAGTGTTTCCCCGCAAAAAAACTCCCCACAACATATATTGCTCGATTATACCCACCTTCATATGGTGCTGTAGTTTTTTCATTAATACAATAATGGTGGTGGCCACAGTTCTTATAGAAGTTTGCACTTTTCGCAGATTTCTGAAAAAATTAACAAAAATCAATTTCGAAGGTAGAAATCATGCAAAAACCCATGGAAAGTAAAAAAAAGTTACCAAATTAAATCCCCCAAATGTCCTGAATTAAACGGTAGCCATATGCTGATTACACACACAGACATGGGAAGCCTCTATTCACAAGTGAGCCAATGTGAAGTGGCCCAATAATAGCAACTTTCCAGATCTAAACACCCTCTACTCATAAATACCCCCCAAACTCCATATTTACCACACCTTCAGCTATCAACTGTGTCATTTTTTCATTGATACCATCAATGTGTGTGTGTGCAGATCTCGTAGAATTTTGCTCTTTAGCAGATTTTGGAAAAAAATAAGAAAAAACAGTTTCAAAGTTAAAAATCCTGCCAAACCTAAGTAATAAAAAAAAAAGTTTACAAAATCAATCTCCCAAATGTCCTGAATCCAAACGGTATACTATATGCGTGGATGCACTCAGAGACGTGGCCACCAAATACCTAAATGGGCGCATGCACATGTGCAATTATAAGAAAAAAATCCAAGTGCTCTGTAATTTGAAACAGCCTACACCTTTTCAAAGGAAACAGCTCCGAAACTGGAAATACCCCCCACAAACTATAATTTTTGGAATCTACACATCTTTAGCTACAAACGGTGCTGTACTTTCAAAACATAAATGAAGATTCCAGAAACAGTAACCCAAGAACACCATGCTTTTAGATTTGTGATGATATAAACAACAGTTCAAAGGTTGAAATCCTACCTAAACCCACTTGACAACAAAAAACCCACTAAATGTCAATCTCCCATGTCCGAATCAAACCGGTATGCCATATGTGTGGGGTGCAGGACAGAGACATGGCACCAACTAATTCAAATGGGAAGTATGCACAAGTGCAATTACAAGAAAAAAACCAAACTGCCTGTTATTTGAACAGCATACAGGTTTTCAAAGGAAACAGCCTGAACTTGAAATACCCCCCACAAACCATATATTTTTGGAATGTACATACCTTCAGCTACGTAACAGTGCCATACTTTCACACATGCAGGAAGAACCAGATGCAAATCCAAAGAACTCTGTGCTTTTAGAAGATTTTGTAGTAAAAATAAAATAAGATGATTCAAAGGTTGAAACAAAATGTCAACTCCCACAAGTCCTGAATCAAACGGTATGCCATTGCATGGGTGTACAGAGAGACATGGTCACAACTAACTCATTCATGCACAAGTGGAATACAAGAAAAAATCAAAGTGCTCTTTAATTTGAATAGTGTACTCTTTTTCAAAGGAAACAGCCCCTAACTTGGAAATGCCCCCCACAAATAAAAAAAAACACTAAATGTCAATCTCCCACATGTACTGAATCAAACGATATAACATATGCGTGGGTGCACAGAGAAATGTGGCCACCAAATAACTCAAAGCGCACAAGTGCAATTACAAGAAAAAATCAAAGTACTCTGTAATTTGAACAGCCTACACTTTTTCAAAGAAAACAGCCTTGAAAGTTGGAAATATCCACATGAACTTTATTTTTGGAATCTACACACCTTCAGCATGTAACGGTTACCATGCTTTCAAACATACATAAGAATTCAGACGCTGTATCCATAGAACTTAGTGCTTTTAGGAGATTTTTGATAAAATCAAATAAGATGATTTCAACCTTGAAGAAGGTTGAAATACTACCTAAACCCACTGACAAGTAAAAAAAAACCCGCAATCTCCCACGGTAGCATGTAAGTAGCAAAGACTTAGAAAAAAACCTCTTAGTAGTAATCCACGATCGGAACCAGTTGCAGATTACTACTGCCATGCGACCACCTGGGAGGAACTGGTGGAAGAATAAAGGGAAGCCCAGGATGTCCGATGACGTCACAGGGTTTCCCTTTCCGCTGGCGCCTCTGCCAGAATGTAAGTGTCAGAAAGGGGGAAGGGAATCCCTATACA
This sequence comes from Hymenochirus boettgeri, assembly GCA_019447015.1. NCBI lineage: Eukaryota > Metazoa > Chordata > Amphibia > Anura > Pipidae > Hymenochirus > Hymenochirus boettgeri. The sequence continues at coordinate 214,532,035 of CM033469.1, forward strand.
TCACGCATTTTGAGCTGTTTTAAACCCAATCCCCCATCGGTTTCATTCAAAACTGATGGGGGATCTAGGGGGAGCACACACAATCTTTTTTGTTTAGAGACAGCCACAGACTGTATATATACGTTCTGTGGCAGTTTGAGCCTTTTATCCTCAGAACGTATCTATCGTTCTGTGACACTTCAAGGGTTAAATTGACCACAATTAAACAGTCTAGAAAAAACATTTTGATGTCATATTAAGTCAAACATCAGGCCAGTGTGTGGCTAGCATTAAGCCTGGTACCCTGGGCTGACTCTTCCTAGTCTATTAAGTGCAGTCCACACTGTACCATGTTTGAAAAATGAGACAAAAACTATGATTCTGCCTGCCATTTTTCAAAGATGTGGCTAACACAGTTGCCAGCGTTCTCCCTATATATTAAAGTATAGGGAGATCATTCATGACTGCCACATTTCCTACGACTGTGGCGGCTCATAACTTTTTTTTGGGGGGGGGAGTGAAGAATGGTACCAATGCCAATGGTGAATGTTCGTTGGCGTTAGAAACAATCGTCTTCTACACAGTACAAACTTTGGCGATACGGTCGGATCCCAGCTTTAGTCATATTGATGTGGATCAGACATGTCTTTTTGGTTGAAAATCAGCCTGTATGTTTAAGCCATAGTTTAAAGGGCATGTCCACCCCCAAACTATAATCCCCCCAACTACGGCCCCATCATGTAGTGTAGTTTATCCTTACCTCACATCCCAGCTCCATAAGGTCTCCTGTAGTCCCCCCCCAAAGTCCCCAAAAATGCCCACCAGGAGGATATCAGAGTCCATATAGAACTCTGCCTCTTACCTGCCTCGGGGAGAAGTTGGCATGCGTACTGCAGCCTTCTCCCCCTCCCTCCCCCTCCCTTTCCCTCCTCTCCCCCCTCTCAGGATTCCCTCCCCCTAGCGTAAAACCCTTTATCCATATGATTCCCCCTGTCCCCCCAGCCCCAACTGCTCTATTAACATTCTAGAAAGCTCCCCAAACTTTACTTACCTTCCCTCTTTCCCTCCAACGAAATCAACTCCCGGCAGCCTCGTCCGTGATTGGCGCCGCTCAGCCAATCACAGGCGCGAATGCCGCGTCCCGCCCCTCTGCTTGCATTTTCTCCAAGCAAGAGGGCGGCAGCGCGGCGGAGGAAAGAGGGGAGGTAAGTAAAGTTTGGGGAACTTTCAAAAGTATAAATAGAGTGGTTGGGGCTCTGGGGGGACAGGGGGAAGTCATATATTAAAAAATCGAATTTTAGGGTGGACATACCCTTATTAACATAATGGATGTTTATTTTGTGATTATGCAAATATTTAATATATTTTAATGCACCTTTTTAATTACCTATATACTCGAGTATAAACCAAGGTTTTAATATAACCTGAAACCTTACCTCGGTTTATACTCGAGTCAAGGTCCTTACCGGCCTCAATGTAGATCACAGATTCCAAATTTGGCTGCCACATGCTGTGCAAGTACAGAAACCATGCACAGACACATAAACACACATATATAATACACAAGATAAAATCCTGTTAATTATATTCTTTATATAGCTATGATGACATAGCTATGTCATCAGTGGTAATCAGTGCTTAGCCATGTCAAATGACAAATATTTTATTTCTTTTTATAGATAGATAGATAGAAGTAATTAGATAGATGAAAATGTTACTTGGAGTATCAAACTAGTAAAAGCAATCAGCTTGCGGCCTTTTCTTTTCTATAGTTGTGAAACTCCTGCATATTTTACATTCCTTGATTATCCAATATATAGTGGAAAATGAACCTACTATAAATTATAAGGATATTAAAAGTCACCAAGGAGTTCTCTGACCATATAGAAGCACATGGCTTTGCTACAAGATGACTTATATATGCTTATTACAGTATTTACAGTAGGGGTACATTACCCACAGTATGTGTAGGGTACATTATCCATTTAACACACCCCTTCCTCTCATTTAAAGATATTCTTACCATTTCATACAGAATTGTGTGTCCTGTACAAACCCCTCATACTTTTCTTAACAGGTTTTTGTGGCCTCTAAAGCCCCCAACACCACTCTTCTAGGTTTTGGCACATGTAAGAACCCCTTCTTACAGTTTGGTGCAGCACCAACCTCCTCCTCTATTTTCACACTACAGGCTCTATGCAGCCCACCAATTATAAGCTGTATCTTAACAGTTACAGTAGGTCAATGTCAGCATAGGGTCTTTTGTCATATGTGGTCCCTACTGCTACCCCCAATTGGACAGAGATTTTATTCAAATTTCCCTATCCTCTTTTCACCTTAAAAAATACCAGATAACATCCATAAACACTTAAACAGCAGTTAATTAATCATCCATATCTACCATCAAGCAATTCCTTCATCCATTCCCCTATCAGCCACTTCACTAGCAGTCCAGTCCATTGGCCTCCAGTCCACTTACCAGTCAGTTACCAGTTAATCAATCCTCTACTTCTGACAGCCAGTCCGCCATTCATTTTTTACTCCTGCCAAACAGTTCACCAGCCATTCAGTGCATGCACCAACCAGCTAGTCATTTTGCCATTTAGTTCATAAGTCAGACAGTCATTAAATAGACAGACCCAGCCAGTAGGTAGTTCTACTGAAATTTAGTCCACTAGCCAATCCACCAGCCAACTAGTCCTCTTTCAACAGCTTAGCTTCACAAACAACTAGTCCTCTTTCCAACAGATTAGCTTCCAACAGTTTACTTGACTCATAACAAGGTGGTGATAAAATTATGGGGGGGGGGCAGAAATGTAACTTGTATGGGGCCTGGAGAAGTCTGATAGCAGCCCATACCACCTGTGCAGGTTGTGCTAATGCAGGGGTTCTCCTAGCAGGGGTTATGGGGGCAGGAAGCAGTGATCGTGTGACATAACAATCTGTTGCACAATAATAAACGGTAATGTCTAGTCTATAACTGAGGAAAAGTTTCTATACCATAACTGGAAATATGGAAGTCCTCCAGAAAACATACTACTTGCTAGGGTTTATGGACACGTTAATGCTGGGTACATACCAAAATATATTTTCGACCGACCAACCGTGACGGTTGTATCGGTCAGTCATCCGGAAACTTGCATGGTGTGGGTTGGTTTGGGTGGCTGAGACCGAGCTCGTTTGTCCACATAGACGATGGGACTATGGGGCGCATGATTGTTCGTGGAACTGTCGGCCGTGGGCACTATTGCCGCAAACTGACAGTCATTTGTCCTGGCCGAGCGCTCGCTAGTAACACATGCTTGGTCGGGACAAAAAGTCCCCCCATGTGTACCCAGTCTAACAGAGGGCTGGAAAACTTTTTAAAAATTAAATAACATCCTAATAATACACAGGAGTTTAGACCTTAATCAGGTTCTCTGTGCTTTGTTATTACTGTAGGGCGCCAAGTGCAGATTACTATGTTTATAGTAATGTAGTAATATATTAACAAACAGAAATATTACAATAAGGTTTTTTTTGAAGTATATCTTACATCCTTATTAACAATTTTGAGGTATGAGAGTTAAGTGTAGTCCACCTATAATGCTATTACAGTAATTCACCCAGAGCCGGTTAAGTCATTTTAACCAAAATGAGGTATTACTGTGTACTGTTGATTCTTTTACAGAAAAGAAATGTAGGCACAAAAATATAGAAATGTCTAGAGCTATGTGCACATTCTGTTACAATTAAAGCAAATATAAATTTTAGAAAGCATCTGCGATAGGGGAAGTTTCTATGTAAGAAAATGTTACTTTTCTGCTTGCTCAGAAAGTCTATTGCCTGAAAATCACAAGCACGGATCACTTCAGCTTTGTTCCTCCCTTTCCTTTATAATCAGACTGAACTGGTTATGTTGGTGTGTTGGAAGTTAAAGGGGCATATCATGTTTTCCTTGTAAGTGCAAACCACTTTTTATTGTTTGCTTATGGTATTATTTAACATATTTTTGTGCAAAAACAAATACTGTGACACTTGTATTCATTGGTACCTGGGAGAAGTGGGTTCCTAGTGCAAACCATTGGTTTACTTTAATTTGTTTGACAGTCTTATACTAAAAAAAAATTTTTCAGACGTAGTAGTACTACAGTAGTAGCATAGTGAGATTGCATAAAGACATGTGTCATCTAGATTAGCATTAAACCTACAATGATGCCTACCTGCAATAACAACTAATCCAGAGCAAGGCAAACATTTTTTTGTAAATAAGGTCCTTGCTTCAAAAGCCATTTGGAGGAGTCCAGATCAACAAGATATTGTATATTAATACAAGTAACATTTAATGTTCTTTTTAATAATCAGCCCTCTATCCAAATTAACCTCCATACCACACATATTCTCACAGCTCCATGGTTTTACTGTTCTTACGATAAAAAGCTTTTCCGTGTCTGAAAATGAATAGACTGCTGCAACAGGGAGAATTTGGAGAAAGCTGGAAGACCAGGAAAGAGGAAGCGGATTGCAGTTTTAGTACTTAAATTACTGGTGGACAGGTGCACAGCTTAATACTACCAAAAGCCACGTAATACACTACTTAAGTGGTACGCATGGGGAAAAAATAATCCATTCAACAAATGCCGAGGGGTCCCCTCAAAAAAAGACCCCCAAAAAGTGCCTTTTCGGGGGTCTTTTTTTTGAGGGGACTCTTTAATCCCCTCGGTATTTGTGAATAGGTTAAGTATCTTAGTTTATGAGTGTCCGGGAAATAAGTAAGATTTTAAAGGTGGGGAAGGTAAGTATAACATTTTGTTTGTGAGGGGCGGAAATGGGAGGAGGCAGAATATCAGAATGTTTCAATGCCATTTCAATTAGAAGCCTGCTATCCTTTAATATTAATGCTATTATAAACTCTAATACATTTATGATACATCTCATATATATATCATAACATTTTCATTTCCTACTGTTTTTTCTACTTTATGGTTAGTTACATTAAGGGAAACATAAGGACATCATTTTTTTCATTTTGGGGATTCGCAAAAACTAAGGTCCTGAACATATACTGCTGCTGAAAGCATCTTTCATTTTTGCCAGTTCCTTTTGGCCTTTGTCCCTGAGATTGTGTTTATTTTGTCCCATTGGAGAATGTGTTTATATAATTTACCCCTTCCTTATACTGCTAATTTGCTAATTACACACTGGTACCTGGACACCACATGGGACAGCCCAACATAAATATTACTTCACTCAAAATAGCTACCTTGCATATACACGTAGAATCTTCACAGTATTTAGTGACAAACACAATGCAGTTGCCCAAGTTGCAAACAAAATATACAGTAAATAACACTGACACACTACAAATATTTACAAGAACTCATTAGTACTTCAAAGTCCTTGGGTGCAGTATATTTATGCGAAATCTGTGTATTCCCAACAATTATAAAGGCACACTAGGGATCCCTGTCCTGTTTCAGTTTATTGGGTCTCAATATATTTGATTGTGCTCAACCAATTATATTGACTCGCAAGTAATTTTCACCATTACATAGTACAAAGAAGAAACTTGACAAAACATGCAAATGGCCATAGAGAGGAAAGAAACTGGCGAGGTTTGTTGGACAGCAGGTCCACAGAACATATTGAAAATTATGTCTGATCTGTGATTTATGATGCCGTTTGAATCAAACCAGGTTTTGAAACAAACAAACAAAAAAAAAACAATTTCAGTAGAGCCACTAAGACCAGTCTTTATAAAGTGCAACTCTAATGGCCTAAACTTATTGAGTTCATCACAAGCTGTTTGTCTGTAGATGACATAACCTAATGGCTACCATAATCACCTTCTGTTTATTTATAGGCCAGCTGCTTCAAGGGGGATTCTATCTACTTTCCTTCAGTTAGTTTAAAGGTAATTCATCATGATTAGGTTTTTTTTTCTTTATTTTTTTAGTGTAACGGAAGTTCTGGGAAGTTTTCCAAGCAGTTGTCACAATAAACTATAGGTTAACGGATTGATGTGGGCCACACAGGGGCAGGTGTCACAGATTCAATTTTACAGACATATGTGAGTTTTGGCCACTGTTAACTTGAGCTCCCACACATACGTGTTGGTGCCAGGAGACCAGATTTTCTCAACAGAACAATTGTAATCCAGGGAGCATAGGTTATTCACTTAAACAAACAATTGTCCAAACAAGGAGCAACTGTTGTCATTAAAATAAAACACTTATGTGCACGTATGTGCACTTCCAAGCAAAATTCACGAACGAAGAGATAGGGCTCAACCTGAGTCTCCTGAGAGCATTTAAAGGATTTGGATATAGTGGTCCAGATCTATATTACACTAAAATGTATTTACTGTATTTGTAGACTTTATTCGTACATGCTGTATTATATAAAATGGAGTTTTACAGCTTTTAAATGATGCCTTTTCAAAATGGCAGAAAAAAATCTAGCAATCATATAAATACTCCTTCTTACAAACTGTCAAACTTCCAGATGGGCACTTGCTAAAATGTTGTTAGATAAAATTACATGAGGAGCTGACAGGAATACTTATCCAGTCTTTAGAAGTGTTGTTTTGGTTGCTGGATTAAGGTAGCCAACCATGGATGCATACTGGCAGTCAGGTGCAGATCGGGGGAATCATTGTAGATGAGAAAGTGGCCTAAATGTAAAATACTTCAGTGAAGTTGCTTGGTGCTAATACGATATAATATATATATATACGCCATTATAGTAATACAATACACATGATTATCCTGAAAATTACAATTTTATAACTTGCGGTTATAACTTACTAAAACTAAAAAAAGGACTCTTATGGGCTATTTATAAAGTTTGTTAACTTTCATGGCCGTTTTTCCAGCCATTTTCGCAAAAATCGCGTTTTCTGCGATTATATAAATGGGCGGTAAACGGGCTTCTATTTATAAAGCGGCGGTAACTGTACGCACCGCCAATCTCGGCTGTATACTTCGCCACCTTGAAGGTGGCGAAAACGGACGAGATTCCCCCTGGATCGCGGCGGGTGGTCACCACCCCGCCCCGGGAGGCACGCCCACCTCGCCGTGGGTGGTCGCCGCGCACCCCCTCCCAGCAGCCACTCCAAGCCCCCTGCCCCGTTGATGGCGGGGGCGGGAAGGGCCTGCTGGGCGGGGTGGAGGCACCCTCCAGCGGGGGCCCTGAGAAGGGCCTTGTGGTCTTCAGGGGTCCCGCCAGCTCAAACCGGGTCCCCCTCCCCGGCCCTATCAAGGTCCTTTGCGGCGGGTCCCGCAGCTCGAACTGGGACCCCCTCCCCGGCCCTTGTAAGTGCCCTTGCGGCTCACTGCGGGACCCCAGTGAGCGGCTATAAAGAGCCCTTGGGCGGCGTGTTCTCTTCCATTCCCCGCGGACCACCAGCTCCGCTGAGGCCGCCGACCCACGAGAGGTACCCCTGCGGCCGCACGGGGTACCCCGGTGGGCGCCGGCGACCTCAATGAGGCTGATGTGCCGGCATCTTGATCCGTCGCGACGTCTTCGGGCTGGCGACACCAACCCCACTGAGGTCGCCGATGCAGGTAGGCTCACAGCGCTGCCAGTGAGCTGCTGGCACCGCCGGCCTCAGCGGAGCCGATGTTGCCTGCCGCTTCTTTATTCAGCCATCTACTGTGATGGCATCTGAGTTCCCGGGGAGTGCAATCTTTAATAGGTTTGCAAAAAACCCATCCGTTTCGATTGGTCAATTTTTTAATGCTTGGTTTACATGCTTTACATTAACCAATCAGATTTCATCTTCATCGCAATAGATGGTGAAGAAAGAAACGGTGGCAACATCGGCTCTCCGCTGAGGCCAGCGGTGCCAGCGGGCTCATTGGCAGCACGGTGGGCCTGCCTGGCATCGGCGACCTCAGTGGAGTTGGTGTGCCAGCCCGAAGACGTCGCGACAGATCAAGATGCCGGCAACATCGGCCTCGCTGAGGTCGCCGGCGCCCGCCAGGGTACCCCTTCTCCGCCCTGCCAGTGTGGGGCAGGGGGCTTGGAGGGGCTGCTGGGAGGGGGTGCGTGGGGTGGTCGCAACACCTTTGCGGCCCCTCTCCAGCAGCCCCTCCTAGCCTCCTGCTCCATATGTTCGCTGCGAGCGGGGATGGGGTTGGGAGGGGGGGCTGGGAAGGGGCAGCCGCTGTGGGTGTGGCCGATGTCGCCGCAGGGGGGCGAGGGGCAAGGTGGGCTTATGCCCCACCCTGTAGCGGAGGCACCGGAAGGGGATTTAAGTCCCTTCGCGGTGATATTGTACTTAGCAAATTGCGCAGTATCGCCGCAAAGGAGATTAAACCGCAGGACATCACGGCTGCGAAACTAATAAATACGTTATAAATACGACAATAGCGCTATTTTTGCCGCTGGAATGTGCGGCGGTAGTTTTTGGGCGCTATTTTCGCCCCCTTATAATATGCCCCAAAAGTAATTTTTTCAGTGTACAATTCCTTTAAAGAACTTCTGCTATGTTTGTTTTAAGTATTTTATGGCTTTTATGCACAATCAGATCCTATTCTAGTTTTGGCTCCTCCACTCAATTGGTCAGAATGTTAGTTCACTAACACACTTATAACTCCTACAATCAAGATGCATAGAAAGATTATGACCAGCATGTCCAAATAAATAATGTCCACCGCACACCAGTCTGTAAGTGATGAGTTTATTATCAACATTTGGTGATGATATTCCACTTGTTATAGAATTGTACGAAAAAACCTAAATAAATAATGGAATTTATTAGTTTGGATTCCACGCTAGCAATGAAACACGAAAAAAAAAAAACCAAAACGCGCTGTGTGTACAGAAGGGGTAATTCTTTACGTGCAAAGCTGGTACAAGCTGACCCAATAGGGAAATAGTGCAAAAAGGGCATGTATTATCTCATAAAAGGGCTGTTACAAATGCCATAACTGTAACGTGTGTAACTCTATCCTACAGGGTGACGTTTTCCATATCCTATAGTGGAAAGAAATATAAACATTTTTTTTATGGTGCAACACTGTTTTATAGGTGCAACACTGAATTTGCGTATATGTGTCCTTGCTCCCTAATCTATATCTATTGTGGGGACGATCACTTGCAAATTTAAAGTGAGATTCCAGAAGCATAGGAGTACTATAAAAAGTGCATATGAAGAGATAAAACCAGGGAAAAGAGAATGTACCACTTGAAAAATTTCCCGGTAGCTAAGGGGAGGTAAGGGGAGGTAACGGGAGACACTATTGTTATGCAGGGAGGCATACTGGATTCACACGTTAGAAGCTTTAGCCCCAAAAGGATTTAATGCTAATGGTCACGGCCGGTTTCTTAATATTAAATTCCTGTTTTATGACTTATCCTTGCTCCATCTTAGAATGAATATTATTGTTTAACTTTATATATTATTGTTAACTTTATATTGTATTTATACTTTGACACCATATTTATCATACACATAATCTATTGAATTATAATGTATATAACTATTTAAGCACTATTTTAGCACTTTACTATTTAAGCACTTAACTTATTTTATCTGCATTTTGCACTTTCTGCATATGGTCCAATTTTGAATGGGTATCTATGGAAATGTTTTAGCATACCAATAATGTGGATGATAAGTTGTTTTATTGGGGTGGGACTTGGTGAGGTCACACTTGGCCTATTTATATGTGTTTATATGTGTTCACTTCCTATTATGATTGTTGTGTCTTGAAAAAGGTGCTATATCAGCACCGAAACGTTGATAATATAGTGGATAATGCACCCCAACTGTAAATTATAAGGATATAGAAGTAACCGAGGAGTTCCGTGACCAATATAAAATTCCAAACCGCAGGCTGAGTACCTTTTATACAGTGAGAGAAACTCCAAGGTGACTTCTAATATCCCTTTAATTTACAATTTGGGTGCATTATTTATTATAATCTACCCCTTTGTGGTTCTGGTTTCCTTCTCTCCTGGAACTGTAAGATTATAAGGCTATAATCTTACAGTTCCTCCCATAGAAATCCACTACAGGGGTAGTTTATATCCCATCACTTACAAACTGGTGTTCGTTGGACCTTATTCATTTGATATGAAGCGCCACTTACAGCGTGGCTACCACTAAGCACCCGGCGTGAAAATTATTGATAAGGTGTGCAGATGTCCTATTCTGGGATTTCACTAACCAGCATGACCATGATAATAGAAATATTTGGGAACAAACAGTCAGCTGTGGACCATCCTTTAAATCCAGGGCAATCTGATCAAATCATTATTGGAGGACGATCAAGTGCAAAATAGTGGTGTTACAGATAATCAACAAATACATTCTAATGAATCTGCAAGATGGACTGGCAGTGCCAGAAATTTTCCTCATATACAGTACTAAAAGAAAATCTCGGTAGCTTTAGCTGTTGTCACTGGATTCTTGGTTACAACTAGGACTGTTGTGCACTAAAACTTCTAGATCCTTTATCAGCAGTGAATCAGTTCAGACCTATTTATTGTACTGTATAAGGGGTATGTAGATTTTAAACTCCAAATTAATCACCTTATCAAATTAATTTATCAACAATTTATTCTTCTGCCATTTTGCTGCCTATTTTGATAAACTGACATACTGTATAAAATCTGCCTGCAGCAATGCACATCAGTAGTTTTCAACAAATAGCATAGTTTAGTATCTTCAATAAAAGCAAAGACTTTGGTTTGAATACCTACTTCTAATCATTGATAAGTACCTTAAATAGAAAGATCAATACAGAACCTTGTGGCACACTACTTAGAATTTAGTCCACATAGCAAAAGCTTCATTAACAAACTACATGTGTACATGATATCACCAATTCTCTATCTTGTTTTTTTCAAGGCCAACAGTCTTTAGTTTATAAATCAGTAGTTTTAAAGGTGGTATAATGAACAATCCTTGACAGTTTAATAAGATGGAAATATGAATAACAAAAGGAGGAATTTTTCCATGTCTCTCAAGAGATTAAAATCCACTGAAGCGTTTCTATTTGTTATTCTTGGAGAAGATCATTTTGACTACGCTGTCAAATGAAAGGGCAGATATAGTATACGTTTAACAAGAAAGTACATCTGAGCTAGAGTGAATTTATTGTCTTGGCAGATATAGAGTGGGATATTTATAATCAGTCACATTACTCTTTAATATTCATATACATCTTTTTTAAATTTTAAGAAATGATGCATTAGGATGATAATGCAAATATATTTAAACACTTGCAATTAAGACCAAAACGTTTCACTGAGTTCAAAATTAATTATCCAACTGACAGAAGATTCTATGTGAGGCTTACATCTAGACATCAGGAATTTATACTCCAGGCAGAGGTACAGTTTAAAAGTACATACAGAATCACTTGTGCTAAAGTAATATAATATACATAGGAACATTATTATTTTACACAAATAATATATTATTATACTTATAATATCTGTAATTTTGTACATTTCCTTTATGGTAAACAGGCCAAAATTAATGGAGGGGGTTCACAAAAAAATTATATATTTGCTCATATTTGCAAATTATATACCGTATATATTTGAGTATAAACTGAGAAATTTTACCTTTAAAGTCATCCTGAAAGTCTCCCCTGGTTTATACTCGGGTCTGGGTTGATCTGGAAGCTTGAAGGAGCAGGTAGACAAACCATAGCCCTGGGAAACAAAACTATACTAAGTAACACACAGAATCCTCTTGATTTTAGTGGGTTAGGTAATTGTTGTACTATGCACTGAGATCAGCCCAGACTTCAAGGGAAAGGGAGGGAAAAAGCAATCAAAGTAACATGATTCAACAAACAGGTGCACAGAAAGGTATACAGGGCACATCTGGTGATAGGGCTGTGTATGGGACTTTCTATGGGGCTGTGCATTGGACTTATATGGGCTGGTATGGGACTTTCTATGGGGCTGTGTATGGGACTTTATGGGTTATGGGATTTCTATGGGGCTGTGTATGGGACTTTATGGGGCTGTGCATGGACTTTCTATGGGGCTGTGTATGGGACTTTCTATGGGGCTGTGTATGGGACTTTCTATGGGACTGTGTAAGGGACTTTCTATGGGGTGTATGGGACTTTCTATGGGGCTGTGTATGGGACTTTCTATGGGCTGGTATGGACTTTCTATGGGGCTGTGTATGGGACTTTCTATGGGGCTGTGTATGGGACTTTCTATGGGACTGTGTATGGGACTTTCTATGGGGCTGTGTATTGGACTTTCTAAGGAGCTGTGTATGGGACTTTCTATGGGACTTTCTATGGGGTTTTCTATGAGAGAAAGTCAACCCTCGATCTTAATCAAGTCACACAGTTTTCCTGGTTATCAGTTAATAATAAGTACCTCGTTTTTATTCTCAGTCAAAGCAGGTGTCTCTATGTTTGGATAATAATCTGGCACAATCGTATTAATAGTATAGTATAAATTTAATAATATTAAATACTGTATATGGTATAAATATTACCATATTAGCTATACCAAAATCCCATAATGAATAAAAAACAACCAATATGTTTTTTTATTAACATATCTAGAAATTATCTTCCTATTTTGTCATAATATAGGAGACAATACGAAGTATAGAACAATATCGTCGGTTCACCTTGGCTAAAGGGTTACATGGGTTTAAAATTACATTGAGCACTTGCAGCTCTCGGCTCACCCCATAGTGTCTGTTGTTAAGAATGTTGATTCCATTTACTTTTCGATTTCTTTCACAGCAAATTAGTATAGTATAGTATTGAGGTTGGATAAAGACATATGTCCATCCAGTCCAACCCTCTAGCAATATCCTAATTTCCTGCCTAAATGTTGATCCAGAGGAAGGCAAAAAAAAAAACCCAGGGAAAAAAATTCCTTCCTGACTGAAGTGGCAATCGGAAATTTCCCTGGATCAACTCTTCTTTATGAATTAATACCAGTAACTTGCAACATTCCTTGTTTGCAGAAACTCATCCAGCTTTTTATTGAAAATGACCAATGAACTTGCCATAACAACGTCCACTGGAAGACAGTTCCATGGCTTAACCGTTCTCACAGTGAAAAACCCTTTCCGAACTTGAAATGACCTTCCGGACCTGGCCTGCGTCCAGCGATGTGGAGGTTCCGCGCGGACCACCCTGTGAACACCGCCCTCTTTGCAGGAGTTAATGCTCAGGTAAAAATGTAAATAGAAAGAAACAAAATGGTTTTTACATTTTTGAAATCAGAGGGAACAGAACAAGCGTACATGAAGTATAAAAGCTGTAATATGGAGTGCAAGAAAGTAATTAAACTTGCTAAAGTAGAAAAGGAAATACAGATAGCTGAACAAAGCAAGACAAACCCTAAAATTTTTTTTAAGTTTTTTTTCCTCTGTATACAGTAGAGAATCCTAGTCCTTATTGCAGGGACTGTAATAATATGAAGGGAATAAATGAGAAATATTCACTTTGACTGACAGAGGGTATGGTACGGAATCAATTAGACAAAGTTAATTCAAATAAAGGCCAATTAGACAAAGTTAATATCATTTAAGCCCAAGGACACATCTTTGGATTGTAAGAGAGCTTAGTCCAGTTTTATCTAGACCACTGTTCCTTATCTTGCCAGACTAACTTGCTTGGTTTTTATGAAGAGGAGAGTTAAGGTGCTCATTCACTACTTAAGACACTAGACAGATGTTCAATCTCTCATAAAATAAATGTCAAATCTATTTAGAAATGCCTAGCCCATTCTTTCATACAATCAATTTGAGATCCCAAAATTTAAAGGGTCATCTCAAGGTAAATAGACAGGAGGGGGAAGACACAAACTTTCAAGGGGGAAAGGTAGGATATGAGAGGCTTCTTGAAGAAAAAAAACAAAACCACTATGTATTTACTCTCAACTGTGTGCTACCTTTTATGCTCAATAATTTACCCTATGCCCTACTCTGAGTATATCCCAAAGCGAATCTGTGTCTTCAAAATTATGCTAATGTATAGGAAGTATTGTTTAGATATATCAGTGATGCCCAACCCACGGCCCAGCTGCATTTTTGCACGGCCCGCGTGGGGCCACGAGTGGGCGTGGAAAGGGGTGTGGCATTCCAGGGGCATAACCGGGCGGGGTGGGGGTGAAGCTACTCCCGTGCTCAGTGCTGCAAGTGTCGGCTGGGTTGGGCACCCCTGAGATATATATATAAGTGTGTATAGAAGTTATAGGTGTGGATAACCTTTTTCTTACAGGATCTTCAGAGCTAGGGGTGTGTATAAATCCTTAAACACACCCCTTAAAACCTATGAGTATATATGGTTTGTTGGAGTGTATTATATGTTCAGTACCCCTCCTTTTATATTTTTTTTTATTCAACATAATACATTTTCTGATAACTAATAAGCGGGTAGACGGACTGGAGTGGGGGATTGTGATATACTTTACCTGTGACCAATGCTGGATTTACATCTCAGGAGCCTGTAGGCTCAAAAGCCTGGCACCCTTTACCCTACCCCTAACCTTAGGGCGCACACTCCCCAAACCATGTCTGTTTGTTTTGGAAGAAAATGGACTATAATGTGACAATCTGTGGATTGCAAGAGCCACAGACTGTTTCAATATAAACCTTAAAGATGCATTTAAAACTTGAAGTGTTGCAAATAAAAGAGCCAATATCAAAAAGGTGGACAAAATGACAGGTGCCCCTGCAAGTTTCCACAGGTACCACTAGGCATATGCCTTGTGGGCCTAATGGTAAATCTCTGTTTGTCCCTGCCTGTGATCCAGTTGCAAATGAGAGGGGGGCCCAGCTTCCATGTGTTGTAGGGGCCCAATTTGTAGTAGTTACAGCCCTGTTTCAATTCATTACAGCCCTGGTTCCATCCATTTCTAATCATATGGTGAGAACACAGAGAACTCACCCAGCCAGTATTGCAGATCAGCTTTACATCACTCACTCAAAGCGAAACTCAGACATATAAAAGTCATTAATCGTGTTTCCTGAAATAGATCTGGTAAAGAAAAAAAGAAACATGTTCTATCTTGTGCTTTTTGTTTACTCACTGGGGAGTACAGTAGAATAACTATGACTATTGTAGAGTACTATTATTATGATTGACTATTTAAAAAGCACCAACTTTTTCTGCATAACTAAGTAATGAGGAACAATTAAAGGAAACAATGAAATGAAAAGAAAAAAAAACGGTAAATTAAATATCCAGACAGCGCTGCGGGTGAGAACATAAGGTCAGCAATAATTTACATTATAATGTGTGTTATTTTGGTTGGAATCAAATTGTTCTTTGCATTTCTTTTTGTAAAGCTAAGTCTAAGGGTTCGTTCACACTAGATCAGTTTCTGTCCATTTCCAGACAGAAACATGTGTTGCGGTCCATTTTTTAAACGGATCGGATTGACCTGGTCAGTTTAAAAAAAAGTACTGCTGTATTTCTGCCCGGAAACGGACGCAGTTTGATTAAAAATATAGCAAAAACAAAGCACTAAAAACGGACCAAAACAGACAAAAAACATGGGCTGTCCATTTTGGTCCGTTTTCTTCTGTTTCTAGTGTGAACGTAGCCATTTTCAGGTTTTAACTTTTGTCTAAAAAGTTATGTTACATTTAACCATACAATCTATTCATCTATCGAGACTTTTCAAATATAAGCTGTGTACCATAGTTGCATGAAATGTATTCACACAACGTACATGCAATATAAGTCCTGTATCTCTGTCTGCTAGGCTGTCAAGTACAAATGAAATCTCTCCTTATATGCTTAATGAGCTTTTTATAAGCTTGAGCATGTGCAGAAGAGGCAGAATGGGAATCAGGGGTCAATCATTGGTTGTGATGTCAGCTGTCACAGCCTTGATTGACTGCAAATAGGGAGGAGCCATATTACTTTGCGAGAATTAAGGAAATATTGATCCTTAAATATCTAATTAATAATATATCTATTAATGTGCTGAACATATCAGTTGGGGTTGGGGTCAGGTAACGGACATGTGAACAGTTTTTTGTTTTAAGGGTGGACATAACATTTAATTCCCATTTATAAAAATGTTCAAGGTCTAACAGTGGCCTGTGGATGGGTTGTATTTTTTTAGCTATTAATAGATCTTCCTACACTTCCTTTTCTGTTTCCTGTTCCTACTAGGTTCTTGCTTTTCTTTTAGCCGAAATTCATGTGATTCATATAGTTTATGATACACTTCTCAAATGCATAGATAGATAGATGGAGGGAATGTCAAATAAATAAATCAGTGGAAAAGGTAGTCCTGCTTAAGACAAATATTTTCAGTAAACACTAAATAAGTCAACAGACTATTTTACTCCTGAATAGATATTAATAAAACAGGCAAGTTCCATTCCACCATCGGTTTCGTAGAATTTATTGAAGTTCCAAAAATCCAATTCAAACCCAACTGAATCAGAATTTTTGTACAATGGAATTTTGGAATTGATGACTATGTTTTCAACGTGAGCTTAAAACTTTATCTTCAAACTTTATCTTTATATCAGGTTTGACCAAGCCTCTAGGAAATGTGTACTCCCCCCACAGTGGGTCATGTGTTCAAGTACTGAAAGCTGGAGAGTTAGTCCCAAGAAAGCAAGCGAAAGAGCAGCAGGGACTTCCATCTCATAAAAGGCAGGTACTGATATAAAGATAAAGTTTGAGAATTACGACTCCTAAGAAGGTAAAAATGTTACTAAGGTAAAAAAGGTGAAAAATTAGGACCCAGCAGAATAAAGCAATCCGTGAAGTGGTTGCTGGGATTAAAATAATTTGGCCAAGTTATTGAGCTACTGTAATTGCTTTAATTTATCCAGAGAGAATGGCAGGCTTTTTAAGTCGCGTTACAATGGTAAAGTAAAATGTAAGCAAATTAATTGGATGTGCACTAGGCTTCTAATTTTTGTATGTAATTAATTTGGTCTCTAGTTGCACTCTGCGTGGATGTATACTATCTCATTTCTATATTCTATATATATAATGTTATTACATTCAATAATCAATAGTATCATAGTATCTGCGCTGGTGTTTTTAGTTAATGTTTCTGATCATAAAAAAAGACTTCCAACCATGCCAAGGTAACTTCATATTGAAAGTTCTAACTGTTTATCTTTTTTCTCTTTATCTATTTTTTCTGGGATTTCACCCCCCTGCATGGATGCATTTTCTTTCTAAACATTTGAATATGAAAACATGCTGTTTGGTTGCTCCGACCCGGGTTAGGGGGCCAGAGCGTCTGACCTGCAGCGGCACTCCCCGCAAGGATGCTGGGAGTTGTAGTCCAGCACCTGGCTCCACCCTTCCCTGGGCAAGTTGGGAAGTTCTGGTCACGGATTGGCCACGGCTGGGCTCGCGAGAGCCAGGAGGGTGACGTGAGTGGTGAGGTCAGTGGTGATGTCACCGCTGGTATAAAAGGGGCGGGCCACGAGGCAGCAGGCGCCATTTTGTTGAATTGCTAGCAGGAGGAGGATCTCCCCTCCCTCCCTATATTTATGAGAGGATATTGTTTTATTGTGTAAAAAATGTTGTTGGAGTCACAGCGTCGGGGGCATCCTTGCAGAGGTTATGTTGGAGCCGTTACATGCCCTCTGGGGATCCAGAGGCTTGGCATTTAGCATAGGCTACGGCTAGTTGGGTTTTACATCTAATTAATATGCAAGGATGCATAAATTAAAATTTGGCTAATTAATTGATCACATGATGTTATAATGTTTCAATAAAGCTGTGGCCATTTGTTCACCCAAAGGATTGTTTGTCTGCTTGCTCATTTCCATCAAAAAGGGTAAAAAGGGTTAAGTTATGTTTAAGCAGCGAAGGTATTTCAGCAGCAGGTCATTAGGTTCCAGTGCTTATATCAAAGGCATAAGACATCCAATTAAAGGGCCAGGTTGGAAGTGTTACTACCAATGGAAGCTTGGCCTACATCAGAACATTTCTGGGTCCCTTTTAGTATCATAGTATCTATGCTAGTGCATATAATAGAAACACTGGGGTTTTAGTTACATGTTTCTGATTATAAAAATAAAAAGTCTTTCAACCATGTCAAGGTCTGTGAAAGAGTACATTGTTAAAATCATGCTTGGCTCAATTAGGTAATGCGAAGTCTGTGCAGGATATAAGTGCCTGAGACTGTCTGCACAGCAGTACGTGCCAGACAGATAGATGTATTAAGTGACTGTGCATTAGACATTAAGGGTTGAGTGTCTTTGAGAAAGTCTTTTTGTGAGTGACAGCTTGTGAGAGTGTTAGTGTGAGTGTCTGTGAGAGTGTACGTGAATAAAATAACGTATTATTATTATTATTATAATAATTGTGAATTTATATAGCACCAACATCTTTCGTAGCACTTTACAATTACAAGGATACATACACATCAAGCCTTGCACCGAAGAGCTTACAATCTAAGCACATTTATTTGACACATACAACCTATCAATATGTCTTTATTATTGTGGGGGAAACCGGAGTGCCCGGAGGAAACCCACGCAAGCATGGGGAGAACATACAAACTCCTTGCAGATATGTCCAAGGGTGGATTTGAACTCAGGACTTCAGCGCTGCAAAGCACCAGTGCTAACATATTGTACAAAAAAGTGTGTGAAAGAGAGAGCATATATATATATATATATGTGAAAGGGTATATTTGGGTAAGTGTATGTGCATGGGAGAAAATGTGTAAAAAAAATTAATTAACTTCAGAGTTGTATTATATTCGTTATTGCACTATATTTGGATTGTTAGTGGTGACCAATGAATGAAGCTTTAAGTAGTAGTTGACATAATTAAAGCAAATGTATTTTAAACGAGAAAATCTATAATTGTTATACTATTATACCACTTGATGTGGGAACTTTTTGAAATCCAGGAATAAGCTACATAGGTAGTATAAATTAACATAATTTGCTAATTCTGAGGAAGGCTCTGAATGGTGAAGTGATCCCAGTTCGGTAGGGTTTTAAACTGTGGAACAGAATAATTATAGACTAATTATCAAACTCTAGTTTACATAAGTAGAAACTCATGGTTCAAAGGAAATAACATATGTTAAACCAGCGAAGCTGGTTTGGGGGTTGATCTTTTCTGTTTGTCTACTATGTAAATGTGCAAAGATTTGAATACCCCTGCATGTAAAACAAACCCATCTTAAATTCATGCTAACCTGTCTGTGGCAAGTGCACGTGTATTGAACTGTGTGTGTATTGAGAAATCCCTGACAAAAGTTTTCTTATATACTGAATTTGAAACTTGCAACTTTCAAGCTTCTGGGGAAGTGGCTGTTGCCACAAAACACATCAAGCTGTAGTCTTGCATACTGCCTCTATGCCATTTTTATACATTTTTCAATAAAGTATTCTGTTTTAACCCATGTGTCACCTATTCTCATTCTGAATTGAGAAAGCCAGTCGGATGACTAGCGAAACGTCTTCAAGAACTAAACTTCAAGTCCAGTTGATCTAATTTAATACAACAGATATACCATGACCTGGATGAATGAGAACCTTCACAAAGATGCAGTGGTGGTTGGGAAGAATTATAGTTTCCAGTTATGGTCAATTTAAAATAACCTATTTTTCAGTATAGATGCCCTTTAAGAAAGGTGTGTGTTATATCAGTTTTGTTCACTACCCCGTCATCGTCCGCTCTGTTTTTCGACTTGTTGGTTACTTGGAGTACATTTTCCGATAACTGATAGGCAGATAAGAGGACAGGACTGGAGGGTTTCGTGACACCATTTTTTTGTTGTTGTTATAAAATGGGCCTTAAGGTGGCCATACACTATAACGATAATGGGTAAATCCCTTCAGGGAACAACAGGGTTTACCGATTATCGTCAGTCAGTGTTGGCTGACGAATCGTAGTGCGGTAGTTTGCATTACGGTCAATGGGAAACAACGGAAAATTTCTGTGGGTCAGTATCGCCTCCCCATAGCATGTGTGCTGATGGATACCAATGTGAGCTGTCAGCACACATGTTGTAGCCACCTTAAACTGAATTAAGGGGATTAGGTAATAAAAGGTGCAAATGTTTGTCCTTGCTATTAATCTGCAGCAGCCAATCAGAAGTTATCTAACTGCAGTAACTCATTAAAAAGCTAAATGATTCTTATTGAATACTGAATTAGAATTTCTATTCTTCCATTTCTGTTGCCTATATGGATATATCATATTCCACTTCCTTGTTAAAGTTTTTGTTAAATCATCTCATTCACAAAAACTCAAGGTTAAGATGAAGTTTCCTTACTGGTTTTCACTTTGTTTAATAAAAACAGATTTTTAATGACATCTGGAGAATAGAGATGGACCCAATAAGGTCAATGGGGATAAATAGTTTGAAAAGTTTGGCTAAAATAATCTTAAAATACTGTAGCAATGGGAACTTACTGTACATGACTCTGGGACCTGGGAAATGGTCTGTGTAACACATACAAATATGCAGAACTTAAAATAAAGTCACTTCTTTCACACACATGCTACTTTCGAGCATCCGCATTCCAGAATCGATAATTATCCCAGAAATTCAAGAATCGAGAATCTATCTCTGAATCTCTTATCAAATTATTCTATTGACATCCATTTTAAAAATCATTTGAATTCATACCCCTTGCTATTTCTTGCTGTTAAAGATGGACTAGAAATCGAACCTGAGTTTGAGTCGAACTTGAGTTTTCGAAGGCTACATTCGAGGGTTGGCGAACTATACATTCTAGGGTTAGCAAAAATGATCCGTACATTCGAGGGTTACCGAAAACAAACAATAGATTCGAGGGTTAGCGAACAATACATTCTAGGGTTAGCGAACGACCCGTAAAAAAAGTACAGCCACGAGTCAGGAAAGTCCAAGAAATCCGGGTCCGGAATAGTTCGAGAAGTCCACATTTGTGTGCGTTCTGGGAAGAAGGACCATTAAAGAACCTGAAATGTCATCTCACTAATGTCAACAGCAGGTAGAGATAGCCGAACCTCGGCCATTTCAAATAACCAACTTTGAGTTGGCGAAAACGTTCGAGCTCGTGCCATAGAGGACGGGGGTGTACACCTACCCTGCCGCAGGTGGTCACACCGGCCACCAGAGGGCACTATGGACTACAACGGAGCCCATGTGGCCAACCCTTTTTTTTCTGCCATCAACTACAATGAATTCTGAGCTCCACAGGGTTTGCACCTCTTTATATAGGTTGCTGAAGGACCTAATCAAATTCTGACTGGTCGATTTTTCAATGCTTGCAATCAAATGATTATACAGTAACTAAGCATATTTCAGAAATATGATTGGTTACTATATAATCATGTGATCGCAAGCATTTAAAAATTGATCAACTTTGGATCAAGATGCCGGCAACATCAGTTCTATTGATGTGGCCAGCGCCGGAGGTTTCCCTGGCGGCTGCAGGGACACTGCCCGTTGTTAACAACATCATCGGTTAGATGGAAGAAAGAAGACACGTCCAATGACTCTTCTAAGAGCCAATGGGGGGTCCTGTTTTGAGCTGCAGGACTCCCAACAAAGGCACTTGTCAGTGCCAGGGAGGAGGGTCAAGTTACGGGCTGCGGGACCCCTTAAGCCCCAAAAGGCACTTCCGTCAAGGGCAATTCTGAGTTCCGCAACGGCTGGGGAGGGAGGTCCCGGTTCAAGCGCGACCCCCTAAGCCGCAAAGGGCTCTTCTCAGGACCGCAAGGACCCTTCCAATGGCGGCAAAGACACTTATAAGTGCTGAGAAAGGGGGATCCTGGTTCAAGCTACAGGACCCCCTATGCTCCAAAAGGCACTTCTCAGTGCCCCCGCTGGTGGGTCCCTCCACCCCCCAGTGGGCCCCTCCCAAGGGCGGGGTGGGCGTACCCCCTACCTTCCCCCTCTGGCGGCTGATGTGACCACCCTCGGCACAATCCTTTCCTAGCAGACCCTCCCACCCCCCTGCTCCGTACGCCGGGATTTGAGGCCTTCACCGCGATACTATACTAAGTGCATTGTGCACGATTGCCTTTATAAATATGGCAATAAAAAATATTTTTTCGCTGTGATGTGTGGCAGTAATTTTAAGGCGAAAATAACATCCTTTTATAAATATGCCCCTTTGGGTTTAATACCTTTTCAGGGAGATGCAATATCCTGTGCTTAGAGGAAAAATAAGTGCAAAATCCATGCTAACAATGTAACATCAGGTAAGTGAGCGTTTTCCACTAATTTTTCATTGCCTGGGCCATTTCCAAAGATTTTTGGAAATAGCACAATGCAAGTGATGCAATACATTTAGTGATGATTATTGCACAAATTTTTTGCACCAAAATTAAAGCCTTTTCAATTGTGGCTTTAAAGCTGTGCAAAAGATCGCAACTTACTGCTCGCATTCACACAATGCAATAACATTTGCAAAGTGTTTACTACATTGTTGGTAACAATGTATTTGAAAGGGGTAAAGGAGATCATTTAATAATATGGTACTGCCAGAACTTTCAAATACAGGCCTTTAAATCATTTATAACTTACCCCTGAAGTGGATTACAATGGGATCCAGGAGTTAATAATATCCTTATAATCGTCGCACTACTGCGTAGTAGTGCCCCGATTATAATCCGCTTCTTTCCCTCCCGCCCCCAACCCCTCCATTCTGCACACAGCAAACACTTACGGCCTTTGCTTAGTGCCAGAGTGTTCTCCCCAGCATTGAGTGTTCTTCCCTGCTAGCGTGCGCCCGGCTGGTAATATCCTATGTCAATAAAGTTTTTTATGTAAAAAAAAAAAGCAACTACACAGCGAATAGGAGCCATAAGTTCAAACAAGGCACGGCTGTCAAGCAGAGAGAGAATTTTACAAGGGAAGTCAGAGGTTAGTGTCATAAATCTTGAAACCTCTGCCTTCTGTTATCTTTACTCAGCTTCGCTGTTTTCTATAGGCGGGAGAGGAGGGTGCCGAAAGACTGTACACTTAACTCTTGAGTTTCCTATATACTTTTACTGCTCTGCTGTCACTGTCCTGCAAAGTCTGTCTGTCTGTACTGTATATCTATCTATATGTCTGATAGATAGACAGACACATAGACAGACAGACAATAGATAGATTATAGACAGACAGACTGACATACGTGGGGTTTAGAATGTGTCACACAAGGAAAACTATAGTGCGTCTTAAGTTTCTTTTAAAAACAGTTTAAATAAAAGGTACCAGAGGCAGGGAGGTAGTATTGGTGCTTTTTACCTCCCAATATAATTTCTATGAGGAGCAGCAGGATGAAGAAAACTGCTTCTGCCATTCTTCCTGTATGCTTCAGCACTATCTTAAAGGGCATGTCCACCCTTTATAAAAACTTTTGGGACAAAGCAGGGGATACCCTCCCATCCCCAACCGCTATATTTGTTAATCTAAAATCGTTGACAATCTCTACTTACAACTCCTCGATCCTCCGCTGTTCTGGTCCAGCTCCCCTGCCCGCCGGAACTGCAAGCAGGGGGCCGGACCGGCAGCCGCGGCTGTGATTGGCTGAGAGGCAGCCAATCACAGCCACTGCTGACTTCACTGCAGACAGCGCAGGATCGAGCAGTTGTAAGTAGAGATTGACAATGATTTTAGATTTAATGAATATAGCGGTTGGGGGTGGGAGGGT
The DNA here is from genome assembly GCA_019447015.1 of Hymenochirus boettgeri. NCBI lineage: Eukaryota > Metazoa > Chordata > Amphibia > Anura > Pipidae > Hymenochirus > Hymenochirus boettgeri. Next base: position 214,555,577 of record CM033469.1, read on the forward strand.
ATCCCCTGCTTTGTTCCAAAAGCTTTTAAAGCTACATTACTCCCTGGCATGGAGTGATCGGGAGGGAAGATGGGAGAGGGGGGGAAAAGGCTCAACTGAGCATGCCACATACCTTGATGAGGCTAGCCTAGATACAGGCACAGGAAGAGGCACTGACAGCTCCTACCCAGCAGTTTCCTGCACTTTTAAGAGGCAGAACAGGAGAACCACAAGGAAGCATGGATGTAAGGTAAGGATTTTTTTCTTTTGTACAGTGGGGCCAGTAGTTGGTAAAATTTAGTTTAGGGGTGAGTTTAAAGGGCATGTCCACCCTTCAAAATTTTTTTTGATATAATATTCCCCCTGTCCCCTCAGCCACAACGCGATATTTTTATTATAAGAAGTGCCCCAAACTTTACTTACCTTCCCTCTTCCTTCGCCGCACTGCCAGGCCTCTGCTTGCGAGAGAATGCAAGCGGAGGGGCGGGACCGGCAGTCGCGTATGTAATTGGCTGAGCGGCAGCCAATCACGGACGCGGCTGCCGGGAGTTCAGTGCGGCAGAGCAAAGAGGGAAGGTAAGTAATGTTTGGGGACTTTCTGATAATAAAAATATAGCGGTTGGGGTTGGGGGGACAGGGGGAATATTATATCAAAAGAATTTTACGCTAGGGGGAGGGAATCCTAATTGGGAGGGAGAGGGAGGGAAGGGAGGGGGAGAAGGGCTGCCGTGCGCATGCCAAACTTCTCCGGAGGCAAGACAGGAGGCAGAGCCCTATAGGACTCTGCAGTACTCCGGTGGGCATTTTTTTGGACTTTAGGGGGGGGTAGCAGAGAAACCAGATGGAGCTGGGATGTAAGGTAAGGATAAAACTACACTACACAATGGGGCCAGTAGTGGGGGGGATTATAGTTTTGGGGGTGGACATGCCCTTTAAATATAGTATGGCCCAGGGCCATAACCTGGCAGATGAAAACTGTATGTGCTGTAGCTCCCCAACAATATTGGGAGGTGGGAATAATCAATCCTATTTCCTTGCCCCAGGTGCTTTTCATTTAAAAAGTAAATTTTTACAGTATAGTTGTCCCAAGCCCAGGGGGTTGTCACAATCTGATACAGGGACTGTGGTGTTTACATTACATTACATCTTTAAATGAGAGGGAAGGGGTAGGTTATAATGCATAATGCACCCCCTACTGTAAATTAAAGGGATATTAGAAGTGACCTCAAGCTTATTAGAAGTGATCCTGCAAGCTTAGAGATAGACTTCTAAACAGAGGGTATTCTCTTAAGTTACTGGCATCAGCTTTTGAAAGAGCCCTCAAAAGGCATAGAGTGGATTTAGTTTTTGGTTGCCCGACCCATGAAATTGGTGATCTGAATTCGGTCATGCATTCTTAAGTAAACTCCTCCAAAAAATCCTTTCAGGATTATGTTAGATGTAGACCTAAGGAAAGTGTTGCCCCAGGAGAACAGGTTATTTTTTTCTACTCGCTACAGTAATCAGTACCCCGAGATCATCAAAATTATTCAGAAATATCTACCTGTATTACATGAGGATAATCAGTTAGTACCGGTTTTAAACAATGAAGTAAAGTTTGTAGCGAGGAAAGCCACTTCCTTCCTTCCTTCCTTCTTTCACCAAGCCTTTTTTCCAATAAAAGTGTTACCAACAATAATTGGCTTCAGTACATGGGTACTTTTAAATGTGGGAAAAATAGATGTATCACTTGCAATTTTATTAGTGTTGCTACAGTGTTTATTAGTACCTCTTTAATTAAAACTTTTCATATTAGACAATATATTAATTGTGACTCTCTATGGGTCATATATCTACTTACGTGTTCAAAGTGTTCGATCCAATACGTGGGCTGTACGTCCCATTAGAGAACATGTAAGAATATCAGAACACATAATGACAGGAGTCCAGTGGCCAGACACTTTTCTGACTGTAGTTCAGGAAATTTGTTGTATCTTCAGGTACAGGGTATTCAGCGACTTTTACCCTCAGTGAAGGGGAAATGAGGTAGAAATATGGAATTAGCCTTGAGGAAGGCTGAGGCCAGGTGGATTTTTGTTCTTAATACTAGAATCCCCAACGGTTTGAATAACTCGTTTGATATAACGGGTTTCATAGGTTAGATCTGATGTGTTTTGATCTCATCTGACCTCCCCTGTTTTTGCTTATATATAGCGAGTATAGAGTCGGCTGTTTAGACCATTGACCTGGGATTTTCTTTTTGTGTGTATTATATTAGATTTACTTTACTTAGCCATTTGTTTGTTTAATCTTCAGTTTATTTGTGGATTATTTCTTTCAAATCGTTTGATTTATATAATTTTGTTTTATGTTTTGCTGTCTATGTTCTTATCATACGCCATGATCTTGCCCCTTTTAAGATTGGTAGAGGCGGAGCCCCTGGTTACCTGTGTGTACATAAGTAACCTCCGTCCAACCCTGGAGTCAGAGTGCTTTTCACCTATGATTAAGTGCTTAACCAGCATGAAACGCGTCAGGTTTTGTTTGACTCGTGATATGAATACCTAATAAAGATGAGATGATTTTACCTGGAGAGTCTCTCTGATTCAATATATGGCAGTGTGCATGCTCCATTTCTTCTGGAATAATTTGCTGAACAATTTATCGTATACAGGTTTCAGAAAACTATATAAACTGTAATAACATTTTAATGCAAGGTATACTATGTTAATTATATATAACACCAAATTATGTTTTCGTGGCACGAGACAAATAAAAATGAGTCTGAGGAAAATACTTCACCGGAAGATAAAAGGTAAAGTTAAAAGAACAACAACAAAGAAATAACTCCTAGCCGATCAAGTTTGCAATCAATAAAATTAAATCTAAAATCAATTGGGCATTTTTTAGTTGTCAGGTGTTGATTTCTGGCAGCTTAAATCAAACAGATGAAATCTGCCTAATTTTTTAAATGTGTATGGCCAGCCCAAAATCTAGTATAACATTGTATAAGATATGCAGCTCGAAATGTGTCAATGTGTCAAGGAAGGGCAGGGAGCTCAACCCAGCATGCACTACCACAACTTTGTTTAGAAAACAAGGGACATGTAATGCAAACACAGTGAGAGAGGCCTTCTAAATAACCGATAAGGTGAATACAGGAAATATAAAGAAAGAAATTTCCCTTATACTGAGCATCCCTGCTGAGAACAAACATTTTGATCTTTTCTGAAACTAGTTACAGACCTGCAACCATTCTCTGTCTGTTCATTTACCTATAGACACCTTGTAGCTAGCTTTAAAGTGATTAAGAAGTTTGGGGTGGGGCTTATTATGCAGCTAATGATGCTCTGCCCCAACAGTGGGCATGCTCCAACCTGAGACTTGGGAGATGAGTGGTGCCAATGATTTCACAGTTCACATTGCAGAAGAAACTATGGAATCCTATGATAAGACATACCTCTTCACCGGGTATGTTCACTACTGGACTTGTGCCTGAATACCATAAGAATAAGCTTGTGAAGGTTCTCATTCGTCCAGGTCATGGTATATCTGTTGTATTCAATTAGATCAACTGGACTCAAGTTTAGTTCTTGAAGACGTTTCGCTAGTCATCCGACTGGCTTTCTCAATTAAGAATGACTTGTACAAGAATCTGTGGCAATTAAGTTTCAAGGAGAAACTTGTCTAACAGGACCCTGACCCAGCCAGAAATGGAAGTCCTTCCTAAGGGGTTGAATTTTGCCATCACTCCTAAAGCCATCCCTGTGGTGCATATTATAGCAGCCACAGAAGCCTCAATCCACAATAATATGGTACCACAGAGTGAGGCAGAACAACTTCGCATTAAGGTATCTGCAGCCTTAGCCAGTGTTAAAACTCCTTAATATAACCTGACCACACAGGAAAGAAGAGCCTTAACATCCCTCAAGAAAGATTCCAGTATCACCATTTTACCGGCAGACAAGGGAAGATGCACAGTGGTACTCAACACCTCAGACTACCATGCTAAGGTGACCATGCTCCTGGCCGATAACAACACATATGAGGTGTCTGTTGTATTCAATTAGATCAACTAGACTTGAAGTTTAGTTCTTGAAGACGTTTCGCTAGTCATCTTACTGGCTTTCTTAATTCAGAATGACTTGTACAAGAATCTGTGGCAATTATGTACCCTGGAAAATCCCAATTATCATATCACAGCCAAGTGTTAAGGGCATGATTGGATAGTGGCTAAGAGGTGTTATAGGAACGCCCAGAGTAAGCTGTCAAAACAGCATTCAAATACAGGGATATGTTCGATAAGCAAAAACATGGATGTGCCATGGGATCTCCAGTTTCACTCATTGTGGCCAACCTTTACATGGAGGAGGTAGAAAAACAGGTGCTTAATACCTTTAAGGGCATAGCACCCAGCCACTGGTTCAGACATGTGGATGACACCTGGGTTAAAATCCAGCAGAAGGAAGTACAAGCTTTCACAGAACACATTAACGCAGTAGACCAAAACATCAAAGAGGTACAAAACAACAAACTGGCTTTCTTGGACTGCTTGGTAGAAGTTAAGGAAAATGGTAAACTGGAAGTAGAGGTTTACAGAAAACCAACACACACAGATCAGTATTTGATGTTTGACTCCCACCACCCTTTAGATCACAAGCTAGGTGTCATCAGAACCTTGCAACACAGAGCTGAGAACATCCCCACTAGCACAGAGGCGAAGGCTAAAGAAATGAAACATCTCAGAGGAGCCCTTAAAACTTGTGGATATCCAAACGGGGCCTTTGTTAAAAGAAGTAGAAGGAAAGAAAAGAACACGAATAACAACAGTGAAGGGGAAAGACAGGAGAAAGAACATGGTCATCCCATATGTAGCAGGGGTCTCCAAGAAATTAAGAAGAATTTTCAAAAAACACTGTATCCCTGTCTGCTTTAAACCGAACAACACACTGAGGCAGTAATTGATACATCCGATAGACCCAACACCAAAACACAAGAAAAGCGACATCATATACGCAGTGCAGTTCAGTGAAGCATGTTCTGATTTGTATGTGGGGGAGACAAAACAGCAACTGCATCAACGTATGGCCCAGCACAGAAGAGCCAATTCCTCGAGTCAGGACTCAGCCGTGTACCTGCATCTTAAGGATAAAGGACATACCATTGAAGATTGTAATGTTAACAGGACTGGTTCAAGAGAGGTGTTAAGGAGGCTATTTATATGAAAATAAAGAAACCAAGCCTAAATAGAGGTGGGGGGGTTCGACACCAACTGTCTGCCATGTACAATGCTGTTTTAACACCTTACTCTGGGCGTTCCTATAACACCTCTTAGCCACTATCCAATCATGCCCTTAACACTTGTCTGTGATATGCTAATTGGGATTTTCCAGGGTACATAATTGCCACAGATTCTTGTACAAGTCATTCTGAATTGAGAAAGCCAGTCTGATGACTAGCGAAACGTCTTCAAGAGCTAAACTTCAAGTCCAGTTGATCTAATTGAATACATTTACATTTACTTTCTATTTGTTCTATAATTCTCCCCAACCCCCAGAGTAACTTTATTTTCTTCACTTTCCTCCTCTGTCCTAAAATATAAAAGTTAAAAGAAGTCAAGATTTCAATACACCACTCCTGCTTGAGCTGTCAATCAAATCCCCTAACAGCATATAGTGTGTAGACTTACACAAGTTTTACAGCAAGTCTCCCAGTGACTCCTTCCTGTTCACTAAAATGCTTGGCAAATACTGAGTTAAAAACAGAAGGAAAGGGAAAGAGAAAGAAGCTTTTACCAATTTATTGCCTGTCAAAGGGAGATCAGGCTGCAGTTATAAGGCAGGACTCGAGTCTCTCCTAACTCACGCCTCTCCCACTCCTTATGTAGCAAGTATCTCCAGAACAACGAGACAGACTTACATACAGAGCTTTTTATTTGTTTTTTTGTTTTGACGTGTAGGAGGATTAATGCGCATGAGCGGCTTTTTTCACAGGCTTGGTTTACAGCCAGATTATATATACCGGGGAATAACCAGAGAGGTGAGGGGGAGTGGAGAGCTCTGCAGTAAATCAGACTGTGTGCAAACACAGAGGCAAAAAAGAAGGTGGGAATAAGGCAGCATACATCAACCTTTTTTATGCCTGGGTTGGAGCAATGTATACATTTCATTATAAATGCCCTTTAAACTCCATAAAACTGCCTAGCGGCCAGGGCCGCCTCTCTAATGAGGCACGGTGAAGTACATTACAGAGCAGCACTCTGTAGGGAGGCAGCAGTTTTGATACCACATCATGTGCCTGGGGCACATGATTTTTCTATGTGCCTGAAACCCAGATACCAGGGCCCTCCAAAAATGCTGTTAAAAACACATAAAAAACACATTTTCAGGAGGTACTGTCACTTTAAATAGCAGGGACAGCACAACTGAATGCAACTATGACTCCTCTCCCTCCCTTCTGACTGGCAATTCATTTCATCAAAATCAATGTTTGTCAGCCCGGCAGATCAAAAATCAATGTTGGGCATCATTTACCAGTCACTGGGAACCTAATACCAGTCACTGTGGGCATCATTTACCAGTCATTGTCGGAATTATTTACCAGTCATGTGTATTAAGCCCCTCCGACTTGTGCAAAAACGACACCCACTTCCAGACGAAGCATCACCTACTTTCAATTATAAAACCACACCCCTTCAGGCAGTACGGTGAGGGGGGGGCAGCATTTGGATTTTTTTTCACGTGCCAAAAAGTCTAGAGACGGCCCTGCTAGTGTTTCTGTGTAAATGTGCCTGATACAATGCTACATGCTACTGGTATTGATACATATAGTTGGTATTGATCCAGGGATGAGGGATATTTCCGATTATAGGACATTTTTTGCCTTCCAGTGGATAAACTGTTAGGCAGGAAATGTGGGTATTGCCTCAAACACTTCATTATACTATACTACACTATACTTGACTAAGTCTGGTGGTGGTGTCTATCTTTACTGAAGAAATTACTTGTTTTCACTTCTTCAGAAATGAAATACCAAACTAATTGGCACGGTAAAGTTACTACTGTTCTGTTTTTTGCTAAGCTTTTGCCAAACTGGAACTGTTGTTGAGCTGTGAATGTTTTAAGAGTTATCATAAAAGTGGCAGTGGGCAAATCTATCTGATGAAACAGCCCACAGGCCAATGAACTCTGTCAGTCTAATCTATCTGGCAACATATATAGCCATCATATATATTTACAAGTGGGTTCCCAAACAGGCCATATACAGAGTCTGTAATCAAAGAAGTTGAACAAAGTAGCTAAAGAGAAAGATATGACTTACCCAAACCCCTGCTGGAAAGCTATAAATACTTTTAGTGCAATGAACCAAGAGATAGAGTTTGATCATAATTCCATGCTTATGAGAAAGGCTGGTGTGAAAGACAATATAATCACCACATTTAAATGAACCTTTTCTTAAGGAATCTTGACTTTTGTTGATAAGTTGATAACATGATATAATTATAAAATGTATAGATTGTTTCTGTGTAGACCAAAGCAAAATAGTTATATTTGAAAGTAGAAAAAACTTCTAAAAAGATATTTACCAAGCATAGAAACACTGAAGGTGAATAGAAAAGCAATGACATATGTTTTCCATTTTTATTTTAACATAAGAAGATTTTAAGCCAGGACTTCTATTAAAATGTAACAGCTGTAAAGTACCCTCTTCAAATATGCACATTAGATAGTGCCAAATACCTCAAGCATGTTAAGTATTAATATACAAAATATTCAGAGATCATTGGCAACATTTCTCAAAAGTAAAAACAGTAACTATACATGGCTTGCCTTGACACCACCGATATACAAAACTATGCACCAATGACTGCTCCATGAGCATTGTTGTACATTAAAGTAAAGTAACCACAAGTTATTTTGTTAATGGGTAATATGGGAGGTAAAGGAGCTATGTCTTACCTCCCGTTCTTCAATAAAACCTGCAGGAGTTGGGAACGAAGGGAAGGAACTTACCTGGTCTTGCGCTCCTTTACTGTTCTTCTGACAGGTCCTGATGGGGTTCTTACTGTATGCGCCTGCGCAGATGCGCTGCGCAGGCATGTACAGTGGGAATTCCTTTGAGACTTGTCAAAAGAACAGCAAAACCAAATAATAGTGATGTACTGTGGGTTCTAATAGAACCCAGTTTCGAATCGAATCCGAGGGTTTCGAAGTCCCGCCGAAACTTTCGGAACTCCCGCAATTTACGAAACACAAATTTTCCGAGTTTTAGAAAATTCGATAATTATTGAAATCGAAAGTAGATAATTATTGAAATCGAAAGTAGATGATTATCGATATCGAAAGTAGATGATTATCGAAAGTAGATGATTATCGAAAATGAAAATTAGTAGAAAAAGTTTGTAATATCGGTAACCCTTGAAAGTAGCGTTCGATTTCGGTAACCCTCGAATGTACAAGCTGATTTTGGTAACCCTCGAATTTGTAATATCGGTAGCCCTCGAAAGTAGCATTCGATTTCGGTAACCCTCGAATGTACAAGCCATTTTTGATTACCCTCAAATTTGTAATATCGTTAACCCTTGAAAGTAGCGTTCGTTTTCGGTAACCCTCGAATTTGTAATATCGGTAACCCTCGAAAGTAGAGTTCGATTTCGGTAACCCTTGAAAATAGAATTCGGAAGCTCGAGTTTTGGTTATATTTACGGGTTCCCCAGACCATTCCCCAGGTCCCTGTGTTATTTACAGTAACCTACTATTACTATTTCATCCTTAAAATCGATAAAAACGTTCAAATTTTTTTCTCCCATAGACTTCTGTTGGTCCGTTTTAGAATTTTCAAATTTACAGTTAAATTCGAAAATTCGAAAATGGGACGAAACTCATCAGTTTCGAACATCTCTAATAGTGAACAGTCTTTTTAAATAACATTCTACATTCTAAATGCAAGAAATGTTAAATTGATATACTATATACTGTATCTTATAGAAGTTAATGATATTTTACCTAATTTATTATATTAGTTCTCTCTAGTGGTCTGTTAGTATGGTAAGATATCAATATTTGTTCTATTGCCGCCACCTTACTTGCTTAATCACATTGCATTCTGGGATCTCAGGCTACATTTTACAGACCATGCTGTGGGACAAACTATTCTCATATCACAGTCTCCTTTAGAAAAGCATCACTGGTAAGATATAGTACAGTAATATCAATTAATCCAGCTAATATGTTTTAGTTAGAAGAAGCATAGTGACACTGTTAGTATATATCTTTAGCATGTATTTGCCAAGTTTGTCTGCTTCATTGCGTAGCTGATATGTTATGTGATATTTGCTAATCTTTAAAGTATATTATTGCCTGCACTAAAAGCAGGTCACTTTGTTTGTTCTTCAGTTTCACCTCTTATTTCTACAATAAATGCTATAGACTTCAGCTACAGTATTATTTATTTGACGATAAGAAGGTTTATCTGCATGTCTAACTGCACACCAGCCAAGTCAGAGTGTTTTGTTAGTTTTTTTTGAATGGTTGATTTCTGTTCTGTAGTTTCACTTTATTATTTTATGGGTGTTCAAGGACTAATTTTTTTATATTCTTGTTATTTCGCACATAATGGAAAAAGAGCTGGGGAAGTCCAAATCTTTAGATCTGCACTCACAACCAGCTTATTCACACCTGACCTACAATGCAACCTGCATTGTGACTGTGACCCCTATACCCAACATCCCTGCTTAAATCTGTTTCCTTCCTCACTGCGGTGCTACTAGCACCACAACCAGCACTCAACAAGCGACCTGATGAAAAGCCTAAGATTCCAACCCACAAAACTTAAAATACCAATGGGGAAAATTCATGAAATAGGCACACACTAAACATACCTACAATGCACCCGTGATTTACAACATTTAATGCATCGATAAAGTGTGCATTCTTAAAGCTAAGCAAACATGGTCCCGCAAAACTTCAAGTTTCAAGCTTTTCATTTTCACACAGCCTCTCCAGGTAGCATGCTAAAGTAACATCAACCCCTTATTTTATCAGTCGGTGGCCATTTCTGAATCTCTCTATATAAATTATCATAAAAGAGCCAATTCTTTGGGTCAGGACTAAGATGTGTACCTGCATCTTAAGGAAAAAGGACATACTTTTGATGATTGTAATGTCAATCACTTGGCCAAGGGACAGGATTGGTTCAAAAGAGGTGTCAAGGAGGCCATTTATGTCAGATTAAAGAAACCAAGCCTGAATAAAGGTGAGGGTGGATAATTTAAGGACAACTCCACCCTCATAAGAACATTTTTTAGAAAGAAAAAAATATGTTGATATATCATACATTGTCCTATGAATTCATTACTGTATGCCTGCTATGCCTCTGGATGCCTTGAGGAAACTGAGCAATTTAGAAACCTAAATTGTCAGACTTATATATTTCAGATTTCAAACTATTACCGTTTAAGGTTTTGGGGGGTGATTTACCTGTATGTAAGTTTTCATTTCAGAGCTGGACTTGCCCTTTAAAGGGACAGTTCAGTGGAAATGATCAATATTTGTTAAATTGTTAGTTTGTGTAATGCTTTCTTAGTTATTTTACATATTCTCTCCCATTTTGAAAAATCAGTTGATTTCATACCCTTTGCTGTTTCCTGCTGTTGACATTAGTGAGCTGACATTTCAGGTTCTAATGGTCCTTCTTCTTCCCAGGATCCACCACTTCCCTGGAATGTTCCTAACCGTAAATTTTACTGATTGGCTGTTGGATGGGTCAAAGATGCTCAGATCTCTACTGAGCACCTGAATCAAACCAGGCGCTGGGTCACGGGCAAGACCATAACGGTCTCTACTAGGGGTCCTGAAAACAGGAAGTCAGTATTTTGGAAGCATTTATTTATACACAGACAAAATGCTGAATTGGCAGATTAAGGTCATTGGGATGAAAAAAATACTGCTCTTTTTTCTGAAAAGCATATGTATTTGCACTGAACTTCCCTTTAAACCTGTAACCACGTGGGCTTCTAAATGTAGTCCTTTAGACTGCTGAGCCACCACAGATGGTACAAAGAATATAATAGATTACTTGATTTTATTATGGCACTGTTTTGTTACTGTTAGTGAAAACATGTATCTGAAATCACTGAGGTGATCTGTTGCTTAATACTGTGGTATTAAGAGGTGGTCTCCTTTTGTTCCAACTGTTCTCAGTGCAGCATACCTTGTTTCATCTAAGGTCAGAAGGCACATCAAAATAAAAAGATAAGATGAGGAAAGTGTCATTACGCCCAAACAATAAATACATTTTTAAAGAAGTTTTATCCTTGTAGTATGCCTAAATCTTGTTACAAGTGATTGAATAATTATCCTCATTCTATACAAAATGAGATCTTTTTTTTGGGGGGGGGGGGGATACAAATGATGAGCGCTCTTGGGTACCTATGCTTTACAGCAGAACAGAAAAGAATATTCTGACAGAGAGGATAAATACTATTAGGGATGTTAATTTAATACATTTACACATTAAAAATATCCTCTTGGAGCAGATTAAAGCCTTTACTAATCTAAAACTATTGAATCTGCACTCTGGCTCAGTGCTCACAGTTTATTATGTGTATTTCTAACATATAACAACTAGCAGTGTGCACCATTTATATTTCCTTACACAACTATGAATACAATGTGAGCTTTGTCCACGCCTTTGTGATTTTAATACAATTAAGAGTGTTTCAATAAGATAACAATAGGAAGAAGATGAAACACAAAGCACTGTACATTGCATGATTTCTGAGATACATTACAGGATATGAGTTGAAGTGAACATGAACACAATGTACTGTATGGAAAGAATGACAGAGTCTGAATTCTTTGTATAGAATTTGTATATAATTATTTAGGAGCAATATCAGACAGTGGTATTATTCCTTATAGAACAAGGAGAACAAATGCCTAATAATAAATCAAGTTTGGGAAATTCAATGTTATGAGGATTTAGAAAGATAACTTATAGGTAATGAGCACCCTCTTAACTGGAGGGCTAACCTAACAGTGTCTGCTGAACTGGAGGGCTGACCGAACAGTGTCTGCTGAACTGGAGGGCTGACCTAACAGTGTCTGCAGAACTGGAGGGCTGATTTAACAGTGTCTGCTGAACTGAACTGTTCAGTATCCACTGTTAGGTCAGCCCTCCAGTTCAACAGACTGTTTGTTAACCGTTGTCAGCCTATGTAGAAAAGGCTAAGTTAAGATTTGTGTGAACTTTTGCGCAAATCTTAACGCCTTTTCTATGGAGGTGTACAGCAAGTGTCTTACCTAACTGGGATCCTGCGATGCAGTAAGTCTCACAAAAGAGTTTACAGTTTTACAGGATTGCGGTCGGTAGCGGGATTTTCTATACTTACAGGGAGATGCAATATCCTGTGCTAACGAGAAAATAAGCACTAAAATCATGCTAACCTGTTAGTGAAGGTTTAGCACTGCCTGCAAAGGGTTGCAATAAATTTTGCGCCGTTTTTTGCACTACAATTAACGCCTCTTCAATGGTGCCTTTAGAATATCCGCAAAAGGTCGCAACTTACCGCTAGCGTTTTTGCAATGTGTTAATGGTCGCAAAGTGGTTAATACGGAAACGAGTGCACGTAGGTTGCGATAGCAAAATATATTGCATCTCTCCGATATCGGCCCGTTAAAGCTTTCTTGCTTCTTATAGGAAAATTATCACTTTTTAATAACCGGGCAAGACAAAGAGACCTGTTGTGAGAAGAAGATGAAAGCACTTTACTCCTCCCTTCAGGAACTAGGATATTGTTCTGTGGAATTTTACGAATACTGTAGGTAAGTATAGGAATAATCAGTGCATCCTTTGCTTTAACATTGCAAGCTGATAAGGAACTTAGCTTAGCTATGTATCATTCGTACTTTGCAAATGCTCTAAAGTGCACAAAGACTTTTCAACTACACAATGAAAACAAAGCAAATCATAGGACGCTAGCACCTTAAGAAGTAGTTAAAGGGTATGTCCAGCAAAAAAGTAAGTATGTTTCTAAATGATTTACTGAAGAACAGAGATAAATGCACTGTCTCTTACCTCCCGTTCTTCAGTAAATCTTCCAGGAGAGGAGAGAGACACTTACCCGCGACCCACTCCAGAGCCGAATCCCCTTGCCCCAGGCACGTCCTCGCTCCTCGCACGTTGCACATGCGCGCACAGTGTAAAAACTGGAGATGCATCGGAGGCGTCGGGGATTTCGGCGCTGGGCGGGTCCGCGGTAATGTCTCCTCCTCTCCTGGAAGATTTACTGAAGAACGAGAGGTAAGAGATAGTGCATTTCCCTCCTGTTCTTTAGTAAATCATTTAGAAACATACTTACATACTTTTTTGCTGGACATACCTTTAATTTCGCGTTGAAAGAGCTAAAATCTTACAATTAATTTGGATTAAAGAGACAAATTACTGTTCTTTCTATTTCTTCTTCTTCTGCTTTTTTGGACTGTATCTCCTCCCACAGTTTTTGAGCTAGAGACATGAGATTTGGTACAGACGTGCGGGGCATATAGGAGAAGTTTGCTATTACCTAGCTAAGGAATTTGCAGAAGCATTACTGCGTTATCGCCGAATTTCGGGACATTTTTTCCCATAGACTATGATGGTAACAATCCTCAAATGTGGATATTTCAAAACAGTTTGCTTCATGGTCATAAACACAAACATTGATACCCCTAACCCCTCACACAGACACAGGTACACCCACCTACTGACCTACCTTTCAATTCCCATTGCCATACTTAAAGGGTAACTTAAGTCAAAAAACTAATTTTGATCAATCACCAATAAAAGTTAGTTATATGGTCATACATGCAAAAACACATACCCCCAGCCTCACACAGGTACACACACCTATTGACCTACCCTTCTATTCCTGTGTGGCAGCCATACATAAAGGGTTAATAAAGTCAAGAAACTATTTTTGATATATCCTCAATAAATACCCACTCAACCAGGCCCAAGTACATACACCTCCTTCTGACCTACCCTTCCATTTCTGTGGCAGCCATAGTTAGAGGGTAACTATAATCAAAAAACAAATTAAATCATTAAAAAGTTTTTTTTAACCCACATACTGACACAGGTACACACACATACTGATCTACCCCTGATTACTGTTAGTGACTAAAGTCCAATCATCAAAAAAGTGTGTTTTTTTTAACCCCCAACCCGATACAAGTACACACACCTACTTATCTACTTATCCATTTCTTTGGCAGCCATACTTAAGCAAGGTTTCTGTGGTAGCTGATGACACAAAACTTTGTCGACCATTTGAAGCTTCAGAGGATGTGCAATTGTTGCAGGTGGATCTAGATAGATTGTCACATTGGGCTGCTAAGTGGCAGATGAGATTCAATGTTGAGAAATGTAAGGTGATGCATTTTGGACTTAAAAATTCTTGTGCTGCTTATACTATAAATGGCTCAGTGTTAAGTGAATCCCTGTTGGAAAAGGATCTTTGAATTTTAGCAAGCAGTGCCAGGTGGCAACAGCTAGAGCCAGCATGATATTGTCTTGTATAAAGATAGGTATGGATTCAAGGGAGAAGAATGTTATTCTCCAACTTTACAAAGCATTGGAATATACAGTGCAATTTTGGAATCCTGGGTACAAAGAGGACATCTTTGAAATGGAAAGGGTTCAGAGAAGGACAACTAAATTAATAAGGGGATTGGGAGATCTTGAATTTAAAGGGCATGTCCACCCTTTATAAAAACTTTTGTGACAATGCAGGGGATACCCTCCCACCCCCAACCGCTATATTCATTACTCTAAAATTGTTGTCAATCACTACTTACACCTCCTCGATCCTGCACTGTTCTGGTCCAGCTCCCCTGCCCGCCGGAACTGCAAGCAGGGGGCCGGACCGGCAGCCGCAGCTGTGATTGGCTGAGAGGCAGTGACTTCACTGTAGACAGCGCAGGATCGAGGAGGTGTAAGTAGAGATTGACAACGATTTTAGAGCAATGAATATAGTGGTTGGGGGTGGGAGGGTATCCCCTTCATTGTCACAAAAGCTTTTATAGCTACATTACTTCCTGGCATGGAGTGATCGGGAGGGAAGGAGGGAGAGGTGGGAAAGGGCTCTCTTTAAAGAGAGATTGGATTAGTTACAACTATGTACGCTAGAGAAAAGGCACTTGAATGGGGATATGATTACTGTGTATAACTACATTAGCGGGCCATACAATAAACTATTTGGGGCATTGTTCACCAATAGAACATGTCAGAGGACACGCGGAAATCCCTTAAGACTTTTCAGAAAAGAAGTTTACTCTTCAGTGTCTTCCAGTGGCGTGGTGATGGCAGGTTCATTTGACAGTTTCAAAAAAAAGCTGGATGATTTCTGCAAACAAGGAATGTTGCAATTTACTGGTATTGATATATAAAGTATCAATAATCAAACAATTTTGTTTTTTAACCCCCAACCTGACCCACTCAAATAAAAACCCAGGTACACACCTACAGACCCACCATTCCATTTCCATGGCAGCCATACTTAAAGGGTATCTATAGTCTAAAAAACAAATTTGACTAATCATCAAAAAAGTTTGTTTTTTAACCCCCTAACCTGACCCAGGTACACACACCTACTGACCTACCCTTCCATTTCCATGGCAGCATACTTAAAGAGTAACTAAAGTCTAAAAAACTCATTTTAACCAATCATCAAAAAGTTAATTTTTTAAATTCCCAACCTGACACAGGTAAAAACACCTACTGACCTATGCCTCCATTACTGTGGCAGCCATACTTTAAGGGTAACTAAAGTCAAAAAAACTAATTTTGACCACTCATCAAAAAAGTTTGTTTTTTTAACCCCTAACCGGACACAGGTACACACACCTGCTGGCCTACCCTTCCATTTTCGTGGCAGCCACACTTAAAGGGTAACTAAAGTAAAAAAACTAATTTTGACCAATAACCAAAAAGTTAGTTTTTTTTAACCCCAACCTAACACAGGTATAAACACCTACTGACCTACCCCTCCATTACTGTGGCAGCCATATTTAAAGGGTAATTACATTTAAAAAAAATTGATCAGAATTCAAAAAAGGTTGTTTTTGTAACTTCCAACCTGACCCAGGTACACACACCTACTGACCTACCCTTCCATTTCCATGACAGCATACTTAAAGGGTAACTATAGTCAAAAAACTAATTTTGACCAATAATCCCAACCTGACACAGGTACACAGCCATTCTTGAACGGTAACTATAGTCAACAAAAAATTTTGATCAATAATCAAAAAGATTTATTTTTTTAACTTCCAACCTGACACAGGTACACACACCAACTGAGCTACCCACTGCTTGCATGGGCACTCTGCTTTCCCCCACAATGATAAAGACATACTGAAGATTGTAAGTGTTAAATGTGCTGAGATTGCTCTTTGGGGCAGGGCCTGATGTGAATGTATACATGTAACTGTAAAGCTCTACGGAAGATATTGGAGCTATATACATCCACAATAATAATTTGTACAATAAGCAAGTGACCTATCAGCTCTAAAGAAAGCCCAGCCATCCAAAAACAACAAAATGCTGCTTAGAATTTTCTCAGTAAGCAAGGTTTTCTTAAATATTGGGATTTTGCAATATCTGTAAGAATAGTTGATGTTTAATATAACTTTATCCATATTATAGGAAAGTGACTGGACATTAGATTCTAGGAGGTCGGTAAGGCCAAAGACAAATCTTAAAGCTTGCACCAGCCCTTTATCCCCTCCTCTGCCTACGATTCCTCTTGGAATTTTGTAAGTCTGGTACTTCTGATACACCCTTGAATAAAGACATTTGCCCATCTAGTCCAACCTACTCAGCAATACCCACATTTCCTGCCTAATAGTTTACCCAGGGGAAGGCACCCCCCCCCCAAAAAAAAAACCAGTATGGAGGGGGAAAAAATTTGCTCCTGACTCCAAGTGGCAATCGGTAATATCCCTGAATCAACTTTACTTTATGTATCAATACCAGTAACCTGCAATATTCTTTATTTTTAGAAACTCATTCAGCTGCGATATCTGTATGCTTGCTATTTTATTATGAGAAAACTTTTAATGCTTAAAGGACAAAAAAAAATCATAAAGTTTAAATAGTATTGTAATCTGCAAAGTAAATGCATCTAATTAGCAAGACGTAATATAAAATCCAACTGTCGGCTGCCATAAAAAGATGGCTGTAGCTGTTCTGTTATTCATGAATAAGGAATATTAAATGACTTTTTCTTTCAGGCAAGAAAACAAAACCAAAATCCAAAGCTTTTCATGATCCAGATGATGTTGCATCATTGTTCTACGAGCTTTAAAACCAGAAAAATGTACATCACCGGATTCAAGAGAGGATGGTGCAACCCCCGGCAAAATTAACCAAAAGCCAGAAGGAGACCCACACTTCAGCAATTCAGATTCCACACCAGCAAGGCCAACACTGATAGATGTAGAGGCTGATAGAACCCAATGAGGATAAGGAGGGCTCCCATGGTCAATGATGTTCACCAGTATGCACTAAGCTGGAGCTTCTCTCTGATGCTCCCAATATTTCTGGTTTCTGTCGCATTGTGGCCGTGCCCTAAAACATTAAAAAAAAAGGTTAATTTTAAAAGTCAGCGATTTACTCCGTTTGTGATCTATAATACTGGTATAAATTGGTAATGTTAAATATTGCATTATGTCAAAAGGCATGCCCACCACCTGAAGTACAATTGATATTTATGGCAGGACCCCCCTTCATGTCAGCCATGACTGAAAGAAAGAAGATCTTGAGAAAAAAAAGCTTTATTCAGTTTAGTTATTTGTGAATTTTCATGTATTTTAGCCTTTGAACATTTTTCTTGAAAGACGAACCAAGGACAACTTTTTTTTTTTTAACTTAATTTCTTCACTGGCTTTTAAAAGTTTGCCTACAATTGTTTTATAAAGAATTAAAGTACACACACACAACAGAACAAGAAAATAAGGAACAAAATCTCGACCAAGATTACTAACTAAGCAATCTAGGCATTTGCCTAGGTCCTGGCTAGAAGGTAATTTACCCAAAGCCCCATTGCTTGTCCTGTCAAGCTATATAGCTGTTGTGATTCTAATTAAACTCCAAATGGGTTCTACCCAATAAAAGATTTATGGGGCAATTTACCCAGGAGTGCTGCCGGTGCGCAGCATGTCTGCCCCTTCTTAACGTTGCACTAACTGATTTACGCTCAGTTAGCACAATGTTAAGGCTTGCTTTGCGCCGGCTGCGCGAGATCCGAAACAGGAACTTGTGCAGCCATCGCAAACCTATTTACCAGAGGCTGCACGGCTTTAAGACGTAAGTATTTAACGCCACTAATAGCTGTCATTATATACCTAGGTCGGGTGAGATTCACCCAGAGCCGCGCAGCCTCTGGTAAATCCCGTACGGGAGATTTGCCCAGAGCAGTTTGGCTCTGGGTGAATCTCCCTATTAAAGGACAACAATATAAAAAAAAATAACATCACGCCCATTACATGTCCACACTTACATGTCCAACCAGCAGTTGAAATAACCTCCCTTAGATATCACACAGCAAAGATGAGTGCTAAAAGCCCGTCTCATAGACGGCTCAGGGCCATGATTAACATATCACTTGTCATTGGCTGGTGGGAATGTCTGTTATAAACCTCTTCTCTCCTCTTCCCGGTCAGTCAAACAAACTTGAAATGTTCTGTTTTTAGGATACAGTCTAATTATCAAGCTGATCAAGGTTGGTGGGTGGAGGAGTGTTTTCTCGCATGCTAGCTCTGAGTGACAGTTAGAGGCAGACAGAATTGTTACGCCCCCTTCACAGCACGGCTAATTGAAGGCTAATTAAAGGCAGAAAGAGGCTCGAAATCGGGGGAAAAGTGAATGGGGAGGGCTGCATACCTTTACTCTTTTTAAAGCAATTAAAAATAAAAAATGCATTGAGGCAATACAGTTATCCTTTAATGTATAAAGGGCTGACCGGAGCAGAAGGGGGATTATTGGAAGAAGGATTGCCACCAATAAAAAAAAATCCAGTGAACCAAGGATTTTTCTTGAAGAGACGAACCAAGGACACTTTTTTTTTTTAACTTCTTCACTGGCTTTTAAAAGTTTGCCCCCCTTAACATAGCAAGGATGTAAGGCCTGATACACATGGGCAAATTTCGAAGTAAGCTGGCCGTGCCAATTGTGTGGTCCATTGTCTAAAACCAGTTAGGAGCAAACAGGGAATTCTAACCTATACTTTGACCAATATTGGCCAGGGCAGTGGATCAGGCAGAAATATTAACTCTTGTAAACCAGCCCTTTAGTATAACCGGAAGTGGCTAAACCAGGTAGAGGGGGATTAAAAATGCTACATTATCCTCTATCCTCTGGGTTGCCTACTCGGCTTTACAACTCCTTTTCTACATTCTTATATTTGTCAAAAGCTGAGAGACAGGTCACCCAGTGAGGAGAGACAGTTATATGCAAATTAATCTGTTAATTTCTGATAATAGCAATCTAACTCAGATTAGAATATAGCTGATTAGGTTACATGAGAAGGTTTAAAGCTAGCTAACAGGGTTTGTTTTATGTTTAATCTTTTACATTTTGATTTGTAATATAAAACAATCATGTATACTGTAGATTTAAATAATCCAAACACAAAACACATGGGAATTGATTGCTCAGTTCTATAATGATTTTCCATCAAGTGGAATCAAACAGAAATTGACTGAAATTTTCAAAATCTTTACAGATACCGTCGGATTATTAGAATTTTTTTTCATCCTGACCTATCACGGATTGATTAGTTCTACGGATAATATTTATCACTTTTAGTGTATCAAATGCAAAAAAGAATTTTGAAAGGATTTGATTGAAAGAATCAATTCGATTAAATTATTTAATTTTTTGTGTAAAGAGACTTTCCCACACTTTATAAAAGTGTTTTTAAGTATTTTACCATAAACTGCAGGAGATTGGGAGAAAAAAAACCTTTGGTGAGTGCAGTAAAAATTTTAACCAATACATTTTTCTTTAGATTTTTGCCTTCTTATTAATAGCATTGATCAAAAAAGATAAATAATGAAAATATAGAAAAAAAATTGTGGACAATTATACTCACCTCCCTCTACTCCTCTTCTTCCAGCCATTATTAGTATCTAGGTTGAATACATAAACCATCAAGCCCTCACCCCTGGGTACTTTACCGCTTAGCTGTGTTACTGCATAAAGTTTCCTTTGCAAATGGAAGATACCTTCTTCTTCACCTTGGGTACTATTCAGGTGAGGGAGATGTACTGTAAGTAATACTTTTCAATAATCACATAATACTGAACGGAACTGAACTACTGTAGATTTTGGTGCCAGCATCAGAAAAAGCAAATGCAAGACACAGGTACCGCATATACTCGAGTATAAACCGTCCCGAGTATAAACCGAGGTACCTAGTTTTAGGAAAAAAAGGAGGAAAACCACATTGACTCAAGTATAAACCGAGGGGTAGTATTTGCCCCTAAAGATGTTTGGAAACTACAACTCCCAGCATGCTTTATTGCTGGGAGTTTGTAGTTTTCAAACATCTTAAGTTGCAAATACTTACAAATAAGAGAAAACCTTCTTTATTTGTGCATACTGTATGCACAATATAGGAGAATTTACCCCAACTACAATAGAAAGCTGAGAGAGTATGTCTAGCCTAATATGCTGTCAGATGTTTCTGTTACCTCTATTCTGTTTCTTGATTCTTCCAGTTAGCAGCTGTTAGTCATAGATGTAACAAATGACTTCACAGCTAATTGATATACTTGTGCATAGGATTAGTTTAGCAGGCTTTCACTTCTACCATGCCCACTGGCTTTTGACCATTCTTCCTAATAATTACATACAATAGAAGGACTGTGTGAGCACTCCTTAAAGGGCATCTATACCGAAAAACAGGTTATTTTAAATTGACCATAACTGGAAACTATAATATCTTCCCAACCACCACTGTATGGGACACCTACTGTCAATCAAGTCCCTTGCTTTCAAAAACTATCTTTTCTGTGAGTAGTTTTACTGTAGCTGGAATGGTGACATTGTTTGTACAGTGGTATGCGTGTGTTCAGGCTTGACAGTTGGTTTGTGGGGAAAAAGTCAGGTCGGATGAAAGTGGGAATGGTTAAAAAATGAAGGGGGGATACTGCTCTTAAACAAAATGTGCTGATTGGAAAGCATGCAGCAACACACAATAAATCAGAGTAAGTGATATTTACATGTTTTCAGTTATAGATTAAGATGAGGCAAAGTAATTTTTCAGTATAGTGTCCCTTTAATTAAGTGCACTGTATACACTGGCTCGTGACTGCTCCCATACAAGGTATAGGGATAGGTTGGCCATGTGCACACAGAGGAAGCCAATAACGACCGACATTGGTACTGACAGCGGCAGTTTTTCTGCATCTTTTCCTGTAGTTTTTGGCCCCCACTGCTGATACTCAAAAATCCTGATCTGACAGGATTTGTTGGGTATTGATGTGTATGGCCACCCTTAGGCTTAGTTAAATTAAGCTGGGTACACACAGTAATGATAAAGCCCCGACACCGTCGGATCGGGGCTTTATCGTTATGTGTGTACGCTCGTTTCCCGAATTTGCGTGCGGCCGCCAAACGATCGGGTCGACCGAACGCTCATTCGGGAAAGGCCGAAAATTTCCATCGGCCGCCTAGACTCCCTATAGAGGAGTCTAGTGCAGCCGATGGAAACACACAGTCCCAAGCGTTCTCCTTATGAAGTTCATAGGGAGAACACTCGGGACAGTGTGTATGCAGATCTTTGAAAGATGGCAGACAGGATCTTGCAGATCCTGTCTTTCATCTTTCATAAATCTGTACTGTGTGTACCTAGCTTTAGAATTAAATGTGTTTGAAATGCTACAGATCTGGTCATAAAGCATATACCGTTAACAAAGAAAAGACATTCAATGCCTATTTCTAGGCCCCATACAATAATATGACATTTATCACATAATATCATATTTATGGGGGCTAGGAATGTGCATTGATTATCTTTTCTTGTTTGTTGTGAGTTGTTGACAGCTTAGATTTTGTAATACAAAGAATGGTTGTGGAGAACCAGACAAATACTGTATTTCTAGGGTGATCCATTGTTTATTGCAAAATCATCGTGCAGAACAAACACAGCACAACTTTTCGGCCCTATGGCCTTTGTCAAGGGCTTACAGGGCATAGACATGTGTTGGTATATATACCAATAGTGATAGTGCCTCTAGTGGTGAGGTGTAAAATACAAGATGATCCCCTCTAGTTTACTAATACACCAGCGAGGAGATGGCTGGTATATACATAGAGTCCATCCCATACCTCTAATTTTTGACAGCTTAAATTTGGCATCATTAACAAAACCAAGTTTGGTACAAAATGCAAGTTACTTGCCTGTCTGTCATTGGATATCAAATCCATAGTATTTCACTGCCATGTCATATTGTGCTTATGACTTAATTTAGCCAACTGCTACACTTGAAGATTTTTCTACTTTTTACAAGATGCATCTTGGTGTAAAAAGACATTGCTACTCTCAGCACATAATGAATAGACAATAGAATAGTGCTTAGCTATTAATTAAAGTACAAATCTGTCCAAAAGGATTTTGATCAAAGGCCGTAAAAAAGGATTATTTGATATCTGTCTCACTCATATGGGATTTCAAAAGCTTTCCTAAATGTTTAAACACTTACTACACGTAAGTAATTTTAAATACGCTGCCCCCAAGCGTATTTTAAATTACCTACCCCATCTTATCACCCAATTCAGATACATAAAGGCACCAGCCAGGATTGTCACAGTAATTACAGGCTTTATTATGGGAACTACGTAGAACATAGGGTCTGCCAATTTGCAGACGACTTATTAGTGATGTTGACTAACAACTTGCTTCATTCCCTATCACATTATTTGGTCTAAAACTGAATGTTGAAAAATCTGAATCCTATACTTTAATACAACTCATAAACAAAAGGAATAAATTGAACTACAGTAAACAAAATAAATTAAACTCCAACAGAAAAATGATGAGCTATTTAGGTATCACACTTACCTCAGATTGGTAGAGTTAAGATTCTAATCACAAACATGGAAAACTGGCACAATCTTAAGATATCATGGATAGTACAACTAAATGCCTCCCCAAAATATTTTACCCATTTAGATGCTTACCTTTCATGATTACAAAACAATCTTTGATTCTACTACAAAGGAACATCCTATCACATAAGAGACCAAGTACAAACAAATTAATAATTTACCAACCTTAAAGGCAGAGGGGGAATGGTACTTCCTGACCTACACTGTTACTACCAGGCTGCAAGATAAAACTCTTTCATCTCTCCACTTACATACAATTTTTAATATGGATTTATTCTATTCACAGACATTCTCTTAAACATAGTATTGCTCCTACCAAGTGTGGGACATGGTGAAATAGAAGACACCCCTACGAAGTACCCCTCACCTGCTTTACCACGGAAGGCATCCCACATTCCACCAGGTCTGCAGAGATCCAGACCCCTGCAAATACTGATAAAACAACCGACAATACAAAATTTGCAAGCTGATTTGCAAATGCATTTCACAACAGTAGCCCTGAGCCTACTGCATAGATTCTAAGCACTACTCCTTATCATCAATATTAAATATAATATATACAAGTTTATTCTCATAACCACAATTAATCAGATTAAGTTGATGGAGCCTAATGAATTTCAGCAAGGACAATTTACCACGTGACTGAGCTGGACTAGCAGCCGAAATCAGAAACTTTGTTTTTATTTGCGTAGTTTAACACTTCTCTCCCTGCCCTAATTACATGGTGATGTCATGCAACATGAGTTGTGGTCATGATCTAGATTGGCTGTGAGTCTTTCTAACATTTGCTGTGTACCCAGGCAGGCTATTATGTTAACAAGATGTTAAATCCTACCATACATCTGTCTCTTCAAATACTTCTATGCCGGATTTTCTTCAAGATCTTTACAGTCCAAAAAAGTGGAAGAATAAAGAGAAGAAGAAATTAAAACAAGAAAGGGAATTTGGCTTGAAAGCCGCATTTTGGAAGGGAATGTGCGTGTTTGTGCTGCAGATTTAAACTCAATAATGTCAATGAGAGGACATTGTTGTTTTTTTACTTACCCTTTAAATATGCCTGTCACATGAATGAATGGGTAGGTCAGTTGGTGTGTGTGCCTGGTTGGTGTGTGTACCTGTGTCAGGTTGGAAGTTTAAAAAAAACACTTTTTTGATTATTGAACAATATTTGCTTTTTTGACTAGTTACTTTTTAAGTATTGTTTGGGTAGGTCAGTAGGTGTGTGTACCTGTGTCATGTTGGGGGTTGAAAAAAAAAAAACTTTTGTGATGATTAGTCAAAATTTGTTTTTTGACTATACTTACACTTTAAGTATGGCTGCCATAGAAATGAAAGGGTAAGTCAGTAGGTGTGTACCTGAATCAGATTGGAAGTTAAAAAAACATACTTTTTTTTGTTTTTGACTATAGTTACCCTTTAAGTATGGCTGCCACAGAAATGGAAGTGTAGGTCAGTAAAAGTAGGTGTGTGTACTTGGATCTAGTTGAGGGGGTATGTCTTTTTTGTGTTTACATTAATAAACTAACTTTTATTGAGGATTTATCAAAAATATTTTTTTGACTTTATTTACCCTTTAAGTATGACTGCCACAGGAATAGAAGGGTAGGTCAGTAGGTGTGTGTACCCAAGTGAGGGTGGAATATGTGTTTTTGCATGTATGACCATATAACTAACTTTTATTGAGGATATCTCAAAATTCGTTTTTTTTTACTTTATTTACCATTATAAGTATGGCTGCCACAGGAATGGAAGGGAAGGTCGTATGGTGTGTACCTGTGTGAAGTTCAAGGGTGTGTATTTCATGTATGACCATATAAACTAACTTTTATTGAGGATATATCAAAATTATTTTTTTGACTTTTTTACTCTTTAAGTATTGCTGCCCCAGGAATAGAAGGGTAGTCAGTAGGTGGGTGAACATGTGTGAGGTAGGGCGTATGTGTTTTTGCATGTATGACCATATAACTAACCTTTATTGATGACTGTTCAAAATTAGTTTTTTGATTATAGTTACCCTTTAGTTATCGCTTCCCTGGGATGGAAAGGTAGGTCAGTAGGTGGGTGTACCTGTGTCTGTGTGGGGTTGGGGGTATCAGCGTTTGTGTTTATGATCAACAAACTGTTTGGAAATATTCACATTTGAGGATTGTTACCATTATAGCCTATGGGAAAAAATGTCCTGTAATTCGCGAATAACGCTGTAACGCTTCCACAGATTCCTTAGCTAGGTAATAGCACACTTCTCCTATGTGCCCCACACATCCATACGAATTTACGTCTCTAGCTCAAAAACTGTGGGAGAGATACAGTCCAAAAAAGCAGAAGAATAAAACTGAAGAGTAGCTCTCCAAGCCAAATTAATTAAATAGGTCAGAGCGACTTTAACATCAGATTTCTGCACCTCTGGGTAAATCCACCAAACACACACAACTACAAAATAACTAAATCATATACAACTAGAAAGGGAAAGTTTAAGGATAAACTTTGAATTTGGCTTGAAAGACCGCATTTAGTAAGGGAATGTGTGTTTGTGCTGCAGATTTAATAATGCCAATGATGAGGACATTGTTGTTTTTTACTTAACCTTTAACTATGGCTGTCACATGAATTAAAGGTAGGTCAGTTAGTGTTTGTACTCATGTCTGGTTGGGGGATAAAAGACTAACTTTTATGGTCAAAGTGTGTTTTTTTTTACTGTACTTACCCTTTAAATATGGCTGCCACATGAATGAATGGGTAGCTCAGTTGGTGTTTGTACCTGGTCAGGTTGGAAGTTAAAAAAAACAAACTTTTTTGATTATTAATCAAAATTTATTTTGACTATAGTTACCCTAAAAGTATGGCTGCCACAGAAATGGAAGGTTAGGTCAGTAGGTGTGTGTACCTGTGTCGGGTTGGGGGTAAAAAAAAACAAACTTTTTTGATGATTGGTCAAAATTAGTTTTTTTGACTTTAGTTACCCTTAAGATTGGCTGCAACAGTAATGAAGGGCTAGGTCAGTAGGTGTTTGTATCTGTGCATGTTGGGGGTTAAAAAAACCTAATTTTTAAAAATAATTGGTCAAAAAAATGTTTTGACTATAGTTACCCTTTAATTATGGTGCCACAGAAATAAAGGTAGGTCAGTAGGTGTGTGATTTAGATAGTGTCCTTAAAATAATTCTCTCTTTAAGCGGGAGAGTCTACAAGACTTTTACATCAGCTTTGTTTAAAGACATTTTTGGGACTTATCTTGCACCTTAGGCAATACCTTTCTATCCTCATATTAAATCTACAGTAGTTGGTTTGTCAGCCAAAACAGTCTTTATCTGCCGTTTTACAGACTTTGATATGGGTTTCTCTTGGGGAGACTTGTAAAAAGAGGCTGCATCCCAATTAATGAGTTGCAGTTCTGAAATCAACCCAGAATTATTCCTTATAGAACAAGGAGAACAAATGCCTAATATAAATCAAGTTTGGGAAATTCAATGTTATGAGGATTTAGAAAGATAACTTATAGGTAATGAGCACCCTCTTAACTGGAGGGCTAACCTAACAGTGTCTGCTGAACTGGAGGGCTGACCAACAGTGTCTGCTGAACTGGAGGGCTGACCTAACAGTGTCTGCAGAACTGGAGGGCTGATTTAACAGTGTCTGCTGAACTGAACTGTTCAGTATCCCCTGTTAGGTCAGCCCTCAGTTCAACAGACTGTTTGTTAACCGTTGTCAGCCTATGTAGAAAAGGCTAAGTTAAGATTTGTGTGAACTTTTGCGCAAATCTAACGCCTTTTCTATGGAGGTGTACAGCAAGTGTCTTACCTAACTGGGATCCTGCGTGCAGTAAGTCTCACAAAAGAGTTTACAGTTTTACAGGATTGCGGTCGGTAGTGCGGGATTTCTATACTTACAGGGAGATGCAATATCCTGTGCTAACGAGAAAATAAGCACTAAAATCATGCTAACCTGTTAGTGAAGGTTTAGCACTGCCTGCAAAGGGTTGCAATAAATTTTGCGCCGTTTTTTGCACTACAATTAACGCCTCTCAATGGTGCCTTTAGAATATCCGCAAAAGGTCGCAACTACCGCTAGCGTTTTTGCAATGTGTTAATGGTCGCAAAGTGGTTAATACGGAAACGAGTGCACGTAGGTTGCGATAGCAAAATATATTGCATCTCTCCGATATCGGCCCGTTAAAGCTTTCTTGCTTCTTATAGGAAATTATCACTTTTATAACGGGCAAGACAAAGAGACCTGTTGTGAGAAGAAGATGAAAGCACTTTACTCCTCCCTTCAGGAACTAGGATATTGTTCTGTGGAATTTTACGAAATACTGTAGGTAAGTATAGGAATAATCAGTGCATCTTTGCTTTAACATTGCAAGCTGATAAGGAACTTAGCTTAGCTATGTATCATTCGTACTTTGCAAATGCTCTAAAGTGCACAAAGACTTTTCAAATATCACAATGAAAACAAGCAAATCATAGGACGCTAGCACCTTAAGAAGTAGTTAAAGGGTATGTCCAGCAAAAAAGTAAGTATGTTTCTAAATGATTTACTGAAGAACAAGAGATAAATGCACTGTCTCTTACCTCCCGTTCTTCAGTAAATCTTCCAGGAGAGGAGGAGACACTTCCCCGCGGACCCACTCCAGAGCCGAAATCCCCATTGCCCCAGGCACGTCCTCGCTCCTTCGCACTGTGTGCACATGCGCGCACAGTGTAAAAGACTGGAGATGCATCGGAGGCGTCGGGGATTTCGGCGCTGGAGCGGGTCCGCGGGTAAGTGTCTCCTCCTCTCCTGGAAGATTTACTGAAGAACGGGAGGTAAGAGATAGTGCATTTACCTCCTGTTCTTTAGTAAATCATTTAGAAACATACTTACATACTTTTTTGCTGGACATACCCTTTAATTTAGCTTGAAAGAGCTAAAATCTTACAATTAATTTGGATTAAAGAGACAAATTACTGTTCTTTCTATTTCTTCTTTTCTGCTTTTTTGGACTGTTCTCCTCCCACAGTTTTTGAGCTAGAGACATGAGATTTGGTACAGACGTGCGGGGCATATAGGAGAAGTTTGCTATTACCTAGCTAAGGAATTTGCAGAAGCATTACTGCGTTATCGCCGAATTTCGGGACATTTTTTCCCATAGACTATGATGGTAACAATCCTCAAATGTGGATATTTCAAAACAGTTGCTTCATGGTCATAAACACAAACATTGATACCCCTAACCCCTCACACAGACACAGGTACACCCACCTACTGACCTACCTTTCAATTCCCATTGCCATACTTAAAGGGTAACTTAAGTCAAAAAAACTAATTTTGATCAATCACCAATAAAAGTTAGTTTATGGTCATACATGCAAAAACACATACCCCAGCCTCACACAGGTACACACACCTATTGACCTACCCTTCTATTCCTGTGTGGCAGCCATACATAAAGGGTTAATAAAGTCAAGAAACTATTTTTGATATATCCTCAATAAATACCCCTCAACCAGGCCCAAGTACATACACCTCCTTCTGACCTACCCTTCCATTTCTGTGGCAGCCATAGTTAGAGGGTAACTATAATCAAAAAACAAATTAAATCATTAAAAGTTTTTTTTAATCCCACATACTGACACAGGTACACACACATACTGATCTACCCCTGATTACTGTTAGTGACTAAAGTCCAATCATCAAAAAAGTGTGTTTTTTTTAAACCCCCAACCCGATACAAGTACACACACCTACTTATCTACTTATCCATTTCTTTGGCAGCCATACTTAAGCAAGGTTTCTGTGGTAGCTGATGACCAAAACTTTGTCGACCATTTGAAGCTTCAAGAGGATGTGCAATTGTTGCAGGTGGATCTAGATAGATTGTCACATTGGGCTGCTAAGTGGCAGATGAGATTCAATGTTGAGAAATGTAAGGTGATGCATTTTGGACTTAAAATTCTTGTGCTGCTTATACTATAAATGGCTCAGTGTTAAGTGAATCCCTGTTGGAAAAGGATCTTTGAATTTTAGCAAGCAGTGCCAGGTGGCAACAGCTAGAGCCAGCATGATATTGTCTTGTATAAAGATAGGTATGGATTCAAGGGAGAAGAATGTTATTCTCCAACTTTACAAAGCATTGGAATATACAGTGCAATTTGGAATCCTGGGTACAAAGAGGACATCTTGTGAAATGGAAAGGGTTCAGAGAAGGACAACTAATTAATAAGGGGATTGGGAGATCTTGAATTTAAAGGGCATGTCCACCCTTTATAAAAACTTTGTGACAATGCAGGGGATACCCTCCCACCCCCAACCGCTATATTCATTACTCTAAAAATTGTTGTCAATCACTACTTACACCTCCTCGATCCTGCACTGTTCTGGTCCAGCTCCCCTGCCCGCCGGAACTGCAAGCAGGGGGCCGGACCGGCAGCCGCAGCTGTGATTGGCTGAGAGGCAGTGACTTCACTGTAGACAGCGCAGGATCGAGGAGGTGTAAGTAGAGATTGACAACGATTTTAGAGCAATGAATATAGTGGTTGGGGGTGGGAGGGTATCCCCTTCATTGTCACAAAAGCTTTTATAGCTACATTACTTCCTGGCATGAGTGATCGGAGGGAAGGAGGGAGAGGTGGAGAAAGGGCTCTCTTTAAAGAGAGATTGGATTAGTTACAACTATGTACGCTAGAGAAAAGGCACTTGAATGGGGATATGATTACTGTGTATAACTACATTAGCGGCCATACAATAAACTATTTGGGGCATTGTTCACCAATAGAACATGTCAGAGGACACGCGGAAATCCCTTAAAACTTTTCAGAAAAGAAGTTTACTCTTCAGTGTCTTCCAGTGGCGTGGTGATGGCAGGTTCATTTACAGTTTTCAAAAAAAAGTGGATGATTTCTGCAAACAGGAATGTTGCAATTTACTGGTATTGATATATAAAGTATCAATAATCAAACAATTTTGTTTTTTTAACCCCCAACCTGACCCACTCAAATAAAAACCCAGGTACACACCTAAACCGACCCACCATTCCATTTCCATGGCAGCCATACTTAAAGGGTATCTATAGTCTAAAAAAACAAATTTGACTAATCATCAAAAAAGTTTGTTTTTTAACCCCCTAACCTGACCCAGGTACACACACCTACTGACACTACCCTCCATTTCCATGGCAGCATACTTAAAGAGTAACTAAAGTCTAAAAAACTCTATTTAACCAATCATCAAAAAGTTAATTTTTTAAATTCCCAACCTGACACAGGTAAAAACACCTACTGACCTATGCCTCCATTACTGTGGCAGCCATACTTTAAGGGTAACTAAAGTCAAAAAAACTAATTTTGACCACTCATCAAAAAAGTTTGTTTTTTTAACCCCTAACCGGACACAGGTACACACACCTGCTGGCCTACCCTTCCATTTTCGTGGCAGCCACACTTAAAGGGTAACTAAAGTAAAAAAACTAATTTTGACCAATAACCAAAAAGTTAGTTTTTTTTAACCCCCAACCTAACACAGTATAAACACCTACTGACCTACCCCTCCATTACTGTGGCAGCCATATTTAAAGGGTAATTACATTTAAAAAAAATTGATCAGAATTCAAAAAAGGTTGTTTTTGTAACTTCCAACCTGACCCAGGTACACACACCTACTGACCTACCCTTCCATTTCCATGACAGCATACTTAAAGGGTAACTATAGTCAAAAAACTAATTTTGACCAATAATCCCAACCTGACACAGGTACACAGCCATTCTTGAACGGTAACTATAGTCAACAAAAAATTTTATCATAATCAAAAAGATTTATTTTTTTAACTTCCAACCTGACACAGGTACACACACCAACTGAGCTACCCACTGCTTGCATGGGCACTCTGCTTCCCCACAATGATAAAGACATACTGAAGATTGTAAGTGTTAAATGTGCTGAGATTGCTCTTTGGGGCAGGGCCTGATGTGAATGTATACATGTAACTGTAAAGCTCTACGGAAGATATTGGAGCTATATACATCCACAATAATAATTTGTACAATAAGCAAGTGACCTATCAGCTCTAAAGAAAGCCCAGCCATCCAAAAACAACAAAATGCTGCTTAAATTTTCTCAGTAAGCAAGGTTTTCTTAAATATTGGGATTTTGCAATATCTGTAAGAATAGTTGATGTTTAATATAACTTTATCCATATTATAGGAAAGTGACTGGACATTAGATTCTAGGAGGTCGGTAAGGCCAAAGACAAATCTTAAAGCTTGCACCAGCCCTTTATCCCCTCCTCTGCCTACGATTCCCTTGGAATTTTGTAAGTCTGATACTTCTGATACACCCTTGAATAAAGACATTTGCCCATCTAGTCCAACCTACTCAGCAATACCCACATTTCCTGCCTAATAGTTTATCCAGCGGAAGGCAACCCCCCCCCCCCCCAAAAAAAAACCAGTATGGAGGGGGAAAAAATTTGCTCCTGACTCCAAGTGGCAATCGGTAATATCCCTGAATCAACTTTACTTTATGTATCAATACCAGTAACTGCAATATTCTTTATTTTAAGAAACTCATTCAGCTGCGATATCTGTATGCTTGCTATTTTATTATGAGAAAACTTTTAATGCTTAAAGGACAAAAAAAATCATAAAGTTTAATAGTATTGTAATCTGCAAAGTAAATGCATCTAATTAGCAAGACGTAATATAAAATCCAACTGTCGCTGCCATAAAAAGATGGCTGTAGCTGTTCTGTTATTCATGAATAAGGAATATTAAATGACTTTTCTTTCAGGCAAGAAAACAAAAAACCAAAATCCAAAGCTTTTCATGATCCAGATGATGTTGCATCATTGTTCTACTCGAGCTTTAAAACCAGAAAAATGTACATCACCGGATTCAAGAGAGGATGGTGCAACCCCCGGCAAAATTAACCAAAAGCCAGAAGGAGACCCACACTTCAGCAATTCAGATTCCACACCAGCAAGGCCAACACTGATAGATGTAGAGGCTGATAGAACCCAATGAGGATAAGGAGGGCTCCCATGGTCAATGATGTTCACCAGTATGCACTAAGCTGGAGCTTCTCTCTGATGCTCCCAATATTTCTGGGTTGATTTCAGAACTGCAACTCATTAATTGGGATGCAGCCTCTTTTTACAAGTCTCCCCAAGAAGAAACCCATATCAAAGTCTGTAAAACGGCAGATAAAGACTGTTTTGCTGACAAACCAACTACTGTAGATTTAATACGAGGATAGAAAGGTATTGCCTAAGGTGCAAGATAAGTCCCAAAAAATGTCTTTAAACAAAGCTGATGTAAAAGTCTTGTAGACTCTCCCGCTTAAAGAGAGAATTATTTTAAAGGACACTATCTAAATCACACACCTACTGACCTACCCTTTTATTTCTGTGGCAGCCATAATTAAAGGGTAACTATAGTCAAAACATTTTTTTGACCAATTATTTTTAAAAATTAGGTTTTTTTAACCCCCAACATGGCACAGATACAAACACCTACTGACCTAGCCCTTCATTACTGTTGCAGCCATACTTAAAGGGTAACTAAAGTCAAAAAAACTAATTTTGACCAATCATCAAAAAAGTTTGTTTTTTTTAACCCCCAACCCGACACAGGTACACACACCTACTGACCTAACCTTCCATTTCTGTGGCAGCCATACTTTTAGGGTAACTATAGTCAAAAATAAATTTTGATTAATAATCAAAAAAGTTTGTTTTTTTAACTTCCAACCTGACACAGGTACAAACACCAACTGAGCTACCCATTCATTCATGTGGCAGCCATATTTAAAGGGTAAGTACAGTAAAAAAAAACACACTTTGACCATAAAAGTTAGTCTTTTATCCCCCAACCAGACATGAGTACAAACACTAACTGACCTACCTTTAATTCATGTGACAGCCATAGTTAAAGGTTAAGTAAAAAACAACAATGTCCTCATCATTGGCATTATTAAATCTGCAGCACAAACACACATTCCCTTACTAAATGCGGTCTTTCAAGCCAAATTCAAAGTTTATCCTTAAACTTTCCCTTTCTAGTTGTATATGATTTAGTTATTGTGTAGTTGTGTGTGTTTGTGTGATTTACCCAGAGGTGCAGAAATCTGATGTTAAAGTCGCTCTGACCTATTTAATTAATTTGGCTTGGAGAGCTACTTCTTCAGTTTTATTCTTCTGCTTTTTTGGACTGTATCTCTTCCCACAGTTTTTGAGCTAGAGACGTGAAATTCGGTATGGATGTGTGGGGCACATAGGAGAAGTGTGCTATTACCTAGCTAAGGAATCTGTGGAAGCGTTACAGTGTTATTCGCGAATTACAGGACATTTTTTCCCATAGGCTATAATGGTAACAATCCTCAAATGTGAATATTTCCAAACAGTTTGTTGATCATAAACACAAACGCTGATACCCCCAACCCCCACACAGACACAGGTACACCCACCTACTGAACTACCTTTCCATTCCCAGGGAAGCCATACTTAAAGGGTAACTATAATCAAAAAACTAATTTTGAACAGTCATCAATAAAGGTTAGTTATATGGTCATACATGCAAAAACACATACGCCCTACCTCACACATGTTCACCCACCTACTGACCTACCCTTCTATTCCTGGGGCAGCAATACTTAAAGAGTAAATAAAGTCAAAAAAATAATTTTGATATATCCTCAATAAAAGTTAGTTATATGGTCATACATGGAAATACACACCCTTGAACTTCACACAGGTACACACACATACTGACCTTCCCTTCCATTCCTGTGGCAGCCATACTTAAATGGTAAATAAAGTAAAAAAACGAATTTTGAGATATCCTCAATAAAAGTTAGTTATATGGTCATACATGCAAAAACACATATTCCCACCCTCACTTGGGTACACACACCTACTGACCTACCCTTCTATTCCTGTGGCAGTCATACTTAAAGGGTAAATAAAGTCAAAAAAATATTTTTGATAAATCCTCAATAAAAGTTAGTTTTATTAATGTAAACACAAAAAAGACATACCCCCTCAACTAGATCCAAGTACACACACCTACTTTTACTGACCTACACTTCCATTTCTGTGGCAGCCATACTTAAAGGGTAACTATAATCAAAAAACAAAAAAAGTATGTTTTTTTAACTTCCAATCTGATTCAGGTACACACCTACTGACTTACCCTTTCATTTCTATGGCAGCCATACTTAAAGTGTAAGTATAGTCAAAAAACAAATTTTGACTAATCATCACAAAAGTTTTTTTTTTTCAACCCCCAACATGACACAGGTACACACACCTACTGACCTACCCAAACAATACTTAAAAAGTAACTAGTCAAAAAAGCAAATATTGTTCAATAATCAAAAAAGTGTTTTTTTTAAACTTCCAACCTGACACAGGTACACACACCAACCAGGCACACACACCAACTGACCTACCCATTCATTCATGTGACAGGCATATTTAAAGGGTAAGTAAAAAAACAACAATGTCCTCATCATTGACATTATTGAGTTTTAAAATCTGCAGCACAAACACGCACATTCCCTTCCAAAATGCGGCCTTTCAAGCCAAATTCCCTTTCTTGTTTTAATTTCTTCTTCTCTTTTATTCTTCCACTTTTTTGGACTGTAAAGATCTTGAAGAAAATCCGGCATTAGAAGTATTTGAAGAGACAGATGTATGGTAGGATTTAACATCTTGTTAACATAATAGCCTGCCTGGGTACACAGCAAATGTTAGAAAGACTCACAGCCAATCTAGATCATGACCACAACTCATGTTGCATGACATCACCATGTAATTAGGGCAGGGAGAGAAGTGTTAAACTACGCAAATAAAAACAAAGTTTCTGATTTCGGCTGCTAGTCCAGCTCAGTCACGTGGTAAATTGTCCTTGCTGAAATTCATTAGGCTCCATCAACTTAATCTGATTAATTGTGGTTATGAGAATAAACTGTATATATTATATTGTAAATATTGATGATAAGGAGTAGTGCTTAGAATCTATGCAGTAGGCTCAGGGCTACTGTTGTGAAATGCATTTGCAAATCAGCTTGCAATATTTGTTATTGTCGGGTGTTTTATACAAAGTATTTGCAGGGGTCTGGATCTCTGCAGACCTGGTGGAAATAGTGGGATGCCTTCCAGTGGTAAAGCAGGTGAGGGGTACTTCGTAGGGGTGTCTTCTATTTCACCATGTCCCACACTTGGTAGGAGCAATACTATGTTTAAGAGAATGTCTGTGAATAGAATAAATCCATATTAAAAATTGTATTGTAAGTGGAGAGATGAAAGAGTTTTATCTTGCAGCCTGGTAGTAACAGTGTAGGTCAGGAAGTACCATTCCCCCTCTGCCTTTAAGGTTGGTAAATTATTAATTTGTTTGTACTTGGTCTCTTATGTGATAGGATGTTCCTTTGTAGTAGAATCAAAGATTGTTTTGTAATCATGAAAGGTAAGCATCTAAATGGGTAAAATATTTTGGGGAGGCATTTAGTTGTACTATCCATGATATCTTAAGATTGTGCCAGTTTTCCATGTTTGTGATTAGAATCTTAAACATCTACCAATCTGAGGTAAGTGTGATACCTAAATAGCTCATCATTTTTCTGTTGGAGTTTAATTTATTGTTTACTGTAGTTCAATTTATTCCTTTTGTTTATGAGTTGTATTAAAGTATAGGATTTCAGATTTTTCAACATTCAGTTTTAGACCAAATAATTGTGATAGGGAATGAAGCAAGTTGTTAGTCAACATCACTAATAAGTCGTCTGCAAATTGGCAGACCCTATGTTCTACGCTTCCCATAATAAAGCCTGTAATTACTGTGACAATCCTGGCTGGTGCCTTTATGTATCTGAATTGGGTGATAAGATGGGGTAGGTAATTTAAAATACGCTTGGGGGCAGCGTATTTAAAATTACTTACGTGTAGTAAGTGTTTAAAACATTTAGGAAAGCTTTTGGGAATCCCATATGAGTGAGAACAGATATCAAATAATCCTTTTTTACGGCCTTTGATCAAAATCCTTTTGGACAGATTTGTACTTTAATTAATAGCTAAGCACATATTTCTATTGTCCATATTATGCTGAGAGTAGCAATGTCTTTTTACACCAAGATGCATCTTGTAAAAAGTAGAAAAATCTTCAAGTGTAGCAGTTGGCTAAATTAAGTCATAAGCACAATATGACATGGCAGTGAAATACTATGGGATTTGATATCCAATGACAGACAGGCAAGTAACTTGCATTTTGTACCAAACTTGGTTTTGTTAATGATGCCAAATTTAAGCTGTCAAAAATTAGATGGTATGGGATGGACTCTATGTATATACCAGCCATCTCCTCGCTGGTGTATATAGTAACTAGAGGGGATCATCTTGTATTTTACACCTCACCACTAGAGGCACTATCACTATTGGTATATATACCAACACATGTCTATGCCCTGTAAGCCCTTGACAAAGGCCATAGGGCCGAAAAGTTGTGCTGTGTTTGTTCTGCACGATTGATTTTGCAATAAACAATGGATCACCCTAGAAATACAGTATTTGTCTGGTTCTCCACAACCATTCTTTGTATTACAAAATCTAAGCTGTCAACAACTCACAACAAACAAAGAAAAGATAATCAATGCACATTCCTAGCCCCCATAAATATGATATTATGTGATAAATGTCATATTATTGTATGGGGCCTAGAAATAGGCATTGAATGTCTTTTCTTTGTTAACGGTATATGCTTTATTGACCAGATCTGTAGCATTTCAACACAATTTAATTCTAAAGCTAGGTACACACAGTACAGATTTATGAAAGATGAAAGACAGGATCTGCAAGATCCTGTCTGCCATCTTTCAAAGATCTGCATACACACTGTCCCGAGTGTTCTCCCTATGAACTTCATAAGGAGAACGCTTGGGACTGTGTGTTTCCATCGGCTGCACTAGACTCCTCTATAGGGAGTCTAGCGCGGCCGATGGAAATTTTCGGCCTTTCCCGAATGAGCGTTCGGTCGACCCGATCGTTTGGCGGCCGCACGCAAATTCGGGAAACGAGCGTACACACATAACGATAAAGCCCCGATCCGACGGTGTCGGGGCTTTATCATTACTGTGTGTACCCAGCTTAATTTAGACTAAGCCTAAGGGTGGCCATACACATCAATACCCAACAAATCCTGTCAGATCAGGATTTTTGAGTATCAGCAGTGGGGGCCAAAAACTACAGGAAAAGATGCAGAAAAACTGCCGCTGTCAGTACCAATGTCGGTCGTTATTGGCTTCCTCTGTGTGCACATGGCCAACCTATCCCTATACCTTGTATGGGGAGCAGTCGAGCCAGTGTATACAGTGCACTTAATTAAAGGGACACTATACTGAAAAAATTACTTTGCCTCATCTTAATCTATAACTGAAAACATGTAAATATCACTTACTCTGATTTATGTGTGTTGCTGCATGCTTTCAATCCAGCACACATTTTGTTTAAGAGCAGTATCCCCCCTTCATTTTTTAACCATTCCCACTTTCATCCGACCTGACTTTTTCCCCACAAACCAACTGTCAAGCCTGAACACAGCATACCAACTGTACAAACAATGTCACCATTCCAGCTACAGTAAAACTACTCACAGAAGAATAGTTTTTGAAAGCAAGGGACTTGATTGACAGTAGGTGTCCCATACAGTGGTGGTTGGGAAGAATTATAGTTTCCAGTTATGGTCAATTTAAAATAACCTGTTTTTCGGTATAGATGCCCTTTAAGGAGTGCTCACACAGTCCTTCTATTGTATGTAATTATTAGGAAGAATGGTCAAAAGCCAGTGGGCATGGTAGAAGTGAAAGCCTGCTAAACTAATCCTATGCACAAGTATATCAATTAGCTGTGAAGTCATTTGTTACATCTATGACTAACAGCTGCTAACTGGAAGAATCAAGAAACAGAATAAGAGGTAACAGAACATCTGACAGCATATTAGGCTAGACATACATCTCTCAGCTTTCTATTGTAGTTGGGGTAAATTCTCCTATATTTGTGCATACAGTATGCACAAATAAAGAAGGTTTTACTCTTATTTGTAAGTATTTGCAACTTAAGATGTTTGAAAACTACAACTCCCAGCAATAAAGCATGCTGGGAGTTGTAGTTTCCAAACATCTTTAGTGGCAAATACTACCCCCTCGGTTTATACTTGAGTCAATGTGGTTTTCCTCCTTTTTTTCCTAAAACTAGGTACCTCGGTTTATACTCGGGACGGTTTATACTCGAGTATATGCGGTACCTGTGTCTTGCATTTGCTTTTTCTGATGCTGGCACCAAAATCTACAGTAGTTCAGTTCCGTTCAGTATTATGTGATTATTGAAAAGTATTACTTACAGTACATCTCCCTCACCTGAATAGTACCCAAGGTGAAGAAGAAGGTATCTTCCCATTTGCAAAGGAAACTTTATGCAAGTAACACAGCTAAGCGGTAAAGTACCCAGGGGTGAGGGCTTGATGGTTTATGTATTCAACCTAGATACTAATAATGGCTGGAAGAAGAGGAGTGAGAGGGAGGTGAGTATAATTGTCCACAATTTTTTTTCTATATTTTCATTATTTATCTTTTTTGATCAATGCTATTAATAAGAAGGCAAAAATCTAAAGAAAAATGTATTGGTTAAAATTTTTACTGCACTTCACCAAAGGTTTTTTTTCTCCAATCTCCTGCAGTTTATGGTAAAATACTTAAAAACACTTTTATAAAGTGTGGGAAAGTCTCTTTACCACAAAAAATTAAATAATTTAATCGAATTGATTCTTTCAATCAAATCCTTTCAAAATTCTTTTTTGCATTTGATACACTAAAAGTGATAAATATTATCCGTAGAACTAATCAATCCGTGATAGGTCAGGATGAAAAAAATTCTAATAATCCGACGGGTATCTGTAAAGATTTTGAAAAATTTCAGTCAATTTCTGTTTGATTCCACTTGATGGAAAATCATTATAGAACTGAGCAATCAATTCCCATGTGTTTTGTGTTTGGATTATTTAAATCTACAGTATACATGATTGTTTTATATTACAAATCAAAATGTAAAAGATTAAACATAAAACAAACCCTGTATAGCTAGCTTTAACCTTCTCATGTAACCTAATCAGCTATATTTCTAATCTGAGTTAGATTGCTATTATCAGAAATTAACAGATTAATTTGCATATAACTGTCTCTCCTCACTGGGTGACCTGTCTCTCAGCTTTTGACAAATATAAGAATGTAGAAAAGGAGTTGTAAAGCCGAGTAGGCAACCCAGAGGATAGAGGATAATGTAGCATTTTTAATCCCCCTCTACCTGGTTTAGCCACTTCCGGTTATACTAAAGGGCTGGTTTACAAGAGTTAATATTTCTGCCTGATCCACTGCCCTGGCCAATATTTGGTCAAAGTATAGGTTAGAATTCCCTGTTTGCTCCTAACTGGTTTTAGACAATGGACCACACAATTGGCACGGCCAGCTTACTTCGAAATTTGCCCATGTGTATCAGGCCTTACATCCTTGCTATGTTAAGGGAGGCAAACTTTTAAAAGCCAGTGAAGAAGTTAAAAAAAAAAGTGTCCTTGGTTCGTCTCTTCAAGAAAAATCCTTGGTTCACTGGATTTTTTTTATTATTGGTGGCAATCCTTCTTCCAATAATCCCCCTTCTGCTCCGGTCAGCCCTTTATACATTAAAGGATAACTGTATTGCCTCAATGCATTTTTTATTTTTAATTGCTTTAAAAAGAGTAAAGGTATGCAGCCCTCCCCATTCACTTTTCCCCCTGATTTCGAGCCTCTTTCTGCCTTTAATTAGCCTTCAATTAGCCGTGCTGTGAAGGGGGCGTAACAATTCTGTCTGCCTCTAACTGTCACTCAGAGCTAGCATGCGAGAAAACACTCCTCCACCCACCAACCTTGATCAGCTTGATAATGTAGACTGTATCCTAAAAACAGAACATTTCAAGTTTGTTTGACTGACCGAAGAGGAGGAGGAGAGAGGTTATAACAGACATTCCCACCAGCCAATGACAAGTGATATGTTAATCATGGCCCTGAGCCGTCTATGAGACGGGCTTTTAGCACTCATCTTTGCTGTGTGATATCTAAGGGAGGTCAGCATGGCTGTAAATGTGAGTAAGTTATTTCAACTGCTGGTTGGACATGTAAGTGTGGACATGTAATGGGCGTGATGTTATTTTTTTTTATATTGTTGTCCTTTAATAGGGAGATTCACCCAGAGCCACAACTGCTCTGGGCAAATCTCCCGTACGGGATTTACCAGAGGCTGCGCGGCTCTGGGTGAATCTCACCCTGACCTAGGTATATAATGACAGCTATTAGTGGCGTTAAATACTTACGTCTTAAGAGCCGTGCAGCCTCTGGTAAATAGGTTTGCGATGGCTGCACAAGTTCCTGTTTCGGATCTCGCGCAGCCGGCGCAAAGCAAGCCTTAACATTGTGCTAACTGAGCGTAAATCAGTTAGTGCAACGTTAAGAAGGGGCAGACATGCTGCGCACCGGCAGCACTCCTGGGTAAATTGCCCCATAAATCTTTTATTGGGTAGAACCCATTTGGAGTTTAATTAGAATCGCAACAGCTATATCAGCTTGACAGGACAAGCAATGGGGCTTTGGGTAAATTACCTTCTAGCCAGGACCTAGGCAAATGCCTAGATTGCTTAGTTAGTAATCTTGGTCGAGATTTTGTTCCTTATTTTCTTGTTCTGTTGTGTGTGTGTACTTTAATTCTTTATAAAAACAATTGTAGGCAAACTTTTAAAAGCCAGTGAAGAAATTAAGTTAAAAAAAAAAAAGTTGTCCTTGGTTCGTCTCTTCAAGAAAAATGTTCAAAGGCTAAAATACATGTAAAATTCACAAATAACTAAACTGAATAAAGCTTTTTTTCTCAAGATCTTCTTTCTTTCAGTCATGGCTGACATGAAGGGGGGTCCTGCCATAAATATCAATTGTACTTCAGGTGGTGGGCATGCCTTTTGACATAATGCAATATTTAAACATTACAATTTTAACCAGTATTATAGATCACAAACGGAGTAAATCGCTGACTTTTAAAATTAACCTTTTTTTTTTAATGTTTTAGGGCACGGCCACAATGCGACAGAAACGCAATCGCACACAGAATCACATGCGATTTTATTGCATTTGCGCATACGTTTTTTCATTAGATATAGAAAAACACATGCGATTGAGATACAAAATGCGGACCGCAAATTGCAATCGCATCGCACCTGAAAACGCGTGTTTTCGGTGCGTTGCTGCGATTTCAATGATTGGGAAAAAGCATGCGCAAATGCAAAAAAAATGTAATAGTGTGGCCTAGCCCTTACTTTGGTAGTAATCATCTGAATGATATGGTAATGTGTGGTAATGAAACTTCCTGTCTAAGTGAGCCTTGGGAAAATTTCATAGTGGTTTCTGGTTAACTTGAGACAACCGGTTCCAAGATAGTTTACATTACCTTCATGCATAGAAATTTCAGGTAAAACCTGTTTTTGTAAGTTAAAAAGCACATTATGTTTCTAGTTTCACTCTAGTTTCACTCAACTTATGGAATTTGTATTTTATAAGCCATGTAAGCAGCCAGCTTGAGAGGGCTTGATATGATTTGGGAAGGCTCCAGGATGCAGTGAGGAGATGTGAGAGAGGAGCTATATAGCCTTATACTCTCCTTTTATTATTTGACTCCTAAGTGTCATCTGCTCATTGGCGCTTCACATTTGTAAAACCAAAGGCCTTCGTTACACTGATGATGGCTCAATAAAGCCAAAACCCAGGGGCCGTCTCTCTAATGAGGCAACCTGAGAAAAAAAATCTCAGGGCAGCGCCCCTGCTGGAAAGACAAGCGGCAGTTAAAGGTGCACATTTTTTTAAGCTTACCACACCAGTGCCAGGGTTGTTGGCAGAAGCGGACTTCCAGGAACATTTTTGTCAGCACAGGCATGTCACATCGCATGCCCGCAGGATGACGTCATGGCACATGTGCACCTGTACACAGTGTGACCCCCAGGAGAAGCAGCAACAGTGCATTGGTAAAACATGGAGCCAGGAGTTAGCACAAGCGGGCATTCAGCTAGTGTCAGTGTTATAGGAGATCTGCTGAGGTACAATTGAAAGACTGACTTGAATAGAAGATATAACGTTTCTTGTCCAGACGAGGGGAGGGGAGTGGGGGAGAGACACATTCTGTGGGATCTCTGTGGGAAATAGGCATCTGTGGGTTGACTGGGGCATCTGTGGGGTGTCTTTGCAATCTCTGTGGGGGGACTGGGGATCTCTCTGGGGTGATTGGGGCACCTGTGGGGCATTTGTGGGGTGACTGTGGGATCTCTGTGGGGAATGGGCATCTCACTGTATGGGACCTTTACTG
Source organism: Hymenochirus boettgeri (assembly GCA_019447015.1). Classification (NCBI taxonomy): domain Eukaryota; kingdom Metazoa; phylum Chordata; class Amphibia; order Anura; family Pipidae; genus Hymenochirus; species Hymenochirus boettgeri. The sequence goes on from CM033469.1 coordinate 214,598,081, forward strand.
TCTGTTCTCACAGTATGGAGCCTTTACTGTCTGTTCTCACAGTATGGAGCCTTTACTGTCTGTTCTTACTGTATGGGACCTTTACTGTCTGTTCTTACTGTATGGGACCTTTACTGTCTGTTCTCACTGTATAGGACCTTTACTGTCTGTTCTCACTGTATGGGACCTTTACTGTCTGTTCTCACTGTATGGGACCTTCACTTTTTGTTCTCACTGTGTGGGACCATGATGGTCTGTTCTTACTTTGTGGGACCTTTACTGTCTGTTCTTACTGTATGGGACCATTACTGTCTGTTCTCACTGTATGGGACCTTTACTGTCTGTTCTCACTGTATAGGACCTTTACTGTCTGTTCTCACTGTATAGGACCTTTTACCGTCATTTCTCACTGTATGGGACCTTTACTGTCTGTTCTAACTGTATAGGACCTTTTCAGTCTGTTCTTACTGTATGTGGCCTTTTCTGTCGGCTCTCACTATATGGGACCTTTACTGTCAGTTCTCACTGTATGGGACCTTTACTGTCTGCAGGGCCTCTTCTCTAATGAGGCAGAGTGGGACATGTGCCTCAGGAGGGTCCTCTGGGGTGAATGAAACGGTGGCGACCCCCCCAAAAATACCCTGCCCCTTAAAAAAAATGTTTGCGTGTGCTGTGAACGCTTGGCAGGCACCATTCAAGTGCCCCCTTGCCAGCCTTTGCCCAAAACCGATGTGGGGATCACTGGTAATTAACCCCTGTAGTGCTGGGAGCCTGTTAATCTTGCAGAGCCGCAAAGGTTAGAGTTTTATAAAATTATAAAAACTGCTCTCTTCTATCTATGTATCTATCTCTATCTATTGGACTACCTGTGCCCCAACCAACCCCCTTGTAAAGTTTGAAATTACCCAGGGCCGTCTCTAGACTTTTTGCCACCTGACACAAAATTCTAAATGCTGCCCCCCTCCCGCCGGAAGGGGTGTGGTTTCAGAATTGAAAGTGGGTGGTGCTTGTCCAGAAGTGGGATGTGGCTTGTCCAGAAGTGGGAGGGGCTTTATACACGTTGATTTAACGTGTGTCATTATCATTATATTTACATATCATTCCTCCATTTATTTACAATACATTGAAGGACCCACACTCTAGAATAGTATCCCCAAAAGATTATCTGTCTGTCTGTCTGTCTATCTATCTATCCATCATCTATCTATCTATCTATCTATCTATCTATCTATCTATCTATCATCTATGTATCTATCTATCATCTATCTATCATATATCTATATATCTATCTATCTGTCTATCTATCTATTATCTATCTATCTATCTATCTATCTATCTATATATCTATCTATCTATCTGTCTATCTATCTATCTATCTATCTATCTATCTATCTATTATCTATCTATCTGTCTATCTATCATCTGTCTATCTATCTATTATCTATCTATCTATCTCTATATCTATCTATTTATCTATCTATCATCTATTATCTATCTATCTATCTATCTGTCTATCTATCTATTATCTATCTATCTGTCTATCTATCATCTGTCTATCTATCTCTCTTGAGGTGGGTATAGTCAGAACCCATCCACGGATTCCACCCTATTACAGTTACAGAGAGACTTGACTTGCCTTAAGAGGAATGTGGACAGGACACTCCGGTCTCCGAGTCCGAGTCTAAGTTGTTAGGCCACAAGCGCTGCACTGTTAGGAATTCAGCCTGTAATGGTCCTTCACGGGCTGAACTAGCGCTCTTTCAGCGCTGACGTCCCAAAGTGATGCACGCCGACGCACGCATGCCGCGTTGATCCAGGAAGCTGTGCTGCCTCTGCCGTTTCTGGTACCAGTGTCGGATGGACAGATTGGGCTGCAACATTCTTCTGCCAGTGAGTGTGAGTGCCAGTATTCAGGTAGCACCACACACCCCCACCCCCCCACCGATAGATTAGGCAGTATGGCAGACGGACGCTGGCCTTCAGTAAAAAAAAATAATTTTTTTTTCTTCTTTCCCTTCCCTACAGGGTGCCGCTTCACTACAAAGTGCCGCTCTGCATTGTGCTGCACAGTGCTTCATTAGCGAGGCGGCCTTGAAATTACCAAGTGTTTAGGCATGGCCACCACCAGAAGTCATGGCTACAACCAGAAACCACACCCACATCACCGTGGCAGCGCCACCTAACACAGCTGGGAAGTGCCTTTTTAAAAGTTTGACACTACAACGCATCAAGCTGGCACGCTTTCGCTTTCTGTGCCCTTTCTGTGCGCTTTCTGTATCCCCTGCTGTCAATTCAGTGGCGCAACAACCGTCCCCCCGCCACACCCGTGACCGCACGCGTTGGGGGGTGTAGAAAGAGAAGGGTTTGCAATCTGTGCAGCAAAACATAGCGATCAGCTGTTTCTCAACAGTTGGTCGCCCTTATGAAGTAAACATACGCACGATTAGCTGTTTAAAAGACCAGAACTGAACCGGAAGTTCGGTTCTGTTCTTTTAAACAGCTGACTGCGTGTATCTTTACTGCATACATACAATCAGCTGTTTAAAAACAGTTGATCGTGGAGCTTTGGTGCGCCTGTGAGGGTTGTGTCAATCACAATCCAATCTCGTGAAGGGGCCCAGGTCCCTGAACTTTTAAGGATATTAGAAGCCCCTGAGGAATTCTGTGTCCATATAAAGGTTCAAGGACAATTTGTGTCTCATCCCATGATCCTTCTTGAAAATTTTATTTATTCATTTGGCCTGAAGAGCCAAATTACTGTTGTTCATTTGGCTTGAAGCACCAAATTACTATTCTTTCTATTTCTTCTTCCGTTTTATTCTTCTGTTTTTTGGACTGTATCTCCTCCCACAGTTTTTGACTAATCATCACAGGTTCACACACCTACTGACCTACCCCTCCATTACTATTGCAACCATACTTAAAGGGTAACTAAAGTCAACAAGATCACATTTTGACCCATAATCAGAAAAGTTTGTCATTTTTAACCCCCAACCTGACACAGGTACACACACCTACTGATCTACCGTACTTATACATTTCTGTGGCAGCCATACTTAAAATGTAAGTATAGTCAAAAAAATAATTTTGAACAACAATTTAAAAACATAGTTTTTTTAACTTCCAACTTGACACAGGTACACACACCAAATGAGCTACCCATTCATTCCTGTGACAGCTATATTTAAAGTAAAAAACAACAATGTCCTCATCATTGCCATTATTGAGTTTTAAAATCTGCAGCACACACACACATTCCTTTCCAAAATTTGGACATTCAAGCCAAATTCAAAGTTTATACTTAAACTTTCCCTTTTTAGTTTGCCTATAAATATTTGATCCTTGTTTTCCTGCATTTAACTTTTATCTACTACCTTTGTGGATACTATTTTATTTTTTTTTATTTTTTATTTTTCTTTGCATATAAAAAAACAACCTACGGTATATGTGAGGAGAAATCCTCTTTTTAGCATTATTATAAAATCTATAGTTCTACAAAAATAAAAATGACAGTAAAGCTCCCTGTATGCCTAGCTATTTGCATAGTTGAGTTATGATACATCACTGCACAGTTAGAAGCACATACCTTAAGCGCCCAAACAAACAATCGTGCAATGCAATCACCCATGCACGAACCAGCGATCGTACAATATTTGGATCGTACATCTGTGATTTGTTCGCGTATGGGCCCCATAAGGTGCAATGACATGAATAATATAGTGAAGTTTCAGGTACTGGATGGTGTTTTGCTAAGGCTTTGCTAATTGATACATGTTCCCCAGTTTACAGTAAGTTACCATTGCTATTTATACCTTAATTTGCTGATTTTTTCTACATGGAAAGCGGAACAGATTTTTTATTGTTCAGCCATCTCTAGTGAACATGGCTTTACTGTTTTATTAAGATGCTAATTCATGACATTTGCCTTAATTCATAAAAAATGTACATAAGGGGGATTTTTGCAGAAGTTTATTAAAGGGTATGTCCACGTGCAGTTCCGAGTGATCCTGAGTCCAAAAGTGAACATTTGTTGGCTCTCGGGAATGCTCAGAACTGCAGTACACACATTTGCAATACAGGGGCTATCCTGTTATTACCATCGGGACTGGCTCTTTATCAATAATGTGTGCACCCAGCTTTAGTTTTTGCTTTCTCCTAAGCTCATTTGGGTATGCTAATTTGATTCCCTCAGTCCATGTCTTTTAGGGTATTGTACTTTCTCTCAGACATTTCTTTTTCTTTTCTTTTATTAATCTTTCCTCATTAAAGGGTATGTCCATCTTATTTGACAACATTCTTTTTTACTGTTTTACTGAAGGACATGGAGGGAAATGCACTCTCTCTTACCTCCTGTTCTTCAATAAATCTTCCAGGAGAGCAGGAGACGGTAATATCAGGATAGCCCTTGTATTGCAAATGTGTGTACCGCAGAAATGTACAATCTCAAGTGCTCCCCCCTATGATTTACATAGGGAGAATGTTCTGGACTGTGAGTAGCGTGGTCTTTAAAAAATGACAGATAGGATCTCTGTCTGTCATAAGATCTCTCATCTGTGTACCCAGCTTAAGACTGAAGAGACAGAAGAGTCTGACTTGATGTGTGGAATCATATGTCACAAGCACTTACAATGAGATGGTGGAAGCTGCTAAATTGTATGGTAGCATGGGATAATAAACTAGAAAAGATGACAAAAAACAAACAATTTTTGTAATGCAGGAGAATTTATTAGAAAGGGGATTTCATGATAAATAGAGCAGAGGGTGAAGGAGAAACGAGGAGGTTACACTAAGTATGAGATGGAAAAAAAATGGCAGACAGTAACAGAGGAAAATACCTCTAGGAAATTATTTTAAGGAGAGATGTAACCAGTGGCGTAACTAGGAATCACTGCCCCCCCCCAACAAAACTATGATGGGGCCCCTATCCATGCTTCATCCACAGTGGTTTTCTTGGAGGAATAAGTTATTTTCTGTCATAGGAAAAAAGAAGAAGGCGGGGCCCCTTGGCTCCAAAAACATTTGGAAGCAGCGCAGTACCCTAAAATCAGTGTAAAACCCTGATATGACATCGGGTTAACGTGGGTTTTATATTTGTTTTAGGTGTATTGAAACCCCCCTCCATAGAGTCCAAGTAAGGCGGGTTTTCATTAAAATGGCAAATTTTGGGCGGCATCACTACATGGATAGGTATGATGCCTTTCCCAATGGGCACCAGGCATGTACAGCGATGCAAGAGCACTGTAATGGAGAGGCTGCAATGTTTTGGCATACAGACCACTGTCTTGGCCCTTCAGAGACAGTGGTTGGACCTTAAGTTTTTTCTATTTCTCATTCATGTATATTATTATCTTATATTATTTTATAACAGCCCTAAATCAAAACTAATTAAATCATTAAAGTTACTTTAACACTCAGAAATGCAAAATGATACCCACACAGAAACACATAAACCCACCACCTGAACCCACCCTTCCATTTTCATGGCAGCCTATGTAAAGGACAATTAGAGTCAAAAATTAAATCTTGATCAATCATAAAAAAGTTATTTTTACATTATATAACGTGGACTACACTAGATTGCTCAACCAATCAAATACTTTCCTGAAGATGTTATTTTTTCACCTTTTTCTTCAATTAATGTATTAGATATTGTTAAAAGATATTTCATATGGTTCGGCTAGCTCTATTTTAGGAACTGTATAAATAAATACCTCAGTCATGTCAAATTCAAAATGACCAAATGGCTAACCACACCCACTCAATCTCGGTGGCGGCGCGTGCTGCGCATGCCACATATAGGCTGCATTTAAAGTTTGGCCCATGTGGCAAAACCCCTAGAGACAAACTTGACAAAACCGGTCTCTAACTGGCTCTCTGGTTTTGCATCTAGCTCATGGAGTGCTGCTAAGGCATCTTAGAAGGTATAGAATTTATACTATGTTCCCTATTTTCATATGTATGAAGGAAGCTTTGTATCCTTAAAGGGCATGTCCAACCCTTTTTTTTATAGTTTTCTGTAGTGAAGGGTTTCCTCCGCCAGCCCCAACCACTATAGTCATTTTTGCAGAAACTCCCCCAATCTATGCTTACATTACTTCTCTCCTCCGACATTCAGTCCCGGCCCACTGCTTGCATGAATCTGCAAGCAGGGGGCTGGACCGACAGCCGTGTCCGTGATTGGTTGAGAGGCAGCCAATCACGAACACGGCTTCTGGCTATCCAGAACGCCAGGGGAAACAGGTAATGTAAGTAGAGTTCGGGGGAGTTTCTGCAAAAATAGCTATAGCGGTTGGGGTAGGGAGCCCTACACTACAAAAAAGGGGATTTGAGATAGGTGGAGGGAGAGAGAAACAGGAGGGAGAGGGAGGCATGGAGGGCTGCAGTATGCATGGCAAAATTCTGTGGGAGGAGAGACAGGAGGCAGAGTCCTATATGGACTCGGCCAGGCTCCTGGTGGTCAGTTTTTGGGACTTTGGAGGGACTTTACAGGAGAACAATTTGGAGCAGGGATGTATTTCTACACTACACAGTGGGGCCAGTAGTGGGTTAAATTCTAGTTTTGGGGCATGCCCTTTAAACTCTCCTTATCCTATTTGATTCCTTAGCAATGTTTGAAGATAGAAATGGACTATACCCCTGGCATTTTTTACATATAGGGGTCCACTGTTTCAAGCCACAAATTTTGTTTTTATTAGTGAGAGTGAAGTGATTATATTGGTGGGGACTGCCATACTGCATACCCTCCAAGTGTCCTGGTGAACACTAGAAAAAGCCCCTTAAAACGGGTATATCCCATTGTTCCAAAACATTGCAATTTGTCCTTTTGTGGCCTTGAGTACTTTGGGGGCATTGTTACTTATTGTTATTATATATTTTTAGTTTTATTGTAGTATTATTTTCTTTCTCAGCCATTAATCCATCACAATACAAAATTCATACAAATTTAACAAATCAATATAAATATATATACAATGCACTCAAATTCACCACAAGGGTGGATCTATACAGCTCTTGTCATCTAATCGCTTATAGAACCCCAAGCAAACTCTCAAGGAACCCTAGTGGTCTCTGGACCACTGATTAAGAAACACTGGCCTAAGGCTGAGGCCACACTAACGCATGTGAAAAGGGTGCATGCATCGGCGCCTATTACTGTCTGTTTGCACTGCTATCTGCACAACTGTCAGTAATCAGAGCGCATGGGAAACCGTGAAAATATGGTGATCACATGCGCTCTAAAAAAGGATTGCACCACATGCAGTGTGGTCACCCACATTAACATGTACTGCTTAACAAGAATTGCATGTGTGATCGTTAACGTGTGGGAAAATGCAGCAGTGTGGCCTAGGCCACAGGATTACTGTTCATTTTAAAGGACATCTTCCCTCCACTCCTCTTCCTTAGTCAGTACTTTCTACCCAGGGTGAGGATCTTTACCTCACCCCTGGGTTCGCTTAACTTGCGGCATATACTTACTTACGCGCTGCTCCTGTGAACCCCGCCCCCTCCTCCTAGTCTTCGACAAGGCCAGTAGGAAGACACGCTCTGCCTTCCTATTGGCCTCGTTGCGCAAGGAGAGGAGGGGCGGAGCCTACCGGAGCAGCTTGTTAGTAAGTATATGCCGCAAGTTAAGCGAACCTGGGGGTGAGGTTAAGATCCTCACCCTGGGTAGAAAGTACTGACTAAGGAAGAGGAGTGGAGGGAAGGTGAGTATAAGGGCTAGGCCACACCGTTGCGATTTTCTTGCGTTTGCACATGCGATTGCGCTTGCGATTTGCACTCCGCATTTTAAATCGCAATCGCATGCGGTTTTCTATATGTAACGGAAAAACGCATGAAATCGCATGCAATTCCGTGTGCGTTTGCATTTGTGTTGCAGTGTGGCCATGCCCTATTTGTCCTTTAATTAGAACCAGATCCAAAGAGTGTTCATATTTGGTCACATGACTGTAGCAATTAGGCCACACCCATCTTGATTCTTCCTGTTTCTAGGCCTAGAGCTCACTGTCTACAGGCAATCATCTGACTAGAAAGTGCTGAACCCAGGGCAACCAATCAGTAAAAAATATAAAACAAATTTCAAGCAAATTAAATTAAGTAAATGCAGTTTAAAAGAAAACAACCTGTGCTGCCATGTTAATTAGAATTCAACTTATTGAATGGTAAGTCTCACTATGTCTTATTTCAAAGAGAAAGGTAAGAATAAGATAAGTGTAATAGATGTAGCATTAGTGATAACAATAGTAATATGTGCAATATACATAGAGCAAAGCAAATTAACAGAGAATAAAAATATAAATGAAAGAATTTGCTCAACTGTCTTGTGTATTCCATTCCCTTTATATTTTGACTTGCCAGTTAAGCCCGTTAACATAATAGGCGCTAGATCTCTCTCTCTCTCTCTCTGCGTTGCAAGTGCGTCCGGGTCATCAGTGATTATATTCGCACTCTCTCTCTCGGGCGTTGCAAGTGCGTCCGGGTCATCAGTGATTATATTCGCATAGCCGAGAAGCTCCTCAAACTGTCCGGATCACTGAATATATTAGCATAGCCGAGAGAATCCTCTTTGCACATTCATACAAACGAACTGTCCGGATCCACATAGCCAAAACTCCTCCTTGTGCATGCGTACAAACGAAAAGCCAGACACGGATTCACGGACGCACATTAGGGCTTTTATTATATAGGATGTGGTTTATTGCTTTATTCCACCAATGATTCTCGTAAGGAATGCTGAAAAAACTGTAATTTAACAACCAATCAAGCGCATTTTAAACATTAGTTCTTGGGATTTATTCATTGCTGTCCTTTAATATGCAGATTTTTTCACTTTATCCAGTAAGGGATGCTGCAAGCTGTAGTTCATCCATGACTTAAAATTTTTTTAAGGCGAAACTGAAGCAATTTGAAGCGCGATTCGATCGCAATTTTAAAAGCAAACACAAGTGTAGCTATGGAGCCCAGGTGATGTGACCACACTAGTGTGCTAGGGAGCGATGCGTTGTGATTTGTAAATTGCAGCACATGCGTTCCGCATTTTTGTGCGCAATCAAATGCGCTCCAATTGCGAATCATTGGGTGATTGCTTTTGCGAGGGCGTGCCAAGGAGCATTCGCTTCCGTGCGCACATGAGCGCGGTATAGTGTGGCCCAAGAGGCTAATTTTGCCTGTGCTATTGATCTGCAGCATCCAATCAGATGTTATCTAACTGCAAGAAGTTTTAGTTTATACCTAAATGGATTTCCTGCCCAATTTACAATAGAGGCATGTTAATGTAAAAGTTTAAGGTTAACAAAAACCGGTTAAAAAAATATATGCCCAAAAAAAGGAAAGTGGGTGACAAGGGGGGGGCGGGGGGGGGGGGGGGGCAGTGGTAGTAGGGCCCGCCACAAACCCAAGATGCCTCCCGCAATCAGCCGTTTTAAACAGCTGATCGCGCGTATGAATAAAACATGCGCAATTAGCTGTTTAAAGGGCATTTATAGTGAAAAAAACACATTTCCCGTTGCAAAGTTACATTTATGTACTCTGTGCTGCCTTAATCCTATCTATGTCAGTGACTCTGTTTAACCATGGTGTCAGATCTCTGTGCAGCACTCCCCCCTTCCCCCTCCCCTCTGTTACAAGCTGTCCTGGAGACACGGAAGAAGAAGGAGAACAGTACAGTTTACGATCTCTCACTTTGTAACCCATCATCAATCAGTGAAAGCTATTAAGAAGGGGGGTCAAGTGCAGCCTTATATCTACCATCAAAGCTCCCTGCTAATGCTCTTATCTCTATGTTTATTGCAGAGCAGGGAGGGGGGATCACGTCACAGGGATTTGATTGACAGTCCAAGTAGGAGTAGAGGAATGCAATCACGTATTCTTCTAACTGGTGTATCTCAGGACAGAGAGGGAATCTGAAAAAAGACACTCTGGGGGTTGTGGGGAATTATAGAACACATGGAAAGAAAGAAAAAAAAGTTAATTTTCCCACTATAGATGCCCTTTAAAAGACCGGATCCTAAATTCCGGAACTGAAACAGTTGATTGTGCGTATGTTTCATTCATACACTCCGTGCGATCAGCTGTTTAAAACGGCTGATCGCGGGAGGCATCTAGGAGTTGGTCAGTGGCCCAGTCTCCATTCTCGCGCGGGGGGCCCGAGCCCCTGCAGGTACGCCCCTGGTGTTGCAGCATGTGTGATTCACCAATCGGCTTAAGTATAATCTAGAATTTAACAATCCTTTAGAAGTTATGCAAAAGTGCACATTATATTACTATTTGCACTTTATTTATCCAGGGTTCCCAAATGTTGTATATGTTAAAGTGATGAGTCCCAGTTCTGAAAAGACCCTGGTTTCAATTCGGAACTGACAGTTTCCAAAATCCGCGGATCCAACTGGTTTTTCAAAATTTTGGAACTTGTGTTTATAACATCAAAAATCGACTATTTAAAATGTGATTGAAAATTCTATTTATGTAGTATGAGTATAGCATTTTAGGTTGAATAAAGACAACCGTATATACTTGAGTATAAGTCAAGAAATTTTACCTTTAGAAATCATGCTGAAAGTCTTCTCTCAGCTTATACTCTGGTCTGGACTGATCTGAAGCTTGAAGGAGCAGTTGGACAAAATTACATAGTCCTGGGAAAACAAAAGCTGTACCATGTAACACACAGAATCCTCTTGATTTCTGTGGTTTAGGCAATTGTTGTCCTGCTTACTGAGATCAATCCAGACTGCAAGGGAAAGGGGGAAATAAACAATAGAAGAAACTGGCTTAAACAAACAGGCTGCGCAGAAAGGTATACAGGGCACATCTTTGTATGGGACTTTATGTGGGGCTGTGTATGGGGTAGAGATGGGATCCGGATCCGTCTTGGACCTGGATCCGACACTGAACCCCTTGGTTCTGAAATCCAAATATTCCATCCGAAACGGATCATTAGGATTTCAGGACTTCGGACTCTATTTTCTATAATTATTGAACGTTTGAGGATTATCGAAAATAGTCTTAAACGTTCTATCATCCTCAAAAATATGATCGGAAACTCAAAATTAGTTTCTCAAAATAATTTTATAGGATTATAGAACTTACAAGACTATTTTCGATAATAACCTCGAACGTTCGATAATTATCGAAAATGGGCTCCGAAGTCCCGAAAATATGTTCTGTTTTCGAATTTATGGTTCTTCGGGATTTTCCCGAGATCCGTAAATCCGAAAACAGACAAAACTCTCTCTCTCTCTAGTACGGGGTTGTGTATTGGACTTTCTATGGGGCTGTGTATGGAAGAAAGTCAACCCTCGGCTTATACTCGAGTCAATCAGTTTTACTCATTTTTCAGGTAAAAATAAGTACCTCGGCTTATACTAGGATGGGTTTATACACAGGTATATATGGAATGCCCATCTTATCCAAGCTGCTCAGCAATACACACATTTTCTGCCTAACAGTTGATCTAGAGGAAAGATTAAAAAAAACAAAACTGTATGAAGGGGAAATAAATTCCTGCCTGACTCCAAGTGGCAATCGGAAATATCCCTGGATTAACTTTATGTATCAATACCTGTAACCTGCAAAATTCTTTGTTTTTAGAAATTTGTCCAGCTTTTTTTGGAAATCATACAATTAAACTGCCATCACCACATCCAATTGAAGACATTTTTTTTAATGTTCTCATAGTGAAAAACCATTTCCGAACTTGAAGGCTTGAAAGACACTCACCTTTTGAATAGTACTGAGGATCACTCTGCAAGGAAGCAGTGGGGCAAATTTTAGCTTGGGGGGAGAACATACCTTTTAATGAATGGTTTGGCCAGCTTAGTCTTATTTAAAGGGCATGTCCACCCCAAAATAAACCTAATCGCCATGTTAAGAAACTCCCCAGAATCTTATTTACCAAGCTTTGTTCCCGTGGCCTCTGCCTCTTATGATAATCCCAAGAACAAAGTATCATTAGGGGCCTGACCGGCAGCCACGTCTGTGATTGGATGCAAGTCAGCCAATCACAGATACAGCTGCAAGCTATTGATTTATCCGAAGGAACGAAGCTTGGTAAGTAGGTTTCTGAGAACTTTCTTAACATTTTAACATGGCAGTTAGGGTTGGGAGGGGGGTACCTACACTACAGCAAGAGGTCTATTTCTAAATATAATGCTGCACAGAGGAAAGTGGGGGGGCTCCAGGAGAACAAGGAAGGGAAATAAGGCAAACCAGGCAACACAAGCTCTTTTACAATTAGAGGAGCTTTATTATAATGCACCAGTATCAAGCACAACCATATCCTACCAAGCAAACACTGTCCTAGGGATGCAGTCCCTGGGATCTCTGGGCTTCACTGCCTTGGCTCCAAACTGCTGGGCTGCTGCTGGCATCTCTAAATATTTAGAGGGTGTATCTGTTGTATTCAATTAGATTAACTGGACTTGAAATGTAGTTCTTGAAGACGTTTCGCTAGTCATCCGACTGGCTTTCTCAATCAGAATGACTTGTACAAGAATCGTGGCAATTATGTACCCTGGAAAATCCCAATTAGCATATCACAGCCAGGTGTTAAGGGTGTGATTGGATAGTGGCTAAGAGGTGTTATGGAACGCCCAGAGTAAGGTGTTAAAACAGCATTGTACATGCTTAACACCTTACTCTGGGCTTCCTATAACACCTCTTAGCCACTATCCAATCACACCCTAACACCTGGCTGTGTATATGCTAATTGGGATTTTCCAGGGTACATAATTGCCACAGATTCTTGTACAAGTCATTCTGAATTGAGAAAGCCAGTCGGATGACTAGCGAAACGTCTTCAAGAACTACATTTCAGTCCAGTTGATCTAATGAATACAACAGATATACCATGACCTGGATGAATGAGAACCTTCACAAGCATTTAGAGGGTGGAGATACACTTTAAATTAAAATCTCCATCCTAATTTTAGATTTCTAATATAATGTAGGTGCTATTTCTAATACAATGTACTGAAGGTGCAGTAATACATGGTTGAAATAAGTAAATAGTCAAAATGCATAAAGGTATTATATTTCCTAAGCCTATAATTCCGTGAGTAACCAGCTACAGAAATCTAGGTCTTTTGGCACGTGTAATACTTAGTGAGTAAGGAGGAGGAACTAAAGCTAGGTACACACAGTACAGATTTCTGAGAGATGACAGACAGGATCTGCAAGATCCTGTCTGCCATCTTTCAAAGACCTGCATACACACAGTCCCGAGCGTTCTCCCTAAGAATATCATAGGGAGAATGCTCGGGACTGTGTGTTTCCATCGGCCGCGCTAGACTCCTCCGCTCATTTGGGAAACGAAGGTACACACATAACGATAAAGCCCCGATACCGGTATCGGGACTTTATTGTTACTCTGTGTACCCGCTTAAGATGGTAGCCAATGTGGACCAGCTTTAAAAAAAATGTTGCTGTCATTGGGCTGCTGCGAATCCGGACTGCAACATGCCCATTTTTTCTACCCTAAAGTTTATTTTACTTTAGTTACCCTTTAAATTTAAAGATTGTGTCAAATCAAATGTTACCACTTTTATATAATTTTTTTGTTGTGTTTAACATTATATATTCTATTTTCTTCTGTTTATATGTTTCAGATACATTTGGTAAATATGTCTATGAATTTCCAGCATTTAAATTCCAGTCTTTGGACTATGCTTATGAGGTAAAGATCATCTTTATGCATCATGTCTGTACTGTATTTTATTTTTTTTAAATGCTGTGGGTTTATATAAATGGACAGATCTGTGAGTAATTATTAAGAATATTGAATTATACCCCAATAGGGTAAGTGCTTGGTAAATGCTTGTTAAAGTGATAATAATATCATAAACATAATAAACATAAACATACATAATAATGTCAGCCACATTCAAGTGCCTCCTGAGTGCAAATTGACTTAAAATATTCTTTGCAGTGTATGTTTGTTACCTATTAACGCAGTTATCATTATAACAAAGGTTGAAACTCACACGTCCATCTAGCTCAACCATTTACCCTACCTTCAGTATGCCTGCCTAACCGTTTGTTTAGATGAGAGCTAAATAAACCCTATTCTGAAGAAAGAGAAAAAAACATCCTTACTGTCCTTAATCCAAATAGCAATTGGAAGAATACCTGGATCAACACAAAATTAAATTTCAATACCAGTAACCTTCAACTTTCTTGTTACTAATAACACCTTGTGCGTTTTGTTAAACCTGAAACGCATCTGCTTACTGTTTTATCTTGCCATATAAAGCTCAATAAAAGGCTATTTCTAGCACTCAGCTGGTCCTTCTTCCTGGTGTAGCAGTCAATTACACTTAAGACAGGTGACATCACAGACAGTCAATGAATGACCAAGGTTACTATTGATTCGACGTTCGGAAGGCCACATCAATATAATATCAGGTAAGTGTGTGGCCAGCATAAGCCTCTTATTTACTAGAACTCCTACAGGGCGATTTACCCAGAGCCCTATTTTTCTGGGTAAATATCCTGAACGCAATTCAAATTGTGCATTTGCCAAGTGGGTAAATCCCAAAAGGGATTTACCCACAGCGTGATTTTAACACCGGCTATTAGCTGGCATTAAAATCATGCTCTAAATGTAGCGCAAAAACGGCATTGAATCGTGAGCGCCAGATACGTGGGTGTCTTTTGTGTAAATGTGGTAGCGCCACTGGATAAATCGCCCTGCTAGATTCTCCTAGAGAGATTTATTTACACAAAAAATTTTTAACTCCAGAATAACTTACATTTTCAATGCTGTATCACAAAGGAAATCAAATCATTGTATCACAAATTGTACTTGCTGCCTCTTTGCTGCCCATTTTGATGAACTGATTAGATCTAACTGCAACAAGTGCACATTATCAGTGCCCTGCATATTTTCAGCGCCCTACATAAAAGACGATGTAATATCTCAATATCACAAATGCTCTGTCATGTGAACATAACCTTATAGATTTTGTTTACATTTGTTTAATCCCTAAAAACATTATTATATGTTCTCATAAAATTATTTTTGTTTTTTAAAGAATGTTAAAAGGCAAAAGGCATCCACATCTTGGATGATTATTCCATTTCCTAAAGGAATTCAGAAAAATGAAATTTACTGCCACAGTCGGATCTTTGTCAATGATAATTTCCGAAGACCTTGGACAAAGTGTAAGTTAGATGTCATGATACATTTAGTAAAATAAATGTGGTTAGCTCTTTGTGTATTGCACAGAAAAGTCTTTTGTGAACACGAGTTAAAAACCTTTTTTTTAGGTATCATGAAATCAAACGGGACTAAGTTTCAAAGATAAATATGTCTATTTCTTTTTCAATAGCCACTGCAATGCCAATATGTACATTGCTGTCTGAGAATTCAATGTTGGATGAATGGAAAAAATGCAGCTACCAAAAAGAAGTTTTGGAAAAGTAAGCACTTTGTCATCTTATTTTTCTGAGGCAACTACCACAATGAATAATTGAAAGTAGTATCAATACTATATTTTTAATTAGGGTAATAAAACAATGACATTTTAAAGCTGTAAATGTTTCTGAAATTTTTTTAGATACTGCATTAACATGCTTGGACATAAGGGTGAAATGTTTGACTTTGTACCAAGTTCCAACCCCTGCTCCCAGATAGACATGGAGGAGGCGTTTGCTCTTGAACAAACTGTCATGTTTGAAGAAGAGAAGGCTCGTGTAGAGTGTGTAGAGTGCTGGAAGACTGATATCGCCACAGTTGTAAAAAACAACTTTGAAGGTACCACAAACATTTTGTAACATTATTGTAAAATGGTGCACATCAGTCCTCACTTTAGCATGGCATAATAATAAAAATCTATAAAGAGTATTTAATTTAATGATGTGAATTTCGAGTTACCCCACCCATAATATTTTTTAATGCAAAGATTTTTTGTTTCTCTTCTGATTCCAAGAACAATTTAGGGGAGATGCGATCTTTTGCGTGGCTTTAAAGCCTCAATTAATAAGGCGTTAATTTTTGCTCACATTTTCAGAGTAAAAATCAAATATTAAAGCGATAAAAGGCTAATCCTGTTGGGTAAAACAGGATCTGCCTGCATGTATGGATGAAATATGGATGATCCTGTTTCAACAAACTACCACTGTCGGCCATAAGAATGCTTGGCCGTGAGTGGCAATGTATAGGGAGCCAATAAGTGGCCATTGCCCACCTGAACAATTTCTAGCTATATATAAATATCCAATCCGATCAGCCGCACTCCAAAATAATGATGATAAGTAATCTTTATATCTCTCTATATATATTGTAACATTTTCAGGTAGCACGGACCGTTGTCTCCCAAGAAAGACAACCTTTGGGCACAATTTAACACACAGAAACAGGCACCAGTCTTTGGTTTGATTTTCAAACTGACCTCAGTCAGGTTTATTTAGGGTATTAGCTAACACAATAAAATAATAAATCCTATGCCACACTGGCCTTACTAATACAAAATAAGTGTCCCTGAACACTCACAGTCCAGTACTCACACAGCTCTGTGTCTCTCCCTGGAGAATTAGCTGGTTGTACCCAGTCTCCTACTGGGGTTTACAACTCTGACACTCAGAGGTACTGGTCTGCCTGCTTGTAGACCCACAGGCTCCTTGCCTGATCAGACTCTTTCCCAAAGCAGGCTTCACCTGCCCTTTTAATTAGTGAGCTCCAGCCACAGGGAATTAATTAATCTAAACTTAAAATTAATCTAATATATATATATAATATAATATAATTGGTGATATGAATCACATTTATATATAAATGTAAACCCTGGAAAGACTATGTTACTATTGGTGATATGAATGACATTTATATACAAATATAAACCCTGGAAAGACTATGTTACTATTGGTGATATGAATGACATTTATATACAAATATAAACCCTAGAAAGACTATGTTACTATTGGTGATATGAACCACATTTGCGGTTATTGTCATGCTAAGAAATTTAAAGCAAAGCCTCCTGGAATGTGACCACGCCTCCAGATATTTCCATGCATTGCAACCAGGCCCCTAAATGTTGTGACCACGCTACCAGATATTGTGGTCACCCCCCCCCCAAAAAAAACCAAACATTATGGGCTGGCCATATACATCATGGCCACACCCCCAAATATCCCATGTCACGTCCCAGCCTCCTGGACACCACAACATCACAGACACAACCCAGACTGTCCACACCCTAAAATGCCGTGCCTTCACCCACCGCAACAACGCAGACATGCCCCATCCACCTATTAAAACCGGGACGGTTGGGGGGTATGGACTACATGGGAATTACCTGCATTACCTGGACTTAAGAAACAGACACACACTGCCCACATGTCACACACTGCACAGATAGTTACAACTAAAAGAACAAAGACATCATGGCATTTCAATTTGGACCAGAAAGTAACTTTATTGATTGGGATCTAATAGTCAATATAAAGTGGTCCTTGAACAAGGATAAAGTGTTAGTGCAAACAAGGTGAAATACAGCTACCAAAATTAAGCACGCTTAATAAAAACACACAACGCTCAGACAGTGCAACAGAATGAGTGCCTGGCTTTTAATAACACAGACAATGAGCCGCACGTCACATGCTCAGTGCCGGATTTATACTTTTTTCTCCCCTAGGCCAACAAACTTGTACTGCCAGTGGGCCTCCTTCAAACACACACACACATACGCGGTCATTTATTGGCTGAAGTGGAGCTTTGTGAGTGGGAGAGGAACCTGCCGCCCCTAGCAAATCGGCAATTGCTGCCCATTTCACATTTAACAGAAACTGGTATGGCTCTGCTGTGTGCCAAATAATGTGCGTTGTGCAATGCTGCCTAACTTAATTTTTTTTTTTTGCCGCCCCTGGTGGCTGTGCCACCCTAGGCCATGGCCTAGGTGGCCTAGTGGGAAATCCGGCCCTGCAGATGCTACAGAGACACTGACACCTGTCAGTCACTCAAGTGCTGCGATATTCAGTTGCAATCAACATGTTTTCCCAACGGCAAATTCCATGTAGCATGTTCACAAGTATATTCACCACAACATTTGTATATTTACGCTC
This sequence comes from Hymenochirus boettgeri, assembly GCA_019447015.1. Lineage (NCBI taxonomy): Eukaryota > Metazoa > Chordata > Amphibia > Anura > Pipidae > Hymenochirus > Hymenochirus boettgeri. The sequence goes on from CM033469.1 coordinate 214,616,117, forward strand.
CAAGTGGGAAAACTGATAACGTTGTATATAAAGTTTTGCAATAAACATATGTGCTATACGTCCCTCAAGCAATGTCACCTCCTCAACTCATAACTATTAAATACATGATGTACATTACCAACTGTGCACTTTTTTTTCCCCCTGTCTCTCCCATCTAAGCCAAACACACACCTGCACTTAAAAAAATACTTTACCCATCCAGTGTACCCGGCTAGTATATACACAAAAGATAGATGGTGTGGGTACCTGGTGCAACTCCTATAAAGATATCCACAGGAAAGAAATGATGGGTGCACTCAAGGGTCCTTTTCAAATTTTATTAGTGCATCACTTAGGTTGCTGATTGCACTATATTGATGCACTAATAAAATTTGAAAAGGACCCTTGAGTGCACCCATCATTTCTTTGCTGTATATATATATATATGTTTGTCATCTGCCATACATCTGGACTATGCCTATTCAGCTTTTAATATCCACAGCATTCCCAACATTGTTTAACAAAAATCAATGGGTGGTATCAATTATATTAGAGAGGACACTCTCTGGGTGAAAAATACTGAGTTGTGCTGATGGAGAGTTTGTGTATTTTTGCATTGAAAGATTTTCGGACTTTAATAAAGCCACATGATATTTTGTTTAAATTTGTAGTTTTTACAATTTCTTCAGCTGAAGATTTGCTTTTATGCTGTAGTCCACCTTAACCCTGGTAAGGTGCTATTAACCTACCTTGAGAAGTCAAACTGAATGGTTATGTATTGGTTTTCAGTTAAGAAACAAATTGAAAAAACTCCACATTAATAAATATGTTCGTTGTATGTTTTGTCTGCTTTCAGATTTTTTCCTTCCAGAGGAAGCTATATTTGATGACTACCTTGCAAAATATAGGCAACATCTACCATGCTTGATTGTACTAATAAGACGATCGAAATTTATCCCAGTTGAGGATCCCCTGGCAAGCTGGCACAAAATCTGTTCAGCACAGGAACAACTGTTTAGGTACAGTGTCCTTCAAGTATAATCTGGTAACATATTGTCTGACCCATTTTATGTGCGGTATATTAGGTAAAACAGATCATGAAACTGACATTAATAGTCTTCTATATATTGTTACTCCATATTTTATGTCAGAATTGAAAATTATAAGAATCCAGAAATAATGTCAAATTTCTGCAAAGAAGATTTCCATGTACTGTCCTTGGGAATGGAAGAGGTAAGACTTTCCTAATAAACATTATGACTTCAGAAACATTCACCTCTATTCACCGCTGGCCACTGTTCTGTAGTGACTTTGCAGCTCAAAGTACATGCGGATTTAACGCAAGCTAATATTTAATCTTTAAAAATTTTTTTAAATACCTGAGCATTTAATACTCATGTAATGTAAGGCTAAATTGTTGAAGCTGCACAGTGTAATTCTTTGTAAAGAAGATCGACCCAGAGGGGCAACGGCTCTGGGTAAATTTACCCAATTGTTTTTGTACAGTATTGGATTGACAGATTCTCTCATTTTAAAACTGGCTATAAACAAGCAGATAATTGTCAGGAACACGTTTTTACTTTGTAAAGAGATGATGTTTTCCTATCTTAAAGACACACTAAATGATTTGCTGCAATTTAAAACCGTTAAGCATGTCTTAAATATATGAATTATCGCAGTAGGGCAAATAAAAAAGGATTCACAGAGAGAGAGAATCACTATAATAAATCCTTATGGTCACAGCAAAGGAGAACTGTTTTGTCTCTCTGTAAATGTCCCAAACAGTGTTGAGGGCTATAAACATCCATCAAAGGTTTGACGTGGTTAAATTACAAATGCTAGTCTGTGATTGTGACAGATCCTTCTTGCTACAACCGACCAAATGAGAGATGTTATCTTATCTTAAAAGGGAATGAAAGGTTAAAGTAAATGTGCAGAAAACATTCAGGGAGATTCAATAAAAGTTATTTTTGTTTAAAATGATGCTAATTTTGTCCCAACCAATCAGATCTTATTTAACATTTGAAACATGTGATTGGTTGGGGCAAAATTATCACCATTTTTAACAATAAGAACTTTTATTGAACCTCCCTGATTGTTCTTACAACTTTCCATATTAAAGTTGTTTTAAAAAAATCAATGTGAATTACCTGATTCATAATCATTCTTCATGGGTTTACTTTCCAGCATCTAATGCTGCCACATCAATTGGAATTTCATGACAATTCAATAATAAACCAATCTTGTGTAGCTAATCTACTACTGCTGGTGGATCTGTCTCCTGAACCTGTTGCATATGAACAAAAAGATTGTGCATGTAAGGAGTATTAAAAAAAAAATCTCTATAAAACTATATACCATTTGTTTTTGCCTTAAATGTTATGTTACATTGTTTTACCCTCCAATGCAATTATTACCGTACGTTTAAAAGTCTCCTTGTTTGTTATATTGCACTTTTGGTTCTGAGTTTAGTGCACCTCAAGTTCAGGTGAATCTACTAGAGGACTTAGCAACTAAAATGCTAAAACATGCATTCTAAACAATCTGATTATTGATTGCACCTTTCATGCTGTTCCCATATTCATCTTTGGCTGTTGATGTCATCCCGACATAAACAGTCTTTGTGGCTGGTGCCTAAAAGTAGATTTAGCTTGCTAGTAGGTGTGAAAAATAGGAGAAGCGGCACCCACAATCAAATTAGTTTTTAGCCAACTAATGCAATTTGTAAAGTTAGAAATGCCACAAGGGTAGGAACACACTCAAATAGATAAGTGATCGAACTATTTCAATACTGGCGTTGAAAAAACACACAACATTTAGATAGGTATAGCTCCCCTTCACACCCGAGAAAGGGGAAGAACCCCCAGAAACATTGTGAGTTTGTGTGTCAGCTTATCAATGTATTAAACACTGAATTCTGAAAATATAGAAGTGTACTCCCATTATTTATCTAATATTAGAAAATAGTGTGGCCTAGGCACTTCAGTGGTCCTATATTTTATTGTTGGTCTCTATTTCTCCTGTAATTAACTGCTTCCAATAACTACTGTGTAGATTTGGATTTTATCTCAGGATTTATCTAACCAGCTATAAATAGCAGCTACTTATTTTCCTGTCTCCAATAAGCTTAAAAAACATTGTCCTTGGTACTTAAGTATGTTTATTGTATATGCTAATTGTCATATTTTTATTTTAGATCATTTCACAAAAGAAACATTAAAACTAGAATCTTTTAATTGCACATCAGCAGAAAAAGACTTTAAGTCAGCTAACAGCGAAATAACCCTTAACATAGGTAAAATAACTGGAACATATTTGTAGGTGTTCTAACAACAGTTACAATATGTTTGTGTCTATTTATTTAATCTTTGTAAACCAGCAATGTTTTTTAATCTCTGGTAATGTTTCATAACCACGTGTTCTTTCATTGGGTTGGAAAATAGTGGTAACCTTTTGGGGATGTTCATGTGATTGTACATCCTCCCTTCCTATTATAAAAATAATTTGTAAATTTTGTAGGATTTTTCGAAGTGACCAAATTGGGGTGAGTGATGTAGTGATGGGTCATACATAAGGGTGAATTGCTATACAGGCACAAAATGGGCTTCTTTATGTGGAAGGGACATGTGCAAAGTGATACAGCATTGGGTTTAGAGATAATACAGGTTTCAACTTACTGTTTTGTAGAAATATCTTCCTTTTTCAAATGACACTTTCAAAACGGTCTGCCATAACCATGCCCATCCAGAATCCTAATAGAACTTAGATTGGCTAATAAGTGAAAAAGAGCATCACTCACCCCCATTTTGTTACTGTGAAAACTCCTATATATGTATAAATTATTTTATGAATAAGTAAGGAAATATGTATATACTGTATACATTGATCAATTATATAGCCGTTCACTCACACGTGTGTACGAACCTTTAGAATGTTTTTGCAACATGGAAATAAACTCCAGTAGAACCCATTTTCTAGAATTAAATGTTTAATATGTAGGGTTATAACTAGCTATGCTTTCCATCTCTTTTTATATATTAATATTTCTAATAATGGTACCCTGTGTAGTTTGTTTGTGCTTTACCCAAACCATTCTTTAAAGGGACACAAGTATCCAAAAACAAGAATAAAAAAAGCCACATAAAATTTCCAGGAAAAAACAAACTAACACTGGCACTGATACACCTCCCATCTCTGACATGTGCATGTGCCCTATGAGAAGGTGGTGGGCAGTCACACTGGGCACACTTGTATGTACCAGACACACTGGGCACACTTGTATGTACCAGACACACTGGGCACACTTGTATGTACCAGTCACACTGTGGGCACACTTGTAATGTACCAGAGACACTGTGGGCATACTTGTATGTACCAGTCACGCTGTGGTCAAACTAATTATATTTTTTTTGTTTTGATAAACAGGCAAGCTGTCAGTTGCACCAGAAACAGCCATACTTCTGTTAATAAATTACCGGAGTAGTGGTCAATGGAGCTATATCCACGTGGGCTAAACTTCTAAGTGGAGTACCTCAGGGTTCTGTACTGGGGCCACTTCTTTTTAATCTGTTTATAAATGATTTAGAAGGGGGCATTGAGAGCAAGGTGTCTGTGTTTGCTGATGACACTAAACAATGCAGAGCTTTGGAAACTTCAAATGATGTGCAAGTGCTGCAAGCAGACCTAGATAGATTGTCAAAATGGGCAGCAGAATGGCAGATGACAATAAAGGTTCATATACACACTCAATTTGTGAGCGAGCAACAACCACTGACGGCCGAGTGCTACATGCAATGAATGGCCGTTTCGTCCGAGAATCATCCGTGTATGCGTTTGGTCGCATACATACGGACGATTCTCGACCAAAAAGGCTGTTTGTCGCATGTAGAGCTCGGACGTCGGTGGTCCTTACTCGCTCACAAATTGAGCATGTGTACGAACCTTTAGCTGTAGCAAACAATGCCAGACAGCCAGGCTGAGAGCGAGCAAGTTATTGTCTTGTATAAAGAGGGGAATAGATGTATTCTTCCTTTTTACAAGGCACTGGTATCATCTGAAATATGCGGAGCAGTTTTATAACCCTATTTACAAAAGGGACATCTTGGAAATGGAATGAGTTCAGAGAATGTCAACTAAAATAATAAGGGGAATGGAGGGGCTTGACTGTGCAGGTAGATTAGACATGTTAGGGCTGTTTGCATTGGGATATGATCTCTATACAAATATATTAATGGGCCATATAAGAACCTCTCTGGTGCATTGTTCACTAATATGTCATATCAGAGGAGGTGGGGACACCCTTTAAGACTGGAAGAAAATAAGTTTCACCTTCAGGTTAGGAAATGTTTCTTTATTGAAACTGTGAAACTGTTTTCCAGGAGAAGTGGTAATGGCAAATTCATTGAAAAGCTTTAAAAGTGGGCTAGATAAGTTTCTAAAACTAAATAATATTGAGAATTACTGGTATTAATTTATATACTCTAGTTGATCCAGGGATACTTTCCAGTTGCAATTTGGAGTCAGGAAGTAATTTTGGTATTGGTATTCTCCAATACTTAATATTTCTATGTTTGTCATTTATCCATAACATGTTGAATCCAAATTTGCAGAGTTCAGCTTTACTTTCATCACTTTAAACTGAACAAGAAGTGGTACGAAATGCAATCGGTTTATGTTCTTGTACAGATCTAAGCAAATAAAGGCATGGGGCCACATGTGGCTCGCTGACTGTTCTTGACCTGTTTGTTGCTACTAGACCTGTACCTCAAAAGATCTTGAATTGAAAAACAATATAAGTGATAATGCGCCCCTTACAGTTTAATAAGTATATAATACAGTACATAAGGCTAGGCATTTTCAATGGGGAGGTGCAGTGCCTAGAATCTATATTACAGTGACTTCCTGTATTCCATCCATTGCCCCTTTCCCTGTCTCTCCCCCTCCCTGTAAATTATATTATAAACAGACAATGTTCGGTCCTTCTTCCTCTTTTCAATAGAAATGGTAATTATTTATACACTAAACAGGGATTCCTATATAAATGCAGGGGCACTTCTAGGGTTTTTGCTGCCTGAGCCAAACTTTATTGCCACCCTTTTGTGAGCCGCCACCATATTAGAATGAGTGTGGCTTTGTGAATGGGCGTGGCTAAATTTTTATGATTTAACTTTCTATCACATAGGTATTTAAGCAGTTCCTCAGACAGTCAGTTAGCAATAATGTAAATTACTAGAAACAGATATTACATCCCTTTCTCATTGTTTTGCCACTACCATATTGCTCCTTTTTTTTTCTACAACTGCCTGAGACAAATGCCTCACTCTGCCTAATGGTAGATGTGGCCCTGTAATAAATGACTAAAAATAATACTCTGCCTACAGTGTAATATACAGATTTACTTCACCTCGGAGTTCCATGCCCTGTATGAAAGCAGTCAGCCTGCAGCCTTGTGCTTCTATATGGTCACGGAACTCCTTGTTGGTGTAATATCCTTATATTACACTGTAGGTAACGTATTATACCTTATATGACTTCTTAAACAGTCATGTGTGTTGTGTCTTCATACTGAATGTTTGTTAGGGACTGGTAACAAACCAGAACATCTGCCCTATTGAACCAGGTAAGTGCCAATTTTGTTCTTTACTTTTTTGAGGGGTCAAGATCCGTACAATCTTAGGCTGGTTAACCGATTAATTTTTTTATGTCTATTTTTTATTTTAAAACTAACAATCTGATGGATTGATGAATCGATCCAAAATGATTTAATACCTGCTGGTCATTTTATTAAAAATTGCAACTAATTATTGAAAAAGCATACAATTGATGTGGGATATTAATTTAATATCTTTGTAAAATATATTAAAAAGAAATAAAAGATTGTTTTGTCCTTTGATGAAGGGGGTGACCCTCGAAACGTCATATTTTCTGTTTGATGTTTGGCTTATAATAAACGTTCCCCTTTGGAGTGCAGTCCACCTTGTATCTTTTTGATTGCCTTGTTCCCTCTGAAGTAGGGGAATTGGACTCTCTGCACCCACCTGGGGATTAGTGTGCATATGGTCTTTTCATTATAAAATTGCAACTAAAACGCATATGGTTTACTATGTGCACTAGAAATGCACAGAAACGTGCATTTATCAACTTTTTTCTTTGTAAATTCGAGTTTGAGTTTTTTCCAAATTGTTTAATGGGTTGACGTCCTTTTTTTGTCTGATTGGAGAATAGAACAACCTCCTCATATTTGTAATTTATGTTTATATAGATTTCAATCAGACATGAGATAAGTTTGATTTTTTTTTTGGCATATAATGATGAAGGTCACTTTTGGGGCTTTTTCAGCTTCATACTGTTCACATCAAGAAAATGAGCTGGAAGTTCTATTTACTCCTCCACCTCCACCAGTTCAGTTTTGTTGCAGTGAACTACCTGTTAATTTTATAGTGGAAGAAATGTCACCTGCTCGACACAAGTAAGTGTTAAAGTTGCATTTTTCTAATTAGTATTACTAACATCAGTGCGCACGCATGTTTGTGGCGATGTCTCTTCAAGCATGTGTGCACTGACGTCACGTTGCATGTTTTATGGACGGGAACACTCTTTCCCTGGCAATGGGATTTGGCCAATTTCGAGGGGGCGCTGAACACTGCACAGAACAGAAGGAGGAAGATGGCAACTTTGAAAGACTAAAGGTAGGGTATAGGAGGGTCCTAGGACCAAAATAACAGTGCAGTTTACATTTAAAGCCTAAGCTAGCTAGTAATACTAAGTTGAATTTACAGTGTACATAGTTTAAATAATTCATAAATACAGATATCTGCAACTCTTCTCTCCCAAATCAGCAGCGTTTTGGAGACATCATGTATAATTCTGAGGGCTTTTGGCATTTCCTGATTCCCACCACAGGATTGTGTCACTATTGACTTTTATTGTAAAAGGGGAGCGGCCCAGGGGGCAATCTGCCCTCGGCAACGCTCCTCCTAGCAACACTACTGTAATTTATACAAAATGCTACTGATTTGAAAGGTGAAAGATACAAATAATATATATACAGAAATGGGATAGTATACAGAGTGCAACTAGAGACCAAATTTATTCAATACATACAAAAATTAGAAGCCTAGTAAACATCCAATTAATTTGCTTACATTTTTCTTTACCGTTGTAATGCAACTTAAAAAGCAAGAGAAAAGCGGAGAGAAGGACAGGCTTTTTAAGTCGCATTACATTGGTAAAGTAAAATGTAAGCAAATTAATTGAAAGATACAAATATCCTTATTTTATGAATTCTAGAATTCTTTCAGGCTTATCTATGTTTTAGCTGGTTTCTCTTCACTAAAGATGATATGCACTGAAGATTATCTTCATGTTAACGTAATACACATCTTCCTGTGTCTACTGGCTTCCTAAAGCTTCTTACACACATGCAATCATAGGGGCAACCTGAGGTGCATGATGGTGTACAAACGGCCATGTGTGGGGGCGCCTATACATTAACCGAAACGGACATCATGTACACCATCATGTGTTGCATGTCGGGCCCCGCAATCACAAGTGTCTGTCCTTTACTGGGCAAAATGACAATTGTCCAAAGCAATGTACAGTAGAAATGAAAAAAAAAATACTAATTGTGCTCCATACAGAACATGGTCACAGGTTAGTCATGCTCATTTGTATTTTCTCCATGTCACTCCAGAGGCTTTTCTGCCAAAAGCAAACTGCTAGGCACATTCTGCTGTAGAATTCTGCATTCTTTTATCGTAAACCAAACTTGGGAGTAAGTTTTCCCAAAAAGGCTTGTTGATATTGAAAGTTACTGTATGCTTTAAATTGTTGCATCCACGCACGCTTATTTTGTTCACAAGATTTCACGTTGCTAAGCTTTTTTCCCCCCAAAACATATATCTGTGAAACCACCTCATCTGACCTCCGCCTTTTGAAGACATGTTTTGAGATCATTCACATTAAACCAATAAATTGTATCAGTGTTGGCACCTTTTGTTTTATTTATTTTGAATGGATTATTTTCATGAGTCTCAAATGGCTTAGTTTACGTTTATACTTTTTTTCTAGCTTAATTATAACAAATACACCAAGAGATATATTAGAAAACCTGGTATTTGATCCAGAGATTTACCATCTTCTACTTAAAGGTAATTTAGTGTATATAAAATAAGTATTGAGGAACTCACTGGGAGAAATGCATGCACAAAACACAAATGTAGCTCATTATCCGCATAAATAAACATAAACAAACCAACGCGTTTCAAAGATTTAGGTACACCAAACTGTTTATTAGTTTTCTTTTTATATTATATATATATATATATATATATATTATATATATATATTTATATATATATTATATATATATATATAGGAATATATATTATATATATATAGGAATATATATATATATATATATATATATATAGGAATATATATATATATATATATATATGTATTTATTGGACTGGACAGTTAATCAGACCAGGACTGCTGCTCCCCTCATATTATGATCCTATCCCATGATTGGGGGTGTGTCATGATAGGCATATTTTGAAAGAGAACACTAAGCCCAGAGCAGGATCCTCAACATGGCTTATGGCCTGTAATATCATTCAATCTGTAACTAGTGTACACAGCCTATCAGAGTTAGAAAAATCTTCTAGAATAGAAGAACGAGCTTCTGAAATCACAGAGGCTCCTAAATGGGGTTATAGATCAGACTCTGTTACATTTCCTTGCCCCTTCCTGCAAATCATTGTTTACAAAAACTAAACCTTTGCGTGTGACTGGACCCAATAAGAAACCCACTAGATGCAAGACTAATGCTGGTACGCAAGTGGTTATAAATAATAAAGTAATGGGTATTTGCTGAGTATCATCAAGTGTACAAAGATCCTGTGGTTGACAACACATTAATGGGACTGTATAGTTTCTGATTGTTACAGATTGAAAATAAACTCCATTGGAATCTGCAATAGACTGGCAGTGTTTAAAAAAAGCTGAATAGAGCAGTTATATGCTATATTTAGCATAATCAGATTTGCTTTTCAGAAACACTATTTAGTCCCTATTTTAACTGGTTTAAAAACTTTGAGTGAACTTTAACCCCGTAACAAGTATATAGTAATATTTTACATCAAAATGCATGAACTTTGATCTGAGGTGAATCTGGGCAGAAATTCTACTAATAAGGAACCACGCAGCTAAGTGAAATCCTGTGCAGATGTTCACCTTAGAGACAACCATAAAAAAATTTCAAAATACTAAGCATCATAGTTTACAGAGCTGTACTTTGCGAGTTGTATTGTCCTTATAATTTAATTCCAGCAGGAAAATAAAATCACTTTTGGATTTTGATTAATTAAGGCAGTGGTTCTCAAACTTTTTGAGACTGTGGGGTACTTGGCAATGCAAATTTTTCTTGAGGTACACCTGTATTCTTAAAGTTGTAATTACCCATATTTTATGCACTTTAAATTGTGTTTAGTTTTCAAATGAATATAGTGTTAAGTTACACTACATTGACTGTGTTCACATTTTATTATAACATATATTTTGAGTACAAAATAACAAAAATGTAAGTTTCTGCTGAAAATATTTCCACCACAAAAATTCTGAGGCACACTTTTGGAGAGCTAAATGTGACATTTAGTACATAATTGCAAATTCTGTCTACACTTTTTTTTAGTTCCATGTATTCAGCACCCATTCCATCATCTGACTATTTTTGAAATAAAGGACCTTATATGTGCCAATCTGGAGACTATGGAGGATCCAGCATCTGTCCCTTTGGAATGGAACTGGTGGCATGAATTGGGATTAAATGTGTCATTCCCTCATGTAGAATCGCTGAAAGAGAACCATTCGGATGAGTCGGTTTGCAACAGCCCGATATCAAACAAATTTGAATCATTCCAAAGAATCTGTGTGCTCCAAAATGAAAGTAAGTCTTCCTGAAAGTACTAAGGTTAGTTACAAACTATATCTGTATACCTGGCATGTTGGTGGGCTTTCTTTTGTTATACCTAAAATGAAAATGTTGAAGAACATGTCAGAAATATAATTTTTCTAACACAAAAAACTTAAAAGGCAAGGCATGTCCATCCGTAAACAAAAACAAGCTGAACTAAAAAATTATACAGTGGTGGTGGGAAAAATTATAGTATCCAGTTATGGTCAATTTAAAATAACCAATTTTTCGGTATAGATGCCCTTTAAGCACTATCTTTAATACAGGAATAGTCCAGGACTAACCTGGCAAATATAAACTGTACAGGCTGTAGCTCCTCAACGAAACGATATTGTGAAGAAGGAATAAACAATCCTACGTCCCTGCCCCAGGTACTTCCCATTTTTAAATGGTTAATTTTTATGGTATAGTTATCCTTTAATCAATGATAAGTATTGCCCCTGTTCCCTATGTTTTCTATTAAAGGTCGCTGTCTCCCTACCCTGCCCATGTCCTTAGGAACTCGAGCATGCACAGAAAAGGTAGCATAGGAAAGAGCGGCCGTTTATTGGTGATCTCAGCAGTTACAGTCTTGTTTGACTGCATGAAAGGAGGAGCCAGCTTCCTCTTCCAGATTTGGGCAATAATTATCCTTAAATATCTTGTTACAATTACCTATATATATTGGTTGGAATAAGGGGCAGATAACTAACAAGTGACCATTTTTTAAGGGTAGACATGCCCTATAAAAGGGCATGTTAAGGGCCTGTTCACCCCTCAAATGAAAATTAATAGGTAAATCGCCCCAAAACCCAAAAAATCTGACAGACATATAGATAATCTATAATGCAGCAAAATTATATTCTCCCCTTCCCTCTGCTTTTCAAAAGTTTCCACCTCCCCTTTAAGCTTCTTACAAACTTGTTCAGAAGAGAAAGTTAGAGGAATAGCATTCAGTCATTGGCTGTAATGTCATCTGGTCTCCTGTTGAGTGAAAGGCCAGTTTCCTACCTTTAAAACGAGCCATCAACCACCTCTCTGCGTGCTCCACAGCCCAAGATATAAAGAAATGACTGACCAGAAAGTTAATGGGTGGGAGGCTGACATGTGACATTCCTAAGGCTTCTCCTGCACAGTGCTGCCAGTGAGCACAGCCTCAGACTCCCACAGTGTGTGAGGGAGACAGGAAGTCCCTTCCTCCTCTCTGCTGTGTGAATTCCTGACAGAGAAGGTAAGGGAATCTACAGCCCTTCTCTTTCACTTTGTGAAAACAGCCTTTTCAGGCAGAGTTCTCACTGCCTGAAAACTATGCAAAATAAAATTGCAAAAATTCTCAGGAGAGCAATTCCTATCAATTTACCGAAAGTAATTTTTGGAACACAGTTCCCCTTTAAGTGTATGGGTACCATAGTCTTTCAATACCCAGTGTGCATACAGCACTTGAACGTGAAGCTTCTATGTCCCATGGAAATATCTGGTTATCCCAACTTGAGAATTTAAGATCTCCATATTTTTATTTGTATTACCCATGCTACACTATCCTGGCTGTTCTATTTTCTATTTGCAACGCATCTCTTAAAAAACATTAGCAATGAGTGACACCCAGTGTTCTCAAGTAAAATTGCAGAAAGTAGACTAGTGATCCCTTTTAAAGGACACCTTTTCTCCACTTCTTTTCTTTGGTCAATGCAGAGTACCCAAGATGAGGACCTAAAGCTAGGTACACACCATGCAATAATTTGGGCCGACATTTCAGTGTTTCGGTCTGTCGGACCGAATTATTGTATGGTTCCTTGTGGTGGCCCCGATCGACTGCTGATGGTTCGTTCATCTGAATCGGTCAAACGCACGATCAGACAGGTCAGAAAACCACGGCCGATTGTTTTTACTGCCGGCCGCGGCTGCTCTTGTAGTGTACTGCAAGCCTGGATGCATGCCTTAAGCTGGATACACACAGTAAAGATAAAGCCCCGATACCGTTGGATCCGACAGTATCGGGGCTTTATCGCTACTGTGTGTACCTTTGTTTCTGAACGAGCGCACGGCCGCCGAACACTCGTTTGGGATGACCGAAAATTTCCATCAGCCGCGCTAGACTCCCTATAGAGGAGTTTAGTGTGGCCGATAGAAACACACAGTCCCGAGCCTTCTCCCTATGATGTTCATAGGGAGAACGCTTGGGACTGTGTGTATGCAGATCTTTGAAAGATGGCAGACATGATCTTGCAGATCCTGTCTGTCATCTTTCAGAAATCTGGACTGTGCCTTAGTCTGCACCCTCCACAGTGCTGAGCCTGGTTAATAGGAAGGCGCATCTCTTCCTATTGGTAAGGCCACAGGACAAATGGGGTGTGACAAAGCATCCCAATGGGCACAACATTCAGGGTGACGGTTTTTTGGTTTGCAGGTCCTCACCCTGGGTACTATCAGTCTGTGCAGGGCTTAGATAGGAGTTGTTGTCCTTAAATGGTGTAAATTATTATTAGAATATTTACAGGAAAAGTTCAGTGGAAAATATCATAATTTTTAAAATTCTTAATCTATATTATGCATAACTAGTTCTACAAATTCACTTTCATTTTGAAAAATCTGTTAAATTTATATCCCTTGGTATTCCCTGCTGTTACTAGTAAGCTGACATTACAGGTTCCGTAATGGTCCTTCTTCCCAGAATGCACACTGGCTTAAAGAGCCAAATTCCTGTTCTTTTCATTTTATTCATCTTGTTCTTTTTCGTCCCTTTTTTTTCTTCCACTTTTTTTGGACTGTATCTCCTCAGTCTTTAAACTAGAGACAAGAAACTTGGTAAAGACATGCAGGACACATACTAGAAGTGTGCTATTACCTAGCTAAGGAATCTACAGAAGCGTTACAACATTATCGGTGAATTACTTAAATTAAAGGTCAAATAAACTTAAAAACACTCATAACCCCCACACAGACACAGGTACACATACCAACTGACCTACCTTTCCATTCCCATAGCAGCCATATGTAAAGTATACTCAAAATTTTTTTTAACAAATAGTTAATTTAATAACTTTGTTTTTTACCCCCTAACCTGACATAGATAAATACACCTACTGACCTACCTTTCCCGTAGCTTACTTGTGATAGCGCTTCTCCCCTTTACCCCCTGTTCTTCAATTAAATTGAAAAACAAATAAGTCTAATTTACCAGTGGAGATTCCCTTTATACGTATATGTATTTGCACTGAACTTCCCCTTTAAGAGTAGATTACATTGGATTCCTACTAAGAAGCAATGGAACAACAGTTTGTTTGGCAATACTTCAGTAATTGAAACAAAATTGGTCTAAAACTCTTAATTAGTAAAAAATAAAAATGTTACCTGTGGGAACTTTATTCTTGGACTATATTAACATTTTGGGGAGGAAGTTTTCACATCAAAAAAAACTATTTATTATATTGCCTATTTGTATAAAGTGATCATATCCCAATCGTGCTTCTTCTGTCTTGTCTGCATATTCAAGCCCCTCCACCCCCCTTACTAATTTATTTGCCATTCTCTGAACTCTTTCCATTTCCAAGATGTCCCTTTTATAATGGGATTCCAAAACTGCACCATATTCCGACTGAGGCCTTACCAGTGCTTTTTAAAGAGAGACACAGAATGAGATTTTAGTTGATTCAATCATTTTTGATCCATCCAAATTCCTTTTTTGTCTTCTTATCAGTGGGTTTCTTGCAAATTTTGGGTAATTTATTGGTGCAAGGTGTTGTATTAATCACTACTTGCCAAATGGCTTTCAAATCAGAATTTGGATGCACTACCATTGAATACATTGAATATCTTAGTATTTAAGGTATTTTAATAAAACCCTCTTTTTGTGCTCTTTATATGGAAATATAAAGAAACTCATTGCACACCTTTTCTCTTGCTTCCTGGTTTTAGCACAGTGAGCATGCCTGAACCACTTGAAGAGAGTGGGTTTAGAAGGGACTAAAGGGCTTGATTCAGACAGTTGTACAGTATCTCTAGTGAATTAAACAGGCAAGTGCATTTTATGCAACACAAATTAGGGGGAATATTTTTAGACTAAGCTTCCCCTTTAAATATATAGGCAAAGAAAATCAAAGATTCCAAAATGTAAACTTTCTTAAAGTTAAAAATATTGTAGTTATTATATTTGCAGTTCAAGTTATATATTGTGGGCATTACAGGAAGTAGACTGTATACCTAACAAGGTATTTCGCGCTGAGATGAGGTTTGTCTCAGCCTATTGCCTTTTTGCCTTTTGGGGTTTTTTTTGTTTGGTACATAGCACGTAATAAATGAAGTAAATGAATAAAATTACCTTTTAATTACCTTTACCTTAATCTTAAAATGTTGAAACATCAGCATTGAAAGCTTTTAGCTTGGTGTTAATTTATTGATTTTATTAGAAAGTACCCATTATTAAAGCAGAACATAAATTTGTTCTGTCACTAATTTGACGCTTCTTGTTTCTTTTTTTGTTTTTTAACTTTATTCCAGAACTGATGGATGAGCATAGATTTTCCAGAGAACAAAGGGCCACACTGCCAAAAAGTGTAAAGCTGCCTGAAACCACTAACCATATTCATGCAGAGATAAAACCTTTATGTTCCTCTTCACAAAAGGAATTCAATATGGTTTCTGAAGATACCGCTAATATTATAAATCCAGATGATTATTTTGTAGATAGGCAGGAGTGTAATACATTGTGCAGTTTGAAGTCTGTGTCAAGTACAGATAACGAAACAGAAAATTTACCTTTAGATTTTTCTAATCTATGTGAAACAAGCAGAATGAATCCAAGTGAAATATGTGAATCATCAAGCAGCAACTCGGGCATTTCAGAACATCAAAAAAATTCAAGTGATGTATCAGATCTGCTTAATGACTTTATCATGCTTAGAACCAGAAAATTCCAAGACCAGTCTGATATTTGTGTTGAAAAGAATTCCCCAACAAAAGGTTTTATTCATTTTTATTTATTGCACATGTATGTATGTATGTGGACACTAGTATTTTCTCTAGGCTGTCTGAATTTGCATTTTTTTTTTTACCTTACCGGGGATGATATAATTCAGGCCACATCCTCTTTTAGACCACACTCACTTATAAAAGTGCAATATATAAGGGATAATGCACCCCTTACAGTGTAACATAAGGATATACAGGAAGATGCAATATCTGGGGCTAACAAGGTGGGGGGTGGTCTATTACCTCCTCCATTTTTAGCACAATTGTCTGCCCAAAAGAACAAGTTAACACATTCCTTGGTCAGTAATTACAATAATCACAATAGTCATTTGTATCTCACAGATTTCTATCAATTTCTTGATTTCTTTTGGGCATACAGATCATGGTTAAAGTGATTAGGGAGCAACAATGGTATATTTTCTTATAAAAACCTGTAAGTTACATAGCTGACAGGTTTTTTATAAGAATATATTCTAATGTTGCTCCCCATTCAAAGTCCAAAGCCTTATGTATTGTAATAAAATATCATCCACCAGAAACAGTTTTTTGCACACAGATAGAACAGACAAAAATTGATCTTTCAGAAAACCACACATGCAACACTTGTGGATACACAGAGCATAGACCAACCACCTAAGACACACATTGCATGCTCAGCAAAAACCCAGCCATATCAGTTGGCCATTATAAAAACAGCAGCAGTATCCTTTTCCCTAATATTTTTATTAGCAAAACATTTGCAAGAGTCCAGTAAATGTAAATACCCACCAAGTCCTTCAATGCATCCCTTTTATCAACAGCAGTTCTGGCTATACATAAACAGGCTTTTTTCTGATTACCGGTATACGTCTTTTTTTGTCATGAATGCAAACATACAGATGGCAGGAAATCTTTGTACTTCAAATAGTTAATTACTAACCTTGCAAAAATGTTCTTGTTTTTTTTCTGTTTTATTTAAGGAAGTCTTTTTTTATTAGATTATCCTCTTATTTCCCCAGTAAAACATCAATCTTTTTCAAATGTAATATTGAGCATTTTTCTATTATTATTTAATTATAAACCTCATATATTAAGGCAAATTTTTTTTTTTACCACTAGATGGTAGGCCTGCACCATTATTTTTTTTATTTTGGGTAGCATGACTAAAACTAATACAAAATTTAGAAGACCCCAGGGTCCTCAAAGTACACTAAACGGGGCACAGGCACTGTTAAACAGCAAATTGAAAATGTTTTATTACACCTTACACAATACACCGTATACCATAAATATGCACACTATAAATACAATGAACAATTATATAAAACCCAATAATACACTGTGCGGGGCGTTTCCCGAACCAACAATAAGATACAGTAACCCGGAATCCTCCTCCCGACCCTCTCAAAAGTATAGACGTGTGGGGTTCAATAGTCCTGGACTAAAAGTACAGAGGGAGCCAAGCTATCACACTGCAAATCGATGAGAGTGCTATTATACACACTACCCCGGGGTTTGCGGCTGTGTAGGACGGGACTGGACTACCACGTGTCTCCAAGCTCTCTGTACTTGCTCCTCTCCTCTGGCGTGATATGTCCTTGCTGCCCCCTCACTGTGTGTCTCTCCGATCTTCACCCGGCCACACAGCCTGTCCCGCACAGGGGCAAGTACAGAGAGCTTGGAGACATGTGGTAGTCCAGTCCCGTCTAACACAGCCGAAACCCCGGGGTAGTGTGTATAATAGCACTCTCATCGATTTGCAGTGTGATAGCTTGGCTCCATCTGTACTTTTAGTCCAGGACTATTGAACCCCACACGTCTATACTTTTGAGAGGGTCGGGAGGAGGATTCCGGTTTACTGTATCTTATTGTTGGTTCGGGGGACGCCCCGCACAGTGTATTGGGTTTTATATAATTGTTCATTGTATTTATAATGTGTATATTTATGGTATACGGTGTATTGTGTAAGGTGTAATAAAATATTTTCAATTTGCTGTTTAACAGTGCCCTGTTTAGTGTACTTTGAGGACCCTGGGGTCTTTTAAATTTTTGATTAGTATAGTAGTATATACACTGGAGCACCACCTCATAGGTGTCGCACACAGCTAATTTACCGTATATACTCGAGTATAAGCCGAGGTTTTTAGGTTTAAAATAACCTAAAAACCTTGACTCGGCTTATACTCGAGTCAGTAGCAACTACCTTCAATCCAGAGGCAGCCGCGAGTCCGCCGGCAGTTCCCAGTAGTTCTTCGCGGTTGCGCGATGACTCATCACGCACGCTGGCGGGATGACGTCATCGCGCACCGCAAAGCAGTAATGGGAACTGCCGGCCGGACTCGCGCTGCTTCTGGATTGCGAGAGAGAGGAAGACTGAAGACCAGGTACGGGTAAGTGAGCTGGGGGGGGACTGGGGGGAGGGCTGGGGGTACTGGGGGGAGGGCTGGGGGACAGTATGCCATGCAGACACCCACATTTTCTTTTTACTATAGGTGGTTGGAAACTACAACTCCCAGCAACCAAGCATGCTGGGAGTTGTAGTTTCCAAACATCTACAGTGGAAAGGTATTAGGGTTACTGTATGGCATACTGTCCCCCACCCTAATACCTTTCCACTGTAGATGTTTGGAAACTACAACTCCCAGCATGCTTGGATGCTGGGAGTTGTAGTTTCCAACACCTCATAGTAAAAAGGTAATGTGGGTGTCTGCATGGCATACTGTCCCCCCAGCCCTCGGCTTATACTCGGGTCAATCATTTTTTCTAATTTTTGAGGCAAAAATGGTTGCCTCGGCTTATACTCGAGTCGGCTTATACTCGAGTATATACGGTAAGTAGCTGTGCAATTAGGATATCTGGTTAAATAACAGTGCATTACTTAACTTAATATTCCACCAGTTCTTGCAATAAAGACTATAAAATTTAGAATAGTAGATGATTTACTGTAGTTACTTTTAAATCACTCACTGAGTTTATTTATCCAGTGTCACTTCTGTTATAGTTTCAGATTCTCTGTCCTTTCACAAAAAGTCATAGCTAACAAAAATTGTATGTTTTTTTAAATTTATTTCTTTTTATAATTGTTTTTTTATTGTATCGTTATTATGATATAAATCGTAGAGAAATGTAATTCAGTTAAACCAGGCAAGTTGCAGGGGAAAAAAATAGCCTTTACTTTTGCTTCAAACTTGCTTACTGTTATTTTTTGCTATGGGGTAATTGTGCTCACCAGAATACAAAATAGATGCAAATAAAAGACACCACAATAACATTTTATACTCTGATTTATTGCTGGTGATTTTTAATACTGCTGCATAAAACTTTTTATTTAAGAAAACAGTTAAGATGGTAATAGAACCGATTGTTCTAAATACCATTTTCTGAAAACAAGATTGATTCTGGACATTCTCTGTTCTCTGAAAATGGAGAGAGGGGAGCGACTCCAGCAACATGAGAGAACAATTTGATCTCTCCCCAATGATAAAGAGAACCGTATACACACATAAAAATGCCAGACGATACGAATTTCTCAGGCGCATGGGCCGATAATGTTCTATTTGTACATAGCTTATGTGGAGCTCAAATTATATATGAGCAGTAAGTATTTTTCTCCATGCTCTTTTCTTTTTTAAATACAGTTTTTCATTTTTCCGTAAGCGTGGATGGCTTTAAATATATTGAGGGGAAGTACCGAGAGCTGCTATAGCTCTCCCCTTTAGGCAATGCACCGAGCTGTTAGCGGCTCTTAGGGCATAGCGAATGGTGTTAAACCATTCCAAATAATTTATTGTTAAATATTTCGTTCTAAAGGGACATTGCTGGTTGCAGCAGGTTGTGTGACCATGTTTTTGCACACTAACATTGTTTGTGTCTTAAGGCCGCGTTAACCCTTGGTACAACGCCTAATGCTGCTTTAAGATACAAATACCTGATAAAAACTTTTGGTTCATAGCCCCAATGGTATGTGAGGATTATTTCTTTTAAAAAAAAATAATACAGGATTTCTTAACTAAAACCTCTTATAGTTATTGATTTATTTTTACAATTATATTCTTTTGCATATTATTAGCCAAAGATGCAGTACCGAGCAGTCCAAGCACCAATGTTGATAGCAACTTGCAATCTTCTGTAACTGATGACCTGATTTCAGAAGAAACTATAGATTGTCCTTTAACATCCATTTGCATTCCACCGTCAGGTATAATTTAAAATTAAATAAATATTTTTTTCATATTATATTGCAGCACAAACATAAAAAGTAAATTATACATTTGTAACAATAGCCTTTGTTTGTCAGATAAATAAAACCCTAGCTCTATTTTCTGAAAATATTTAAATAATTAAAGGAGAACTAATGTGAAAAAAAAATGCTGGGGCAGTGGTTGCATATTTTGGCTTCATTCACACTACATTACACTAAATGAATGAAAATGAAACAGGTTGGTTTCTAGACAGTAATGCATGCTGCAAAATAAACCAGATCAATCTGAACTATTTAAAGAACACACTGCTGTATGCATTCCTGTCCGGAAAGAGACAAAAACAGACCTTGGGGCATATTACTAAATGATCGCTAACATTGCCGATTTTTACATCACTGCACATCGCCGTGAAACAATCGTTATTATCACACTTCTAAGTGCCAGGGAGGGGGGTCACAGATTTGAGCTGCAGGACCCCCCAAGTCCCAATAGGCTCTAATTAAGGGCTCCGGGTGGGGTGCAGGAGCCCTGCGAGGGGAAGCCAGCAGCCCCTCGCACCTGCACGAGATGCGCACCAACCCCCTCACCCACCAGTGACACACATGTAGTTGTTCATTGGGTCTCAACAAGGTTCAGAACTGCTTTGCAGTGGATTTTCATTTTAGTTTCCTTGATTTTTATATAAAGGTTGGTAAGGAATGCATTTAGAGCCCATAAACCTTTTCTTTTGCTATAAAAGAGGCAAAATAATCTAAAGATTCTTGGAATTTAATGGGATGTAGAATTTAATGGGATGTAGAAACATTATGGGGCTAATAAAACTAAATGGCAAAAAAAAATATTTATAGTGGAGATACCCTTTAAACATTTTATTTAAATTCTGTGTTTGTAATGCTGTTCACTAAGTATTATATAAGAGATAATGCGCCCCTTACAGTGTAATATAAGGATATTACACCACTGAGGAGTTCCCTGACCATATAGAAGCACAAGGCCATAGGCCGAGGGCTTTTATACAGGACAGGGAACTCCGAGGTGGCGTAATGTCCTTATATTATAATGTGAAGGGGCGCATTATTTCTTATAATACATAAGTATCAGATTCCTTCACCCCATTCACATTTTAAATTCTAGCCTTGTCCCTATTCCCACCTTAAATCCCCCAAGCTACCTCCTGTAACATTAAACCCGTAGAAAGGAACATCCCAGCCCAGCATCTATGGCGGTTAAACAAATCTTTGTGGAGGAGAGAGGGACATTATTAGGAGTGACAGGAAGCAGCTCCAGCAGGTTCTGTTAGTGAAGTTAAACATGGCAAAAAATGCTGAGTCATTGTCCAGGAATGAACACTGGAATGGGCGGAGTAGTGGGATATAAAAAATATAAGAAATTAGTCACTTAGTGACATAGCTGAGTGATTTTTATAAGGATATATACCAATGCAGCTCCCATTATAAAATATCACACTTGTATTATATAAAGCTAATTGCTAACCAAAGGTATACCTGCGTGAAATTAGTGAAATCTTTCCCTATAGTAGATTCTCCAGAAAAGGAGCGAAGATGTATTTATGACTATATGGCATAGACTGGGTACACACGGGCCTACACACATGAGCGTTCGACCAGGATAAATGAATTTCGGTCACAGCAATAGTGTCCCATAGGAAACCGCACGATCGGCCGTGATTTACCAACATACCCAATCACTTATAATTTACTAATTCGGACGAACGGGCAACCAAGCTTGGTCACGGCCGGCCGCCCCACACCATCAGATATTTCTAGCTAACCGATCTATGGAACTATCGGCCGGAAATATCTGCTGGTGTGTACCCAGCCTCAGAAAGAGGCACACCATTTTTAGACTTCTCACTGCTATTCACTTTGCATCAGCTACTTGGCATTGTTTTAGGTTACCAATATAATTCTGTCAATTTAAACATTTAAATAATGACTTTTATTTTTCATTTATTTTGTTGCAAACAGACAGCCAGATACAGGCATACCAAATTCTTAAAGAAGAAGCATCGCCAGTCCTGAACAAGCTGGTAGCCCTTAATGTGCCAGCATGCTTGAACTGGGAATTTTCCTCTGTCAGCTTTGACTACACTCGCTTTTTGTTAAAGCAGCAAGAAAATGTAGTGACTGAAGTTAGCAGTATGGGTAAATTCTTCATTAACATACCTTTAAGTTGTAACAAGCAAGCCAAGCATAAAAATTAAATGCTTCTGGAAACATTAAACTTTTAGCCAAAGAACTATTATATATTGATTTAATGAGGTGTTTTTTAATCTTTCTTTTATTTTACAAAAGCATATTAGAGCTAGCAAGATATTCTGGCTTCTACATTTTACACAATTATTCTTGCTGAATAGAGATGGGCCAAAACCCAATTCACATAGAAACTTTAGGCTTGATTAAACCCTGAGTTTTTTTAAATACCATAAAGTTATTGGTCAATATGGCTAAAATCACCAACCACATGTGTTTTTTGGTGTTAAAAATCACTGCTATCAATTTCCACCAACCATTTACGGTAGGTTTTTTTTTTGTTAATAAGTGAAGGAAGAGCTGATGGATGGAGTAGTTAGTGCTTTATATTGCTATTATGCGTGAATTGTTATAACCAGCCTGCCAATTCGTCCACTAGTCAGATTATCGGCCAATAGAGTTTCTATGTTAATTGGATTTGGCCCATCACTATTCAACAAGAAAACATTTGTAAAATTGCCAGAATTTCTTGCTAGCTCTAATCTGCTTTTGTAAAATAAAATTATCTATATATATTAAAGGGGAAGTTCAATGCAAATACATGTACTTTTCAGAAAAAAAGCAGTATTTTTTCATCCCAATTACCTTAATCTGCCCATTCAGCATTTTGTGTGTGTATAAATAAATGCAACCGAAATACTGACTTCCTGTTTGCAGGACCCCTAGTAGAGACTGTTATGGTCTTGCCCTTGACCCAGCACCTGGGTTGATTCAGTTGCTCAGTAGGGATGGCCGGTTCGCGGATCCAAACCCGGATCCGCCGCGGATTTATCCCATTCGCGAACGGCGGATTTTTCCGGATTTTCCGCCTTCCGAACTTCCGATTCGCGGATTTTTAGTATTTTTGAAAATTTTCGAAATAACGAGTTTTCACGTAATTTCGAAAATTTTCGAAAATACGAGAAAACATGTAATTTCGAAAATTTTCGAAAATACAAGGGGGCATATTTATAAAGGTTCGTTAACGGCCGTTTTAGCGGACATTAACGCATAAATCGCGTTTACCGCTACTTACCTGTTACCGCCGCTTCTATTTATAAAGCGGCGGTACTGGTTTCGCTCGGCTATATCGGCTGTTTTACTTTCGCCACCCTTGAAGTTGGCGAAGTCAGCCGATACTAACCTCCCGCGGCGGGATGGCAGAGGCAACCCGCAGCGGGTGTCGCACCCGCCCCGGAGACACGCCCACCCCCCCACCACCCCGCGCGGCAGCGCGACCACCCCCGCCGCCGCTTCCCAGCACCCCTCCCACCCGTTCCCCGTTCGCGGCAATCTCGGAACGGAGGCTAGGAGGGGCTGCTGGAAGGGGCCGCAGCAGGTGGTCGTGACCACCCGCCGCGCACCCCCTCCCCGGCAACCCCCCAAGCCCCCCCCGCCCCCGGCCGCCCTGCTCCGGGGAGGGGACGGGAGGGAGCCGCTGGGGGGGTGGAGGCTTTGGGGCTTAGGGGGTCCCGCACTCGAACCGGGACCCCCCTCCCCGGCCCTTACAAGGGCCCTTGGCCACTGACAAGTGCCTTTGGCGGGGGTCCCGCAGCTGAAACCGGGACCCTGCGGCTCTAAAAGAGCCCTTGGGCGACGTCTTCTTTCTTCCAGTCCCGGCGACACCCAGCTCCGCCGAGGCCGCCGACCCCTGAGAGGTCCCCCTGCGGCCGCCAGGGGTACCCCGGCGGGCGCCGCGACCTCAACGAGGCCGATGTTGCCGGCGTCTTGATCCGACGCGACGTCTTCGGGCTGGCGACACCAACCCCACTCAGGTCGCCGATGCCAGGCAGACTCACTGCGGCCGCCAGTGAGCCTGCGGGCACCGCCGGCCTCAGCGGAGCCGATGTTGCCACCGCTTCTTTCTTCAGCCATCTACTGCGATGGCATCTGAGTCCCGCGGCGGAAAGCTCCTCTTTATTAGGTTTGCAGAAATCCATAATCCGTTTCTGATTGGTCAATTTTTTAATACTTGCTTTACATTAACCAATCAGATTTCTGGAAAGTTCTGAAATCTGATTGGTTAATTTAAAGCAAGTATTAAAAATTGACCAATCAGAAACGGATTTGGATTCTGCAAACCTATATAAAGAGGAGCTTTCCGCCGAGAACTCAGATGCCATCGCAGTAGATGGCTGAAGAAAGAAGAAAAAGCGGCTGGCAACATCGCTCCGCTGAGGCCGGCGGTGCCAGCGGGCTCACTGTCGCCGCTAGTCTGCCTGGCATCGGCGACCTGAGGGGTTGGTGTCGCCAGCCCGAAGACGTCGCCCAAGGGCTCTTTAAGAGCCGCACTGGGGTCCCGGTTCGAGCTGCGGGACCCCCACCAAAGGCACTTATTATGCCGCAAGGGCACTTGTAGTGCCCAAGGGCCCTTACAAGGGCCGGGAGGGTCCTGTTTCGAGCTGCGGGACCCCAAGCCCCAAAGGCTCTTGTAAGAGCCGCAAGGGCACTTGTCAGTGCCGCAAGGTCCCTTATAAGGGCCGGGGGGCGTCCCGGTTCGAGCTGCGGGACCCCTTAAGCCCCAAAAGGCTCTTGTCAGAGCCGAAGGGCACTTGTAAGTGCCGCAAGGGCCTTTATAGGGCCGGGAGGGGGGTCCCGGTTCGAGCTGCGGGACCCCCTAAGCCCCAAAAGGCCCTTCCAGGGCCCCGCTGGAGGGAGCCTCCACCCCCCCAGCGGCTCCCTCCCGTCCCCTCCCCGGGAGCGGCGGGGCGGGGGGCTGGAGGGGTTGCCGGGGAGGGGTGCCGCGGGGGTGCGCGACCACCTGCTGCGGCCCCTTCCCGGCAGCCCCTTCTAGCCTCCCGTTCGCGATTGCCGCGAACGGGGAATGGGTTGGGAGGGGCTGCTGGGAAGCGCGGCGGTGGTCGCCGCTGCCGCCCAGGGGGTGTGGGGCGGGGTGGGCGTGTCTCCCGGGGCGTGTGCACCACCTGCCGCGGGTTGCCTGCCCATCCCCGCCGCGGGAGGTTAGTATCGGCTGACTTCGCCACAGTTCTCCTTTAACTCAGAATGTGTTTTCCAGCATGAATTCCAGCAATGAACTACAAATTTACATATTCTAAGCAATCAGGGCTGTATTTACAAGAGAATAGTTGTGGAAATTAAAGCTGTGTTTCAAGTATTCACTTAGATTTGAGTATGTTTTGGTACTGTTAAATATACATTTTTTTGATGTAAACATACATATAAAGCTATCTGCGATGAAGATTTAAACCCTTTCCCTGCCACAGATCGTATATTCACGATCTGTGCAGTGAATACTCAAACTGGCCACAGATCGTGAATATACGATCTGTGGCTTTAAGTCCCCCGAAAAAAATTGCACCCCGCTAGGGGCGATCGGGGGGCAGTATTCAACTGCCCCCCTAGCCCCCTCGATCCCCCTCGGTTGTGTCCAAATCCAGGGGGGGATCGGAAGATATCCCTCTACCCGCGCGATCTACATAGAGTGGGAAGGAGGAGGAAATCTCTTTCCGGAAAGGGACCCGGTGCATCACTGAGCTTCCTGCTTCACGGGGTCTTCCCTTAGAGAGGTAAATGCTGCCCCCGGTGGTCCAGGGGAGTACTGCAGCTTGATCTCTATATAGATCATGCTGCTGTACCTAGTATAGAACAACTGTCAAGCTGACAGCTGTACATACATTTTGGAATGGAACTCAATTTCCATTCACAAATAGGATTTTTTCTAAGTCTTTGCTACTTAGCGAAGACTTAGAAAAAAATGGGGACAGAATCAAATTTGGTGATCACTTGATCACCAAATTATTGATCTTTGCCAATGAATGAAAATCACTTCCTAGAAAATGATTACCGGGATGATTTTTCCGATCGGATTTCAAATTGGAAAACGGGCATTATTGCCCGTATTCCAAGTTCGGTATCATTCCCTAAGATGATTTGATGATCATCTTTGGGAATGATCCCCAAAAAAAAGGGGAAATGCACACAAAAAAATCTAAAGTGATACACACACCTTTTTTTTTTTTTTACCCTAAAACTATAAATTAGCAAAAAACGTTGTCTTCTCCAAGCTTCTCAATGTCCCCGTTGATATCGGTAAAATAAACGCAGATCATTTATTTGTTGGATTTCAAAGGAAACTAAGCCTATTTTAGTAGGAAATTTTGCAGAGGACACAAAAAAAGACTGTATTGATTTTTTAGGATCATTAAAGTGTGCAAAAACTTGTGTGACTCCCGTACTAACTGGTTTTCCACAAAGGGGGAGTGGGTATAGGGTAGGGGGTGGTTTGGCTTTTTTTTTTAATTTTTTCTTGTAATTGCAACTGCGCATGGATCCCATTTGGCTAGTTGGTGGCCCGTTCTGTTTGCACCCACCCTATGGCATACCGTTTGATTCAGGACATGTGAGAGATTGCCATTTAGTGGGTTTTTTTACTTGCCAAGTGGTTTAGGTAGGATTCAACCATTGAGTCCTTATTTTTATTTTCACAAAATCTCCTAAAGCACGAGTTCTATGAATAGCAGCGTCTGAATTCTTCACGTATATACGAAAGCATGATACCATCACGTAGCTGAAGGTGTGAGCTTCCAAAAATATATAGTTTGTGGGGGTGTTGATTCAAATTGATTAGGCTGTTCAAATTACAGAACACTTTGATTTTTTTCTTGTAATTACACTTGTGCTGCTTCCAATTTGAGCTAGTTGGTGGCACATCCCTGTGTACATCCACGCATATGGCATACCGTTTGATTCAGAACATGTGGAAGAGTGATATTTAGTGGGGGGGGTTATTTGTGGGGGGCATTCCAAGTTTTGGGGCTTTTGAAATTACAGAGAACTTTGATTTTTTTTTAATTACACTTGTGCATCGTCCCATTTGAGCTAGTTGGTGGCCACGTCTCTCTGTGCACCCACCCATATGGCATACCGTTTGATGTAGGATACGTGGAGATTGACATTAGTGGGTTTTTTTGCTTGTCAAGTTGGTTTAGGTAGGATTTCAATCTTTGAATCATCTTATTTATTTTTCCACAAACCTCCTAAAAACACGGAATTCTTTGGATTTCTTTGGTCTGGAATTCTTCTGTATGTATGAAGCATGGCACCGTAACGTAGCTGAAGGTGTGTAAATTCCAAGAATATTAGTTTTGGGGGGTTTCTAATATAGAGGGGTGTTTATCTGACAATCTAAAAGTTGCTGTAATTGGGCCATTGTCATTGCTCACTTTGTGGCTAGTGATTCCACGTTTGCGTGTGTAACCATACATAGGCATACCGTTTGTTTCAGGACATTAGGAAATTGATATTTGGTACTTTTTTTTACATTACTGGGATTTTGGCATGATTTCTACCTTTGAGAGTGTTTTTATTCAAATTTTTTAGAAAATCTGCTAAAATCTGCGAAATTCTACGAAGAACTCGCCCAACACCATTGATGGTAAGAGAACAAACTACAGAATTTCGTAGTATAAAGGTGTGTGGATTTGGAAAATATGGTTTGTGGGGGTTGTTTTGTGGGGAAAAATTGCAGACTGTTCAAATCAGATTTGACTGAATTTTTTGCTGTTTCTCTGAGCCATTGTGCATTGTTTCACTTGTGTCTTTTGGCTTCCAACGTCCACGTGTGTAACCACACATATGGCATACCGTTTGATTCAGGACATTTGGAAGATTGAATTTAGTAGCTTTTTTTTCATTCCATGAAGTTTTGGCATGATTTCTACCTTTTGAAGTTGTTTTTTGTTCTTTTTTCAGACATAACGCGAATTTCTACAAGAACTGCGCCCACCCATTGGTTGAATGAACAACTACAGCGTTACGTAGCTGAAGGTATGTAGATTATAGAATATATAGTTTTGCGGGGGTATTTCCAAGTTAGAGGGGTGTTCAGTTTGAAAAAACTCTGGGAAAATGCTGTTTATTGGCGCACTGCGCTGTTGCCACATTTTGTCTAGTTTGCTTCCTCCACGTCCATGTGTGTACCACACATATGGCTACCGTTTGATTCAGGACATTTAGGAGATTGATATTTGGTAAGTTTTTTTTTACATTACATGGGGTTTAGGTGTGATTTTGTAACCTTTGAAGTGTATTTTCTCTATTTTTTCCAGATTGTGTAGAAATCGAAATTCTAAGAGAACTGCGCCCACACCATTATGGTATATGAGAGACTACAGTGCTACATAGCTGAAGGTGTTTAGATTTCGAATATATAGTTTTGTGGGGGGTATTTCTGAGTTATCAGGGTGTTTTGTTGGAAAAAACGGCAGACTGTCCAAATTCGGAGTTGGCTAAATATTTTCGCTGTTTCTGAGCCATCGTGCATTGTCTCACTTTGTGCTTTTCGCTTCCACGTCCGCGTGTGTAACCACACATATGGCATACCGTTTGATTCAGGACATTTGGGGATTGATATTAGTAACTTTTTTTACATTCCATGAGGTTTTGCATGATTTCTACCTTTTGAAGTTGTTTTTTGTTGTTCATTTTTTCAGCAAATGCGAACTTCTATGAGAACTGCGCCCACACCTTGATGGTATGAATGAACAAACAACAGTGTTCATAGCTGAAGTTGTGTAGATTTCAGGAATATTAGTTTGTGGGGGTTATTTCTAATTTATGGGGGTGTTTTTTTGAAAAAACTGCAGACTGTCCAAAAATTCGAAGTTGCTAAATATTTTCGCTGTTTCTGAGCCATCATTGCATTGTCTCACTTTGTGCTTTTCGCTTCCATGTCCGCGTGTGTAACCACACATATGGCATACCGTTTGATTCAGGACATTTGGGAGATTAATATTGTAACTTTTTTTTACATTCCATGAGGTTTTGGCATGATTTCTACCTTTTGAAGTTGTTTTTTGTTCTTTTTTTTTTTCAGACAAATGCGAACTTCTATGAAGAACTGCGCCCCACCATTGATGGTATGAATGAACAAACTACAGTGTTACATAGCTGAAGTTGTGTAGATTTCAGGAATATATAGTTTTGGGGTTATTTCTAAGTTACGGGGTGTTTTGTGGATAAAACTGCAGACTGTCCAAATTCGGAATGGCTAAATATTTTCGCCGTTTCTGAGCCATCTGCATTGTCTCACTTTGTGGCTTTTCGCTTCCACGTCCACGTGTGTAACCACACATTGGCATACCGTTTGATTCAGGACATTTGGGAGATTGATATTTGGTAACTTTTTTTACATTCCATGAGGTTTTGGCATGATTTCTACCTTTTTGAATGTTGTTTGATGTTCATTTTTTTTGAAAATCTGGTAAAAGTGCAAACTTCTATGAAGAACTGCGACCACACCATTGATGGTATGAATGAACGAACTACAGCGTTACATAGCTGAAGGTGTGTAGATTTCAGGAATATATAGGTTGTGGGGGGTATTTCTGAGTTGGGGGGGGTGTTTTGTGGAAAAACTGCAGACTGTCAAATACAAAACTGGCTAATTTTTTTTTGCTGCTACTGACATTTGGCACGGGTCACGCTCTGGGTTTGTTGGTAGCCATGTCTCTGGGTACACCCTAATGTGGCATACCGTTTTATTCGGGAGGGGTTAGGCTTCATATTTGAGATGCGTTTGAACTTTCCTCCACAGTTTTTAGCTGAATTCGCATTTGATTTTGTCTCTGATTTTACAGTTGAGGAAAAAAAGGAAAATGTGAGAAAATATACTTCAATTGGACGAAGAGCTGCGTCCGGGTATCGCATTTTGATCAAAACTTACCTCACTCATAAAATCTTGTGGTGTGTAGTTTCTAAAATATCTCACTTGTGGGGATATTTTAGTTATTTGTAGATATTCTATGTTAACTGTCAGTAGTGGTTCTACATTTTAATTTGGTGTAATATTCTTGAAGGTGCAGTTTTAGTTTGGGGGGGTCTCCTGTACAGGAAAAGTGGGGTACCTACATATATCTGGTATCGTTGTACTCGGGAGTTACAGAGCTTTTAGAAACAGTAAATTTTTGTGTGTAACCTTAAGATAACTATAAGTAAAAATGGGAAAAATCCATGAAAATTTGCAAATTTTTCATTTTTTTTACATATTTTACCCTAATTCCAGTAAAATTTCCAGAAAAGTTACAAAATTCTGTTCCATGTTAAGTAGACTTGGTGCTGAAAAAAACAATGTATAATATTCCTGATTTACTGCAAGGTTTTCCTACTGTAAAATTAGTCTAAAGTTTTGAGGGCAAAATCCTGAAAATTCTTCTGGCAGTTAACGCAAAAAAAAATGAAAATCTCCTGGCAGTGAAAGGGTTAAACCATTTTATTTCATTTTTGTACAATAAAGGATATTGGTAAAGGAAACAGATGTTAGCATTTTTCTCCACAATCTACTATTTAGCTACGGGTCTAGGAGGTTTTCGATAATAACTGGAAGGAGGTTTCAGTTTTTTTCTTTTATTTATTTATTAGTAAGGTGTTGTTTCAAATGCAAAACAACACTAAAAGAAAACATTTTCCTGATAATTAAAGTATATGATTTTCAATTATCAGTTACCATTATTGAGAGTATTTTTTTTCTTTGTGTTGAAAATAAAGAAGACAAAGATATAACATTATTTAAACTTGCAGCTCTATTCCATATCCTTGTGACACTTAGAGATCTAATCCTCATGTGTACTTTTGATACAGCAATAGGTAGAACAAAATAAATGTCCTAATAATATATAATATTATAATATTGTTTTGTTCAGTTTATCATTCATTTATTTTTAGCTTTTAGTTTTTTATTTCTGCTTATATACATCCGAGTGGCTTAATGTGTATTTCTCATTTGCATCTTCTTTGCTTAGAATGGTAATTTATGCATCCAATCTCAATACTGCTACAGGGTACACAATAGCAAATATAAACAGATTCATACAAAACAATAATATTTCCACCCCCAAACCTAAATCTATACTTAATTCCTCATCCTTACAAACCCTACAAACATTGACTTTGTTATAGTTAGTTACTCTTCCTACCACAGTCCCTGAAGCCATAATCCCCATAATGCCGATGGGAATTCTCATAACTCAATAACAGTAATACATCCTTACATTGGCCACTTTTTGTACTATCAGATGTGTTATTTTGTTGTTTCAGAAAGTGACTTTATGTATTGGGCATATTTAATAAGAGGTGCAGAAATTTACCTGTGCTGTTAATTTACAGCAACCTATAGATGATATTTTGTACTGGTCTACTGCAGTTCTAAACTTTTAAAACATCTGTTTGGTTGCTACAGATAAATAGCACAGGCAGCTGTGTCTTACAGTACCTCCCATTCTTCAATAAAACCTTTAGGAGCCAGGAGAGAAGGTAAGGTACTTACTCGACTTCTTGCTCCTCTGCCGCATAGTCTGACAGATCCCTACGGACTCTGTCTTCTATCGCATGCGCAAGTGCGATGCGCATAGATTAGAGTCTGTTGACACCTGTCAGAACTGCACAGCAGAGGAGGGAGCCATCAGGTAAGTACTTTACCTTCTCTCCTGGCTACTGAAAGTTTTATTGAAGAACGGAAGGTAAGACACAACACCCTCTTCCTCCTGTAGAGGAGTACCCTTTAAAAAACCCTTTGTGTTTTTTTCTACACCATTGATTTGTGATTAAGGTAACATTTATTGTTTGGGATTTATGATATGTAGATGGTATTTTAAAAGTTTTAGTGAACTTCTACAGGGTCTCTTCCATTCTCAAGTTTCCAAATTATCACTGTAAAAATGTAAATTGTAATAGAAATAAGGCTGAATGCATAAACTAACCTTCTGGGTGAGAAACTGAGAAGTAGTAAAGTATTGCTTATAAGTTCTGCAGCAAGATCTATTTATTTATCTCGCAGCAAGAACTAGATTTTAAACTTTACGGGGCAGGAACCGTTATCCTTGTTTCGTAAGGTTCAACCACTTGTATCTTTTTTTTTTTTTTTTTTTCTCAATCAACATTTATTGAAGTAACAGGGTAAACATTACACTTGCCATATATTTCTAAACATTTATAATCAGATCGTTTTGGTAATATTACAGATGGGTATTTTATGGTGTAAGCATATATCAAGTCATCATTACTATATTATTCTATTCTATTACTTTATTTTTAGAAAATATATATATTCTCCTAGTGGAATATTTTGTTTTATATCTAACAACTTTGTATGCTATATTAATTGTGAGGTTTGTTGCCTCTAAACTTAATACATTTGTTAATATGCATTTATTTTATATACATAAAAAGGGGGGGCCATCTGCCCTATCAGTGCTGGGGGACCTTTGCTTTTCCCAAGGTCTATATTCCGTGTTTATTTTGCCATATTGTTTGGTTCTGTTGAGTAGGTCCGTTACCATCGGTAGACGACTCTGAATTTCTCCCTCACCAGGTTCAACATTCTTTAGTTACATCAGAATCTATTCCCATTAGATATATGCATTTATTATTTGTTATACATTGGTCAAAATTATGGTTTGGGATTTTCCATTTGTAGGATCCATAGATCCCAAATTTTGTCAAATTTCATAACAGTATTTCTGGCTAGATGGATTTGTCTCTCATTGTAGTATAGCCACCATATTTTGTTGATCAATCTCGTTTTGGGTGGAGGGCGAGATTCCATGTGGAGGCTAGGATGATTCTTGTGATTTCACATACAAAATTATAATTGTTACCTCTTTGTTAGTTTTAGAGAGGGAAGATTGAAAAGGGCTTCCCATGGTTGTTGGTGTCAAGTCTGTTTTCAGTGTGTATTTATGATTGAGTAACTGTCTTGCCAGATTCTGATTATTTCTGGGCAGCTCCACCAGCAACAAAGTGTGTTTTGTTTGACAGTTTCTGTAGCAGTTTTGGGAGAGGATAATGGGGATATTTTGTGCATGTGCAGTGGAGATCTATACCAGCCTTGTAGTATTTTGAATGCTTTCTCTTGGAGTATAATGTACTTGAACATTTTGTAAGGTTTGTTGCTTGGTGGACCATTTGTCGTCTGTAAGTTCCTCCTGTAGCCATGTTTACCATTTATGTTGCATTGGGAGTTTTGGGTAGGTTCTGTGCTCTAGTAGTTGTTGTAAATTTGGGTATCTTTTTGGTTCTAGAGGGATCTTGGATTGTTTGAATTTCGAATGTGTTTTGGTTACCTATTCAGTATTTGCTATAAGCCTGTTTGTGATCCACTTGTATTCTTATTAAAGGAAAACTATAGTGCGTATAAATTTTTTTCAAAAACTTAAAATGAAAAGTACCTGGGCAGGGAGGTAGGATTTGTATTTTCTACCTCCCAATAACATATAACATTTATATGAGGAACTGCAGCTGAAGAGAAAATGCTTCTGCCAGTCTTCCTGAGTGCTTTAACACTATCTTTAATACATGAAGGCCCAGGGCACTAACCTGGCGATGAAAACTGTAGTGCTGAGCTCCAATGAAACAATATTGGAGGTGGGATAATCAATCCTACTTCCCTGCCCCAGGTTCTTTTCATTTAAAAGTAACTTTTTACAGTATCATTGTCCTAACGATTGTTTGTCCTAATGTACATATCTGCTGTATTCAGTTAGATCAACTGGATTTAAAAGTTTAGTTCTTGAAGACTTTCCCGACTGGCTTTCTTAATTCAGAATGACTTGTACATGTACATAATTTTTGGTATCTATTTATATAGATACGGTGCTGTGTGTTTCATGTAGATGTAGTTTACTTGACAAAAAATAGAGAGAGAGAGAAAATAAAGACTGTTTAACAGTAGAAACTGTGGCTTTCAATTATAAGATTTGGTTAAATATATTTTGTTTTGCACTTTATTCTTTGTGCATTATATTGATAGATTGCCTTTTCCCCCCTTCTGTATACCTATATAGGATATTTGTATAAAGCAAAGGAATGTACCGTAGTGCATTGGGAGGCAATTTAGATGTTGTGTGGAGAAAGCTAAGGATTGTGCAGTACATCAGAGAAAGAAATCAGGAAGTCAACCCTAAATTAATAGTTCTACAAACTGAACTATTGCAGTGGATGGAAAAGTGTCACCAAGAGACAACAGTTCAAAGTAAGCTTTCTAAAACAGTCTGTTTTTGATTCACTCACAGATTAGCTTCTAAAATGTTTAGTTCCTATATATTAAATATACATGACAATCTCTGTATATGGCATCTGTATATTAGGAGACTTCATCAAACGTTGGATGGGACCCTCCTCTGTGTTTTGCCCACCTCCCAATTTTGAATATTGAAATCAGAGAAGCTCATCCACCAGGCACCAGGGGAAATATAGCAAGTGTACCACCATGGCACCTTCTTCTTACTTAAAAAATATACATGCTTTATCTATTGTGGCGGTATAGCTTTCTTTCACGTAGTTATGACTAGCATAAATGCATCTAACACAAACATAACGGTAAAAAATCTAACAAAAACTGTCTGACTCCACTTCCAGCCTGCACAATGTAACCAGAGGGAGGTAAGTAAATGCCAACACTATTAGCTGCGTTTAAAGTGCCGCAATAGAATGCTGCTTTCTCTAGCCACAAACAGGTTAGTGTTTTACAATAGCAGATTTCTTACATCATCCTATAATTGTCCGCATATATGGTCGCACAGGAAGGAACCCACCCTTATACCTTATAAATTAGGCAAAGCAGAGCCCGCACAAAGCCTGCATGTCCTCTTCTGAGCCCAAGAATAAATACAAGTATAATGTTCTCTTTTCACTTGAATACATCTTATGAAGTGGTAAAGTTAACATTTTCAGTGGTCAAGCAGCCCCTTAAAAACGTGTTTGCATGTATCCGATATGTTTAAGCAATATAAATGCATAGCTTAAAGAATCATAAATGAATAATGTTAACACGCTTTACTTTTAACTTATTTTATTTTATTTTGGAAGGTTCTTATTATAACAAAGATGAACCAATGTGATATGCAGAACATAATTCTCAGTGCCTTTGCCATACAAAGGTAAGCATAACATACCTTGAGATAGCCAATTCAAGGATCTCTGACCTCAGTCAGAGATCCTTTGAGTCATTCCTCTCTTACTAAATAAAAGAGTTAGCAATCAGATTCGAGATGTGAGACACAAGTCATCCATCTATTTCCCCTGCTATTTGTCCTGGCTTTGTGTGAAATCTGGGGCATACAGGAAACCCTCTTACTGTATAATCCCTATATGAAGGAATTTAATTTCTAGGATGCTTACTGCATACTATACCCTGTACTACAGCCTCTCCAGTATCAGTGAATGTCAGTGACATTTTAATTTTCTCCAGTGGAAAAGGGGAATATTCTGGGCTTCAGGACCCTGGGGAGGTCTTTTCTGGGGTAGACATGTCCTTTATACTGTTATATGAACTACAGAGGGATGTCCTTTGGATGAGTTGGAGCATTCAGAGTTTATCTAAAGGGGGTTACATGTGAGATACAATAATTTTAATAACATTGCAGGGCATTTGAGCTATTACATTCCATTGAATTAAATTTACCTCTTATTGCAGAAATAAGAATGGAATTTACTTTTAAGGTTTTCATTTTTAAGGGCCCACATTTTCTTAATTCTGCAAGATGGTATCAGCTGAATGCAAGTGGAGTCTATTATTAATTTGGCTTGAAAAGACAAATTACTGTTCTTCTTATTTCCTCTTCTTCTTCTTCCTCCGTTGTATTATTTTGCTTTTTGGACTGTATCTACTTCCTCTAACAGAAGTTAGAGACACAAATTTTTGGTACAGACGTGCGGGAAGTATAGGAGAAGCAAGGAACCTGCGGGAAGTGTTATCATGTTATCTGCGAATTTGGAGAATTTTTTCTCATTGACTATAATGGGAAAATCCTAAAATGTGGAAAATTCAAATCACTTTGCATTGTCTCACTTTGTGGCTTTCGCTTCCAAGTCCGCGTGTGTAACCACACATATGGCATACCGTTTGATTCAGGACATTTGGGAGATTAATATTAGTAACTTTTTTTACATCATGAGGTTTTGGCATGATTTCTACCTTTTGAAGTTGTTTTTTGTTCATTTTTTCAGACAAATGCGAACTTCTATGAAGAACTGCGCCCCACCCATTGATGGTATGAATGAACAAACTACAGTGTTACATAGCTGAAGTTGTGTAGATTTCAGGAATATATAGTTTGTGGGGGTTATTTCTAAGTTACGGGGGTGTTTTGTGGATAAAACTGCAGACTGTCCAAATTCGGAATTGGCTAAATATTTTCGCCGTTTCTGAGCCATCGTGCATTGTCTCACTTTGTGGCTTTTCGCTTCCACGTCCACGTGTGTAACCACACATATGGCATACCGTTTGATTCAGGACATTTGGGAGATTGATATTTGGTAACTTTTTTTTACATTCCATGAGGTTTTGGCATGATTTCTACCTTTTTGAATGTTGTTTGATGTTCATTTTTTTTGAAAATCTGGTAAAAGTGCAAACTTCTATGAAGAACTGCGACCACACCATTGATGGTATGAATGAACGAACTACAGCGTTACATAGCTGAAGGTGTGTAGATTTCAGGAATATATAGGTTGTGGGGGGTATTTCTGAGTTGGGGGGGTGTTTTGTGGAAAAACTGCAGACTGTTCAAATACAAAACTGGCTAATTTTTTTTTGCTGCTACTGACATTTGGCACTGGTCACGCTCTGGGTTTGTTGGTAGCCATGTCTCTGGGTACACCCATGAATGTGGCATACCGTTTTATTCGGGAGGGGTTAGGCTTTCATATTTGAGATGCGTTTGAACTTTCCTCCACAGTTTTTAGCTGAAATTCGCATTTGATTTTGTCTCTGATTTTACAGTTGAGGAAAAAAAGGAAAATGTGAGAAAATAACTTACAATTGGACGAAGAGCTGCGTCCGGGTATCTGCATTTTGATCAAAACTTACCTCACTCATAAAATCTTGTGGGTGTGTAGTTTCTAAAAATATCTCACTTGTGGGGATATTTTAGTTAATTTGGTAGATATTCTATGTTAACTGTCAGTAGTGGTTCTACATTTTAATTTGGTGTAATATTCTTGAAGGTGCAGTTTTAGTTTGGGGGGGTCTCCTGTACAGGAAAAGTGGGGTACCTACATATATCTGGTATCGTTGTACACGGGAGTATCTGAGCTTTTAGAAACAGTAAGATTTTTGTGTGTAACCTTAAGATAACTATAAGTAAAAATGGGAAAAATCCATGAAAATTTGCAAATTTTTCATTTTTTTTACATATTTTACCCATAATTCCAGTAAAATTTCCAGAAAAGTTACAAAATTCTGTTACCATGTTAAAGTAGACTTTGTGCTGAAAAAAACAATGTATAATATTCCTGATTTACTGCAAGGTTTCCTACTGTAAAATTAGTCTAAAGTGATTGAGGGCAAAATCCTGAAAATTCTTCTGGCAGTTAACGCAAAAAAAAATGAAAATCTCCTGGCAGTGAAAGGGTTAAACCATTTTTATTTCATTTTTGTACAATAAAGGATATTGGTAAAGGAAACAGATTGTTAGCATTTTTCTCCACAATCTACTATTTAGCTACGGGTCTAGGAGGTTTCTGATAATAACTGGAAAGGTTTCAGTTTGTTTTCTTTTATTTATTTATTATTAGTAAGGTGTTGTTTCAAATGCAAAACAACACAGTAAAAAGAAAACATTTTCCTGATAATTAAAGTATATGATTTCAATTATCGGTTACCATTAATTGCAGAGTATTTTTTCTTTGTGTTGGCAGGAAATAAAGAAGACAAAGATATAACATTATTTAAACTTGCAGCTCTATTCCATATCCTTGTGACACTTAGAGATCTAATCCTCATGTGTACTTTTGATACAGCAATAGGTGAGAACAAATATAATGTCCTAATAATATATAATATTATAATATTGTTTTGTTCAGTTTATCATTCATTTATTTTTTAGCTTTTTAGTTTTTATTTCTGCTTATATACATCCGAGTGGCTTAATGTGTATTTCTCATTTGCATCTTCTTTGCTTAGAATGGTAATTTATGCATCCAATCTCAATACTGCTACAGGGTACACAATAAGCAAATATAAACAGATTCATACAAAACAATAATATTTCCACCCCCAAAACCTAAATCTATACTTAATTTCCTCATCCTTACAAACCCTACAAACATTGACTTTGTTATAGTTAGTTACTCTTCCTACCCACAGTCCCTGAAGCCCATAATCCCCATAATGCACGACTGGGAATTCTCAATAACTCAATAACAGTAATACATCCTTACATTGGCCACTTTTTGTACTATCAGATGTGTTATTTTGTTGTTTCAGAATAGTGACTTTATGTATTCTTTTGGGCATATTTAATAAGAGGTGCAGAAATTTACCTGTGCTGTTAATTTACAGCAACCTATAAGATGATATTTTGTACTGGTCTACTGCAGTTCTAAAACTTTTAATAACATCTGTTTGGTTGCTACAGATAAATAGCACAGGCAGCTGTGTCTTACAGTACCTCCCATTCTTCAATAAAACCTTTAGGAGCCAGGAGAGAAGGTAAGGTACTTACTCGATCTCTTGCTCCTCTGCCGCATAGTCTGACAGATCCCTACGGACTCTGTCTTCTATGCGCATGCGCAAGTGCGATGCGCATAGATTAGAGTCTGTTGACACCTGTCAGACTGCACAGCAGAGGAGGGAGCCATCAGGTAAGTACTTTACCTTCTCTCCTGGCTACTGAAAGTTTTATTGAAGAACGGAAGGTAAGACACAACACCTCTTCCTCCTGTAGAGGAGGTACCCTTTAAGTAAAAACCCTTTGTGTTTTTTTCTACACCATTGATTTGTGATTAAAGGTAACATTTATTGTTTGGGATTTATGATATGTAGATGGTATTTTAACAAGTTTTAGTGAACTTCTACAGGGTCTCTTCCATTCTCAAGTTTCCAAATTATCACTGATAAAAATGTAAATTGTAATAGAAATAAGGCTGAATGCATAAACTAACCTTCTGGGTGAGAAACTGAGAAGTAGTATAAGTATTGCTTATAAGTTACTGCAGCAAGATCATATTTATTAGCTACTGCAGCAAGAACTAGATTTTAAACTTTACGGGGCAGGAACCGCTATCCTTGTTTCGTAAGGTTCAACCACTTGTATTCTTTTTTTTTTTTTTTTTCTCAATCAACATTTATTGAAGTTAACAGGGTAAACATTACACTTGCCATATATTTCTTAAACATTTATAATCAGATCGTTTTGGTAATATTACAAGAGTGGTATTTTATGGTGTAAGGCATATATCAAGTCATCATTACATATATTATCTATTCTATTACTTTATTTTTAGAAAAATATATATATTTCCTAGTGGAATATTTTGTTTTAATACTTAACAACTTTGGTATGCTTATATTAATTGTGAGGTTTGTTGCCTCTAAACTTAATACATTTGTTAATATGCATTTACTTTTATATACATAAAAAGGGGGGGGCCATCTGCCCTTAATCAGTGCTGGGGGACCTTTGCTTTTTCCCAAGGTCTATATTCCTTGGTTTATTTTGCCATATTGTTGGTTCTGTTGAGTAGGTCCGTTACCATCGGTAGACGACTCTGAATTTCTCCCTCACCAGGTTCAACATTCTTTAGTTACATCAGAATCTATTCCCATTAGATATATGCATTTATTATTTGTTATACATTGGTCAAAATTATGGTTTTGGGATTTTCCATTTGTAGGATCCATAGATCCCAAATTTTGTCAAATTTCATAACAGTATTTCTGGCTAGATGGATTTGTCTCTCATTGTAGTATAGCCACCATATTTTGTTGATCAATCTCGTTTTGGGTGGAGGGCTAGATTTCCATGTGGAGGCTATGAATGATCTTGTGATTTCACATACAAAATTATAAAATTGTTACCTCTTTGTTTAGTTTTAGAGAGGGAAGATTGAAAAGGGCTTCCCATGGGTTGGGTGGCAAGTCTGTTTTCAGTGTGGTATTTATGATTGAGTAACTGTCTTGCCAGATTCTGATTATTTCTGGGCAGCTCCACCAGCAACAAAGTGTGTTTTGTTGACAGTTTCTGTAGCAGTTTGGAGAGGATAATGGGGATATTTTGTGCATGTGCAGTGGAGATCTATACCAGCCTTGTAGTATTTTGAATGCTTTCTCTTGGAGTATAATGTTACTTGAACATTTTGTAAGGTTTGTTGCTATGGTGGACCATTTGTCGTCTGTAAGTTCCTCCTGTAGCCATGTTTACCATTTATGTTGCATTGGGAGTTTTGGGTAGGTTCTGTGCTCTAGTAGTTGTGTGTAAATTTTGGGTATCTTTTTGGTTCTAGAGGGATCTTGGATTGTTTGAATTTTCGAATTGTGTTTGGTTAACCTATTCAGTATTTGCTATAAGCCTGTTTGTGATCCACTTGTATTCTTATTAAAGGAAAACTATAGTGCGTATAAAGTTTTTTCAAAAACAATTAAAATGAAAAGTACCTGGGCAGGGAGGTAGGATTTGTATTTTCTACCTCCCAATAACATAATAACATTTATATGAGGAACTGCAGCTTGAAGAAAAATGCTTCTGCCAGTCTTCCTGAGTGCTTTAACACTATCTTTAATACATGAAGGCCCAGGGCACTAACCTGGCAGATGAAAACTGTACGTGCTGTAGCTCCTCAATGAAACAATATTAGGAGGTGGGAATAATCAATCCTACTTCCCTGCCCCAGGTTCTTTTCATTTTAAAAAGTAACTTTTTACAGTATCATTGTCCTAACGATTGTTGTCCTAATGTACATATCTGCTGTATTCAGTTAGATCAACTGGATTTAAAAGTTTAGTTCTTGAAGACGTTTCCCGACTGGCTTTCTTAATTCAGAATGACTTGTACAATGTACATAATTATTTTTGTATCTATTTATATAGATACGGTGCTGTGTGTATTCATGTAGATGTAGTTTACTTGACAAATAGAGAGAGAGAGAAAATAAAGACTGTTTAACAGTAGAAAACTGTGGCTTTCAATTATAAGATTTGGTTAAATATAATTTTGTTTTGCACTTTTATTCTTTGTGCATTATATTGATAGATTGCCTTTTCCCCCCTTCTGTATACCTATATAGGATATTTGTATAAAGCAAAGGAAATGTACCGTAGTGCATTGGGAGGCAATTTAGATGTTGTGTGGAGAAAGCTAAGGATTGTGCAGTACATCAGAGAAAGAAATCAGGAAGTCAACCCTAAATTAATAGTTCTACAAACTGAACTATTGCAGTGGATGGAAAAGTGTCACCAAGAGGACAGACAGTTCAAAGTAAGCTTTCTAAAACAGTCTGTTTTTGATTCACTCACAGATTAGCTTCTAAAAATGTTTAGTTCCTATATATTAATATAACATGACAATCTCTGTATATGGCATCTGTATATTAGGAGACTTCATCAAACGTTGGATGGGACCCTCCTCTGTGTTTTGCCCACCTCCCAATTTTGAATATTGAAATCAGAGAAGCTCATCCACCAGGCACCAGGGGAAATATAGCAAGTGTACCCACCATGGCACCTTCTTCTTACTTAAAAATATACATGCTTTATCTATTGTGGCTGGTATAGCTTTCTTTCACGTAGTATGACTAGCATAAATGCATCTAACACCAACATAACGGTAAAAAATCTAACAAAAACTGTCTGACTCCACTTCCAGCCTGCAACAATGTAACCAGAGGGAGGTAAGTAAATGCCAACACTATTAGCTGGCGTTTAAAGTGCCGCAATAGAATGCTGCTTTCTCTAGCCACAAACAGGTTAGTGTTTTACAATAGCAGATTTCTCTACATCATCCTATAATTGTCCGCATATATGGTCGCACAGGAAGGAACCCACCCTTATACCTTATAAATTAGGCAAAGCAGCCCGCACAAAGCCTGCATGTCCTCTTCTGAGCCCAAGAATAAATACAAGTATTAATGTTCTATTTTCACTTGAATACATCTTATGAAGTGGTAAAGTTTAACATTTTCAGTGGTCAAGCAGCCCCTTAAAAACGTGTTTGCATGTATCCGATATGTTTAAGCAATAATAAATGCATAGCTTAAGAATCAATATAAATGAATAATGTTAACAGCTTTACTTTTAACTTATTTTATTTTTATTTTGGAAGGTTCTTATTATAACAAAGATGAACCAATGTGATATGCAGAACATAATTCTCAGTGCCCTTTGCCATACAAAAGGTAAGCATAACATACCTTTGAGATAGCCAAATTCAAGGATCTCTGACCTCAGTCAGAGATCCTTTGAGTCATTCCTCTCTTACTAAATAAAAGAGTTAGCAATCAGATTCAGGAGATGTGAGACACAAGTCATCCATCTATTCTCCCTGCTATTTGTCCTGGCTTTGGTGAAATCTGTGGGCATACAGGAAACCACTCTTACTGTATAATCCCTATATGAAGGAATTTAATTTCTAGATGCTTACTGCATACTATAACCCATGTACTACAGCCTCTCCAGTATTCAGTGAATGTCAGTGACATTTTAATTTTCTCCAGTGGAAAAGGGGAAGTATTCTGGGCTTCAGGGACCCTGGGGAGGTCTTTTCTGGGGTAGACATGTCCTTTTATACTGTTATATGAACATACAGAGGGATGTCCTTTGGATGAGTTGGAGCATTCAGAGTTTATCTAAAGGGGGTTACATGTGAGATACAATAATTTTAATAACATTGCAGGGCATTTGAGCTATTACATTACAATTGAATTAAATTTACCTCTTATTGCAGAAATAAGAATGGAATTTACTTTTAAGGGTTTTACATTTTTAAGGGCCCACATGTTCTTAATTCTGCAAGATGGTATCAGCTGAATGCAAGTGGAGTCTATTATTAATTTGGCTTGAAAAGACAAATTACTGTTCTTTCTATTTCCTCTTCTTCTTCTTCCTCCGTTGTATTATTTTGCTTTTTGGACTGTATCTACTTCCTCTAACAGAAGTTAGAGACACAAATTTTTGGTACAGACGTGCGGGAAGTATAGGAGAAGCCAAGGAACCTGCGGGAAGTGTTATCATGTTATCTGCGAATTTGGAGAATTTTTTCTCATTGACTATAATGGGAAAAATCCTAAAATGTGGAAAATTCAAAGTCATGTATTTAAAACAGTTTTATGGTCATGAACGCAAACACTGATAAACACAGATAACCCCAACCGCCACACAGACACAAGTATAGCCACCCACTGACCTACCCTTCCATTCCCGTGGCAGCCATACTTAAAGAGTAACTATAGACAAAAAACGAATTTTGAGGTAAAAGTTTTTTACCTCCCAACCTAACACACCTGCAACTAGCCAAAAAAAAGTCATTATGCAGCAAATTTCATTCCAAAATGCAGGCTTTAAAGACAAATTTAAAGTTTATACTTAAACTTTCCCATTCTAGTTTGTTCTGTTCTTTCTATTTCTTGCTAGAGACACAAAATTCGGTTGAGGCATGTGGGAAGTGTCGGTAAGTATGCTATTACCTAGATAAGGAATCCATGGAAGCTTTACTGCATTATCGTCGAATTTCAGGAAATTTTTCCCATTGACCATAATGGGTACAATCCTCCCGGGTGCTCCAGAAATGAGCACGGTTGCACACACGTTTCCGGCACACTCACCTGATGCTGTGTGCGTGAGCTTCAATCGCGCAATAATGCTCAATCTGAACGCATATGCTCCATAACAGCAAACTAGTGTGTGCTTTTAAAAGCACAATCAGATTATGCTTAAAAGTGCACTAGTGTGGC
Organism: Hymenochirus boettgeri; assembly: GCA_019447015.1. Classification (NCBI taxonomy): domain Eukaryota; kingdom Metazoa; phylum Chordata; class Amphibia; order Anura; family Pipidae; genus Hymenochirus; species Hymenochirus boettgeri. Next base: position 214,660,132 of record CM033469.1, read on the forward strand.
CTTGCCCTTTGGGCCATGTGATCAAAACAATTTGTTTTATGGTCACAAATGCAAACCCTGATACCCTCAACTTGACACAGTTTGACATACCTACTGACCTACCCTTCCATTCCTGTAACAGCCATACTTAAAGGGTAACTATAGTCAAAAAACTAATTTTGACCAATCATCAAAAAAGTTTTTTTACCCCCCCAACCTGACACAGGTACACACACCAACTGATCTATCCTTTTAATTATATGGCAGTCATATTTAAAGGGTAACTAAAGTTAAAAAGAAATTTTATCCAATCATCAAAAAAGTTAATGTCCCCCCCAACCTGACACAGGTACACGCACGAACTGACCTATCTGTTCATTCACGTAACTGTTATATTCAAAGGGTAACTATAGTAAAAAATAAACTAACACAATCCTACTGACCTACCCATTCATTCACATTCATTCACGCAGCCATAGCTAAAGGGTAACTTTAATCAAAAAAACGAAATCTTGATTAATCTTTAGATAAAATTAGTTTCATGGTCATAAATGCAAAAACACAAAACCTCAACCTGACACAGGTACACACACCTACTGACCTACCCTTCCATTTCCATGGCATCCATACTTAAAGGGTAACTAAAGTCAACAAACAAATTTGGTCCAATCATCAAATTAGTTAGTTTTTACCTCCAGTCTAAAATAGATACACACACCAACTGACTTGCCCGTTCATTCACGTGACCATTATATTTAAAAGATAACTTTATTCAAAAATTAAAGTTTGTCAATTTTAAAAAGTTAGTCTTTTTTCCCCTAACTTGACACAGGTACATATGCCTACTAACCTACCCTTCTATGTCCCTGGCAGACATAATTAATGGGTAACTATAATCAAAAAAAAAACTTTGACCAATCATCAAAAAAGTTAGGTTTTTACCCCATAACCCAACACAGGTACACACACCTACTGACCTACCCTTTCATTCAAATAGCAGCCATATTTAAAGGGTAAGTATAGTCAAAAAACTGTTTTGACCAATCATCAAAAAAGTTTTTTTTTACCTCCAACTAACCTACCTGTTCATTTATGAGGCAGTAATATTTAAAGGGTAACTATAGTAAAAAAAAAACAAAAAAAAACAGCAATGTCCTCATATTGCCATTATTAAGTTTTAATATCTGCAGCAGACACACACATTCCCTTCCTAAATGCAGCCTTTCAAGCCAAATTCAAAGTTTACATTTTTATTTAAACAGTTTTTTAAACAGTTTGTGTTGGGGGGGGTGTTTTCAGATTATGGAGTATAAATATTTTGGTTTAGTTCTATTTTAACCCTAGCTCAGTGATGTTGAACCTTGGCACTCCAGATGCTTAGGAACTACTACTGCCAGCCTGCCTTGGTTGCACAATATTGGAAGGACCAAGGTTCGACATCACTACCCTAGTTATTAAAGGAATAGTTCACTTGAAATAATCTGAAAAATATTTTTTTTTTACCCCCAACCTGACAGTTACACACATCAACTGATCTCTTCATTTATTCAAGTGGCTGGTATATTTAAAGGGTACTTTTTTTTACCTTCCAACCTGACACAGGCACACACACCAGCTAACATAGGCATTCAATAATGTGGTAGCCATTTTTAAAGGGTAAGTATAGTTAAAAAAAACTAATTTTGACCAATTATCAAAAAAGTTAGTAATTTACCCCCCAACCGAACACAGATACACACACCAACTGACCTACCCATTCATTTATGTGGCAGCACTTTGACCAAACATCAAAAGAGTTAGTTTTTTTACCCCTCAACCTGACACAGGTGCACATACCAACTGATCTACTAGTTCATTCATGTGGCAGTCATAATTTAAAGGGTAAGTATAGTCAAAAACACATTTTGACCAATCATCAAAAAAGTTTTTTACCTCCCAAACTGACACAGGTACCTACACCAACTGATCTACCCTTCCATTCCTGTGACAGACATGCTTAAAGGATAACTACTTCTAAATTGCAGCCTTTCAAGCCAAATCTAAAGTTTATAGTTAAACTTTCCCTTTCTTGTTTAAATCTATAAATTGACATCCAATCACAGAAATGCAGTAAGAATGGAATTTACTCTTAGGGGTTTTATATTAGGGGTTTTACAAGGACCAAAATGTTTAGCATTTAACTATCTTGCATTGTACGAAAAGGTTTATAACTACTGAGAAAAATACAGTACACAAAGCCAACAAAAGGTTTTATGAGATTTTCTAACATAATACATTGAAATGCTGTGCAGAAAAAGGTCATTTGAATTATTTTTGTACACCACAAGGACACAGTATTACAAACATCTATTAAAATAGAGATCTATCCTTGAAAATCAGGACTAATTGTATGTCATTGGTTTATTGCCAGGTTTAAGTGCAGTCAGATTATGCCCTCCAAATGGCAGATGTCTAGACAGAAACCTTGTTTTAAGCAGGTAACAAAGCTATCTCTCATATTGTAAATAAGTTGATTGAAATTTTAAACTGTGGGCCTGGTGCAAAAAGACGTGGAGAAGTATGGCATATTCATAATTTTGTTATTCTATACATGTGTATTTTGTGCATGATTTAAAATGTATGTCCACTGAATTTTTAACTTTTTAACCTTTATTTCTGTTTAACTGAGGAACGGGAGATAAATGAGCTATGTCTTACCTCCCATTCTTCAATAAAACCGGCAAGAGAGGAGTAAGAACTTGCCGATGATCATACCCGTGCTGCTGACCACGCCACTGACCTTCTCCAACGCATCCAAAGACCTTTTACATTGTGCGCACGTGCACAAAGTGCAAAGATGCATGGATGGGTCAGAGACTGTCAAAGATGCCAGCACTGGAGCGATCCGTGGTATGTTCTTCCTCCTCTCCTGCAGGTTTTACTGAAGAACAAATAAATGCACAATAAATGCACAACAGGTGTGTCTACTGCTACAGCTGAGTGGGTCAAGAATCGAGCCCCCAATAATAATATAAAAACAATGACACATGTCTATATAAATGCACATCAATGGACAGATAAAAAGATATATATATATATATATATACACACACACAAAGGTAAATGGATCAAAAGTCCCACATGTCTTATCGATACTGCAAAATCAATATTAACAGGATTTATTAAAGGGCAAAACCCGCCGCAAAAAGTTAAGGAGGCGCATCAGTTACTGCTCGCTTCTATTTACTAATCAGCGGTAACTGATGTGCCGCGTTAATCTCGCCCTTTTCACTTTGCTTGAAGGTGGCGAAAACACCGGAGATCACCGGGGGCCGGGGGGGGGGGGGTGCGCCCAACCCGTGGGGGGTGGTCACATTCACCAGAGGGGCATGGCAGGGGCATACGCCCAACCCATCCTCGCCCCCCTGCAGCGTGCATCCACCCGCCACGTGACCCCATCACAGCAGCCCCACCCAGACCCCTGCCCCGTCTCTTGTGAGGAGGGTCCCGCTGGGAGGGGTGGAGGGACCCTCCAGCGGGGGCTCTGACAAGAACCCTTTGGGGCTTAAGGGGTCCTGCAGCTTGAACCGGGACCCCTCTTTCCCAGCCCTATCAGGGCCCTTGCGGACCTAAGAAGGGCCTTTGGGGCTTAAGAGGTACCGCAGCTTGAACCAGGACCCCCTCCCCGGCCCTATCAGGGCCTTTATGGCACTTACAAGTGCCTTTGCGGCCCTGAGAAGGGTCTTTGGGGCTTAAGGTGTCCCGTAGCTCGTACCGGGATCCCAATCATATATATTTCAGAAATATGATTGGGTACTGTAAATCATGTGCTACCAAGCATTGAAAAAGTGACCAATCAGAACCCGAATAGGACTATCTGCAACTCTATATGGTAGCTACAGTGAGCCTGCATGGCATCGGCGACTTCAGTGGTGTGGGTGTCACCAGCTGTGAAGAAAGAAGACATCAGATCAAGACGCCAGCGATGTCGGCCTAGTTGAGGCCACCGGCACCGGGGGAGCTGGTGTCGCCGGATGGAAGAAAGGAGATGCCGCCCAAGGGCTCTTTTAAGAGCCGATGGGGGTCCCGGTTCGAACTGCGGTACCCCCAACAAGGGCCTTATCCGTGCCCCCACTGGAGGGTCCCTCCACCCCCCCAGCGGGCCCTGCTGGCATTGCGCTAAGTACAGTATCACCGTGAAGTGAGTTTAAACTAGTGCTGCACAGGTAACACTTTTCGCAGCTATGTGCTTCGCCTTTATAAATATGGCGAACAGCGTTATTTTCACCGCGGCAATGTGCAGCGGTAATTTTTGGGCGGTATTAACGGCCCTTTATAAATATGCCCCAAAGTCTTTTACACTGTAAAAAAGGGAAGGAAAAATTCTACCTGAAATAGCAGCTCTGTGGATACCAAACAGAGTAGTACAGACCCACACTCCCTGGATCAGGCCAAAGTCCACGTGGATCGAAGGTATCTTCCCTGTCAGGCGGAGATTTAACCCAGGCAGAGTAGCCTCCACCACGTGTCCCGGATCCTCCGTTCACTCCTCCACCACGGGGACCCCTCCACAACGGCCGATGGACCAACAGTAACTACTCAACGCTCAGACAGAGCAACAGAATGAAGCTCGGCTTTAACAACACAGACAATGAGCCGCACGTCATATGATCAGAGACACTGACGCCCATCAGTCGCTCAAGTGCTGCAGTATTCAGTTGCCCTGAATGTTTTACCAACGGCAAATTCCATGTAGTATGTTCACCACAACATTTGTATATTTAGTGGAAAAACTGATAACGTTGTATATAAGGTTTTGCAACAAACATATGTGCTATATGTCCCTCAAGCAATGTCACCTCCTCAACTCATAACTATTAAATACATGATGTACTTTACCAACTGTGCACTTCTTTTTCTGCCTGTCTCTCCCATCTAAGGCAAACACACACCTGCACGTAACAAATACTTTACCCACAAGTGTACACGGGCAACGCCGGGTACAACTGCTAGTATACAATAAAGTAAAAACATATTTACACTAGAACTGTCTCATTTCTTTGTTCATATCTGGTTCTTGTTGCTTACGTTTTTTCATTTGGTGGTTGGTTCCTCCCTCTGTGGCTCTGGGCTTTGCAAAGTTGTCGGTGGGGGATCAGTTTCCCCCATTCTGATCATTGTAGGTTGTAGGTCGTCCTTCTCCTCCATCCTCAAACACCATATATCCCATACTTTCATAAACTTGTCAATAGTGCCCTTAATATTATGTAACATGCGTTCTGTTTGATAGACCCATTTGATTTTTGTCAGCAGTCTCTGCTGTGGGGAGGCTGGGGAGTTCCATGTGGCTGCAATGACACACCTTGCACAAGCACAGATGTAGTGTAGCAATTTGGGTTAATTTTTGTCGAATAGGGCGACCCATGGGTTTTTTGTTATTTGTTTATCAAAGACATTGGCAATTATGAAATAGCAGTCACCCCATATTTTCCCCACTTCTGTGCAATTCCATCATGTGTGGAGCAGGTCTGCGTGTTCTCCACAGCCTCGGAAACATAGTGTGGAGATGGCGGGAGAGATTTTGTGGAGGCGTTCAGGGGTAACATACCATTTGTGTAATATCTTAAAAAAAATTCTTGTATCAATGTATTGATTGAACATTTACACATATTGATAAAGATCTGATTCCAGGTTTCTGGGTATAGGGTAGAGCCCAACCAATTTTCACATTGAGTTTAAACCTTGAGTTTCACCTCTGTTCTAGAAGATATAAGTATATCATATAAGTTAGTAATTATCTTTGTAAAAAGGGTGGAGTTGACGCATAGAGTTTCGAATCTGGTTAGCATTGTAGGTTGGCGTTTTGTTAGTATAGAGTTGGTGAAGTGGCTAGTTGGTTATGAGGAGGGGGGGGGGAATCTGGGTTAAAAAATATAGTTGCTAATTTATTTCAATGGGTAATGCTCTAAAAAGATAGAGAAGTTTGTGTAGTAGGGTTAATTTTACTGCGTATATTCGACCGAATAGGGATAGGTTATAAGGGGTCCACTTCTGGAGGAGTGTGTTAGCTGTTTTATATAGTGGCCTTTGTGTAGTTGGCCTTATATGTCTCCATGGGGTTTGTACATAGGTCGGTGCCTAGATATAGGAGGGGTCCCTCGTTCCATGAGAGAACAAAGTTGGGTTCTAGGAGTTTGCGTTTTTAGTGTGTGTCATTGCTATTAGTTTAACTACGGTTTTTGATGGGTTAAATTTTAATCCTGAGGCTTCCCCAATTCGAGAGAGTTGGGAATATAAATGTGGGAGTGAGGTGAGTGGTTTGCAAATTGTAAATAGTGAGTCGTTTGCAAATATTGCAATTTTATTCTCAGCATTGCCAACTTGAAGACCTGTGATTTGTGTATCGTTTCTTACGTGTTGCGACAGGGGCTCTATGCATAAGGCGAAACAGCAGTGGGGAAAGGGGGTAGCCCTGCCTAGTGCCATTTAAAATTGGGAACTCCTCTGTGAAGTCCATGTTGTTGATTTTGGCTAGTGGGTTAGAATACATGGCTTTTATTAGAGATAAGATGTTTTGGGGGATGTGGAAAGCTATTAGTACTTCCTGTAAATAGATCCAGTCTATCTTGTCAAATGCCTTTTCGGCGTCGAGTGCCAAGAAGGTTGTTGGGATTTTATTATTGTGGGCTATGTTGAGTAGTTGTAGAGTTCTTCTGATGTTATCGGTGATTTGTCAGCCGGGGATAAAGCTGCATTGGTCTGGATGGATAAGGCGAGGCAGTATGGTGTTAAGGCGTGTTGCTATAATTTTGGAGAGTATTTTTAGGTCTATGTTGATAAGGGATATTGGACAGTAATTTTTACATTGAGTGGTGTCTTTGTTTGGTTTGGGAATGACAATTATGTTTGTTTGTAGCATCTCCTGGGGTATATGTTCTGTGTTTGATAATATGTTGTTATATAGAGATGTGAGGTGTGGAGTAAGATCTGTTTCAAATTTTTTAAATTTAAAAGTATTCTGCTGTATATCCATCCGGTCCTGGAGCTTTGCCTGTTTTGAGGGTTTTGATTGCTTCTTTGACCTCACATGTAGTGATGGGGGAGTCTAGGGTAGATATTTCTTTGGTTGTGAGTTGTGGGAGATGAGCTTCTTGGAGGTAGTTTTCGATAAAGTTTTTGTGGATAGAGTTTTGGTCGACTGTCTTGCCGTTGTATAGGTCTGTATAAAATTTGGAGAATTGTGCCAGAATTTCTATCGGGTTGTGTACGAGGGTGTTGTCTGGTTGTCTTAGTGGTAGTAGTCTGTTTTGAGTAAATTTCTCGTTTAGTTTTCTGGCAAGCATCGTGTCTGGTTTATTTCCTTTTTCGAAGTACTTTAGGTGTGTGATTCGTAAGGCTTTTTCAGCTGAAGTGTAGAGGTGGTTGTTCAGATTATCGCAGGTTGTGTTCAGATTGTCTAAGTTGTTTTTGGAGGGTTGAGATGTGTATGTTTTTTCTGCTGCTTTAAGGTTTGATAGAAGTTTCTGGATTATGTCCTTTTGTTGTTTCTTTAATCTGGAGGACAGTTGGATGATGTGACCTCTGATAACGGTTTTGTGTGCTGCCCCTATTGTAGATGTGGGTGTTTCGTGTGTGAGGTTCTCTTTGAAGTATTGTTTGATTTGTTTGCTTATAGACTCTCTGTTGTCTATGTTTGAAAGTATTGATTCCTTCAGTCTCCATTGATATTGGTACGGGTAGGGGCATCCTACTGATAGGTCTACTTATACATGTGCGTGGTCTAACCATGATATTGGGGCTATGTCTGCTTGTATGGAGGGGATCAATTGAGAATTTATGAAGATTTAATCTATTCTTGTGTGTGTCTTGTGTGGGTCGGAGAAGAATGTGTACTGTCTCCACCTGGGGTGCCTCAGTCTCCATACATCCCATAAGTTGAAATGCATAGCATAGCTCGTAGGGATCTAGAGGGAGTGGAAGGTTTTATTGGGGTAAACAGTGAGGATCTATCCATTTTGGGATCCAGTGTAGTGTTGAAATCACCTGCTAATACTAGTATACCTAAGTTTAGGCCTAGGTTTTTGTTCTAAGTTCTTGAAGAATGCTGATTGGACTGTGTTGGGAGCGTAAATGTTAGCTAGTGTGTAGTGTCTAGAGGCTAGTGTGCCTTTGGTTGACCTTTGGGTGACCGTAAATGGTAGTCTTTTATGTATCAAAATTGCTACCCCTCCCTTTTTGACAGAGGCAGAGGAATAATAGTGTGTGGAGTATTTCTTGTTTCTTGTATAAAGACAATATCCCTCTACTCTTTCATAGTATTGCATTGCCATTCGTCTTTTGATTGGGTCATTAAGGCCCTTAGTGTTATGGGTTAGGATACGAAAGGTGTTGTCTTTCATAGTTAATGTGGTGTTGGGTGTATTCGTTTTTCCTCTGCCTTTTGTCAATCAGTAGGGGGAGCTTACCTTGGAGGAGAAGGAGGAGGGTGGGCCTGCTTATGCCCATAGAGGATGTCTTCACATCTGTAGAAGAGCCACAGGTTGAGGTCCAAGTATGATTTCTGAGGGTTGAGACATAAAGAAAAACAAGAACAAGTTGGTGTGCTTTAGGGTTTCATAATGGATGGGGGAAGATTCCACAATAGAAGCAAAAAGCGGTGAAGTTTCACCGTGTCTAGGGGGGTATGCATAGCTGGGCTGGGATGTTAAGGCCTGGGTTGTTAGTGGGTTGAGCTCCCACAATCTCGGCAGTGAGTCTGAGTGAACAATGAAGGTTTTCCTATGGTGTTTAGATGGATACATTGGCAATTTTAAGCCATTTGGTCCTGTTTATTTAGGATAGTTCTTGTTGTACAGTTCCACGAATTTATTGTGATAAAGTTCCAGGGTTTGCTGGTGGTGGAGCGGGTGGAAAACCTTATTGGTAGGACCAATAAATGTATTTAAGTGTTTGAGTTTTGGATCTGCTGACTCATTTTGCTGGAGATGGTCCTTATTGTGTAATTCCATGATTTAGCCTGTATTAAGGCTCTAGGAGTTGGTGAGTGTGGAGCAGGAAGAGTACTCCATAGGTAGGTCCGATAAATGTATTGAGGTGTCTGGGTTTTGGGTCCATTGGCTCCTTTTTTTTGGGTTAGTGTTTGCTGTACAGTTCCTTGATTTTTCCCTGTAGTAGAGTTCCAGGGGTTGTTAGGTGGGACAGGTGGGGTGTCCTGTTGAGGGGGTCGAAGGTTGTATTGTAATGTCCATTTTTTACATTGTTGACCCCCCCTCCTTTTTTTTTTGGAGGTAGTTTTTGTCGTACTGTTCTCCCTATTTCCTGGAATGCAGTTCCAGGGACTGCTGGAGATGAAGTGGGTTACGGTAAGTGCCTTTGCAGGAAGGTTTGTATCCATAGGTTCATCCAAAGTTTTTTTTTTTTTGAGGATATAAGATTTTGGTGAGGATTGGATTGATAGTTTTTAAGCCCGATAAGTGTTTTTGTTTTAAGAATTGAGTCCTGGGGTATAGTGTTTTGTGTCGCTTGGTTCCATTAAATTTTCTTTGTGGTTTGGTTTATCTCTTGGGGGGAGTTTTGTTTTAATTTCAGGGAAGGATTATGATTGTGGGGGGTCTTTCCGGTTTTCCTTTGGTCTTTTCCTTCCTGCTTTGTTGGGGGGGTTGGTAGGAATTGTGGTCCAGGTGTCTCTTGGGGGTGGAATACATTCCTCAGCGCAGTCAGGGAAGCCCCTGAATGGGAAGTCTGAATGGGAAGTCCCATCGATATTTAGTTTTCGCATTGTTAAGTTGGAGTAGGACCGGTTTAAGGCCCCTTCTCTTGGTCAACGTTTGAGGGGCCAGATCCTTGTATAGTTGGCATTAGACTGTTTTTATATATTAGTGGTGTGTAAGGACATTCTTATATTAAAATTAATATTTTGTGGTTATTATCCTGCTATTTGATTGTTTTAATTTTTACTGAAGAACAGGAGTAAAGCCATAGCTCATTTACCTCCTGTATAAAAACAGGTTAAAAAATCAGTCGACATTTAACAAGCCTTTAATGCTTGTTGTGGACACTGGTAGATAAACAGCAATGTGGTATCAGCAGGGATCATACATTACTGGACATAGAGACTGTCATGTGTTGGGTTTATCACGATGGAAAGTGAAACTTGTGGTTGTTTTTACAAATGTGGCATTAACAGATAGAAATGGTGATCATTATCATTAATATGAGCATAAATAAGATAATTCACTGAAAACAACACAATCTCATTCTGCTTTATTTGTACAATATGTTTTGTAATAATTGTGTTTTGTATAGTATAGTAGTATAGTATTTAAGGTTGAATAAAGACATACATCCATCCAGTCCAACCCATCTAGCAATATCCCCATTTCCTGCCTAACTGACACCAGAACACCAAATTTATGAAGGGGGAAAAAATTCCTTCCTGACTCCAAGTGGCAATCGGAAATTTCCCTGGATCAACTCTACTTTATGTATTAATACCAGTAACTTGCAACATTCCTTGTTTGCAGAAACTCATCCAGCTTTGTTTTGAAACTGACCAATGAACCTGCCGTAACAACGTCCACTGGAAGACAGTTTACCGTACTTAGAGTCAAAAACCCTTTCCGAACTTGAAGTAACTATTATGTATAAAGTTTATTTAAATAAAACAGTTAAACTAAAAAGTACATGGAATAGGGATATAGGATTGGTAATTTCTAAGTCTCAATATTGTTTCTGTGAGGCGCACCAGTCCAAAGAAAACTGATTCTGCCAGTCTTCCTCCTGGCTTCAGCACTATCTTTAATACAGGAATAGTCCAGGAGTAACCTAGCGAATAAAAACTGTTAGTGCTTTAGCTCCTCAACGAAATGATATTGTGACGTAGGATAATCAATCCAACCTCCCTGCTCCAGGTACTTTCCATTTTTAAACAGTAAGATATCCTTTAAGGCATGTCCATGTGTCCTCTGACATGCTCTATTAGTGAACAATGCCCCAGATAGTTTATTGTATGGCCCGTTAATTTATACACAGTAATCATATCCCCACGCAAGCGCATTTTCTCTAGCGTACATAATTGTAGTTGAAGGTCCTACTATGTGTGTTGCGTTTTCCGTTTTGCATGTATTTTGCCAATCACAATGTAATTAAAAATTTAATGGAAATCAAGAGAATCTGTTTTATTTGCGTTCCAAATCTATTCGGTATGTTTTTTATATGCATGTGTGCCCAACTTTTGGCCCAAGTGTATCAGAATCACACTTTAATAATAGTCTATGGGAACAAAAAAAAAACAGCCACACGCGGACAAACATAGTTTTTTGTATTTCCTGTGATTTTCCAAAAACTGCACATGAACGCAAAGGAATCGGAAATGCGGACAACCCACTGACAACTGCATAGAAAATGCCATGTCTATAGCATAAAGTGAAAACTCTGGGCGTTCAAGCTGCAAATAGGTTTATTAGTGCAGTATACACAACATGTTTCGAGTATTACACCCTTTCTTAAGTGTACCAACCACAAGTGAATGTTCAATTTAACTGATAGAACTGGAAGTGAGGACATAGCCCCACCCCCAACAATCGACAGTGTAACAGGAAGTGAGAACACAATCCCATCCCCCAATAGGTATGGATAACATGAGGTGAGGACCAGAAAACCTGCCCACCTAGTACAAATGTAAAATCGACAAAAGAGCATACACTAAATAGAATCCCATGACTCCACAGGGGTCTTGGTGGCTCATGGGTTAAAGTCCTTTATTAATAGTCTTTTCTTGATACTGGTAAAACCAGTGGATGAAAGACATCAAGTTCAACACAAGAAGAAAGCCCCACATATTGCCCAATATGGGCCTATGGATAAACATTTGTAGGTAGAAGGTGACTGGTATGGTATGACCATATACAACAGGGGGCCATCATTGGATGTGAGATACACCCAGTAGGGCAAAATAAAATGCACAACAATAAAGCACAAGATTTTGGTTAGAGCAACATAACTATGTCTGCATAGGTAACTGTAACAGTAGCCATATCATTACATTTGAATATAGGTTTACCCACTACGAAAAAGACTATGCCATAAGCAGAAGTTCAATATCTGAAAAGGAAGCAAAAAGAACGGGTTAGAATTTAGTTGAAGCAGGCAATATTAACATTATCATTCAAACCCATTGGTTTAAGGGTATTCAATCTCTTAATCAACATGGTTTCCCTTTTGTAGCAGGGATTTAATAATATCTCCACCATGTGGATGTGGCTTAATAACCTCCAGGACTAACCATTTTAGTTTGGTATGGTTATGACCTAGTTCCGAGAAATGCCTGAAAACAGTGGTATCAGAGTATGTGTCTGGTTTAAAGTTACGAATGTAACCCCTGTGTTCACTGATTTTATGCTTGATACTGCGGGCGCACTGTCCTACATAGGCTTTTTTTGTCACAGGCATTTCAACGTGTAATTTGATTTTGTGACCCTTGCTCAGATGGCATAATGGATTGCCCTTAATGATAGAGTGGCAGTTGAGGCAACTGAGGCAGGGAAACATGCCACTCTTTCATTTACCCAGAAAAGTTTGTTTATCTCGTTGAGTAGTGTCGGAGGGGCATAAGATATCACATATGGATCGGCCCCTGGTGTAGCTAAAAAGAGGGAGATTATGGAATATTTTGCCATATTTCTGGTCCTGAGTATTGGCCAGAATCTAGGGATAATCTTCTCAATCTGTTTGCAACGTGTGTGGTACTGTGATACAAACGGAATACGTTTATCCCCAGACTCGGGTGTTTGTTTTTTGTAGGCAAGTAATTTGGTACGTGGGATCTCACCTACTTCTTTAGCAATGGATTCAATGTATTTCGGGTTGTAGCCTCTCTCCCTAAATCTGTGTTGGAGTGTTTTGGCCGCATTCAAATAGTTAGTTTGGTCAGAGGCAATGCGTTTGGCCCTAATATATTGTCCCTTGGGTATTGCCCTTATTACATTAGGTCAAAGAAAGCTGGACGAGTGTAGTATATTGTTGCGGTCCATTGGTTTATGGTACAGGGTAGTAGAGATGTGATCTTGTGTAATGGTAAGTGTCACATTTAGAGAGTTTACACTCTTGGCCGGATTATCAAATGTGAATTTAATAGATGGGTGATACGCGTTAGGAATTGACATCATTTCCAGAAATAGCACTGTGTCCCCTTTCCATATGATGATTGTATCATCAATGTAGCGCCAATAGCAAATTTATATGGGGGATATATTTAGCTGTCAAAAAATTTTTTTTTTCAAGTTGATGAACGAAAATGTTGGCAAAGAAGGGTGCTACAGCTGATCCCATGCTGGTCCCTTGTGCCTACAAATTTAGAAAGTGGTTCCAGAACAGAACCAATACCTGACACAATAGGACTTCCCGGTGGGTTGGTAAGAGTCTTATGTATCTTAGGGAGCAAATGTAGTATTGGAATACATGGGTGAGGGGTAGTCAAGTAGTCCCTGATCCCTGACGTACAGTAATTATGTTATTACTATATGCTTCCTCTATCATAGTGTCAATCTGTGATTTGATAGTGTGTGTGGGGTCATGTGTTGCCACCTTGTAATGCATTTCAATTTGCAATTAGTTACAAACCTCACTCTCATAGGTCTGTCTGTCCATGACAACAGTAGCACCTTCTTTGTCTGCCGTGCGTATAATGATATCAACATTATTTTTCAAGGAAAAGATGGCCTTGCGCTTGTTGTCCGACTGATTAGGATGTGTATTGCTTTTGCCATGTGTCCAAATATGTTGGACTTGATCAAGAACAGTTTTTTCAAACATGTCTAAGCTAGTACATTTAACATTAGGCATGAAATTGCTAGGTTTGAACAAAGGTGTAGGTGCATTATACACAGATTTATTGTCTCAGAAGTAAATCTTGAGTTTTCATTTGCGTATAAACTTTAAAAACTCTATTTAAACTCTTATTAAAATGCCATGTCTCATGTCTGTTAACCTGCAACAGACAAATCGAATTGCCCAGAACCCTAAATGTTGGTGGCTCTCAAACTTTTACAGATTGTGCCTTACTTGGCAGAACAAATTTCTGTTGCAGCACATCTGTGTATTTAATACTAATCTTTCATGAAATGTATTTATTTTAATAGTATTTAATTTTTACATAACATTCTATGTATGTAGTATGTATATATTTATGCTTTTCAGCTTGCACAGGTGCTTCCCAACAAACAGGACGACCATTATTTTGTTGAAACATGTACATCTGTCTGTATCACTACCACAATATATAACATATAAGTCCCTGCTGTAGTGCACCAAATTCTTCTCACACACACACATATTACAGATAAGACAGACAGCACTCATCCAATTCATACATCAGCCTGGGTGCTGCTCCATATACCTACATGAACAAGTGTGCATTCATAGGACTTGCATCAAAAGATGTATCGACCTGTTTCTGCCCTTCTATCCTGATAACAGCCCCTTAGAGGGCAGAAACATGTTGATACACAGTGGTTTACACAGACCCGCAGTGGCGCCTGTGATTGGCTGAGACATTGCATCTCAGCCAATCACAGGTGCCGCTGCCAGTCCGGGCCCCTTTTACTTGCTTCCTTGCATGGAAAAGGCACGGAAGCAAGCATAACCAGCATCTTAAAAAGGTAAGAACCTCGTGAGGTCGGGGGTTTTGGGGGGGTACTTAACCAGATAACTGACAAGTGACCAGTTGTTTGTTTAAATGGTGGGCATTCCCTTTAAGATCACATAGCCCTGAAAACCATTTTTACCAAAGACTTTGCCAGCGATATTAATCGCTTGTTTATGGTCAGTCGCACCACTTGTTTTAGCAATAAGACCAGGTCCCTAGCAGGTTTTAAATATTTGGTTCAATAATGGTGTGATTTTGTCTACATTTTTTTTTAAAAGCTGCTAAATTTTAGGCAAGCTGCAACTAAACTGGTGCAAACGTGTACAAAACTGGTGGCACTTTTCATGATAAGAACTCTTGGTGGATGACCCCAATATTTGCCTAAAAAGGGAATAAAAGCTCATTGTTTTGTGTTAGGTGCCATTTCTGCCATTAAAGGACAACAATACCCAAAAAAACCCATCTCCCCCATTACATGTCCACACTTCCAGCAGCTGAAACCAGTTACTCTCATTTATAAACGTGCTACCCTCCCTTAGATATCACACAGCAAAGATGAGTGCTAACAGCCCGCCTCCTAGATGGCCTAGGGCCATCGTTAACATATCACTTGTCATTGGCTGGTGGGAATGTCTGTTACAACCTTTCTCCTCCTTCTCTGCTAGTCAAACAAACTTGAAATGTCCTGTTTCTAGAATACAGCCTACATAATCAAGCTGATCAATGGTGGGTGGAAGAGTGTTTTCTGGCATGCTAGCCTTGAATAACAGTGAGAGGCTGAAAGAATCGATACACCCCCTTCACAGCATGGCTAATTGAAGGCTAATTGAAGGCAGAGAGAGGCTCAAAATCAGGGGGAAAAAATGTATAGGGAGGGCTGCATACCTTAACTCTTTAAAGCAGTTTAAAAAAAAATGGCAATACAGTTATCCTTTAAATATTATTTATTTAATAAGGGACCATCCCTACTCTTTCTTTAAAGGAATTTGTTATTATGTTATAATACATATATTTTTATGAATTTGTGTTTTCGTGTTTTGCTATTTTATTTACGGTTTTGAGTTTTAATTTATTTATTTTTTAAATATTATATATGAGTGATAAATAGAAAAGTCTTACTTTTTTCAATGAAATATCAAAATCCCTTAAAAAGTAAATAAAGCATGTACTGTATGCACAGGACTAAGAAGACACAATGTGCATTGTATTACTTGAATAACTTTTGTATTTAGTAACCAGGGCCGCCACGACCATGAAGCAGGTTGAAAATTCTTCTCAGGTCGTGGGAATCTTGTGTAATATAAGTCTGTTGAAAGGTGTGCAGAACCAGAGGTGCTTTTTGAGAATTTTAGTGGTGGTGAATGAGAATTTATGTAAAATTGACTTTGAGGGAATTAAAATATTTGTCAGGGATAATTCACACATGCTTTGAAAATAATGAACAACGGTGGCTTGCTCTCTAATATTTTAGTTTTTCTGTTACATGGATAAGTAACTAGTATAGTATAGTATTTGAGGTTGAATAAAGACATACGTCCATCCAGTCCAACCCATATAGAAATATCCTCATTTCCTGCCTAAATGTTGATCCAGACAAAGGCACAAAACGCCACCAAATTTATGAAGGGGGAAAAAATTCCTTCCTGACTCCAAGTGGCAATCGGAAATTTCCCTGGATCAACTCTACTTTATGTATCAATACCAATAATTGGCAAACAACACCCCAATTTCTTGTTGGCAGAAACTCATCCAGCCTTTTTTTTAAACTGACCAATGAACCTGCCATAACAACGTCCACTGGAAGACAGTTCCATACTTATACCGTTCTCACAGTGAAAAACCCTTTCCAAGCTTGAAGCCTAAACCTTTTTCTTCAAGTCTTAAGGGATGTCCTCGTGTCCTTTGACATGTTCTATTGGTGAACAATGCCCCAGATAGTTTATTGTATGGCCCGTTAATGTATTTATACACAGTAATCATATACATATAATTGTAACTTTACCAGTCTATCTTCATATTCAAGCTCCCCCAATCCCCTTATTAATTTAGTTGCCCTTCTCTGAACCCTTTCCATTTCAAAGATGTCCTTTTTGTACACAGGATTCAAAAATTGCACTGCATATTCCAAATGAGCCTTACCAATGCTTTGTAAAGAGGGAGAATTACATTTTCCTCCCTTGAATCCATACCTCTCTTTATACAAGACAATACCATCTGGCTCTGGCTGTTGCCCCTGGCACTGCTTGCTACCTTTATTTTGTTATCCACCAGAACTCCAAGATCCCTTTCCAACAGTGATTCACTTAACACAGAGCCATTTATAGTATAAGTAGCACAAGTATATCTGTTGTATTCAATTAGATCAACTGGACTTGAAATGTAGTTCTTGAAGACGTTTCGCTAGTCATCCGACTGGCTTTCTCAATTCAGAATGACTTGTACAAGAATCTGTGGCAATTATGTACCCTGGAAATCCCAATTAGCATATCACAGCCAGTGTTAAGGGTGTGATTGGATAGTGCTAAGAAGTGTTATAGGAATGCCCAAAGTAAGGTGTTAAAACAGCATTGTACATGGCAGACAGTTGGTGTCGAACCCCCCCCCCTCTTGTAGGCTTGGTTTCTTTATTTTCACATAAATGCCTCCTTAACACCCTCTTGAACCATCACGTTCCTTCGCCAATATGTTTACATTACAATCTTCAAAGGTATGTCCTTTATCCTTAAGATGCAGGTACACGGCTGAGTCCTGACCCGAGGAATTGGCTCTTCTGTGCTGGGCCATAAGTTGATGCAGTTGCTGTTTGGTCTCCCCCACATACAAATTGTAATGTAAACATATTGGCGAAGGAACGTGACTGGTTCAAGAGAGGTGTTAAGGAGGCCATTTATGTGAAAATAAAGAAACCAAGCCTAAATGAGGTGGGGGGTTCGACACCAACTGTCGCCATGTACAATGCTGTTTAAAACACCTTACTCTGGGCTTTCTATAACACCTCTTAGCCACTATCCAATCACACCCTTAACACCTGGCTGTGATATGCTAATTGGGATTTTCCAGGGTACATAATTGCCACAGATTCTTGTACAGTCTTCTGAATTGAGAAAGCCAGTCGGATGACTAGCGAAACGTCTTCAAGAACTACATTTCAAGTCCAGTTGATCTAATTGAATACAACAGATATACCATGACCTGGATGAATGAGAACCTTCACAAGCAAGTAGCACAAGTATTTTTAAGTCCAAATTGCATCACCTTACATTTATCAACATTGAATTTCATCTGCCACTTAGCAGCCCAATGTGATAATCTATCTAGATCCCCTTGCAACGATTGCACATCCTCTGAAGTTTTTAATGGTCGACAAAGTTTTGTGTCGTCAGCAAACACAGAAACCTTGCTGACAATACCCACTTCCAAATCATTAATAAATAATTAAATAGAAGCGGCCCCAACACAGAACCCTGTGGCACCCCACTTGCACTTTAGTCCATAATGATGAAGCCCCATTAACAACTACTCTCTGCTTCCTATTCATTAACCAATTTTCTATCCATGTACAAATGTGACTCCCCAGACCAACAGACCTTAGCTTATTCATTAGTCGCCTATGGGGGACTGTATCAAAAGCCTTTGCAAAATCCAAGTAACTACATCTACTGCTATACCAGAGTCTAAATTTCTACTTACTTCTCTCTAAAAGCCAAGCAAGTTAGTTTGACAAGATCTATTCCTCCTAAATCCATGCTGGTTACTACTTATATCAGTCCTTGAAACATACTCTAGAACATGTTCCCTTATTAAACTTTCCAGGATCTTCCCCACCACTGAAGTTAAACTTACAGGCCTGTAATTACCCGGCTGTGAACGACTACCCTTTTTGAATATTGGAATAACATCAGCCTTTTTCCAATCCAGAGGCCACCACCGACATGGGGAATCAGCAAAAATAAGAAACAATGGCCTAGATAAAACTGAACTTAGCTCCTTAAGTACCCGAGGATGTATTTTATCCGGTCCAGGAGATTTATTAATATTAACCTTATTTATTTCTTTCTGTACCATATCCTCGGTTAACCAAAGTGAACTTGAATCTTTTATACCTTTATTGCTACTATACTCTATGATATCTGTACTTGGATCTTCTATAGTGTATACAGAGGGAAAAAAATTATTCAAGACATTTGCTTTATCGCCATCCTCCGTAACTAACTTATCCCCATTAATTAATGGTGCCACATTCTCAGTCCTCATCTTCTTACTATTAATATACTTAAAAAAAATGTTTAGGCTTAGTGATGCTTTCTTCAGCTATCCTAACTTCATTATTAATTTTAGCTAGTTTGATTGCTTTCTTACACTCCTTGTTACAGTTTTTATAATCCCTAAAGGCCCTTTCCGTTCCCTCGGCCTTAAAGGTTTTAAATGCCTTTTTCTTCCTTACCATTTGCCTCTTTATATCAGAATTCAGCCACATGGGCGCGGATTTATTTTTTTTACATTTATTTCCCAAGGGTATAAATTTAGATGTGAACTGGCTTAAAATCCCCTGACCCAGTCCACTTCTGTTCAGTACCTTTACCTGATAATACATTATCCCAGTTGACATTCTGAAGAGCTGCTTTTAACCTGGGAAAATTTGCTTGAATTTGCATTTAACCTGAAATTAAATGTCTTTGTTAACCCAGCGCACTTTTCCTTTCGATAACAAAGTCCAAATGCCACTATTTCATGGTCACTATTCCCTAAGCCTCCAGTTACCTTTATATCTATAATGCGCTCCACAATGTTAGATATTACCAGATCCAACAGAGCTCCTTTTCTAGTAGGAACCTCAACCACCTGTGAGAGAAAATTATCCTGCAGCAAATTCAGGAACTCATCGCCTTTTTCTGTGATGGCAGTTCCACCACACCAATCAATGTCAGGGTAATTGAAGTCCCCCATAATGAGCACACTCCCCAAACTTGCAGCCCTTGCCAACTGCATATGAAGTTGACTCACCTCCTCTCTGCTAGCATTTGGCGGCTTATAGCAGACACCAACAATGACATTACCCCCTTTCCTGTTGCCTAATTCCACCCATATTGCCTCCACTTTATCATCCATATCACCAGTTATCTCTTCTTTTAAATTTGGCTTCAATTCTTTTTAAACATAAACACATACTCCTCCCCCTTTCCTTTTTTTTCTGTCCTGCCTAAACAAGGCATATCCTTTTATATTTACAGCCCAGTCGTGAGAACTGTTCAACCACGTTTCTGCTATACCTATTACATCATACTATTCATTCAATGCCATCATTTCCAATTCACCCATTTTGTCAGCCAGGCTTCTCGCATTTGCAAACATACATTTTAGATTATGATCCTGTAATTTATTCGTACACTTTAATACACATTCCTTCCTATCCCCTATGCTAGCCCCACCCCCCTTTCCACCCACAACTGGCCTATCTACACCCTGCTTTCCTCCTGGACTATCTATCCCAGTGAGACTGCTAATACCCTCCCCCCCAAACCTAGTTTAAAATCTCCTCCAACCCTCTAGCCATCTTCTCCCCTAAAACAGCTGCACCACCATCAGTGAGGTGCAACTGTAATAAAAAAAAAACACTTGCTCTCCATTGTAAATTCAGACTTGTATTAGTATATATTACAACACAGCACATGGCTTGTGTAATATGTATTATACTGTTTTAGGCTATAACGACTAGATATAGTAAATGATAAGTAATTACATACAAACATGAACTTTTGAATTAAATAATCAATCTTAACATTTGTGTTTGGCAGATTAGAAGATTGTTCCTGCATTATAATAAATAACAAATACATAGGAAGTGATTTTCCATGGTCTAATTTCTCACTGGTGATGGAATATGATGGAACTGACTACTGGCAGATGCTTTGCCAGGACATTAAACTGCAATACATAAGTCTTAAAACCAGTATTCAAAATTCCCTTTTCATTGGTAAGAAACACTTTTCCCATTTAACACTTTTTTTTCTTAATGCAATCCATCCTGCCCTTGTGGGACCCAGTAGAGGCCAACTTCCCTCAGCCAGCTAATAATATAGCATGCTCATTAAAGTGACAGTTCAGTGGAAATGATCAATATTTGTTAAATTGTTAGTTTGTGTAATGCCTTCTTAGTTACTCTACATATTCTCTTCCATTTTGAAAAATCAGTTGATTTCATACCCTTTGCTGTTCCCTGCTGTTGACATTTGGGAGCTGACATTTCAGGTTCTAGCAGTCCTTCTTCCCAGGATGCACCACTTCCTTGGAATGTTCCTAACAGTAATTTCTACTGATTGGCTGTTGGATGGGTCAAAGATGCTCAGATCTCTACTGAGCAACTGAATCAACCCAGGCACTGGGTCATGGGCAAGACCATACCGGTCTCTACTAGGGGTCCTGCAAACAGGATGTCCATATTTCGGTTGCATTTATTTATACACAGACAAAATGCTGAATTGGCAGATAAAGATCATTGGGATGAAAAAATACTGCTCTTTTTTTTGAAAAGTATATGTATTTGCACTGACCTTCCCCTTTAATACACTCAAAGAGGAAAGAAGTTGGTAGTGGAGCAAGTTTAATATAACTTTACTACATATGTATTGAAAACATAAAACATCAAAGCATATTTTGTATGGAATGCAAGCTGGATCATTAGAAACTTTTTTCTAGAGTCAGTGGGTTGTCTTGCAGATAACATTCCAGTAGATTAAGAGTAAGGGGTAAAAATGTATGGGGCTTGTAGGCAATAAGTGTACAGGAAGGGTGGAGGCATGAACAGAGTGTCAATCAAACATTGTCGTCCAAGGCTATTTAAATTCCTGTTGAAATTGAGTTACCGGTATTTCTACTTTTTTTTTATTAGTAATAATGTTGGTTCAGTAGATTTCCTTTTTCTGAAAATATAATAACCTAATAATTTTAAATTTGGTTAGTTGATTATAGTTTAATAAATAAGCATTTAGTGTTATGCATAGTATAACGTATAAAGAAAAACATACGGTTTGAACAGAACAGAATTGTTTTTTTTTCAGAAGAGAAACATGCAAATAACAGATTTGAGAATATGCTTGGCAAAATACAAATTCCATATGTATTTCTAACATCAGAAGGACTTATAAGCAATCCAGAAATTTTGCAGCTCATGGAGTCAAGGTAAGGTTACATTGGTTGTTTTAGACAAACTTGATGTATACAAAATTATTATATCATGGGCATTTAAAATTTGAAATTATTCAAAGGTATCTCCCCCCCAAAATGTTTTTTTTCAGTAGTGTAGGACACCCCAGCCCATCCCCAACCGCCATGTTTATTTTTTTTAAAAGGACCAAGAAATTGACTTACCATCCTTTGTACCCTTGGCTCTCTGCTCTATTGCTTCTCCCTTCCCGGAAGTAGAAACAGGGGCCGGTTTGGCAGCCGTATCTGTGATTGGCTGAGAGTCTGACAGCTGTGCAGAGAGCAGAGAGAACAAAGAATGGTAAGTCAATTTCTGGGGCTTGTTTTAAAAAAATAAATCTACAACTGGAAAATTAAATAGGGGGTACTGATTACCTACTTGCGCCAAAGAAATCTAGTCAAAAATATCAGTTGAGCAACATTTTATACAGTACAAAGTAATGCAGACATTGCTTCCCCTCCCAAACAAGTATTACCACTTTTCCCAATCCTGATTTTGATTTATAAACTGTCTAAACTCAATTAGGAATCTATCCAGCAACAAGGACAAGAAATACATTGTTTGTATGTACTGTACTCTCAGTACTTAAAGTTTCCCTGGAGTAGCTATCAAAAATATTGTATAGTGATGGCCAGGTTTAGATTCCTTAGGCAACTTTTAGTGAGTTTGAGTTTGAGTTTTATATGGCTATATTACTAAATCTAATAAAAGATGACCCTAAATAAGCTAACTTATTCTAAGGTCTGTCTAAGCAAGTCCAATATAACTGCATACTTCTCATGTAATATGAGTCCATTGAGTCCATTGGTGACCTTTTGGGGTCCGTGTGTTATGTGTCTAAATGTCCTAATGAAGCTTGGTTTTTACTTACCTTGGGTTCAGGTCTGTTCCTTCGTTGTCTGTGCTTATCTCTGTTGCTAAAACCTGTCGCTTTTTTCTTTGGAACATTGTGAAGATCCGTAGATTCCTTTCTCTTCCAACTACTGCTATGCTTATCCATGCTCTCATTCTATCACGTCTGGATTATCGTAACCTTCTGCTGCTCCTCCTTATATTTCTTCTCTTGTGTCCCCATATGTCCTTGGCCGAAACCTCTGCTTATCACAGAACCGTCGACCCCCACTCACACTTCCTCCTCTCGCCTTTAGCCTTTTTCTCTTTTGGCTCCTGTCCTCTGGAATTCTATTCCCCTCTCTACGTCAAGAAACCTCAATAAACAAGTTTAAATCTAACCTGTCAAGCTATCTCTCTGTGCACAGCACAACATAGGACTATTAATACTGCACCAGTTATTACTTTAGCACTTGTACACTTTCCTATGTATATGTATGTTATCCACCTAAGTTGATTGTAAGCTCTAAGGGGTAGGGACCTCTTTACTCATGTTACATGTTTTAAGCACTTGTATATTTAGTGATGCTCATACTTATTTATATATTTATGTATTTATTTACTGTCTCCCTTGTATGACTTTTTGTATTCTATATTGTACAGCACTGCGTCCCCTAGTGGTGCTATATAAATAAACATATACATACATACATTGTATTGCATAAATAATTATGTACATTAATAAGTATATAAGTGCTTAAAGGACAACTGTATTGTGTAAGCTCTGTCCTCACCTCAGTCTGGAATATTTCTTATGGTAAGAAGCAGTTCTTGCAGAATGTGCCTTTCTCTTAGCTAGGCCCTGGGCCACAAGGGGGCGGAGCAACAGCAATACAGATGTCCTTTAAACCTTACAACATGAGGAAAGTGTCCCTGCCCCATAGAGCTTACAATTTAGTTGGGTAGGTAATATAGGTACATAGGGAAGAGTAGAAGTGCTGTAGTTAGAATTCATGCAGTGTCAATAACAGCAATCATACTGTGCTAGTGCAGAGGGAGGATGCAAAATTAGATTTAAACCAACTGATTGAGGTTTCTTGATAAAGAAAAAGGGGAATTGATCCAGATGATGAATAGCTATGCATTCTCCTGTGCTTTTCTTTCAGAACTTTTCCACCTTTATGCCCCTCTATCAAGAGTAGATATATATCCCTTATATTATATAAATAAATTTATATTTTTACGAAGATTGCATTGAGTTTTTAGGAGCAACTAATTAGGTGGGGGTATATAACACTATTACACGTAGGAAAGGTCTATATGTATGTGTGTAATTATCACTATTTAATTTAAATCACCATAAGAAATAACACTATACAAAGTATAGCACTACTACCGACTACTGAATTACAATATAAATGATATACAATTAATAAAGTGTAATGAATCGAGTCCCGAAGTGACGAGGTTCACTGTAACTATTAGGAGGAGTTCAGACTGTAGGGCAGAATTCAAAAGGAACAAGAAGCAATGGCTGGAACGATGGAGTAAGACAATGATGCTGGATACAATGGCTGGATACGATGTGGCTGGAACAATGGAGTTGAAACAATGCTGGATACAATGGCTGGAACAATGGAGTTTTGAAACATGCTTGGATTTACAAGGGGCCGGAACAATGGAGTTGAAACAATGGCTGGAACAATGGAGTTGAAACAATGCTGGATACAATGGCTGGAACAATGGAGTTGAAACAATGCTGGATACAATGGCCGGAACAATGGAGTTGAAACAATGGCTGGAACAATAGAGTTGAAACAATGCTGGATACAATGGCTGAAACAATGGAGTTGAAACAATGGCTGGATACAATGCTGGATACAATGCTGGATACAATGCTGGATACAATGGCTGGAACAATGGAGTTGAAACAATGGCTGGATACAATGCTGGATACAATGGCTGGATACAAAGGCTGGATCCAATGACAGGTAAGGAGCGCTACAGAGTGACAACCTGACAGTCTGGTAGCGAGGTCTACGAATAGGCACTCGCTCCCTCTGCGAGTGTCTATTTGAATTTTCGCGTCGGCCGGCATCTAGACGTGGTGACATCACGAGGCTGATGTCCGGCGCCGGTGACGTCACCAGTCCCGGAACATCGAGGGAGCGCGGCAGGTAAGGTCCTTACAGTACCCCCCCTTCCACAGGGGGCCTAAGGACCACTTGAAGCAGGTTTGTCAGGAAATCTTCTATGAAAGGTTTTGATTAACTGGGGTGCATGTAAATCTGAATGTTTGACCCAGGACCTTTCTTCTGGTCCAAATCCTTTCCAATGAACCAAATATTGAAGAGAACTCCTGACGAATCTAGAATCCAACACTTTCTCCACCTCAAATTCTTGCTGACCGTTGATCATAATAGGATCAGGTGAATGAAGAGGGGAAGAGAATCGATTCAGCACCACCGGCTTAATAAGAGAGACATGGAAAACATTAGGGATTCTCATGATGGTGGATAATTGAAGTCATACTGCCGTAGGACCCACCAATTCTAATATAGGAAATGGGCCAATAAATTTAGGACCCAATTTAGGAAAAGGAACATGTAAATTAATATGAGTTGAGGATAACCAAACTTTATCTCCCACCGAATATAAAGGAGGTTTTCGTCTTCATCTATCAGCTGCAGTCTTTTGTACAAGGGCAAATTTTTCAAGACAGTTTTTTGTAGCCTGCCAGATGGCTGACATTTCTGCTACTAGAGTGTTAGTTGCTGGAACTGGTCCAGAAGAAAAAAAATCCTGTGAAAAAACCCTTGTTCAAACCAAAAACACAGAAAAAAGGAGATTTTCCAGGGGAAGAGTGGACGGCATTGTTATGGGCAAATTCTGCCCATGGTAGGAGATCAGTCCAATTATCTTGAGATTAAGAAATATAACATCGAAGGAAATGTTCCAGACATTGGTTGGTGCGTTCTGCAGCTCCGTTAGATTAGGGATGGTAAGCGGATGAGAATTGAAGTTTTATTCCAAATAACTTGCAAAGTGCCCACCAGAATTTGGAGATAAATTGGGTTCCTCGATCGGACACTATTTCAACCGGTAATCCATGCAGGCGAAATATATGTGTAATGAATAATTGAGCAAGTTCAGCAGAGGAGGGCAATTTAGGAAGAGGAACAAAATGAGCCATTTTGCTAAAGCAATCTACAGTAACCCAGATAACTGTATTTTTCTTAGAAATGGGGAGTTCACAAATAAAGTCCATAGAGAGGTGAGTCCATGGTAGGGAAGGGATTGTCAGAGGTTGAAGAAGTCCACAAGGAAGAGTATGAGAGGATTTGGAAGTGGCACAAACGGAACAGGCGGCGACAAAGTTCTTGACATCAGTTCTCATGGAGGGCCAAATTTTGTAGATGCCAGGGTGACCGGCCTGTTTGGAGTCATGAGTTAGTTGTAATATTTCTTTCCGAAGGGAGAGGGGAACAAAGGTTTTATTGGAAGGTAAGGCAGCAGAAGCAGAATCCTGAGCAGATAGAATCTGATGGCAAAGTTGAGGGGTGATAGTGGCTAGGATCTTGGAAGAGGGTATGATAGGACCTTTATCCTTTTCAGTAGTATCAACTGCGAGAAAAGACCTGGAGAGGGAACCAGGGTGAAAGGAAATGATGAAATTGAAACGAGAGAAAAACAAGGCCCAACAGGCTTGACGAGTATTCAATCTTTTTAGGTTTTGGATATATTCAAGATTCTTGTGATCAGTGAGGATTGAACAAGATGTACCGCCCTTTCCAGCAAGTGTTGCCATTCTTCCAGTGCCAGTTTGATGGCCAGAAGTTCCCGATTCCCAATATCATAGTTTAGTTCATTAGGAAGAAATTTCTTAGAGAAGAACGCACATGGGTGGAGTTTACCACTATCAATTTGCCTTTGGGAGAGGACGGCACCTGCTCCAACATTAGAGGCGTCCACTTCGATGATGAATGGCAGACTAGGGTCGGGATGTAGAAGTACTGGAGCCGAGGAAAATTTTTTTTTTAGCTTCTTGAAGGCTTGCAAGGCGGCAGGAGTCCAGATTCCAGGTTTGCCTCCTTTCCTGATAAGGGCTAAGATAGGGGCAACAACGGAAGAAAACCCTTTAATAAATTGCCTATAATAATTGGCGAAACCAAGGAATCGTTGGATAGCCTTAGTGCCAATGGGAAGAATCCAGTTAAGGATAGCTGTGACTTTGGTTGGGTCCATCTCAAAGCCTTGAGCCGAAACCAGGTAGCCCAAAAAAGGTACTTGTGGGCATTCAAAAAGACATTTTTCAAGTTTAGCATACAGTTGGTTAGCTCGTAGTCGGGACAAGGACTGACGTACATGGCGACGATGAGAAGAAAGGTCTTGAGAAAAGATTAAGATGTCATCTAGGTAGACTACTACTGAAATACCTAAGAGATCACGAAAAATATCATTAACAAACTCTTGGAACACCGCTGGAGAATTACAGAGGCCAAAGGGCATCACCAAATATTCGTAGTGTCCAGTTCTGGTATTGAAGGCCATTTTTCACTCATCTCCTTCCCGAAAGCGAATTAAATTGTAGGCTCCACAGAGATCAAGCTTGGAGAAAATTTTAGCTCCTTTTAACTGGTCAAAAAGTTCAGAAATGAGAGGTAGAGGATAGTGGTTCTTGATTGTGATTTTATTTAGGCCACGATAGTCGATGCATGGACGTAGCCCTCTGTCTTTCTTTTCCACAAAAAAGAAGCCAGCACTGGCAGGGGAAGTGGAGGGTCTAAAGAGGTTTTCTTTGATATAATTCTCCATAGAGGTGGTCTCAGCAGGAGATAGCGGATAGGTGCGACCTCGGGGGGGAGAGGTACCGGTCAACAAATCAATGGGACAATCATAGGTTGGTGGGGAGGCAGGGTTTCAGCAGATTTTTTATCAAATACATCCTTATAGTCAAGGTACTGATGAGGTAGAGAAGTAAGCTTTTTATTTTCACAGGAGATAGAGGAACAAGAGACCTTAAGAAGGGAAAGACATCTAGAAAGGCAGGATGGACTCCAAGAGACAAGTTCATTATTAGTCCAGTCTATGATGGGATTATGAAGTCGGAGCCAAGGGAGTCCTAAAATGAGAGGAGCTGTGGGGCTTTGTATAACCAAGAAAGAAATAGATTCACGATGTTTTCTGCCGAAGACATGGAAATAAATTCTGTAGACAAAGGTTGATTGTCAATAGCCAGCACTCGGAGAGGATGAGGTAGGGAGAATAATGGAATGCCTAGAAGAGAAGCAAAGGTGGCGTCAATAAAATTACCGGCTGCTCCAGAGTCTAGAAAGGCTTGGGTAGAGAAGGTTTGGGATTTGAATATGAGGGTAGCTGGTAGAAACGACTTACTCTTGTGGAAAGGAGATTTGAATTACCTAGAAAAGACTCTCCAAATCTAGGGTTGTAGTTTCCCGGCTTGAAAGGAACAACCTTTAGCGAAGTGCCCCTGGGCGGCACAGTACAGGCAGAGCCCATGAGTCCTCCTTAGTTTTTCTTCAGCAGAAATGTGTGTACCCCCAATCTGCATGGGTTCCTCAGATGGTGGTGCAGTTGTCAGTGGTCCGGCCCTTTGAGGACGAGGAACAAATTTGGGAGGAAAAGGGCGGTTACTGGACTTTTCAGCTTGCCTTTCCCTAATACGAGTATCCACCCGTATACACATGGAAATCATTTCTTCCAACATTGTGGGAAGCTCCCGAGACACTAAGTTGTCCTTGATACGATCAGACAGGCCCTGCCAAAAGGCTGCTAACAGAGCCTCATTATTCCAAGTAGTCTCAGCGGCTAAAGTCCGGAATTCGATAGCATACTGTCCTACAGAGCAGGGGCCTTGCCGTAATTGCATCAACTGGGAGGAAGCAGCAATAGTTCTGCCTGGAGATTTTTCGGAAAGTTTCCAGAAATAAGGAGATGTCGTTAACCACTGGGTCATTTTTCTCCCACAGGGGGGATGCCCAGGCCAAGGCGTTGCCTCCCAACAAGGCAATGACATATCCGACTATGGCACGGTCTGAGACAAAATGGGAAGGTTGCAACTCAAAATGTTTAAGGCATTGGTTAACGAACCCTCGACAGGCTTGAGCGTCCCCTTCATACCGCACAGGAGGTGGTATTCGCGGCTCTCTATGGGGAACGGGTTCTCTGGGCAGAACAGGAGGAGTAGGGCCCGGGGATAACCGAGCAGAAATGGAGTCCAGAAATTGAGCTAGTTGATTCTGCTGGTGCTCAAGGGCGTCCATGCGGAGGGAAATAGTCTGAAGAGTCTTGCCCAAACTTGCCGCAGCTTCCTCAGGTACTTCCATGGCCTATTCATACTGTAATGAATCGAGTCCCGAAGGGACGAGGTTCACTGTACCTTTTAGGAGGAGTTCAGACTGTAGGGCAGGATTCAAAAGGAACAAGAAGCAATGGCTGGAACGATGGAGTAAGACAATGATGCTGGATACAATGGCTGGAACAATGGAGTTGAAACAATGCTGGATACAATGGCCGGAACAATGGAGTTGAAACAATGGCTGGAACAATGGAGTTGAAACAAT
Source organism: Hymenochirus boettgeri (assembly GCA_019447015.1). Lineage (NCBI taxonomy): Eukaryota > Metazoa > Chordata > Amphibia > Anura > Pipidae > Hymenochirus > Hymenochirus boettgeri. Next base: position 214,689,353 of record CM033469.1, read on the forward strand.
GCTGGATACAATGGCTGGAACAATGGAGTTGAAACAATGGCTGGATACAATGCTGGATACAATGGCTGGAACAATGGAGTTGAAACAATGGCTGGATACAATGCTGGATACAATGGCTGGATACAATGCTGGATACAATGGCTGGAACAATGGAGTTGAAACAATGGCTGGAACAATGCTGGATACAATGGCTGGAACAATGGAGTTGAAACAATGGCTGGAACAATGCTCGATACAATGCTGGATACAATGGCTGGAACAATGGAGTTGAAACAATGGCTGGATACAATGCTGGATACAATGCTGGATACAATGGCTGGATACAATGACAGGTAAGAAGCGCTACAGACTGACAACCTGACAGTCTGGTAGCGAGGTCTACGAATAGGCACTCGCTCCCTCTGCGAGTGCCTATTTGAATTTTCGTGCCGGCGTCTGGACGGGTTGACGTCACAACGCCGACGTCCGGCGCCGGTGACGTCACCAGTCCCGGAACATCGAGGGAGTGCGGCAGGTAAGATCCTTACAATAAAGTATAATTACTTTACTGGACACCCCTAAGTTTGAATGGAAAACTCAAAATGATAGCTTAAGCCAAACCTCCAGGATTTCTACAGGGTCTCCATGTGGAATTTTACTAACATCCAATTAGAGGTTCTGATCTTAGAACCTCTAAGCAAATCAAAAAATTCTCTTAGGCACTGTACATGACAAGACAGGAAGTGTAAGGAGGTTCCTATACTATACCCAGTTATGTGCGGTTTGTAAAACATGTGACAGTCTTAGCCAATTAGAAAATTCTTCAGATTCTCATATTTACTCCCCCTCCCCTCTCCATAGAAGGTAATGAGACAATCCAGTTTCTGTGTGCTAGACAGGAAGTGATGTCTGTAAAGGATTAAATGGCTTTGCATGCCTCTGAAACTACCCAGCATTCTTAGAGAAATGGACAGTTTTCCCTTTTATTCCACTATTGATATAATAATAACTGTGAAGCTGTGAGGTACCTTCTGTTATAAGAAGGCTCTACTTCATTTTATACTCTGTGGGGAGCTTTCAGCTCCTTTATCCAAACCTCTCTATACTTGTAAAGCTAATCACTATCCTGTGTTTCCAAGTCCTAACCCCATAGTGACTGTAAATATGGAACTTGCTGTGGTAAATACCGATCAGTATGAACCTAGCATGTTATTCTGGATCCTGTATAGGGTCTCAGGATGACCAATGGTGCGGTTCAGATTGAATTGCACATTGAGGCAGCATTGCTTGGATCTGTTTTCAGATCTGCAGATTAATACCATTTAGTCTGGATACATATAACACTATCATGTGTCCCAACTAAGCATCTGCTTTGTGTGAGAGCTCTGCTAGGATAGATGACTGTTGGTCACAGTAACATTGGCTGCAGCCTGCAGTGCATGTGACAGACCAATAATGTGGTCCCATAGAGAACTGCACGATCGGCCAACATTTACTAACTGACCTGTTTGTCTGATACGGCTACCAAACTCGGTCGCGGCTGGCCACCCCACACCATCAGATGTTTCCAGTCGACTGATCCATGGCACTATCGGTTGGTTACTGGTGTTTACCCAGCCTTAAGGCAATTGCGGTTGCTAACCCGTGACGCACGATGTGTACGAACGGCCGATAAACATGCCATGCATGGGTACTTTATCTGCTATACATGACGATACATGGCATGATTATCGGCCGAAACGGCTGTTCGTATACATTGTGCGTCGGCACCCGCGATCGCACTTGTGTACGAACCTTTAGACTTCATGGATTATAACTGCCAGGTAGGTGGTATTTGGAAGTGAGTGCAAATATGGTAAGGTTTATAACTCTAACAGGGAGATTCACCCAGAGGCAAAAGCTCTCTGGGCAAATCTCCCGTACAGGATTTACCAGAGATTGTGCGATTTTCCGTTAATCTCACCGGCACATAAGTATTTAACGCTGGTGTTAAATATTTACGTGTAAAGAGACACCCAACCTCTGGTAAATTACTTTGCAACGGCCGCACGAGTGCCTCTTCCGCAAAACGGGCATTAACGTCGCACCAACTGATCGACCCATATAATGCTTCCCTAATCCAATAGTCTAATAGCTATAGATGTAAGGGAAGGGCAGATGAATCACTTGTATGTTCAAACCCTTGGGTAGGAAGCGCTAAAGCATGACCGTGGGCTTTTAATGTCTGTAAGTCAGGAAAATGTCTTTATTCCAGGATGTATGAAAACTACATTTTCTAGAATTCTGTGCAGTCAGAGAATGCTGGGAGTTGTAGTTTTTAAAGATGTGAAAAGTTCATTAAGAAGAAACTAACAGCAAACAGAGAATGCTGGGAATTGTGGTTTTCAAACACGTGAAAGGTCACAAGTTAAACACGCCTAGTCTATACCATTAGGCTGTATTATATCTAGACACACGCCTTTGCCACAGGCTATAAATAACATACTTTGCATGTTCCAACCTATTTCTTTAAGTAAGAAATATGTGTTTATATGGTAGATTATTAGGCCAATGCTCTTATAATAACATGAGACTGTGAGGTCCTCTATCCACACTTCTCCCTAATATGTATATTCAATCAGTACCGTATTTTGTGCTACCAAGTCCTAACCCCATAGTGACTGTATGTTGTGGTAATTACTAATAATAGTATAGTATAGTATAGTATAGTATTTGAGGTTGAATAAAGACATACGTCCATCCAGTTCAACCCATCTAGCAATATCCTCATTTCCTACCTAACTGTTGATCCAGAGGAAGGCAAAAAAACCCCACCAAATTCCTGGGGGAAAAAATTCCTTCCTGACTCCAAGTGGCAATCTGAAATTTCCCTGGATCAACTCTACGTATGTATCAATACCAGTAACTTTCCTTGTTTGCAGAAACTCATCCAGCTTTTTTTTTAAACTGACCAATGAACCTGCCATAACAACGTCCACTGGAAAACAGTTCCATAGCTTTACGGTTCTCACAGTGAAAAACTCTTTCCGAGCTTGAAGCCTAAACCTTTTTTCTTCAAGTCTTAAGGGATGTCCTCGTGTCCTTTGACATGTTCTATTGGTGATAATGCCCCCCCGATAGTTTATGTAGGGCCCATAATGTATTTATACACAGTAATTATACCCCCACGAAGCGTCTTTTCTCCAGCGTACATAATTGTAACTTTTCCAGTCTCTCTTCATATTCAAGCTCCCCCAATCCCCTTATTAATTTAGTTGCCCTTCTCTGAACCCTTTCCATTTCAAAGATGTCCTTTGTACACAGGATTCCAAAATTGCACTGCATATTCCAAATGAGGCCTTACCATGCTTTGTGAGAGGCCAGAATTACATTTTCCTCACTTGAATCCATACCTCTCTTTATACAAGAAATACCATGCTGGCTCTGGCTGTGGCCGCCTGGCACTGCTTGCTTCCTTTAAGGTTGTTATCCACCAAAACTCCAAGATCCTTTCCAACAGGGATTCACTTAACACAGAGCCATTTATTGTATAAGTAGCACAAGGATTTTTAAGTCCAAAATGCATCTCCCTTACATTTATCAACATTGAATTTTCTGCATTAGCAGCCCAATGTGACAATCTATCTAGACCCCTTGCAACGATTGCACATCCTCTGAAGTTTTTAATGGTCGACAAAGTTTTGTGTCATCAGCAAACACAGAAACCTTGCTGACAATACCACTTCCAAATTTCAAAAATAATAATTAAATAGAAGTGGCCCCCAGCACAGAAACCCGTGGCACCCCACTAGCACTTTAGTCCATAATGATGAAGAACCCATTAACAACTACTCTCTGCATCCTATTCATTATCAATTTTCTATCCATGTACAAATGTGACTCCCAGACCAACAGACCTTAGCTTATACATTAGTCGCCTATGGGGGACTGTATCAAAAGCCTGGCAAAATCCAAGTAAACTACATCTACTGCTATGCCAGAGTCTAAATTTCTACTTACTTCCTCATAAAAGCCAAGCAAGTTAGTTTGACAAATCTATTCCTCTAAATCCATGCTGGTTATACTTATAATGTCAGTCCTTGAAACAATAATCTGAACATGTTTCCTTATTAAACTTTCCAGGTTCTTCCCCACCACTGAAGTTAAACTTACAGGCCTGTAATTACCCGGCTGTGTGAACTACTACCCTTTTTGAAATTGGAATAACATCAGCCTTTTTCCAATCCAGAGGCACACCACCGGACATGAGGGAATCGCAAAAATAAGAAACAATGGCCTAGATAAAACTGAACTTAGCTCCTTAAGTACGAGAAGTATTTTATCTGGTCCAGGAGATTTATTAATATGAACCTTATTAGTTCTTTCTGTACCATATCCTCGGTTAACCAAAGTGCACTTGAATCTTTTATACCATTATTGCTACTATACTCTATGATATCTGTATCTTCTATAGTGTATACAGAGGGGAAAAAATTATTCAAGACATTTGCTTTATCGCCATCCTCCGTAAACATCTATCCCCGTTAATTAATGGTGCCACATTCTCAGTCCTCATCTTCTTACTATTAATATACTTTAAAAAAATTTTAGGCTTAGTGATGCTTTGTTCAGCTATCCTAACTTCATTATTAATTTTAGCTAGTTGATTGCTTTCTTACACTCCTTGTTACAGTTTTATAATCCCTAAAGGCCCTTTCCGTTCCCTCGGCCTTAAAGGTTTTAAATGCCTTTTTCTTCCTTTCTATTTGCCCTCTTACATCAGAATTCAGCCACATGGGCGCAGATTTATTTTTTTTACATTTATTTACCACGGAGTATAAATTTAGATGTGAACTGGCTTAAAATCCCCTTGAACACTTCTGTTCAGTACCTTTACCTGATAATACATTATCCCAGTTGACATTCTGAAGAGCTGCTTTTAACCTGGGAAAATTTGCTTTCCCGAAATTAAATGACTTTGTTAACTCAGCGCACTTTTGCTTTCGATAACAAAGTCCAAACGCCACTATTTCATGGTCACTATTCCCTAAGCCTCCAGTTACCTTTATATCTATAATGCGCTTCACAATGTTAGATATTACCAGAGCTCCTTTTCTAGTAGGAACCTCAACCACCTTTGAGAGAGAATTATCCTGCAACAAATTCAGGAACTCATCTCCTTTTTCTGTCTTGGCAGTTCCACCACACCAATCAATGTCAGGGTAATTAAAGTCCCCCATAATGAGCAAACTCCCCAAACTTGCAGCCCTTGCCAACTGCATATGAAGTTGACTCACCTCCTCTCTGCTAGCATTTGGCGGCTTATAGCAGACACCAACAATGACATTACCCCGTTTCCTGTTGCCTAATTCCACCCATATTGCCTCCACTTTATCATCCATATCGCCAGTTATAAGTATAAACCTTGCATGTTTATCAGGATACTGTATAAGATTTAAGGTGGCCATACATATATCCGATTTTACTTACCCAACCAAGCACTCCTGCGATATTAGATTGATTCTGCCGGAACCGCCTTCTTCTATGCCACAGACAGGCGGTTCTTGCAGGATCGTGGGAGCACTCGGTCGGGAAAGTAAAATCGGATATATGTATGGGCTACTTTTGATTGCCCATAGGTGCTGTTTAGATTGCCTGGGTCTGTTCTCAGACCTGCAGGTTTATTCCACATAGACCCTCTATATTCTAGCCAGCAGGTAGTATAGGTAAGGGAGGATATAAGTGTGTGTTTGCTTATTTAATATGATGTGATTGCTTGGGTTTTTTTCAGGACCTTCAGACTAATTTTATTAGGGCCCCCCTGGATGTTTCCTGGTGGTTCCTGTGAGCACTGCATCTACACATAGCAAAACATACACACATAATTTCCACTGTGCACCAACGGGCACACTTTTGCTAGTTATGTTATATAATAACATTCAGTCGGGACTGTAACATTCTAGTGTCTATCATTATTGTTTAGAATGTAATAAAAAAAAATTTAAATCAGTAATTTTTTACTGAGGAGAAAATACTACCGTATACTAATCATATTTGAGTCATATAATAACCATATGTAAATCATTAAAAAGTTAGTTTTACAGTCACAAACATAAAAAAACATACTCACTAACCCCACACAGACAAAAGTTCTTAAATGCAAAAACATACCCACTGCTTAAATGAAAGACTCAAATAGATTCCAGGAGTCTATTAATCAAGACAAGTTGGAATTGAGGTGCAGAGGCATAACTACAAAGGGTGCAGGACACATTTCTTACTTTTTCTACCACAGCCCCATCTCCACCTTTTGTTGTAGAAGAAGATATGGCCTATTATAGTTTTGCAGGAAGGGACCTAGCGATTTCTAGTTACTCTGCTTAGGGGACTGCAGAGGTGGATCAATGGAAGCATTTAGCAGTTCAACATATGTCATATGTTAAAAAAAATTCTGCTTAAAGCTAATACAAATTAAGTGGCTAATGTAGTACACAGTATTGATACCCACCAACTCTGCTTTTGGCTTTTCGAATGTTCCCCTAAAGCAACATTATCATTTCTTACAATCTAGATACAACATAACATTTATTGAGAAGAGCAGCAGTGTATCTTTGCAGCTGTTTGGAAAGACTGAGAAATATGCAGTTATTACCGTAGATGTGTGCACTGCAATTTTATTACAGGTATTTATCATATTGGAATTAATCTTTTTGTAAAATCAGGCTTCTAGTTGTAAACTGCCCTACACAGAAAATTACAGGGTTGTATGGAAAGTTGCGGTTCTGAAGCAAATTATTTTACCATGACAATGGGAGCCTGCACACACATTTTATTGTCTGGCACAGCAGTTGTTTATCGGCCGCCAAATATCTAATATGTTCACATAGCTTAAAGAGTAACTGTGGTCTCCATATAAGCACTCTTTATTAAAAGGAGCACATTCCTCCCTTTAAAAAGACTCAGGATCATGCTTCTAGCTTCAATCTCTGCAAATTTATTGCAGTATAAAGGGGGTGTTTTTCGCTAGCACTGTGAGCTGCTCCATTGCTCTGATCACCCACCCCCTGCCCCCCATGCCCTGGGCACAACTGGGCATGTATCCTACTACTGTAAGTGTCTAGCTTCAAAAAAAACACTTTTGTTTTGGAGTACACAGCACATCATGTAATTGTCACACACTTTGTTTATCCTGACTGTCTGAGTGCAACTTTACAAGCCTATAAAGCCTCCTTACCCCCCAAAACCTGAGATGCATTTTTTTTAGCCTTACCTTAATCCAACACTGATACCTCAGCCAATCCCTTGCTAAAAGTCCCAGCTTTTTCCAGGTATGTACTCTTAGTCCTGGCCATAATGGTGAGGTCACGGGCCAATAACTGACAGTCCATACCCAGAAAAACTGGTTAAGAGCACACTGCTCCTGTGTTCTCATAACTGTCCCGAAACAGAAAGCTGTAGGCAAGATTTCTGGCAAGGAATCTGCTAAAATAAAAGTGAGCATATCTCAGCATGGGAGCGTTGTATTAAGATAAGATTAAAACGCATCTTAGTTTTTGAGGGGTAAGGAAGCTAAAACCAATGCCCTATAAGAAGCAGAGAACCTAGGCTTGTTTGAGAGGTTAAGCTCATTTAAATAGAGACAATAGTTTGCAGACCACAGTTACTCTTTAAGATGTATAAAAACTAAAGTTGACAACAGTATCTATGTTTACATACTACATTTTGTCAGGTGATCATACCAGTCCTGCCAGATCGCTTGACAATGTTGAAGAGATACTGCTAAGCAGCCTGTCTGTATGGATAGTCATTTTTATTTACTTCAATTTAAAACATTTTGTAAAACGATAGAATAATACCTGTTACTACACTGAAGCCTTCCCCCAAAAATAGAAACAGCTGTAGATAGAAACCCCTTGAAACATCCCATGTAAAAACACCATCTGTTGCTTCCAGCTATTTAATTAGCATTGCCTTAAAAGAACAAAACACTTTAGAAAAGTATTGCTTCAAGAAATAAGGAAAGACAATTGCTCATTATGTGTAGCTAGGGTACGTACTGTATAAGGAAAAATGTCCAAATCCAAAGTTTCTAACAAACTATTTCCTAGATCTTGAATAGTAATTGTGTGTATGGCAACAAGCTATAAAAAGGGCTTATTTGTAATAAATTCACCTTAACTATAATGGTTCTCTGGTCATTGACATTCCAAGTTCAAGTTTGACCCCTTCAGGTTTTTGTTTTGACTTATTTTAATGGATCAGAGATATGCCACTATTTTAACTTCATAAAATTAGAAAGTTTGTCTTGTCCAAAAAATGTGTAAGTAATTTAACTTCTAATTACATTTTGTTTAGAAAATAAAAAGTCTTATTATAGCAGTTAGTGTGCAAATATTACAAAAGGTCTGTGCTTTTGTTTATTCTCCTTTGAAGAGCATATAGCCACAGCATACTGTATTTTAAGATGAATATAGCTTAGCATTCTTGCAGAAAGACCAAATCAGGATACAATATTCTTTCTCTGTCTTTTTATTAAAGAACCTAGAGGAATTGAAGTATGAAAATTCTTCAGAGAATGTAATCCTGAGACTTGTGGCTCTGTCTATGCAGTATAGCTGCTGCTGGCTTATTTTACATGCAGAAGAGAAAATCAGTCCTAAGTGGGTACTTTCCATAATGAACTTTGATTCTATTTATTATATTTACATTTGTTAGATTAGATGACACAGTACTAAAAATGACTTTTAAAATCTAGTTCTGTTACTCCCTTTTGGGGGATCTCTACAGCTATACAATTTAAAAACAACATTAAAGTGTCAACATCTTTGTTTCTTTAAAGGACAATTATACTCACCTTTTCCCCGATCCACTGCAGCATAGTACCCAGGGTGAGGACCTAAAATCGCTAAGTCCTAACCCTGGGTACTTTCCCTAACTCCTGCACTACTTACCGCAAATCTGCTTCGCTGATCCACAATGTTCACCTCTCTTCTACGTCAGTGACAGTCGCGAGGCAGCCAATTGGAAGACACGCCTCCTTGCAGAGCATACTTCCATTTGCTGCCTCGCATCTGTCACTGAAGCAGGAAGAGCGGAGGAAATGGAGCGATCGGCGAAGCAGATTGCGGTAAGTAGTGCAGGAGTTAGGGAAAGTACCCAGGGTGAGGACTTAGCGATTTTAGGTCCTCACCCTGGGTACTATGCAGCTATGGAGGAAGAGGAGCGAGGGTGAGGTGAGTATAGTTGTCCTTTAAAGTTCAGTACAAAAGCATATGCTTTCAGGAACAAAAGAAATATTTTCTAATGGCAGAAGCACTGACTTCCTGTTTGCAGGACCCCACAGTAGTGTCCATTACATTCTTGCCCTTGAATAAGTGCCCTTGGTCTATTGTTTGCTATGTACAGATCTGAGCATGTTTGAATTGCCAAAATTAGCACAAATTATTGCTATGAAAATGCATACCCGAGAAGGATCATTGCAGGATCTGAAATAACAACCACAAAAGGGCATAGTAAATGCTGAAATTGTTCATAATGAAGATAAACATCTAATTAAAAAAATTTTACACTGAATTATTCCTGTAAAATAAGCCATACAATTTTTAATGGAATGTGCTTTATTAGTTTTCTTTTTGTAAAATTAATAAAAAATTCAGACAAAATACAATTACACCTTTGGTAAACGGCATTTGTAAGACTATTATCTGCATCTTTATCAATATTATCTGTACAATAAACCTATTTATGGAATACACTATAAATATATACTGTAGATAGAAATAGTATGTGAAAGAGGCATTGAGAATACTCTTTGCGTCACTTAACACATTTAAATTTATATGAACAAACAATTGAATATGCCTCGTCAGTATGTGATTTGTAGAATCCCACAGATAAAACCCTTGAAATGTTTTCATGTTTTTCCTGATTCAGTCTTTCAGAAATTACACTGAAAAACCTGGCTTTAATTTATGCAGCAATAATTCCATTAACATCGAAGTCTGATGAACTGGAAGTGAAGGTACAAGTTTACTTTTACATGTTAATATGATGTAATGCTATAGTAAATGCTAGTGATGTTGATGTAATTATATATTTGTATAAACGGAGACACACCTTCTTATAACAGAAGGCATCTTGCAGTCTCATGCTATGTGAATAGCATTGCCCACAAAACCTAAGAAACAAGAAGTAATTTCTTACTCCCATGTTCCCCAGAGTAAGCGGCGGAGATGTGCAAAATACTCCTTTATGTCCCTTATGCATGTGTCTAGAACCGCTGGCTAATAACATGCAATATAGCTTAATATATAGAGCCAATCACCTGACCTGCAGACATGACGTGTTTCGATCTTGTTAGATCTCGTTAATGCAAGATACAGATTCCTGGCTATATATATATATATAGCCAGGGCCCCCCTCTGTCCCAAATCCAGGCCCCCCTCTGTCCCAAATCAAGGCCCCCCCTCTATACCAAATCCAGGCCCCCCCTCTGTCCCAAATCCAGGGCCCCCTCTGTCTCAAATCCAGGGGCCCCCTGTCCAAAACCCAAGGGCCCCCCTCTATCCGGAATCCAGGGCCCCCCTCGGTACTGAATCCAGGCCCCCCTCCCCTCTGTCCCAAATCTAGGGGCCCCCCCTGTCCCAAATCCAGGGCCCCCCTCGTCCAAATCCAGGCCCCCCCCTCTGTTCCAAGCAAATTTACCTACAGTCTGTTAAATTCCTGTTCTCCCTCCGTGTGTTTCCTGTGTTTCTTCTCTAGTGGTGAGTTAATAGGAACTGCAGAGACTCTCCCTCTAGTGGTGAGTCAATAAGAAATGCAGAGACTCTCCCTCTAGTGGTGAGTCCATAGGAACTGCAGTGACACACACACGGACACAGGGACGCACACTTAGGGTTTATTATATAGGATATATATATATATTTATATATATATAATATATATAATATATTTCACAAAACTACAGCAGCACTAAAAATAAAAACATCCATTTTATTATTCACAGATCTAAAATCATCACTGCATGGTGTTCAAAACCAACGTTTCGGGAGGCATTCCCTTTGTCAAGCTCCACGATCAGTGGAAAAAGGAATGTTTCCACTGATGTTGGAGCTTGACAAAGGGAATGCCACCCAAAACTTAACGTTTGAACACCATCCAGTGATGATTTAATATCTATTGGTAGTTCCCACATGGTGAACAGAAGTTGGTTACCTTTATCTATGCTTCCATCCTTGAACAGCATAAAGTAAATATAAGAAAATGCAATATTGATAAAGGTAACACTTAGGCGACACGCAGTTTAACTGCAAATGGCGGTTTATTACATGTGCCAACACAACATGTTTCGAGCCACACTTGAAAAAGGGTACAGTGTGGCTCGAAACATGTTGTGTTGACACATGCTATAAATTGCCAGTTGCAGTTAAACTGCGTGTCACCTAAGTGTTACCTTTATCAACATTGCATTTTCTTATGATTTTATATCTGTGAATAATAAAATGAACATTTTCATTTTTAGTGCTGCTGTAGTTTTGTGAACTATATGCATTTGTTGGTATACAGCTTTGCATGAGGAAGATATAAATAGAAGATTTGTTACTGTGGCCGTTTTTGTGATAATATATATATATAAATACATATATACAATATAAAATGTTCTTTTATTAGGCTATCCTTGCTCAAGGTGTGGAACAAACAGGGCTATTTATTCGTAAGATTTCCGACTATACACTTATTTCTTACAAAGGTGACCCCTATATGTGGCTGGACAGATCTTGGCTGACTATCTTGACTTCTGAGGTTGGTGTCCAATAGATCAATAAGAAATGTATTGAATACTTATGCCAAATTTTCTTTATTTTTACGTCTTCTCTTCTACAAGGGGAATTAAATATTTCAAGTACTCTGAAGAAAAACTTAAAAAAAACTTAAGAAGGCTTAAGAACTTTACGCAAAATGGTCTAAATGTAAGAACACATAGGCTTATTCAATAAAAGGCAATACAATGTCAGTTTAACAGTGAACCTGATACATTTTCCTGTTTTATTAGCACTGAAATTTATTGGGGATGGGGGTAAAATGCCTCCTGAATCTGGTGGTGGGAAAATTATCATCATGGAAGAAGAGCTAACTTAGGTATTGGCGTAAAACATGGATAGTTGTTAAGTGACAGGGATAATTTTAGAAACATGGCTATTTACTGATAAAAGGCCACTCTCACTCAAAGCTAGCATAGTACAAATACTGACAGATGGTAATGGCCAGAAACTTTACAACTGCTAACATGAAAATGAATATACCATTGGTTGTAGCATAATTAAAAAAATACCCTCATATTCTTGTAGGATGACACTCCCAAGGTCCTAAAATGTTAATACTTCTTTCCTATTGTTTTATATACATTGTAATTATATCATTATGTTCTTAACAGGAAGAAGAATGTTTATTGGCATTTCCATGTATTAATCCAATGGTGGCTCAATTGATGCTACATGTAGGTACATCTTTACAATGTCTCTTGTCAGGAACCATAGACCAACTGCAAGAACTCATGCCAGATGTGCCATCTAAAGTGATAAAGGTAACAAAGTAACACCATGCAAAAGGAAAAATAATATTGTAAAAATGGTAGATGCTACCATAGTAAAAGAAATGTGGTTTAAAAAGGTGCAATACTAGTAATACTCAATGACACATTATTCCACCAAGTTTGAAATTAGGTCCACTTAGTAAAGCATTTATTAAAGGGGAACTGTTATCCTGTTTTTGTAAGTTGCACAAACATGTCTAATTGTTCCTTAGCCCCCTGCAAAGCTTCCTGAAGCTTTAAATATAAAAAAAATCAAAAACACATACTTTAAAATCGCCTTATAAAGTCCATACTTGGGCGCGCCATCTTGGATTCCATCCCTTCCTGTTTCTGCCAAAAACTACAATCCCAGCATGCAATTTCCTGATGCTGGAGACATCACAAGCATTTTCTATTGGCCGCTCGGCACTACAGAGGGCGGGATGCGGAGGCGTGGCCTAACAAACAAGCACGCCTCTGTTAGAGGAGGGAGGCGGGATCGGTAATACAAACTACCTTTATGAATGGAATTTTTTTGTATATTATAACACATTGTTAAAAAATAATATGTTGTAAAAATACTTAATATTTAATTACATTTTTAATAATTATATATGTAATATAACGCTGTTGTTAAAGTCGTTATATGTGCATGATTGGTGCTTGTGCTGGTGAGTGTGTGTGAATGTGTATATGGGCGTGTGTGACTGTGAGCTTGGTGAGGGTGTTCAATGCGTTTTAAGTGCTGGTGAATGGTGTTGCGGATGCGTGCGAATGTTGTTCTAAGTGCGTGATTGTGCTGTGAGTGTGTCAATTTTCTTTTAAAGTGCGTGAATGGTGTTGCGGATGCATGCGAATGTTGCTCTAAGTGCGTGAATGGCGTTGTGGATGCATGCGAATGTCGTTTTAAGTGCGTGAATGGCGTTGCGGATGCTTGCGAATGTCGTTTTAAGTGCGTGAATGGCTTTGCGGATGCATGCGAATGTCGTTTTAAGTGCGTGAATGGTGTTGCGGATGCATGCGAATGTTGTTCTAAGTGCGTGAATGGCGTTGTGGATGCGTGCGAATGTCGTTTTAAGTGCGTGAATGGTGTTGAGGATGCGTGCGAATGTCGTTCTAAGTGCGTCAATGATGCTGCAGATTATGATGCTGCCTGTGATAAGCTACTTGGATTCATTGCTTTAAACCTTTTATCCTAAACAAATTTACAGATTAACAGAAAATCATTACAGGAAAGCCAAAGATGACAAATAAGAAAGTTTATTATAAGTGTTAACAAAGTTAAATTTAAGCTCCTGGACATGGTGGAAGGGGTGCCTCACCCATAAGTTTAAAACTTGCTCAAGGTGCCAGCACCCCTGTCAATAAAAGTCCATGGCGTTGTGCTCCGTGCACCAGTTTCCCTTGCTGCACTGCTGCATGATGCATGCATTATTTACTCTGATCCAGGAACAGTCACTACTGCAGCGGAGGATTGCATGTAAGGGAAATATCTTCTTTCTTCGTTCGTGGCTCCTGCTCAATTGATTGAAGAACGGAAGGTATAGCTCCTTAACCTCCCGGTCTTCAATCAATACATTAAAGTAATAGTATACTTTTCAAGTGAACTATTCCTTCAAAAATCCTGATCTCCAGGCATAAAAATGTCCCTAAATAGTATACACATTAATACCACCTCAAACTTGGTGATTTTTTTGGTTGTTTTTCACCCTCACAACTGATGACTGAAATTACAGCAGTTAGCTCTACTATATCTTACATGTGGGCATTGATGTCTTCCAATTCTGTCATTCTTGTTTTCTAATTTTTAATCATTTTTTTTATTGAAGCTATTTACTTCCTTTTCAATAGTTAAATGCTATAGACAGAATTGTAAATAAAGATGTAAGAAATCTTGGGCAACAATGAACATTTTAAATATACAAGGCTTCTGGAAGAGAAACTATTTTGTGGACAATTAGTAGTGGTATATTTTTAATTTAATGTAGTGTTCATAATGTATTTGTTTGCCATATCAGGAATCGCTTTTTTCACAGAAAGTTTTTTTTTCCACAGCATTTCACAGATATTACTTCTCGGTGTCAGAAGAACACTTCGGATTCCTCCCTACAACCAGTGCAAAGGCCATTACAACAGCGTAAAGACAATTGTTTGAATTTACATAATGTCCAAAGTGAAAAGAATTTCTATACCACTGCTCAATTCATTGATGGAAAAGCACACAATACATCTGCCACTAAGCCTGTCACACATTTATCATTGCTAAAGGCCTCAATATCTGATTGCTCATTGCAATGTACCTCATCGTGTCATTCCAAAACTATCCAACCCAAAGTACACACAGGTAATATTTTTGATACAAAATATAGCATGGTTAACAATGCAGAAATAAAATATAATTTACTCCCTAAAAAATACACAACAATGCTATTTAATTCTAAAACCCATTCTACAAATCCAGAACCTGCTTTTCCATCAGTTATGCTTGGTCAAGAAAGCGTTAATAATGATTCTTTCGGAATAGACACCAACATAAAGTCAAATGTTTGCAATCAGAACCAGTCATCTTCACATCTCATGGAAACCCTTCACCATTCATTATCCTTAAACCAGACATCACATAAGCAAGATTTTGATCATCTATTTGAGATTAAAGGTTGCCTTTCTCAAAACCCTAGTTTCAGAGCTAAGGAGAGATTTTTTACGGAGTTATTGTGCCAGAAACCACCTCAAAATTCAATTAATTATCCAAGTGATAAACAGAAAGTTACCAATATCAGCCATCTTGTATCTCCAGAAAACCCTAAGAACTGGCACAGTTTGAAACACCAGGCACCAGAAAAATCTGATCTTAGTCATTTATCAAAATTGAACTTTAACTTCATTGATGACTTTCAGCTGTATAAAGTTACAGGAGAGTTTTGTGGTAGAAAAGCATCTAGTGTTGCAAATACAAGCTTAACAGATTCAGAAAAATCAAAAGGTATGTATTTTGTTCAATACAATATGTTAGGTCTAACTATTTTCTTTCTTTTTTTAATGGCTAAAATAACAGTATACACTTAAAAGGGGTATTCAATAAGTAAGTTGTTGGTAATTATCATGGGAAATGTTATCTGTTATTGTTTTCACAGTATTTAGATATTGACAAATGAAATAATCCTTAAGGCTTGTACACATGTATGATGTTGCACTCTCAGGATGACCCCTGAGCGCAAGGCCATGGCAGATCAACGAACAACGTCCAACCGAATGCATACACACATGCAATTATTGGCCAAAACCACCATTCTGCGTATGTGTGCATGCATTCGGCACACGTGTGCCCACCCAACCAAATTAGTTTGTATGACCAGGTAAAGTTAATTGAAAAGGTTCCTTCTTATAATTTCTCACCCTAAATTTGGGCCCTAAATGTTTAATCTAAAGGGTGACTGTGGCGACAACACAAAGGGCTTTCTGATTAAGGCCCTTTGTATTACTATTAAAAGGATCCCTCTGCAAGGCTTCTACTTGTATGTTTCATGAACTGCTCTGACCAGATGAAAAAGGTAGAACCCTTGAAAGCTTGTCAAATAAAATAAACTAAAAAATGTGACATAGCAATCAAATCCTCCTCCGTGCTAGCCCCCTGCCTGTTCCACAGCACAGTAATTCAGTTAAAAAATTGCAATGGAGAATTTGCACTGGGGCAGATGTTCTGGTCCAGCTGACCATTCAATGTGTCCAACCAGTTTGTGCTGAAACATCATCGTCGACAACCGACCAGGTTGTGCTGAAACACCATCTTCAACATCATCATCTGGACAAATTTCAAATTAATTGGTCAGTCGGTCCAAAGTGTATGTTGTTCTCCAGAAGTATTATATATATAGAATTGGACAAATATGGCATAACTAAAAAATTTTGTAAGGCTCTGGAGGTCCCATATTTGCAAAAAATTACCAGCTCTTCCTGACGTCTCTCCACCCTTTGACTGAAGGTTGAGACATGTGCTGAGACATTGTCTTTAAAAATGATTGTGTTTTGCTTAATACCTGCCTTATAAACTATCCTTCTGTTTTGATGGTGAGGTCATGTTTATGTATATCTTCTTTCCGCATATATATGCCCCTGCAATCGACCTCCACTACCTGAATGCGATGCATGTGTCTGCACACTTTCTCTTTCCACATTTACAGATTTGAAAAAGATGTGAGTAGGATACAAAAAGTTTCATCTAGCTGCATAATTAGGATTGCAGACATGGTTTATATGTAACAAAGCTAGATGGTGGGGCAGATCTTTTTTTTAAAAGTGCACATTACTGGAAACTATAATTCCCCCCCAAATATCACTGTACCATTATTTGTTGATTTGCCCCTATTACTTTAAATATCCAATCGGAACAATTTTACATTTCAGCTGTCAATCAAGTGCCTTATTGCTATAAACTCTTCTGCTGTGTGCAGTTTTTCTGTCACTGGCATGGTGACAGTTGGTAAGTGTATTGCAGGATGTGAAATTCCTTCTTCCAATGTTGCTTAATAGTAATTACTGAGCATGCTTGCCCTCATAGAAAATCTTGTCAGGTGGAAGGTGTTCGTTAAGAGAGGGAGGGGGGATACGGAGCCTGAGCAAATCAAGTACTGGATTGGGCATTCAGCAACACACTTATGTAAGAGTAATGGTTACTTACATGTAGTAATTTAAAGATTAAGATAAGGAAAATAATTTTTTCATTATAGTTGCCCTCAGAAAAACACTTAATCAGAAGGCAGAGCACCTGGGTATAAAAGTTGTAATCTGTAAAAGTTGTAATCTATCACCTTTCATTTTGATGTGGTTTCTGGGAAATTAACCTTACTAACATGGGGATTATGCTTTATTTACCAGCATTCCAGTACCTCACATTTTGGTCACTGTTGGTCACTGACCGTTATGTTCTTCCACATATGCCCAATCCCAAGATACTGCAGAAATGTGTAGGTCAAACCTACAAAGGTAGCCTTTAGCTAATCCTATTACATATATTTAGGCAAGATAGCATATTACTGAGGTGAGGAGGTGTGGTCATTCATTGTATATATACAGAGTTATGTTTTCCAGTTCCTCATGGGGTTACATTTACTTGATTGGTTTAATGCCTCATATTGAAATGTTATTTTACAGTTTTAGGTTTTAGGAAGGATATTTTCAGACTATGGGAGTACAAAAATTTGAGTTTAGTTGTCCTTTAAGTTGCCTGTACACATTAACAAAATGATGTTCTGGATTTTCTTGCTATTGGCAAGGTTTATGATGCGAAAATGACCCACAATGCCAACAATCTGTCTTCAGAAACTTCCATAAACTGTGGAAGTGTGTACATTTTTGTCAGAATTGGATATGCCCTTTAAGAAAATGAGTCTTTTAAGACAATCTTTTAACAGACTTTAAATCTTTTTTAATTTATATATGTTAAAAAAACAATTGCCTTGCTTTCTGCTCCAACTCACATATGCCTCATTCCCTAAAGCCATAACCTCCTAGAGAATTCTAGAGACAATCGGACTCATATCCCTGCCGGCCACAGTGGCAACTTCAGAGGTTTCACTTGCGCTAACTGTTATTTTATTAACAGGCATATATTACTTTAACAAACATTTACCCAGAGCAGCTCTATGTATATGAGGGACAATGAGTATAAATACCATTATTATTTTAGGATAAGTTTAGATATTTTAATATTTTTTAAATGAAGCTGAATAAACACAGAGGATTCAATTCTCTAATTGTGCAAGTGCATTTTATAAGCACAGCTTTATTTTCTATTCAGTAAACAGCACACTTGTTTTTCTTTGTTTTAATCTAGGAATTAAGTTAACCCAGCTATCTCAGCCCAAACGAAGGAAGCTTTCTTATGAAAAAATCCCAGGGAGAAGTGATGGCCAGACTAGACTAAAGTTCTTCTAAATAGTTTGAGCTGTGTTCTGTAATTCAGATGTTGATAATATTCATGCAAGTAGTAGGAGGTTTTATGTTTTCTAAATATTTTGTATAGGTAGTTTGGGACATGTCCTATTTTAGATCTAGGTAAATCAAATTAAACCAAACTTGTCAGCAACATCATATATCAAATATCAGCACAACTCTAACACTACTAGCTTGAATCTATCCTTAATAGGATACTAGGTGGTTCGCAATCACCTCAGAGATACAGAAAATGTAACGGTGTGTCATTAAACATGAATACCTGTCAACTCTTGACCTTGTTGCCGTATTACCAAACCTCAGTATGAGAAAAGATCTGAAGGTATGAGCTTACCTCATCAAAACAAAGTAATTAAATTGTCCACACTTGCCTCTAACTATCGGTATGAACAAAGGCTTAATATGAGACATCCTTCACTCTAATATAAATGAATGTACCTTCTGAGGAAAAAAAAATTACACACATCTATGTTAAATGCCGTTGCCTAAAGTTGCAAAACTCCACCGCTGTACACTCCAGTCTATTAACTAATGGTTAAAAAAAAAAAGATATTTAATTATAGATGGGGTGACAAATATATTTCCAGCAGAAAATTTTGAATAAATGTTTTTCAAGGCTAAAAGGTCAAAATCCTGTAATATACTGACAAATGTATGTATAATAGTAATATATAAATATATTAAACGTTGTGGTTTCCATATCTTAAAAAAAATTCTAAATCTTACAAATTCTGTCTGTCATCTATTAAGGATTGGTACAGTGTGTTCCCAAGTAATGCAGGTTGATTTTAGGTGTTATTATTATTATTTGTCTTTATACACTGGATTTTTTAGCCCAAAATGTAAAATTCTGGGACATTCTCAATTTTCAAAGGAGAACTAAAGACAAAAATAAATAACAATAACCCTGAATGGATTTTATAACTACTAATTAAAAGGTAGCTATATCTATTACCTCTAAACTTGGCAGCAATGTAAATAATTTATTTATTAAATTCTGCAGGTTTTCTGGCTTTTCTTGAGTTCTGTAGCCCTACTTCCAGTGTGTGTCCTGGACACATACATAGTTGCACATGTTAAGTGAATTCTCTAGCTCCCCTTAACTACCTGGTATTAATAAAGACAGAGCAGTCTAACAGGCAATTATTATTTTCTAGGGAGGAATGTAACAGAAACAATGAAATTCCAAAATCCTGCACATTTCTGCATTACAGCATTCCCCTGAAAGTCTCTTAAAATGCGGTTGCCTGCAAAATCCTGTTCATTACAGTTTTCTTTATTTAAACTTAATTTCTTCGATAAAAGTTTACACTTATATTCTCCATCTTTTAAAACCCATATCTCCCTGGATTCTTCCCCATTGTTGCCACCTCCTCTTAAAGGTATAGTTCACTGAAAAAGTGAAGTATACCTTTAATGCATTGATTGAAGAATGGGAGTTAAAGGAGCCAGGCACCAAGAAAGGTAAATTACCTTACACCACCGCCAACTGTAGTGATAGGTCCCGATCGCTTCCTACTTCAATTTAACTTTAACTATAGCGCACATTAGCATGCATGCACAATAAAGTGAAACCGGAAGTGGCCGGCGGTGGATCGCGAGTAAGGTAAAGTACCTCTCTTCGCTCCTGTGAAATTGATTGAATAACGGAACGTCCTGTTCTTCAATCAGTTCATTAAAGGAATAGTTCACTTTTTCAGTGAACTTTTCCTTTAAAGCTGTATGAGTTTGTTGTACTCCTGCACATGTGCAGAGAAAATGATCAATTATGTAAGAAGCAGACATTCATTGGCCATTACATCATGGCTGTGATTGACTGCTGCACCGAGGAGGAGGACCTGTGAAAGGGACAGTGGAGTGCTGGCTTCAGGAACACCAGGGAGGTAAGAAAGCATTGCAAGTTTGGGTTTTTCAAGGTTGGGAGAGGTGGATGTGTCCTTTATATTTGTTTAGAATATTTTACTTATTTAAATCATAAATTTTTATTACAATAAACATAATTTCAAATGATTCAACAATCAGTTCACTATGGTAACAAGATTTTGTGAAAATGTATTTTATTCTGTGTGGAGTGAGTACAAAGGAAATAAAAATCCATTCCATATTGTGTCAAAAGTATAAATATATTCTTTTATTGTGCTATTGTTCTGTATGCATGGAAATAAAAAATAAAATACTGTTTTAAATATGTATTTCAGTTTTTTACAGTTCCATTAAATAGTTACAGAAAATCTAAAATGAATCAAGTTTCTATCTACATTTTTATTATAGTCCTTGTAATAGATGTCTGGAACCACACCAACACGAAGAAATAATGGTGAATGTAATGCTTTTCCCTTAATAATCATGTGCCTGATTGTCACTACCGAATCCGTTTTTAGGGCAGGCCACATAAGCAAAGAACTAGGGCTCCTATTCCTCTCCCTAGCATCTCCCTATCAGCTTTTACGTGCTGTGTTAGAACTGCTCTCCTTGTTGCTTTAATTTGCAACATTGTAGTGAGTAGAGAGCCTGAACTCCACACACTCTACTTAGGGTATTTAGGGTAAATTCAACTTAGCATTGTTGCTGATGAACATAGCAAAGTATTGTTGCTAATGAACGTGGTGAAGGAAGGGGGGGGGAGGATGAACTCAGGTAAAGTACTCAGGAGATCAGTTCTGGCAAGTGAAAGCTGCAGCAGACTTTTTAACACTATCCCTGCCTATTTCTTCCTTCCACCCAACTCTCCAATTAAAACTTAAGAGAAGGTGAGGAGTGAACAATTCAATGGTGGAGACATGGAAAGCCGGTACATACTGTGTGTCATGTCAATGCTGGCAGCTGAAAAAGTTAAAGATAATACTGTGCTGGCACTGAAAGTTTTAATGGCAATACTCTGGGAGAGCTGGAACTGAAAGTATTAATAGTAAAGTCTGCTGGCACTAAAGGGTATTTGGTGATATTCTGCTGGCACTGAAAGTGGTAATGGCAATACTCTAGTGAGATCTAAGATCAGTGCTAGCACTTCCCCAAATTTCCTTGTTCTGTCCTACCCGGCTGGAAACAATTTTTGGGGAGAACACTGGTGCCACATATTGCCCATCCACTGAAACCTATTCTGTCCTTCCAATCAGTATTTCACTGGTGGCTAGTGATGCTACATACGCACAAACCTGGTACAGCATGTGCCTCAGCTTTAGTTTGGCTGGCCAAGTCTGCCTCCTTCCTGTCCTGTCCTCCTGTCCAGGAGGTACTCAGCCCTCTTCCCCCCCCCCTCTCCATCCATCCAGATCCATCTTTGCTGCCCTACCTATACAAAGTTTTCTGTAGAGTAGGGAAACCTAGCCCACCCCCAACCACAATGTCCCTTTTGTTAAATAAGCAGCAGAAATGTATTGCTTCATTCACACAATGCTCTGCAGTGCCTGAGAGGCAGCCAATCACAGGCGCGGCTGCCAGTCCAACACTTGCTTGCAACTTCTGGCAAGCAGAGGGCTGAGATCAGAGCCCCGGGGGAATGAAGCAATGTCATTTCTGCTGCATTTTTAACAAAATATGCCAGTTGGGGGTGGACTAGGGTGCCCTACGCCACAGAAAACCTTTTTTTTCTCTGAATGGAGATATCTTTTAAACCTGACAGAAGTAGGAGTGGGGTTTAAGGGGCAACCCCAGGATTTCCAAGGAGAGGATGGATTCATGGAAGGGTTTTCATGGGCAGCGAGTTACACCCATATCCACAACGGCTACATTAACCTTCTGGTATGCCTTCTGTACATTGTCCTTGCCCTTTCTCTGCAGGTGCAGAGATCTGTACACATGTGTAATTGCTGGCCCAACCTGTGACGCACTGGTGTCTTCCGAACGTTTGTTTCAGGCAAATAGCGCTTAGTGTATAGGTGCTCAGTCGGGCATGATAGTTTACCAAAATGTCTGTTCGGAAGACAACCGCACGTGCGTATGAGGCTTTAGAACTGTGACATTGCAGCCGACATTAGAGAATACTGCTCCATGTATTTTTATTTCAGAGGTTTTCTGTGCTCCTGCAGACCAAGAAATCAGGGCTAGGCCACACTGAAGCGCTTTAAAGCATGATCTGATCGCGCTCTGATCGTGGCCCAGTTGATGTCGCCACACTAGTGCGCTAGGGAGCGCTGCATTACGAATCGTAAGTTGCAGTGCATGCATTTCGCATTTTTATGCGCAAAAGCATGCACGCCAATTGTGAATCACTGGGTGATCGCGAGCACATGCCAACACGCACATGAGCGCGGTATAGTGTGGCCTCAGCCTTACTAAGGATTTTCATAACTAGTGTGAAGGTATGTTGTGCCAGCAAAAGTGGGGGATTGCTGGTTCACACAGGTGCATCTCTGGTTAGGAAGTATTCAGAAAGGCAAATTGATAAATACATGAAAACTAGAGTTTCTGGGCTGTAGGTCAGAAATTATATGCTTAACTGACTTAGAAACCTAGGTAAATTTAATCATTTTAGTATTAATATTTTTTTGTAAGTTATTAACATAAATGCATTAAATAATCAATAGGTTTTACTGAGCACTAATATAATTGAATATCATAAGTTACCCAAATATTCTTTCATTTTCTACAGTTTAACAAAAATGTTTTTCTAAATTCGTTTTATTTTGATAAATATTAGAAGAATAACTAATAAATATAAAACAAGTTATTATGCCCCCCCCCAAACAAAAATAATAAAAATGGCACAGGAATAGAAAGATGCTTTTACTCCAGGAATATCATCAGAAAACTACCTGAAAATGAAATAAAAAGATAGAATCAGGAGTGGTGCACACACATAGTACATGCAGTATGTTTACAGGTACACAATAATTAAACATCAGGGAGTTCTTCAATAAAACCTGCAGGAGCCGGAAACGAAGGTAAGGTACTCAATCGATCGCTCCCTCCTCCCCCGTGTAGTCTGAATGGTCCCGACGGACTTAGTATTCTATGCGCAAGTGCGATGCACATAGAATACAGAGTCCGTTGTGAACTGTCAAGACTACGCAGTGGAGGAGCGAGCGATAAGTTCTAAAATCGTTTTCAATAACATGACTTTCATTTGCACTCCGCCTGGCCAGTGATTTACATTGATACTGAATACCAACATTTTTTTTTATCAGTTTCCAATTCCCATAGCCAATGCAATGCAATCAGAGTTTTCCCAAAATGCGCGCCGCACTCAGATCCTCTATTGGAATGTGTGTGTGCATGACTTCTAGTGCATATGTGCATACAGGTGTGTATTGTAGCACTCTTAGCAAATAACGAACAGGAGAACATTGCAAAGGATGTTTTTCCTTAAAGGGTATCTCCACCCCAAAATGTAACTTTTCTGTAGTGTAGGAGACCCCTTTGCAACCCTAAACGCCATAGTAATAAAAATTTAAGAAGTGTCCAGAAACATACTTACCAACCTTTGTTCCTTCTGCCTGTAGCAATAGGGACTGGACCATCAGCCTTGTCTGAGTTTGGCTGAAAGTCAGCCAATCACAGACACGGCTGCTAACTATTGAGAAGGAACGATTTCAAGTAAGTCTATTTCTTTGCACTTTTTTACTTAATACCATGGCGTTTAGGGTTGCAGGGGCCTCCCCTGCACTACGGAAATGTCTCTTATTTAAAAAAGAAAATGAAGCACAGATAAATCTGGATGGAGGGTAGGAGGGCGGGAGAGAGCTCCACAGCGCATGGCAGAGTCCCTTGGGAGGACGGGTGGGTCAGGTATGGATTACACACAGACAGCTCCTACTCTTCCCTTTTATGGACTTTCATCAGGCCCTGCAGGACAGCCATTTGGAGCAGAGGAGTGAAGTAAAAATTTAACGCTACACATTGGAGCCAGCAGTGGGGCACATTTTAGTTTTAGGGGATGGACAGACCCTTTAAATGTGCTATACTAACAAAACTCTGTGATTTCGATTGCCAAACAGTGGTATGTTTTTAAATCGCTTTCAATAACAGATGACTTTCATTTGCACTATGGTCACATACCATATATACTCGAGTTGAGTATAAGTCGAGGTACCTATTTTTACCTGAAAAATTAGTAAAAACTGATTGACTCGAGTATAAGCCGAGGGTAGAAATTATGACCACTACTGCCTTCTGATTCTGTATTGTTTTGTGGCTTAGGTTGTCCTTTAAATGGACAGCAGAATTCCCATACATTAATCCCATACAGTTATAGCCAAATCCAGTACCAGTAACCCCCAATTCCTTGGCACTCCAGATGTTTGGAAACTACAACTCTCAGCATGTTTTGGTTGATGGGAATTGTAGTTTCTAAACAAGTGGAGTGGCAAGGTTCAATAAACTTTTAATTAAGCTTACCATCATTTACAATTCTCCTGACCCCCATATAGTAAAGGGCCATCTGACCCCCCATATAGTAAAGGGCCATCTGACCCCCCATATAGTAAAGGGCACTCTGACCCCAATAGTTAAGTGTCACCTGAGAGTTGTAGTTTCAAGCTGTCACTTGCATTGAACTAGCAGCCATTTTGCCCCAAACTGAGAAGACCCATCAGATTTACAGCATCCAGATGAGCAGTGACAGTGCTGAGTGAGTCCAGCAGCCAGACTACAGGAAGCAGGAAGGAGTGTAAAGGAAGATCAGCTCCTGTAACTTTCTTTGCAGATGAAGGATTTTTTAACACACCTTCTGGTTATTACCCATAATTGCAGCATTTGTATCTAAATTAGGACTTGACCATAATTAAGTATAAGCCGAGGTTAGGTTTTCAGGCTAATTTTAAAGCCTGAAAATCTCGACTTATATATATACGGTAACTCCTCAGTGACTTATAAAATCCTTAGAATCTACAATAGGGGGTACATTATCTACTATATTATTTAATCACTTATCTATCTACACCCTCTCTACTTCATTTTTTCTTTCTTTCTTCTTTCTTAATCCTAGCAACCAAACAGCAGTTCAGATATCAAGCTGCAGAGATGCTGGACAAAGTGTTAAATAATTCAAAACCACAGGAAATTAAAAGACCAGCTTTAATTGTTCGTAGTATAACTCTGACTATTCGACCTAGGAGTGCTTCCCATTTTAATTAATACTCAAATACTCCTTTGCATTCTTTTAAAGTCTACTGTCATTAAAAATTGTTCATTTATTTAGTAACACAAATTTAATGTATGACATTGTATTGGATAGCCTGAAGAAACAAACATACCGTAATATAAATTCTAATTCACCGTATTACAGCAAACTAAGACATTCTTTTCATATTTTCTTGTAGTTGGAAAACAAAGAGCCTACTATTCCATTCAAGTCTGAACCTTCCTAACTATACACGTAGAACATTTCCAGCCATTTCCTTACAGGGCTTGTAAAATTAATATCTCTGGTTTGTAGAAAGACAGAAAAAGTCTGCTCAGCCTGTGTTATTACAAAGAGCTTGTAGAAGGAATTATTACTGTCATTCTACATTTTCATCATATACTAAATTCTCACAGGGAGATTCAATAAAAGTTCTTACCATTTAAAATGGTGCTAATTTTGCCCCAACCAATCAGATGTTAGCTTTCAAATGTATAGTATTTGAGGTTGAATAAAGACATACGTCCATCCAGTCCAACCCATCTAGCAATATCCTCATTTCCTGCCTAAATGTTGATCCAGACAAAGGCAAAAAACGCCACCAAATTTATGAAGGGGGAAAAAATTCCTTCCTGACTCCAATGTTACATAAGATCTGATTGGTTGGGGCAAAATTAGCACCATTTTAAACGATAAGAACTTTTATTGTATCTCCCTGTCATTATTTTATCTAAAACAAGAGACTGACAATACAATTTAAATAATTTCAGTGCATAAATTTCAATAATTTCAAATTAAGAAACAAGTTTACTACATTGCAATATATGATCGTGTGTTACAACATTGTGTTTGCTCATTTCACACGCGTTGTAGTGTGTCCCCAGCCTTTTTTATTAACAGGGGGCTAATGTTCTTTATTGCCCAACGGTCCATGTCCAAAGCATGGCTAGACAAAGCACATACACAGCTGTTTGAAAGCGGTTTTACTAGAAAGCTCAAACCATATGGTAACATGGCACATACTGTATATGGCAAGTACATGCTATTTATTAGTGTGGTACCTTAAAGGACAACTAAAGTAAAAAAAACAACTTGGTCTAAAAACAAAGTACACTTTGTACTGTATATAAAATCACCCCAATGAAAGCAAAGATATGTGGTTTTAAAGTTGTCCAATGGGGCTGCCATCTGCTCCTCCTCCTGTACCTACTGGGTATCACACATGCCAAATAGCTATGCCTTAAGGTGGGCATACACGGTCCAATATTCCTTCAATCAGATTTTCGATCGTCTGAAACAATTGAAAATCCGATCGGAAGAATATCCCTACCCTGCACAGGCTATCTTTCGTAGATTTCTGCTTGAAAACTACGTAAGGTATGGTTCTGGTAGATGGGGGTCGATGATAAGTTTTCAGTCTTACCCGATCTATTTTTTTCAATAGACTGATCGATATCGCTGATTGCTCTATCGAAAACCCGAAAAAGTGTCATTGATATTCCAATCGATTCAACCGAATTGATCGGAATATCGATGCCGTGTATGCTCACCTTTAGGGACTGAGGATAAGTAGCAAACTCATCTCTATTGTGCATGGATACTTACTCATCAGAACTAATTAATACTGCACCTACATCAGATGAGAAATAGTAATGCACTATCAGTGTTATTCAACAAAAGTTCTTATTTAAAATGGTGCTAATTTTGCCCCAACCAATTAGATCTTATTTAACATTTGAAAGCTAGCATCTGATTGGTTGGGGCAAAATTAGCACCATTTTAAATTATAAGAACTTTTACTGAATAACCCTGTTTATATGTGCACTAAAACTGTGCAAATGGATTTTAAAAGAGCAAACTTGCTAAACCCTGTTTAAATTTAATATTTATAACATATACGAGTATATATGAAGCAGGCTGCACGCTCTCAGAAGCTAAAACAAATCCTTTATTTCACATGAATCCTTTTAAAACACTTGGCACTGGATACAAACAAGGCAGACTCGCGGGAACACAGGTGGGCCTAACGCGTTTCGTGACGTCAGTCACTTCGTCAGAGGCTAAACACCAATAGTTGAGACTCGGTATTTAAAGGGACTACATAGGGAGGAGTCTTAGATTTGAAACACAGTATGTGGTTCTCTAAATTAAAAACATCAAATGGAGTGAACGAAAAGGAAATACAAGTAGGTATAGTGGCTGGGTCCTAGCGACTGCATGTTACATTAATACATAGTATCGATTAGATCTAGGAAACAGAATAAAACCTTCTAAATTTCGATAATTTCACAAAGATGTATCAAAAATATTAGGAATATTGCAGAGGTATCTTGTAAACATCCGAGGTAAGAACCAACATGATAGATGGTACATGTAAACCCATAGATCGTCTGTGTGGTCATTGATTAACAATTAGAGAAAATGACAAAAATCATAGTGTCTGTAAATTACATAATGGCGATAAGTTACATATGAGATATTCAACACATGTCCAAGGGGGACTTGAAGATAGAAAAAACATATGATGGATAAAACATATATATAACCCATATGTATAACTCATATAAACAGTTAAAGAAACGGAAGTACAATACATAATATATCTTGGTTGGTTATTGTATGGCAAATGCACATGGAAAACTCTGTAGCTATTCTCCAGGTGTGTTAAAACATGAAGATAGTGGATGCATACATAGTACATAGTTTGGATTGATAACAATATGTGTACGTAACTAATAATAAAATAAACAATATAAGCGATTACGATACGAGCATACCTTATCACAAACAAATCTTAAGTCCCTCATCAAATGGGTAATTATGAACATAGACACATAGTATAGATTCAGACAAGTGAGTCCAGACTATATATATATGTATGGTACCTGTTCTAAAGATGACTATCTGGCATACTCAATCAATCTACATATGCTGATAATTCAAAGTCCCTATTAAGACCTCTAGGTGTCACTGTTTTCATCATATAGATCCATCTTACTTCTTTTCTTATGAGTTTTCTATCATATATCCCTGTCTAGTATTCTTTTGCATGTATCTATAGCTTGAAAGACTATGTCCACTTTACCAAAGTGATCAGATATGATATGTTAGCTATTGCTGACCGCAGGTCATATTTAGGTATGGCATTCATATGTTCGGCGATGCGTCGGCCAAAGGGTCTGATGGCTTCCCAAATATTGAAGGCCACAAAAAGCATGTGGCCAAATACACAACACCTTTGTTCTTGCAATTAGCAAAAAAATGATAGTATATTCAATATTAGTATTAGTACTTTTAAATGTTTTGGATTGTCTAACATATTTACATGTGGTTGCATCGAGGCATGTTACACTTAAAACAGCCTTTGTAGATAACCATGTATTCAAGGGAGAAGAGACGTAGACTTAAATAGACTGGTGATATAATGGAGCCAATGTTGCGTGCTTTGCGATACGAGAAATTAGGGTTATCCGGTAAAAGACGGCATAGAATAGGATCACCAAGAGAATGCCCCAATATTTGGAATGATACGTTTCATTCTATAGCTTGTGTGGTGGAAGGTAAATGTTATGTATGGTGGGTGATGGGCCCTGGGTCTTAGTCTTTAGTTTAGGTCTCTTAAGACTTATTGGTATGTAGCAAGGTTTCTCTATTCAATAGTACTGCTCGATCATATGCCTGGGTCCATGGGACCTGTGGGATAGACTTGTCTCCAGGGGATATAAACTACAGGATGTCAAAAAGGCATATGATCGAGCAGTACTATTGAATAGAGAAACCTTGCTACATACCAATAAGTCTAAGAGACCTAAACTAAAGACTAAGACCCAGGGCTCATCAACCACACCGTACATAACATTTACCTTCACCACACAAAGCTATAGAATGAAACGTATCATATCCAAATATTGGGGCATTCTCTTGGATGATCCTATTCTATGCCGTCTTTTACCGGATAAACCTAATTTCTCGTATCGCAAAGCACGCAACATTGGCTCCATTATATCACCTAGTCTATTTAAGTCTACGTCTTCTTCTCCCTTGAATACATGGTTATCTACAAAAGGCTGTTTTAAGTGTAACATGCCTCGATGCAACACATGTAAATATGTTAGACAATCCAAAACATTTAAAAGTACTAATACTAATATTGAATATACTATCAATTTTTTTGCTAATTGCAAGAACAAAGGTGTTGTGTATTTGGCCACATGCTTTTGTGGCCTTCAATATATTGGGAAGACCATCAGACCCTTTGGCCGACGCATCGCCGAACATATGAATGCCATACCTAAATATGACCTGCGGTCAGCAATAGCTAAACATATCATATCTGATCACTTTGGTAAAGTGGACATAGTCTTTCAAGCTATAGATACATGCAAAAGAAATACTAGACAGGGAGATATAGATAGAAAACTCATAAGAAAAGAAGTAAGATGGATCTATATGATGAAAACAGTGACACCTAGAGGTCTTAATAGGGACTTTGAATTATCAGCATATGTAGATTGATGTGAGTATGCCAGATAGTCATCTTTAGAACAGGTACCATAATCTATATATATAGTCTGGACTCACTTGTCTGAATCTATACTATGTGTCTATGTTCATAATTACCCATTTGATGAGGGACTTAAGATTTGTTGTGATAAGGTAATGCTCGTATCGTAATCGCTTATATTGTTATTATTTATTAGTTACGTACACATATTGTTATCAATCCTAACTATGAGCTATGTATGCATACACTATCTTCATGTTTTAACACACCTGGAGAATAGCTACAGAGTTTTCCATGTGCATTTGCCATACAATAACCAACCAAGATATATTATGTATTGTACTTCCGTTTCTTTAACTGTTTATATGAGTTATACATATGGGTTATATATATGTTTTATCCATCCATATGTTTTTTCTATCTTCAAGTCCCCCTTGGACATGTGTTGAATATCTCATATGTAACTTATCGACATTATGTAATTTACAGACACTATGATGTTTGTCATTTTCTCTAATTGTTAATCTAATGACCACACAGACGATCTATGGGTTTACATGTACCATCTATCATGTTGGTTCTTACCTCGGATGTTTACAAGATACCTCTGCAATATTCCTAATATTTTTGATACATCTTTGTGAAATTATCGAAATTTAGAAGGTTTTATTCTGTTTCCTAGATCTAATCGATACTATGTATTAATGTAACATGCAGTCGCTAGGACCCAGTCCACTATACCTACTTGTATTTCCTTTTCGTTCACTCCATTTGATGTTTTTAATTTAGAGAACCACATACGTGTGTTTCAAATCTAAGACTCCTCCCTATGTAGTCCCTTTAAATACCGAGTCTCAACTATTGGTGTTTAGCCTCTGACGAAGTGACTGACGTCACGAAACGCGTTAGGCCCACCTGTGTTCCCGCGAGTCTGCCTTGTTTGTATCCAGTGCCAAGTGTTTTAAAAGGATTCATGTGAAATAAAGGATTTGTTTTAGCTTCTGAGAGCGTGCAGCCTGCTTCATATATACTCGTATTAAGTTCCGGAAGGACACACACACCTCTGTGGTCGGGAGGTGGAGGAAGCGAGTGAGCGCCGCCGGACAGCTTAGGGGTCGAGCACCTGTAAGTATGTACCTACCTTTATCCTATACTTACCATAAGAGATTTATAACATATAGTTAGGGTTGCTTTTTCTACTAGGTAAGCTGAACAAAACAACCCTTTTCTGAGAAACTTTAAGGTCTGAGGCAATTGTTTTCTGTGTCCCAGGATAAAACATACTCTCCAACAATTATCTTTAAAATGTACAGAAATGTCTGTAGCTATTTCCTCCCTTTAAATAGTATTTTAGGATAATAATGATTTTATGCAGACACAGCACCGTGCTTGATTATAATGAGAGGGGGTGTTAATAGATAAATTATGCCAAAATAATATAACACATGATGCAACATATTTAATATTGTGCAGAAACATACACTCCAATGTTCCCCATACATTATAGAAACAACATGGTGCAGAGCTACAGGGGGAGGATACTGAAGGGACCCTGATCTAAGCACAGCTCTGTGCAATGTATTTTTCACCTTATTGGAGGGTATTCAGAAAGCTGCTTCTTTATTTGACTCTTTGTGAGAATTTTTGTAACTTTTTTTTGCAATTCATCAGATGACCGATTTAATTACTTGTTTAATAAACATTTAGGTCAGGAATTATTATGTCCCTAAAACACTTATCATTGTCCTGATATATTGTCCATATGAAACTACCGATGCTTCTATAGGTCAGTAAATTCCGTCTAATTTGTTAAGTGCAGCAGTCTAGAAGTCTAGCTTTCAAGACTAAAGCTAGGTACACACCTAGCGATTTTTCCTCCTGACCGACCGTTCGATACTGTCGACCGGTCGGCCACGAGGAAGGACTGTCAGTCGCAGCAAAAGCAGCCGCGTCCGACAGTTACCGCGACCGATCGCGCGGTCCATAGAGGACCGCTCGATGTTTTCCACCATGCCCGATCGCCCTTTCGGACGAACGATCGGTCGGACATGGCCGCATTCGGATGCAATAATTTCGGTCCGATCAACCGATACACTGAACTATCGGTCGATCGGACCGAAATGTCTCATCGAGTGTACCCAGCTTAAAGGTTGTTTTTCCACTGTACAATCGTAATTACAATCACGTGTGTGATTATTACGTGTGTGAGTATTACCCATGTGTATGGCCACCATAACATACTATTAAGATTTCTAGGGGTCCAATTGTACCATTTATTTGTTTAGGCGAGCTATCTTCTATTTCCTTAGATATCCTATCTGGATCCATCTTAAATTTCAGCTGTCAATCAAGTGCCTGACTATCATAAAATCTTCTGCTGTATGTAGTTTTGCTGTAACTGGAATGGTGACAGTTGGTATGTGAATTGCATGATGGGTAACTCCGTCTCCCAGTGCTGTCTCATAGTGATTACTGAGCATGCTTGACTTCACAGAAAGTCATGCCAGATGTATAGTGGAGTCTGTTAAGAGTGATAGGGGAATAGTGAGCATGAGCAAAACAAGTACTAGATTGAAGGCATGCGGCAACACACACACACACACACACACACACCTTACAGTAAGAGCTACTTACATGATTTTATGAGTAGATTAAGATGAAAAAGTCTTTTTAGTATAGTTGCCCTTTAAGGTATATTTCATTATACAAGTCTAACTTTTTTAGAGCTTTCCAAACTAGATTGTGCAGAACATGTCCTATGGTGTTCAGATCATCAACTAATAAAAAGGAATCTGTAATCATGCAAATTGTAACATTAACAGGGTTATTCAATAAAAGTTCTTATTAAAAATAATACTAATTTTGCCCCAACCAATCAGATGTTTTCAAATGTAAAATAAGATCTGATTGGTTGGGGAAAAATTAGCACCATTGTAAACAATAAGAACTTTTATTTAATATCCCTGTGTGCAAATGTTTGCCTGTGGTGTTAATTTGCAACTACAAATCTAATTTCAATTTGATAACATCTGGGGGGTTATTCAATAAAAGTTCTTATCGTTTAAAATGGTGATAATGTTGCCCCAACCAATCAGATGTTAGCTTTCAAATGTTACATAAGTTCTGATTGGTTGGGGCAAAATTAGCACCATTTTAAACGATAAGAACGTTTATTGAATCTCCTGATTTCTTGCTGCAGAATAATAGCCTGGGCAAAATTATTTTGCACCTCTTAATTAAATAAGCCTGATAATGTTCTTTGTAGTAAAATAGAGAAAGGTGTCTGTATATTCTAAAACAGTAAAACAGTAATTTTAGGGGAAATTATTTGTAAGAGTGCTATTATTGCTATGCGATATATTGCTGGAAGCCAAAAACATTCATCTAGTTGAAGTTAACCATTTTATTACTTGTTGTTTAGTATGTTGCATTTTCATTACAAATACAGATAAACCTGGCAATAAAACATACTTGTTTATACATACATTATTCACATGAAAAGCGTTTCAGAGCAAAACACAAGATTTTGGCTCCCGGAAAGGGTTGCTACCAGCAGGCATTCCCACTAGCAATGCATCCTTACAAGCATTTTGCATGCAATATTGCTGGAGCTCTGCTGCGGCTTGAGAGACCTGCATAAAAATACATACAGTACATATTAAAGGAGAAAACGAATTTTAAAAAAACAAAACCTCCTACCTGCAATATGACAACCCTTCCCTCCACCCTCTTGTTCTAAAACACTGTAAATGACTTAATATGGCACTGGAAAGCTATACAAACAAGAGTTTTCTGCCTTATCTGAGTAATTCTAGGCCTGTGTGATTTTTACAATGGTGCAAAAGCCACCTATATAATTTTAATGCAAACTCAGAAAATTGTCAGGAAAGACAAGAATACATTTACATACAGTATGGTTCAATCGTCCAACAGATCTTAAGGGCTATGCCACACTAACGTATTTGCGCACGATATTGCGCATGCGTTTGCGACTTTTCAATTATAGAGATCGCGTCAACGCAATTGCACGAAAATCGCATTGGAAGCGCATGCGCAATCACATGCGATTGCGTAACGCATGAAGTGTGGCCAGACCCTTACAGACTATTTTACAACTGCATGTGTGTGGCCAACTTTAGTGTGCCATGGGTGAGAAGAAAAATAACTCCTATGAGCTTGCTGACTGTCTTTAAAACACTTAAAGGGTATCTCCACTGAAAATGGAAGCAGTTCAGAGAAGGGCAATTAAAATAATAAAGGGAATGGAAAGGCTTGAATATTGCAGGCAGATTAGACAAGTTAGGGCTGTTTACATTAGTGAAGCGATGTTTGCATGGGGATATGACCACTTTATACAAATATATTAATGGGCCATACAATGAACTCTCTGGTGCATTGTTCACTAATAGGTCATATCAGAGGACACGTGGACATCCTTTAAGGTTGGAAGAAAAGAAGTTTCTCATCACATTTTTTAATTATTATTATTGATTTACTGTATATAGCGCCAACATCTTCCGTAGCGCTTTATAATTACATAGTCATACATTAAATACAGGGCAATACATATTACATGCGATTCCATATTGCAAACGGATGTGCAATCGCAACACACCCGACTGACATTGAGCGATTTCGGTGCATTACCGTGATTTTTATATAGTTGAAAAATCACATGCACAATTGCAAGCACAATCGTGCAAAAATCACACAGTGGCCTAGTCCTAAAGGTAGCCATACCGCACATGGGTGACCATTCGGGTCCGTGTGTGTGGTAACCACATTATGTGTGCTGACATACCAATGTGATCTGTCAGCACAATGCGATAAGGTTTGCATGTGTGGCCACCTTTAGTGTACCAAAGTTGAGAAGAAAAATAACTCTAATAAGCTTGCTGGATGTCTTTACAACACCTAAAGGGTATCTCCACTGGTAAAATCATTTTTTGGTATTCAGTTTTATTGAAGAACAGGAGTAAAGGAGCTGTGTCTTACAGTGTTCCCTCTAAGCTGTGCGCTCATGTGTGCACACATCTCTGCAGGCCTGCGCACACAGGTTAAAGTGGTGGGCACACAAAAATCTTCTGGAATGTAGGTGCTGCGTTATGGAGCACATAAAATGTACTTTTGCGTGCACACAGAAAATATATTCCTGCGCACACAGTCAATTGGAGCTTAGAGGGAACATTGGTGTCTTACCTCCAGAGCCAGATTTACACCTCAGGAGCCTGTAGGCCCAAAGAGCCTGGCGCCCTTAGCCCCACCCGAAACAGACCACACCCCTAAACCACACCCATTTTCTCTTTTTGGTGGAAAAAAATAGACTATAAATGGGTTGGATTGGTGGGAGGAGATTGACAACCGCCACTCCAACCTCAGGCGCCCCTAGGGGCGTGCCTACTGTGCCTAATGGTAAATCCCTGCTTACCTCCCATTTTTCAGGGCCGGAAACGAAGGTAAGGACCTTACCTGATCTCTCGCTCCTCCGCCGCCTCCTCTGACAGGTCCCGACGGACTATGTATTCTATGTGCATCGCACTTGCACATGTGCATAGATTACCAAGTCTGTCGGGACCTGTCAGAGGACGCGGCAAAGGAACATTTTATTGAAGAGCGGGAGGTAAGATACAGCTTCTTTAACTTCTGTAAACTGAATACCAAAAAACTTTTTTACCAGTGGAGATACCTTTTAATATCTGTGTAGGTATCACATAGAAAGGTAATACTCTGGTGAAGCTATAAATAAGAAAACCATATTTTAGCCCGAAGTTCACATTTAGATGTTCTCTTGTCTTACTCCATGATTCTGTCTTGTGAATAATGAAATACTTTGGATATTGTGTGAATAATAGAAGTGAGAAAATTGTTCTATTTATTTTTTAATACATACATTAAAAAGTAGATACATTATTGTGTTTGCCCTGTGCAGGGCCTCAGGCAACTGCATTGAAACATTTTTTCATTTTAGCTGTAGCACAGACCAAAAGTTAAGAGCTGCGTTGTCCTGCTTTACTGCCCTTTCTTTAATTTATACAGAATGATGTGCTCTAAAATGGCCTTCACACAGACTGCATTATTCCTATTCCTAATGTGATTTTTGTATCTAGCAGTTATGGATTGAAATGACATTTTAGGTGATATTCACAGAAATGGCAATTTCTCTAGCTGGTTTTACACAGTTACTGGTGGCCACCATTGGACAAGCACTGAATTTAGCATTTTTATGGTATTAAACATCAGGAAAAATACGAATGTAGCCTTCATTTCCAGTTATGTTCTGGAACATGAACACTAACTCTACTATAGAAGAATTGGTATAGGTTTCAAATGTAAAGAGACAAAACTGCAGAGTCCAAGAAAACAAAAGTTCAGTATAGTGCTGGATGCTTAAAGCTGGGTTCACACATTACTGATAAAGTCATGTCAGTACCAACGGGATATTCCCTTTATTGGTTATGTGTGTATCGCAGTTCCGAGCATTCCCTCTGCCACAGTTGTCTCCCTGTACAAAAGTATGCATTATATAGGGAGAATGCTCAGGATTGTGCGTAGGGGGATTTTTGGAAAATGTCAAACATTATGTCTTTAAGATCTGGACTGTGTGTACCCACTATTAAACAACCCCCATATGTAAGCAGAAAACAATCAGGGCCACATCTACCATGAGGCAGAATAAGACATTTGTCTCAGGCGGCACCCCTGCACTGAAGAAGAAAGGTGGCAGACAGGCAACTTTTTTTTTCTTGGCCGGTCAAGAAAAAAAATAAAATTTTCATTAGTAACAGATATGATGTTGTTAAAATCATTTTACAGTATATGGTTAGGTTTTCTTTAGTTAGTTTGTTAGGCTAGGTTAGACTAGTTAAGTTAGTTAGATCCCTGCTGAAAGAGTCTACCTTGACATGGTGGTAGGCTTACAAACCGTTTGGCTAAAATCTTTCATACTACAGAAAGTATGGCATTTCTAATTTTAACAGTTGAAGCAACAACAAAGCAAAGACAAAACAAGTTATTTTGATTTAAGCAACAAAAACCTGAAAGGAGCAATATGGTAGAGGTAACACAAGCTGTTTTAGAAAGGGATGTAATGTCTGTTACTAGTAATTTACATTATTGCTAATTCACTGTCTGAGGAACTGTTTAAATACCTATGTAATAGTAAATTAAAAACCCGAACATTTTAGCCACGCCCACCGACAAAGCTAAACCCACTTTAACAAGGAGGTGCCACGCTTGGCGCTGTTTTTTTTTTAAATAATCAGGATGAAGCGGGACTTTGTAACTGATTTCTTTAAGTACAGTGCTACATTGTGACACAGACAGCAACTAACTGCAGAATTCAAAACAAATCCCAGAGCTTAAAAAACAAGGAATAGGATGGTCAGAGAAGAAGAAAAAAAAGCAGATTTAAGATTGGTGGTAGACAATCCTTATTACTGTGTGATTAGTTGGAAAATGACATGGCACAGTTTACATGTTATTTAAGCTTGACAAGGGAATAGGGAATGATGATATATAATAAAAACCTTGGATCACAATTTAACATTTTAGAATAAAAAGGAAATGAACTCCCCCTAAAAATTCCCCTCCTTTTGATGTACCCAGGGTGAGGATTAAGCCTAGGTCACACTTGCACGTTTCTCACAAGCTTATGGCAGTGCATGTCATTGTGGGTGGCCACATTGCATGTGCAGCTTTCAGTTTTCGGGGGGGCATGCAGTCGCCAAATTTTGCAAATTTCATGTGCTCTGATAACACAAAATTGAACAAATCACAGGGCAAATGGATGGTAACGCACACCATTGCTTATGCGATTTTCATGCATGTTACTGCCCGGTCCAGTGTTGCCTCAGTCTTAAAAGTATTAGCCTGCCTCATAGGAACAAAACACACATGGTAGCACTCAGGATGTTGTGGATTGCCATAATGTATATTGTGACTATTACTTTGCTTCTTTTGTTCCAATATGAGATTATTTGCCCTGTAAGGGAGTCGACTTGTAATGTTACCCACCTGTTGCTGCTCATTTGATTACAATAGATTGCCCACATAAATTTGCACTTGCTGGTCCAGCCCCGTGCCTTAATTTTCCCAGGGGATTTGTAGTTGAGCAACAGATTTACACAGGATGCAAAAAATGTACCGTCTTCTCTAATCCAATTTAGTACCTGTACTACATTTGTTAGTAATATATAATGCAGCAACTAAAAGCCTATGAAATCACAACATCATAGTTTATCCCCCCAAAAAGTTCTAATATTTCAGCATCAATTAGCAAAAAATATGAATACAAGTACCCAAAAGTGAGTCTCAAATGTTACTGTCTCCTTACTTTAATTCGATCCACACTGGCTTCTAGCTTCAGCTGTTTTACCAGTCTCCTCATCGTGCCCAGAGTAGAGTTTGAAGACATGATGCTAAATGTATTAACTGAGAGAGAAAACTCTGCACCCAGCTGCTTTAGCAGATAGTTCTGATCCTTGGAGAGATGTGAGACAGGAAGTGATCTCACTGGACTCTAAACTTCCAAACTGTTTCTTAAGCTTTCTTACCCATCCTCCAGTCAGAGAGGATGTTAGCGCAGCTTTCAGAGTCCAGTTTTTAGCAACAGAATACTTAGTTAGGGTGCCACCTACAGGAAAAACAAAGGTACTAAGAAAAAATGTAAAGTGTAAATGTAAAATTCTATTCCTACCTCTAGCATACACAGCGACTGGCTGCTCCCTAATTGTTGCTCTGCATACAGAGCATGACTATCTCTCCTATGTCTAAATTTAGACGTAGGAAGGCTGTCAGTCTCCGCGCAAGCAGCTCATGTTAGTGGACAGAAATAGGATTTCCTTCTTCCCCGGGAAAGGGATTTTACAATTGTGAAAGTTTTTGGACACCTGTTTGGGTACAGTCATTGGAACAAGCTATCTGGTATATGTGAGAAAAAATTATAATTCTGACCCTGGGTACAGTTGCCCTTTAATACAGGAGTGTCAAACCTATGGCACTACAAATGAAGCCACTCATTAGAAAGTTGTTTATTCCTGCACAAAGATTATGCTTTGAATAGTATTTACAGAATAGCTCCGAGATGTATGAAGATGAGTATTGGATACAGGGTTGCCAGATTTATCTGGTACCCGAGCAAGGGGGGAGAGTGGGCGGGGGTTCCAGAGAATGGGTGTTTTAGGGGCGGGGCAGCTAGGGATGTTCCTAGGATGGGATTTTAGCCTTGACTTTGGGACTTGGTCAATCCTGTACCATCCTGGATGTCTGGCAACCCTTAATATAAAGGTTAAGGTAGTACCAGGTATCAAAAGACTCTCAAAAGATATCTTGCTATGCTTTTAATCACACATTACATGTTTTGGACGCTTGACCCTTTGTCAAATGTGTCTGGCAACCCTGATGGTTTCTTCGAAAGTCGAGACAGACCCAGTTCGAAGACTCTGCCCTAGAGTCCCAGTAAGCCCTGTAAAAGGGGTATTGTGTGGCCATGACATTTGGGGGCATGATAAAGCATTTCAGGGGTGTGGCTGTAATGTTTGGGGGCGTAGCCAATCAATGTCATTGTTAGGCTTTGCCCCAATCTTCTGAAATTTGGTGGGAACAGAAAGGGCTTAATTAATTTAATATGTTATGAAGCTTGAAATGGGTCCTTTTTGTGATAGGAAGCCAGTGGAAAGACTGACAGAATAGTAGCATTTGAGGAGCAAGGGTAAAATTAATGTATAGGAAGTGAACTGCTTATGCACTGCTATTTACAATAGAAACAAATGTCCTCCAATCAGATGATCTGGGAACCCTTACCATGATTAATGTATAAATAGTCATATAAAGAGTCATGTGAAAAAAATATAAATTCTGGATTCTAGATCACATGACAACAGAGGTTTGCACAGCCATGGCCATTCAAAGCTAGTTAAATAATGTAATGTTTAGTACATTACATGGATATACAATATCGCTGTAAAACATCTATATAGGAAAACACGTAAAGGCGAAAGATTTATGCGATCTGCAGAGAACGTAGTACAGATGATTTTGTTTTCCTGCCATCATAAAATATGGCGGGGAAACTTTATGTCACGCCCTACTTTCTTTTCCTGTAAACGTTTTGAGTTCTACAGTAATAAGTGCGATTCAAATGATCGCCCCGCCTCTTGAGCACTGACAATGGGCTTTTATTTATAGGCCGCCTATTTTAATGCCTGCTCGAAAAAAAGAAAACAACACAAAAATGCACACGATTAACGTCTATAGAACATTCAGAATAGTTGATTCAAAATAGTTTTCACTTGTGGTTATGGTGTTACAGCCATTAAGTGATTAGGAACGACTGACAGTGGTATACGCTTTGATCAGGCATTTTTGACTGACCGTCGAGTTATCCCAACGTTAGTTGGATGTGAAGGGCGCCAAAATATTCCTCTGTTTGAATCGGAATCGCTTGGCTTATTGCAGGTAAGGAAATTGCTTGGAAGTGACAGTTGTGACCATAATAACTATGTACATGTACGCGGTAGGTTTACTGGTATGTATTCCTTGCACGTAACGTTATTTGAGGTAGTATCTGGTAATTGGCCCTATCGATCAGGTTGTTCCCATTGGCATTGTCTTGATTTAACACACACATTCTCAATGTCAGTTTAGCCCCAGTAATGGATGATGGGATTGATGTGTGTGTGCCCGTGATTATTTCACTTACTTTTTACTAGAACGTTGTCATGTTTTCTTAAGCAGCCAGTGTTATTACAGAGTGATTAGCATTTACATAGAATTATGCGGCAAGCTGTACCGTTACCGCACAGCATGCACAAAAAATGGCAAAAACCCTAGTATCCCATTTACACACTGGGGTTATTCAAAAGTTACACATAACCACCTATACATATTTATAGTATGAGTTAATTATATAGTTTCAGCCACATATGTTATTGCAGAGTTTATTTCAATTATAAAACATCACAATAACATACCACTATTACCATGTCCATATTTGAATAATTAGTTATAGCTGCCACCAAGGAAGAACACATATATATGTATATAGGAATGAAACATATATAAATATAACAGTATTAGTACTGAGATATAAATGACTTAGAAGAGGCATTGAGAGCAAGGTCTCAGTATTTGCTGATGACACTAAACTATGCAGAGCTTTGGAAACTTCCAATGATGTGCAAGTGCTGCGCAAGCAACCTAGATAGATTATCAAAATGGGCAGCAGAATGGCAGATGAGATTCAATGTTGATAATTTAAGTGGATGCATTTGGGATTTAATAATCCCTGTGCCACCAACCATAAATAACTCTGTGTTAAGTGCATCTGTATGGAAAAAGATTTGGGGGTTCTGGTAGATAACAGACTTAGCTGTAGCAACAGCTAAGCTAGCAAGATATTGTCTTGTATAAAGAGGGAATGGAATCAAGAGAGAAAAAATTATTCTCCCTCTTTACAAGGCACTGGTAAGGCCTCATTTGGAATATGCGGTGCAGTTTTGGAATCCCATATACAAAAGGGACATCTTGGAAATTGAGGCAGTTCAGAGAAGGGCAACTAAATTAATAAGGGGAATGGAGGGGCTTGAATATGCAGGCAATTAGACAAGTTAGGGCTGTTTACATTGGAGAACGGCGGTTGCGTGGGGACATGATAACCTTATACAAATATATTAATGGCCCATACAGTGAACTCTCTGGTGCATTGTTCACTAATAGGTCATATATCAGAGGACTCGTGGACATCCTTTAAGGTTGGAAGAAAAAAGTTTCATCTTCAAGTTAGGAGAGGTTTCTTTACAGTGAGAACGGTGAAACGTGTGAACTGTCTTCCACAGAGGTGGTAATGGCAAGTTCTTAATAATTTAAAAAAGTCCTGGATAAGTTTCTAAAACTAAAAAATATGAGAATTACTGGTATTAATGCTTAAGATCTGGTTGATCCAGGGATACTTTCCGATTGCCGTTTGGAGTCAGAAAATTTTTTCCCCCCTTTTTAGCTGGGGTTTTTTGCCTTCCTCTGGATCAACTGTTAGGTAGGGTGTGTGTGGTTGCTGTGGCGATGTCTTTATTCCACCTATTCCTTGTTTTGTTACTAATCCACCACAGCATGTCATGGTGATATTGCCTGCTCATGCAGGGTGGAGCATCAGGGGGAATGGTACCTGAAACAAAATGTCTCTGGTGCTGCCCCCCTTATCATTCCTTTTGGGCGAGTAGGCTTGTGAAGGTTCTCATTCATCCAGGTCATGGTATATCTGTTGTATTCAATTAGATCAACTGGACTTGAAATGTAGTTCTTGAAGACGTTTCGCTAGTCATCCGACTGGCTTTCTCAATTCAGAATGACTTTGTACAAGAATCTGTGGCAATTATGTACCCTGGAAAATCCCAATTAGCATATCACAGCCAGGTGTTAAGGGTTGTGATTAGATAGTGGCTAAGAGGTTTATAGGAACGCCCAGAGTAAGGTGTTAAAACAGCATTGTACATGGCAGACAGTTGGTGTCGAACCCCCCACCTCTATTTAGGCTTGGTTTCTTTATTTTCACATAAATGGCCTCCTTAACACCTCTCTTGAACCAGTCACGTTCCTTCGCCAGTATGTTAACATTACTATCTTCAAAGGTATGTCCTTTACCTTAAGATGCAGATACACAGCTGAGTCCTGACCCGAGGAATTGGCTCTTCTTGCTGGGCCATACGTTGATGCAGTTGCTGTTTGGTCTCCCCCACATACAAATCAGAGCATTCTTCACTGCACTGCACCGCATATATGATGTCGCTTTTCTTGTGTTTTGGTATTGGTCTTTTGGATGTACCAATTGCTGCCTCAGTGTGTTGTTCGTTTAAAGCAACAGGGATACGATGTTTTTTGAAAATTCTTCTTAATTTCTCGAGACCCCTGCTACATATGGGATGACCATGTTCTTCCTCCTTTCTTGCTTTTCCCCTTCACTGTTGGTATTTGTGTTCTTTCTTCCTTCTACTTCTTTTGACAAAGGCCCAGTCTGGATATCCACAAGTTTTAAGGGCTCC
Organism: Hymenochirus boettgeri; assembly: GCA_019447015.1. Lineage (NCBI taxonomy): Eukaryota > Metazoa > Chordata > Amphibia > Anura > Pipidae > Hymenochirus > Hymenochirus boettgeri. The sequence goes on from CM033469.1 coordinate 214,732,432, forward strand.
TCTGAGATGTTTCATTTCTTTAGCCTTCGCCTCTGTGCTAGTGGGGATTTTCTCGGCTCTGTGTTGCAGGGTTCTGATGACACCCAGCTTGTGATCTAAAGGGTGGTGGGAGTCAAACATCAAATACTGATCTGTGTGTGTTGGTTTTCTGTAAACCTCTACTTCCAGTTTACCATTTTCCTTAACTTCTACCAAGCAGTCCAAGAAAGCCAGTTTGTTGTTTTTTACCTCTTCCCTGTGAATTTAATGTTTTGGTCCAGCACGATTAATGTGTTCTGTGAAGCTTGTATTTCCTTCTGGTGGATTTTAACCCGTGTCATCAACAATCTGAACCAGTGGCTGGGTGCTATGCCCTTAAAGGTATAAGCGCCTGTGTTTTACCTCCTCCATGTAAGGTTGGCCCAATAGGTGAAACTGGAGATCCCATAGCACATCCATGTTAGTGCGAGTAGGGTAGTAGCACAAGCACAGACATCCATTGTAGGGTAAGGGTTAGTGCGTGAGAATCGCAGAGCAGTGTGGGTGGCTGTATGCTTGCACAATTGTTTTTGGAGTGCATGCGATCACCGTTTTTTAGGAGATTGGGCAGGCAAACACCCGTCCGCCATAGCCGCCTACTTTATGCCTTAATGTCATTAAAGTAAATGTTAGCACCTGAAGATCTGAATAAGATAACTGTGATGTGCACTGTCTGGTCATGCCTCTTACTCCTCCAGTTTGCTAGGATGGGCATGTAGGTAGAACATAATGGTCGTGACCAAACTGTCTGTTCTGGGAATAAAGCACAAACCATCATGTTAGTAATGTAAACATGAGCCATTGCAGTCTTTTGCGTGACAACTTAGGCGGGGTACATAGTATATAATATTTTTGGCCGCGTATGCCATTATTGGTTGGTCGGAAATATCACAATGGGGATGGGGCGACCCGAACAGCCTGTTGGTAAATTCATCTGGTCGTGTGTACCCAGCCTTAGGCCTGATACACAAAGGTCACACTTCTGCCTTATATTCCCTGCAACAAATTTATTGATCGGTAATGTTTCTGGGAATCCTAGTGCCATGCCCCAAAGTTTGACTCGACTGATCTTTTGTGTATTTGAATAAATGTGATTGGCAGGAGTGATTGTCAGACAAGTGTTGGACATCATAACTGTGTGTGTGAGCCTTCTGTAAAATTGAGATAGCATTCTTATATAAGGGGAAAAAGTAAAGTTGCAGACATTGCTGCTTTGTGTCAGTCTGTAATTGGTATAAAAATCTCACTCCTCTTTTGAAACAAAATTAAATTTCTCATTTTGTACAGGTAAGAAGATGCATATTAAATCTATTATAATTGATGGCTTTAAATCCTATGCCCAACGGACCGAAATCAATGGCTTTGATCCCCTTTTTAACGCTATCACTACTAGACATAGCATGGCAAGTCCATATTTTGGATTCTATTTGCTTTCTTCTTGGTATCTCTAATCTGACACAGGTAGGTACAAGAAAAAAAGTGTAGGCTTTGTATAGACTGTTAGTATGAAAAAAAATCTGTTGATATGATTTAGGAGCCAACATATCCTTTTAGTTCCAGCTGCTTGGGTTCGTCCACTTGACTTTCTTGTAAAACTGTACTACAATAATATTAAATTCTCATAATTGTGTAGATTTTAAAAAAATATTTGCTTATTTTAAAGGTTAACATTTTATTTTTATGCTAGGTGCGAGCTTCCAACTTGCAAGATCTGTGTATAAAAAGGGCAGGCTGGAATAACCAACTACTGTTTCTATCACTTTCGATAATCATGACAAAAAGCAAAGCCCTCTGGATTTGAGGCCCATGATGAAATAACTGTGACAAGACAGGTAAATGTCAAAATATTATTTATAATGTCACTCATTCTGGATTACTATATCTGGTGAATTCAGTTGGTTCAACTGGACTTAATTTTTAATTCCTGAAGATGTTCTGAAGATGTTTCTCAATTCAGAATGATTTTACAGAATCTGTTGGCAAAAATATGCCAACAGATTCTTGTACAAGTCATTCTGAATTGAGAAACCCAGTCGGATGACTAGTGAAATGTCTTCAAGAACTAAACTTCAAGTCCAGTTGATCTAACTGAATACAACAGATATACCATGACCTGGATGAATGAGAACCTTCACAAGCATTTCTGATAACTGTAACAGATTAATGTAGAAAAAATACAGTAAGAGTATAAAGAATGTTTTGCCATATATAAAATCATTTAGTGCAAATTTGAAATTCTTTTAATCTGGTAAATTTAATGTATGTAGAGTTTTTAAAATCTGTCAGTACCTAGAAAATATTATTTATATATTATTAAAATATTTATTTTTTATATCTAATTCTAGTATGCTAATCTATGAAAGAAATGTTCTAATCTATTAAAACATAATTAGAATTAAACACAATGTTAATAATCCTATATATTGTGTAATATTTTAAAGAATGTTTCTGCTCGCGTGATTTCTGAAGTAAAAAGTGGCTTGCCTTTGTTCCAAATGAAAGCACTCTCTATGCATACTGATACTTGCTATTTTTTTTTTTGCCAAAGGTTGTCATTGGTGGAAGGAACAAATACCTTATCAATGGAGTTAATGCCAACAATACTCGTGTTCAGGATCTATCTGTTCAGTGGGACTAAATGTGAACAATCCTCATTTTCTTATTATGCGTACTTTACTCTGTAGTCCTTAGTGTCTTTTTTTGTTGTTTTGCCAACAAACTGTGTGAAGAGTGTAATTTCTCTTAAATATTGTGTTGTGCATAATCGCCTTATTTACGTTTTGTTGACTACAAAAACAGTATTTTATGATGAAATAGTGCCTTTTCTATTGTATATGGAGAATCCTGTATCCAAAGCAATGGTTATGGCACAACCACTATATAAATTTGGTTATGCATCCAAAAGAAACATTCTTGCATATGAACTATACCCGTTTATAGGAAACCTTATATTATTTGTAGTTGATTTGCATTTTAAAATGTTAATAGTTCTTTTTTTTTTTTTTTTTTTTTTTTTTTTTTTTTTTACAGGGTCGAATTACTAAAGTCTTGAATATGAAGCCCCCTGAGGTATTGCTTTTATGAATTGTTTTAAACAATAAAACGGCAGCAGATATTGTCTGTATGCTAATAAAAATGATTTATTGTGGTCCTTGTTATAGATTGTGTAAAATACAGCAACATCACTTGTTTCAAAGGAACAGTTCTCAGAAAGTCAACTAATACTTTTTTGCAAAAGTTCAAAAATAGGAGGTTAAGGAGCTTGTTTATTGTTCAAGTAATATAACAGGAGCTGTGAACGAAGCATTTGTACTTACCCCGAGCACAATCCACCGCTGGCTCCTTTATCAAGTCCAGACTTTCTAAAGTGCATTAGCGTGTGTGTGCGCTATAGTTTAGTCAAAACAGGAAACAGTTGTGACCTTTTAGAAGTGCCCGCGGTAGAACGTGCTCGGAGCCAGGTGGGCACACTAGGTGTGCTTGTGCCCGTTGCACTGGGATCCGATTATCGCCATTTTTGGCGCAATTCCCATTTGCTCTGATACCCGAATATCACAGGGATTGCAACACAAGCGGGCATCAACGTGCACGTGTGCTCCGTTTGGCCTTGGCCTAATTGCTTCCTTCCCGTCTCCTGTTAGATTAATTAAAAGGCATGGCTTCTTTACCTTCTGTTCTTCAATTAATGCCCTAAAGGTTAGGGTTACTCAAAAGTGAACCTATCTTTTTAAGTGCTTGAACTAAGGCTGAGGCCACACTGAATGTGCACGATTGCGCACGCTGGTGCTGAGATCCCTGTGATTTTCAGGTATCTGAGCACATATGAATTTGCACAAAAAATTATCACATGATAGGATTGCGGTGTGGCCATTCTAATTGACCAGCACTAGCGTGCGCTTTTTAACACTCGATCGGATTGTGTGTTAAAATGCACGAGTGTGGCTTAGGCCTCGATCATAACAAATATGATTTATGTTATACACTTTCCTGAGTGGTTCTATAAAGAAATATGTTTTAACAGATTCTAGCAATGATTGAAGAAGCAGCTGGCACAAGAATGTATGAATGCAAAAAAGTTGCAGCACAGAAAACTATTGAGAAAAAAGAAGCCAAGCTCAAAGAAATTCAGACGGTATGGCACTACAATTGGTACTAAAGTATGTTTGTCATAGCATTGCAAAAAGTTCACATTAAAAATAAATCTTAAAGGGCATGTCCTCCCCCAAAACTATTTTTTGCTGTAGTGTAGGGAGCGCTATCCTGTGTACTTTTGCCATATACTTTCATTATCTTTTGGGAACAGTTATTGTAATTTGTGTGTCTTATGGGTACAGCAATTGATTTCTCTCCTCCTATAGTGTTTGTAGTCTATGGAGATATGTCCACCAATCAGAAGAGTTTTGCATAATGGTTTAAATAGCACCTAATTATTAGTTAAACATGCAAACAACTGATTTGCAAGTCCCACCTGGGATTCTGGAATTTTACATTAACCCTTTCTCCTTCTATAGTCATCAGAACTACATGATCTGATATTGTTGTGTGCAAGTAGCATGTTGATGTCAGATAGAATCAGTTTATCAAGGTGGTGTGTGTGTGGTGTGTGTGGGTATGTATATTGTGTGATGTGTGTGTGTGGGTGTATGTATGTGTATATATGATTAATATATATATATATATATATATATATATATATATATCTATATATATATATATATATTGAGCGTGTTTGAACATGTATAAAAGTTGTTTTACTTGGCAAGTCCTGTGGAGTGCCCCGTTCCATATGACTCCCTATAATCATGTTCCTGTAAAGATATGGGTGTAAATCTCTTAAAGGGACGCCCAATGTCCCAACACACAAATTTGAGCCGTACACCAGTTTTCTGAAGAATATAAAGGCTTTTATCAATAAATGCTCACATATATAACAGCAAGATTTTATTGATAAAAGCCTTTCTTCTTCAGAAAACTGGTGTGCGGCTCAAATTTGTCTTACTATATATATACAGAGAGATACAAGTTTATCTGGTGAATGAAGGACACACTTGTTGTTACAAGCAGGGCTACATTTATTACAGACTGGTTGCTTTTACACTGCAATTATTCAGACTCGGCTTTGCTGCATGTGTTTCTAATATCCCTTTGATTACCATGTTGCTCTCTAGACTGGTTTGCAATCATCTCTCTATGCTCTATTACTGGGGATTATTTCTGGTGAAATTTTGGAACCAGATATTTCAATACATCAATAGCTCTGTTACTCCTGTCAAGTAGTTAGTTGGCATAGCAAATCAAACTTTTTCTGGATTTTTTTTATTTTTTATCTTAGATACAGATAACCAAATACTGAGAACTAAACCAAGAGCCCATTCAAGCTACCCAGCCAGAATCCCTCAATAAACTTATATCCCAATACATGCCTTAGTACAAAGACATTTCAGATGAAATGCATAACTGAAAGTAGCTCTCCTTACTGAACATTCACTATTTGTAGTGACTCCTAAACCCACCCCCAAAATCTGATTGGTCCAAGATCCAATCAGATTTAAGATTGTATCTAGACCAATTAGATTTTGGGGGGGGGTGTTTATGAGACACTATAAAACGGCATGGACTCTTCAGAGACGCTCAGTTTCTAATCAGCAGTCAAACTAGCAGGTCTTGGCTTTGTGTTTAGGTTAGAGATGTGCAAGTAGATGGCTGGTTGTTTGGTTGGACTGCAGAAATCAATATTTTATTGCTACTGGGTTTCTGCAGCCGCAGAGCTCCTGTCTGAAAATCGCCCTGTTATTCTTTTGGGTTCTCGTATTAGTTAAAGTAGCATTAACTATCTATTTATGTGATGCACTTTGGTCTTTTTTTCAATTTAGATTCTTGAGGAAGAAATTACTCCAACTATTCACAAACTAAAAGAGGTAAGTGTTCAGTGAATTAATGGCTTTGTTTTTTAGAAAAACACACTTTTACAACAAAATATTATAGTAGATAATGAGAAGCATGGGTTGATGATACATTTCTTGTTGGTGAGGCTAATGTGCAGCACAAGCTTTTTTTTGTAAACCTATCCATTATCCTCTCCCATTGCCCGTTAACAGGGAGTTTAAGCTCCAGCCCCTTTGCAGTTATCTTCAGTGAAAGCAATACAGTATACTTGCATAATCATTCAGGATTTCTTCATTTGGTCCCCTGCCAGATAATTTTATACATTAGTAGAAGTACTTGTATACCAGTGCTTCTGGCAGGTATTTTCATACATCAGAATGAATGGGAGGTCGAGCCTTAGATACCTGGTCCAATCCCTATTATAATCTTGCCTGCTTACACACATTCTGCCTTAACATATTAGAACAATGTGTGCCTTAAAAATTAAAAAAAAAAGCCTTCCTAAATGATGCACCTGAGGAAAAACATAAACAGATTTGTGTGAAGCCTATAGTTTAGTTCTACATGGCAGATGTATTTTATATAACTTATCACAATATTTTGTATTGCAAGATAAGTAATAGCCCCTAATTTTCCATTACTGTTCAAGATTATATGCTGCCTGTACTGCATGATGTACCATAAGATTATTGTTCTATAGCAGTGCATTTGAAACATCTGCAGATTATAGCACAATTGACAATGCAAGTTTTTGTTGGACTTGTGTGTTGCAACACTTGCAAAATCTGTTCTGGACATCCAACTATTTGACTGGACTTGTTGTTGCTAGCTTATATAAGCCAAATACTGAAAACTTTCTTGATGTTTTGATGAAATTTTACCTAGTTTTATTGAATGATGTTGTTTTACGATTAATGCTTAATTGCTTCTATAGGAAAGATCTTCATATTTGGAGTACCAAAAGATCATGAGGGAAATTGAACACTTAAGCCGCCTTTACATTGCTTATCAGTTTGTTTGTGCTGAGGAAACCAAAGTTCGGTCTGCAGAAGAATTAAAGGAAATGCAGGACTCTATTCTTAAACTGCAGGATACCATGGCAGAAAACGAGCGAAAGGTGAAAGATTTAAGCAAAGAAATAGCAGAACTGGAGAAGAAGAGAGATGAGGTATGATACTGTGTTCCCAGTATATTTTATTAATGGGAAGGTTCACCCCTCAAATTAAAAAATATATATCGCCCCTCTTTAGATTTCTAATTGCAATAATTAGAATGCTTAGGAATGTTAAACTAACCTGAAAGGTTAACCTTAAGATTTCATTAGGTAAGTTAATTTAACTGTGTATGAGTGATTTGCCGGCCTTTTGGTCGGGCTCCGTGGATGATCTGCATAGGATCAATGAGACCCGACCAAGTGCTTGTTTCAGCCAACGAATCGCCCACACACAGAACAATTGTCGTCCGAAACAGATGTTCGGCAGGCATGTGCTCAGGCGTTATGCCTTGTCCATGCTGTTGGATGTGTATACAAAGCTTATGAGTTCCTTGTAGTCATCCCATATAAAAAAACTCACGGTATCTTAAAATGGTTTGGTACCTTACCATTTTCTTCACTATATAATAAACTCTTTTATAATGCCTCACCTAATGTTTGTTGAAATACACATGTAAATTCTTCCATGAGAAGTAAATATCTATTATATGCAGTGTGTAAATTGCCCTCATAAGCACTAATTTGGTTTCCAGCATTTGATTGCTACCTGTTTATACTAGTAAGTTTGATCACAGGAAGTTGGAGGAGCTCTGCGCTCTATGGAAGAAGCACTTGCTGAAGCTCAGAGGGCAGACACTAAAGTACAGAGCGCCTTAGACCTCAAAAAGCAGAATTTGAAAGCTGAAGAGAAAAAACGTAAAGAGCTAGTAAAAAGTATGGAGGAGGTGAGTCTTTCAATTTCTCTAAAAATATAACTTATCAACCTTTTGGCAACAGTTCAAATTTCAAAATATCTGTTCTTAAAAACGGTTTAGTATGGTTCATTACCTTTAATCGCCACGACTCACATAAGGTACTTGTCTGAGCACTGTGTCTTTTGCATAAATCAATATAGCACTAGGTGATTGTTTTTCTTTCCTTTGTTCGAAATAACTTGTCCTTAAGAAAGAAAGCCTTACAGTTTTTTTGCCACTACACTGCATTACTATGGACTTTATTTGATTTTTTTAACCACTTTTCTTACTATAACCTCAAAATTGGATTGTATAGGCATATCAAATTATTTAGATGACGAAGGTAAAATTTAGGATTTTCACAGTAAATATTTTATGGCTTTAAAGTTCATTTTGAAGTTTTATATCCATGAAGATTAAGGATGCCATGTAAATACTTTTGAAAACATGGAGCTAAACAAATGTCACCATGCTTTTCTTACAGGATGCAAAGGCCTTGTCTGCAAAAGAAAATGAAGTGAAAAAAATTTCAGACAGCTTAAGTTCACTGCAAGAGTCGAGTCAGAAGGATGCAGAGGGACTTACTGCTGCACAGCAACACTTTAACGCTGTCTCTGCTGGGTTGTCAAGCAATGAGGATGGTGAAGAAGCAACACTGGCTGGTCAAATGATGGCATGCAAGAATGACATAAGCAAAGCTGAGACTGAGGCTAAGCAAGTAGGTTACACTTTCTTAGTATAGATTGTATGTATACAATCTGCATACATTTTTGTGACCAAACATAAATATTTTTTGCTTTTTTCTTTGGAGAGAGTCCTTAAATATTTTGTTTAGTAATGCAGGTAATAGAGTACAAAATAAATCTGTTTGGAGCAGGTAACTGACAATTGACCAGTTTTTTTGTTTTAAGGAAGACATGCCCTTTAACTCTTACATTACAAGGTTGCATACCTAAGGGCTGGTACACACAGGTCAATAATTTGTCCCAGTCGACTGAAATGGTCAATTGTTTGTTCAATCAGGTAAATTAACAACCATAATTTTGACCAGAATGATAACTCTAGCCAAGTGATCTCCTACCCTCCAACATTCATCTTTTTTTTTTTTTTAATTAGTTTTATTAATGAAACCAATAAAGCCTATATACATTACATTACGTATGTTCATGATTTGCAGTGGTTGTCAGTTACTTTTAACACTGTATGTATAAATGGTTATTGGTTTATATTTTTAGGTTTCAGTTGAACAATAAATAATAATTAACTTTGCCGTCCTTAAATATATTACCTTATGTGGTTGTCCACATCCGCTCCAGTCCAGCCACCCAGAACCAGCACCAGCCAACACATCTGTATCGTTTGGAAATTCTAGGGGATTACAGTGTCAGGGGACTCCAACCTGGGTGTCCAGATTTTCGCAACCTCTGTTTATATAATATTTTAATCAATGGTAAATCTTTTTTAATTTGTTTAATCCGTGTCTTTATTTTGGGTTTTTTATGGGAGAGCCATCGAGAACAATGGTTTTTCGGGCATAGAAAAGTGCCGCTTGTATAAATTGTGTTTCGTGACTGTACCAAACATCTGTCTCGGGGACTCCAAACAGGCACGTTGTCGGCGAGGATTGGATAGGATGGGGGGGAGAGGTGGCTCAAGAACAACCTCATTCCAAAACTTAGCAACTCTGGGGCATTGCCATATGAGGTGCTCAAAGTTTACCTCTGTCTAATGGCATTTAGGGCAATCAGGTTCACTATTTTGATCAAAGTGTTTTATTTGCTTAGGTGTATAATATGCTTGATGTAGGATGCAGATGGTGAAGCTGTGGTATGTGAGTTGGTAATATCTTGCCATTGGTCATTGTCTATATTGCCTAGGCAGTCAGACCATTTAGTTTGTATGTGTGTTATGTTAGATTGTGACTTAGCTTGTTTGAGGCAGTTGTAAATTTTGGAGATCAGCCCCCTCGGGCCCTGGGTGCGTACAACCCCAATTATTGGGTGCCTGGATATGGATGTCATCCGGTCGTGAAGGCAGGTTTTGAGTGAATGACTGAGTTGTAAATATCTATAGTGCATTTTGTTGGGGATTTTGTAGGAGTTTTGTAGCTCTGCAAAGGGGATTACGTTTGCATTTTGTATCGCTTGTTCTAGGGTATTCAAGGTTTTCCCACTGTGCTATTCTGGATAGTCCATGTAAGTCGGGTAAAATTTTGTTGTGCCATAGCGGTGTGTGGTCAAAGTGGCCTTGTATATTGTGCTGTTTGTATCACGAGGACAGTATTTGTTGAGGAGTGATCTTTGAAAATTAAGGTGAGTAGTTTGGCAGAGTGTCCTCCTTGTTCGAAGAAGGTTTGTTTTGTTGAACGGTTTTCTTTTGGCTTTTTCAATGGTCATGCTGTTTCAATGTATAGCCGTTGATCCTGGAGCCATGCCTTTTCGTGGTTGTAGTGCTGCGTTGAATGTATTCTTTTTTCTGTTTTTAGAAGTAGTTTGGTTAATGTGTCTTCATCTTGTTGTCATGCATTTAAAGTAGGATATTGAGGAGTGCAACCTGCCTCGTATATATACGCTTTAAGTGTTTTACCATACAAGGGAGGGGTTATCAGAAGGATTGTTGAATTGGATTAGTGTTTCTGGGTATCTCTGTCGCCAGATTTCAATCCATCCCCAGGATTGTATGATTGAGTCTAGTGGGGTTTGCTGTCCCGAAAATGGTCTTTGGTGGGGAAGATTGCTTGGTTAAAATCACCCATGCAGATAATATGTGCATCTGGGTAGAGCGTTAGTAGGGGAGCTATAGTTTTTAATGTTTCTAGTCCCATACCTGGAGGGCTGTACACATCCAGAAGCACCACAGGGACAGAATAAATCTCAGTAGCCACGTATACAAATCTGCCATGTATGTCGGTCTTAACATGTAGTATTTTCTATCTTGGTGTTTTCCTGATTAATAGCGATACTCCTCTTGAGTACGAGGAGCATACACTGGGAGCAGCCCAGCCTACCCAAGGTTTATGTATCCGATTGGTTGTGGTCCCGAAAAGATGGGTCTCTTGCATACATACTATGTTAGGCATGTACTTGGTTCAATTTGTAAATACTTGTATATGTTTGGTTGGATGATTTAAGCCCCTGACATTCCAGGATAGGTTTTTTTAATTGGTTTGTTACTCACCCATTTCCTATAGTAGATTTGTGGTGTTTTGGTTGCAGGACTGACACAGACCCCCACCCCCCCAGCGGCAGACGAGAACTGTCCGGACCCTTCTGTTAAGAAATCATAGACCGCATTTATTATAAACATTATACATATTTAAACCTTTAAAGGGGAACTGTGGTCTCCAAACAAGTTAAGTTTAAATGAAAGGCCAGTTTCCTACCTTTTAAAACGAGCCATCAACCACCTCTCAACCTGCTCCACAGCCCAAGATTTACAGAAATGGCTGACCAGAAAGTTAATGGGTGGGAGGCTGACATGTGACATTCTTAAGGCTTCTCCTGCACAGTGCCGCCGGCGAGCACAGCCTCAGACTCCCTCAGTGTGTGAGGGAGACAGGAAGTCCCTCCTCCTCTCTGCTGTGTGAAGGACCTGCAGCTGCAGAGAAGGTAAGGGAATCTACAGCACTTCTCTCTGCCTGAAAAGGCTGTTTTCACATAGTCAGAGTTCTCACTCACGTTTTCTGTGGTAGGGGGGGGGTGTCAGTGGCCTACAGCACCTGTGAGCGGGTGGGGCTTAGGCACCAGCGAGTGGCCGGGGCCACATGGGGCTGTAAGGGAATGGGCCAAGGGGGGCCTGCAACTTAAGGGACCATGGGGTCCATGAGTGGGAGGGATCAGGGGGGCTGCAAAGGGAAGGAGACACGGGGCAGATTGACTGACAGGTTTCAGAGCAGGAAGTGCAGGGGACCTGGTGATGCTGCTGCCATATCACACACACAAATGTAAATATCTTCAAAACTATGTAAAATAAACAATGGAAATACATTGCAAAAACTCTCAGGAGAGCAATTCCTATCAATTTACCTAAAGTCATTTTTGGACCACAGTTCCTCTTTAACTCTAAATTAATGCCCTGTAGGGCAAACTTTCTATTCGCTTAATGTATTCCACCAGGCTTGATGATGCTCGTTAAGAGCCTATTTCCTAGATGGCGGGGAGTCTATGGGCAGAAACTTAGATTTGTCGTGTGACGTTTGGTGAGGAGAACTCCAAGCTAAATTTTATAACTTATGTGCTGAGTTAGATTGCATATTTTGCACATGATCGGTAAAAGGGTTCTATGTGTGGGTGAGGATGACATTGTGTTAGGCGACCTAGGTACAGATTGTGAGGATGCATCAGATTAGTCTCCCGGTTGATTCCTCTGTGTGAGTTGTCACTATTCAGGATATATATCATCATTTGCCTTCCTGTGTTTTTCTGCATGGTCGTCAAGGTGTTTCAATTATTTGTGTGGGTGGGAGGTTCAGTACCTTGTATATATTCTAAATTGTTTATTTAAATCGGTGTTGTCTGTACCACTAAATTCCCTCTGGCTGGACATCTGTCTCGTCACAGCTTATTGTCCAGCGTTCGCTGGTTATTTTGTCATTTAGGGGGAACTGAGTGGATGAAATTATACACACCTACCAAGTCACATATCAAACTATTGTACTACATTAGTTTGACAATGTATAGTAACTTGTGACGAGAGAAGGGGAAAAAAAACAACACACCCCTTCATCACTGAGCATTGAAACCACATCATATTAACTGTAGGTTTAGATCCTAAACATTTCTATCGGTAGGGAATTGTATTTGACTTTACATACGTATCAAGTCATATATCAAACTATTGCATTACATCAGTTTTACAGTGTATAATGACTTGTAACGAGAGAAAAAAACGAAACACTCTTTTCGCAATGGAATTTCAGAATGGAAAAAAAGACACTAAAAAAAAGTGATGTGGTAACCGTATTAAACATCCTAAAAGAGTACGGTTGGATAATCAACAGAGAATAGTGCCACTTTACTCCGGTAAAGGACCTTGTATTTCTGGGGGCACACTTTGTGACAAAGAAAATTTAGTAAAGCTACCAGAAGAGAGGCAACTAAAGCAAAGTATGGAAGTTTGAACCATTGTACAAAGTCCAACGTTGACGGTCAAACAAGTATTGAAAGTACTAGGACTGATGGCAGCAGCTATCGAGCTTGTCCAGTGGTCGAGATGGCATATGCGATATCTACAGCACTTTCTACTAGCCAAAGCCAGGGTCCCTCAAACTCAAATGTTCAAGAGACTTCACCTGCCAGCTTGGTTAAAAGACCATCTTACCTGGTGGCTCAACAGAAAAAACCTGAACAAGGGATTTGAGCTGGATTGCCAAACACTTCTAGTAATAACAACCGATGAGTCCAACATAGGATGGGGAGCAATGTTTCAGAACAGGGTTGCCCAAGGATGTTGGTAAGGAAGAGAAATACCATCCAATGTCCTAGAACGGAGAGCGGTTTTCCTAGTGATTTGGAGCTTCAAAGACCAGATTCGGACCAAGTCTGTTGTAATAGTGACAACATGGCTACAGTTCTTTACATAAAAAAACAAGGTGGAACAAGAAGTTGGAGACTGCTGCTAGAAGCAAAACCAATTTTCGAGTGGGCATAAAAACATCTGGAAAGCATTTCAACCCTCTTCATTCCAGGCAAGCAGAACTTTCAAGTGGACTTTCTAAGTCATCAAAAAGTCCAAACAGGCGAATGGAGCCTTCATCCAACAGTGTTTCCGGGCATAGTGGAAAGATGGGGACAGCCAAAAAACAATTCAGAAAACAATGCAAAATGTTTTGCACACGGTTTCCCTCAAAAGGTGCAGAAGCAGTTAACGCCCTACAACAAGATTGGAGCAAGGGATTGCTTTATGTCTTTCCCCCATTTCCGATGATATGATGAGTATTGATCAAAATAGATCAAAAAAGAGGAAAGATTAAATATAATAGCGGTGATTACTTATTGGCCGAGGAGGACATGGTTTCCACTACTATTGTCCCTAGCCGTTAAGCCTCCAGTAAAAGACTTGTTGACTCAGGGTCCACTTCAATATTCCGAACTTGTCCAACTATCGGCCTGGCGGTTGAAAGGCAAAGCGTAAATAAGTGTAATCTTCAAGATGAAGTCATTCAATTTTTACTTCAATCTAGGAAGGCTGTCACTTCTGAAAAATACTATAAAGTTTGGGAGGTGTTCACTTAGCATGCAAATGCACAAGATTTAGATTGTCTCAATCCAACTACACCTCAAGTAATCAAATTTCTATTTTCAGGGTACAAAATAAATTTGAGTGAATGTACCTTAAGAGGTCAGATTTCAGCTCTCTGCATTATTGGAAAAAAAACTTTGCCACTAACCCGCTGATTAAAAGGTTTTTTGCTGCCCTTGTTAGGATAAAACCAAAAATTCAAGAAAAAACACCAGTTTGGAGTCTGTCACTAGTTCATCCGGAATTAACCCAGCCACCTTTTAAACCCCTCGAGTCTACCTCAACCCGGTTCCTAACTCTCAAAGTAGTTTTTCTTATTGCGGTTACTTCAGCCTGCAAAAATAGGAGCACTATCAATGAAAGAACCATATATACAGTTCATGGACAATAAAGTGAAACTAAGACCTGCTTTCAACTTTTTACCTAAAGTGATATCGAACTTCCATTCAGATCTGGAAGTAATATTGCCATCTTTTTGTCCAGACCCAAAAAATAAGATGGACAAACAACTTCATACTCTGGATCTGGTTCGTGCTATTAAAACTTATAGTGCCAGGAGGACATAGAAAAGGACAGACACCTTCTAAGAGAACTTTGAGACGGTGGATTGTGTCTTGCATACAGAGGGCTTATCAGTTATCGCATGTTCCTGGGCGGCCCAAGCAGATGCCCCAATGGAGATGATCTGTAAGACCATAAGATGGGCTTCAGCTAAAACGTTTATCAAGCACTACAAGATGGAAGTGCTACTGAATAGGGATGCCAGATTTGGCAGAAAAGTTTTGCACTCTGTTGTGTCAGATATGATTTAATAAATTTAATTTTGTTTGGAACAGAGAACCCGACCTAGAGTTTATTTTGGTTGGTATAATCCGTTTGGTGACGTTGCTGCCATGGTGACCAGGGAAAAACAAGAAATCAAATCTAACTTACCGGAATTTCTGTTTCCCAGTCACTTCCATGGCCGCAGTCCCCAAAACCCTCCCGAATAATATTTTTGTTTTACAGCTTAGAACTAGAACACTGGGTAAATGGAGGAGCTATTTAAAATAGATTAATAAGTGTTCTTCCTGTTTGAATTGACTGCAATGGGAGGGGATTCGTTTGGTGACTGCTGCCATGGAAGTGACTGGGAAACAGAAATCCCGGTAAGTTAGATTTGATTTCTTGTTTTTCCATCCTAATGACCTTAACTTGCCCATTCAGCATTTTGTCTGTATAAATAAATGCTTCTGAAAATGCAGACTTCCTGTTTGCAGAATCCCTAATAAGAGAAGGACCGTTACTGAACCTGAAATATCAGCTCACTAATGTCAATAGCCGAGAATAGCAAGGGGAATAAACCGCTTGTTCAAAATGGAAGAGCATATGTAGATATCAAAATATAAACTTAGGTTTTTTGAAAAATATTTTCCGCTGAACTTTCACTTTAAAATAAACTTTAAAGGGTAACTCGTTTCAAATGTCACATTTACCTACATACTCGAGTATAAGTCTAGGTTTTCAGCCTGAAAACTGAACCTCGACTTATACTCGGGTCAGTCACTAACCTGTTAGAAGAATCCAGCTGCCACATCTCCCGATCGTCGCATCCACTGACGTCACTACTCGGCGCCGGGTAGTGACGTCGTGGATGCGACGATCGGGAGATGTGGCAGCTGGATTCTTCTTACAAGGTAGTGAAAGTTGCCAAATGTTGCCGGTATTTCAGTTTTTTAGTTATTCAGCTCTATTTTTACTGGCAGGGAGGGAGGAAGAAGGGTGGGGGGGGGGGTTGCAGTTCCACTGCAGATGTTTGTAAACTACAACTCCAAGCAACTAAAGCATGTCCCAAAGAATTGGGGATTACTCTTAATATAAAGGGAAACTAATGCCTGAAAACAATAGTGAATCAGGAGGATGGTATCTATTGTTAAATAGATTGCCTTCTGATTCTGTATTGTTTTGAGGCTTTAGTTGCCCTTTAAATGGTCAGCAGCATTCCCATACAGTAGTCGCATACATTAATAGCTAAATACAGTATGGTTATTACAGTATGGGACTATTGTATGGGAATTCTGCTGTCCAATTAAAGGGCAACTAAAGCCTCAAAACAATACAGAATCAGAAGGCAGTAGTGGTCACATTTTCTACCCTCGACTTATACTCAAGTCAATCACTTTTACTAATTGTTTAGGTAGAAATAGGTACCTTGACTTATATTCGAGTATATACGGTATATTGTAGAAAGGCAGTGCATCTAATAAATATCAAGTAATGTTAAATTAATTTAACAAGTTGTATTGAATTAATTTTACTTGACTGAAAAACCCCATAGACCCCCTTTTTTTTAATAGCATTTGTTAGGCTGTGGTTACTACCTATATTTTATCATAAACAAATTGCAAAACGATTTGTTTCTGTGGATGGGAGGCTCCTGGTGGTTTCTCCAAGATAAGAAATTCTATATGATCTTTTTGAATATACAGGTTTTATGCAATAACATTTTGGATTTATTGAGCATTGATTTTTTTTTTTTTTTTTTTTACAATTAAAAATATTTGCCCAATGATTTTGCAGACAATGTCTCTTTTCATCAGCTTGACTTGGGTTCACAGAGCATCTCTTGGGTAAGGGGGGTGGTGGTGTAAAGCTAGGTGCACACACTAGCAATAAAGCCCCGGTAACGTCGGATGAGACGGTACCGGGGCTTTATTGCTAGTATGTGTAGCGGCTCTCCCGAACGAGCAGGCTGCTGCCAAACTTTCAGGTCGGCTGAGCAGTCGTTATGGGTAAAAACGTAAATTTCCCTCGGATGCGATAGTCTTGCCTGTAGGGGAGACAGACAGGATCTTGCAGATTTAGTTGCATATATTTAAAGTGGAGATTATTCGGTAGGTTGTAATTTTGTCTCAAATGGAAGAATCGTATTATTTATGTCGGCGAAGGTGTGGATCTGTCTACTCTGCCAGTCACTGTTTGCGAGTGCTTCCAGTTGTGGAAAATTTGTATTGTGCCACAGTGGTGTTTCAGTAGGGATCCCTTTGTAAGCAACAGTGGAGCTTGCCACCTTCCAGGATTTGAGAGCAAGAGTATGTTACACCGTTCCTCGGCAATTATGTTTCTGTGGATTTTGCAGTAATGCAAAAGAAGGGGGCCTGTTGGGTATTGCTGTAGCATATATTTTGGAGCCAGTGGGGAAGATCTTTGGTTCCATCACGATTGTAGATATCTAAGTTGACCTGCAATATAGTACAAGTAAAGTAAGAGCCCTAGTTAGATTCTGACCTTGGTCAGTTTCTGCAGCCTTTCCAAGTGCAGCATTTAGTGTAGGGCTGAAGTAACCTGTAGTGCCCTGACACTTTAACCTGCTTACCTGGATCGCACCCATCCCATTCTGTCGAGTTGGTAATAAACATTCTGTAATATTTGAAGTGGTCTACCAGTGGGATTGGGCAAGGTAATGTGGAATCAATGATGGCGTTATCCATGGGGTATAGTACTGGTTTGTTTCAGTTTATTTTTAAGCCAGAGTATGGTGCAAATGTTTCTAAGATTTGAGTTAAAGAGGTAAGTGGTTTGCCTGGGTTGTCAAGATATAAAATAACATCCGCATATATTACTAATGTTTCAGTCGTATCACTGAAAGTGAAGCCTTTTAATGTCAGCATTAATTTTGAGTGGTAGAGCCTCCATTGCCAGGGCAAATAGTAACAGCGATTGGGGCATCCATGCCTGGTACCACGGGATAAAGTAAATCTGTGATATAGCACCACTATGCTTTTTGCATATCTTGGGAAATCATTATTTGGTGCCCGGTGTTGTCATGATTTATTTGTGTGTGGCTCAGATTAATTGATGTTGATTTGCTGGGAAGAAATCCTGTTTGGTCTGGGTAAATAAGATCCAGCATTACTGTTTTATTTTTTTGCAAAGATATTTGCGAGGATTTTCTGATGTACATTCTTTTTGTTATGGTTTGTTAAATTTTGTGCTGCCATTAGAGTTTCTTGAGTGTGTGCACTGCTGACTGCAACTACTATGAACACATTTCCAGGCTCAAATGAAGCTGAAACATGCTCAGCAAGAACTCAAGACAAAACAAGCAGAAGTCAAAAAGATGGACAGTGGCTACAAAAAAGATAATGAGGCATTTGAAGCTGTAAAGAACATTAAAGAGAAACTTGAAGTTGAAATGAAAAAACTAAACTATGAAGGTTTGTATTTATTGTGTCTTCCCGTTATTTGTTTTCTTTTGATTACATTACTATTCTATTTTTTAAATCGCTGGTGTGAATATTAAAGTTTTATTCAATAATACTAAACACCTGGCTCTGTTTATAGATGGAAAAGAAGAAAACATTTTGGAGAAACGTAGGGAACTCTCTCGCAATGTTAATCGCCTCAGAGAAGCTTATGAGTCACTAACCGCACGGTTCCCTAACTTTCAGTTTGAGTACAAGTAAGTTACAAGTATGCTCAGTGTGGTTCAACCTGGGAGAAAAAGTTGCTTTTCGGTGTGCTACTCTTTCTACCTAGTGTTAAACTAAAGCCTCAGAATAATGCTGAATCAGAAGCCCAGAGCACATTGATATAAAAACAGTAATGTGTCCCACCTCTCATTTTGATGTGGGTGCTGGGAAGTTTACCATGCCAACATTGGGTTTTAATTTTATCTCCCAGCATTGCTGTATCATATTGTTTGTTTGTTCGTTTTCATACTCTTCTAAGATACTGCAGGAACTTATTACAGCAGGTCACGCCTCTTTAACCAATCCTATTACAGTCCATATTGGACAGGTCAGTATGTGTTACAAGTGCACATACACAGTTATCTTATCGAGTTCTTCCACAGAATTCGCTCTTTTTTTTCTTTTTCTTTTTTTAACTCCATTTTATTTATTAATTTCACAGATATATTATTGTTCAATTCCACAATAAAAGTTGTTACATACATAAATAATGTGCATTAAAGTATTACATTTCATACTTTAAAATATTTATTCTGATATGGTAATATATACCTGATAGTATAAAATAGGGGAGGGGATTGGGAAGGTTAAACCTTAAGGTGGGGTGGTGGAGACAATGGCCACTTATATATTACCTTTTGGTTCGTTTTGCTCGCTTTATCTGGTAACTTTATATCATCTTTTGCAAATAGTTTGCCATGTATAGATTTTGTGGATACCTGTTGTAATATTATTTTTAAGGGTGGCAAAGACAACTGGTCATGGGGTTTATGTATTGAGCCAGGTGGACCATATACGCTTTTTCTGGGTATCCTCTTCCCATGTATATCATCTTACATATGGGAGATTCTTGTTCAATAGGGCTTTCCATTGAGTGAATCTAGGTGGGTCAGGTGACATCCACTTCAACACAATCTTTTTCCTAGCATAGAATAATGATCCTCCCAGGAGAGACATTCTGATGTCTGTCCCAGTTCTCTATTTCAGGGGTCCCCAGTATACATAGCTTGGGATCAAGTGGAACTGGTTGCGATAGTGGAGACTTAGTCACCTTATTCCAAAATCGGTACACTACCGGGCACTCCCAAATGAGATGCCAGAATGTGGCTTCAGATGCCTTACACTTTGTCTCTGTGTAATATAACTCGTGTGTAATATGACTCATTGGGGTGAGGTAGGCTAATTGTAATATATAAAATTGTATAATTTTATTTTTTTGCTGCTGGGGAAACTGTTATACAGTATAAACTGTTGTGATTGAGCCATATCCTCCTATTTTTCTGTGGAGATTGTTGGGATCCATTTTCGCCATATAAGTAGTGACTCGTATAAAGGATTGCTTTGCTGATTTAATAGTATCTGATACGCTTTGGAAATGAATCCTTTGGTATAGTGTACTTTTAAGATTAATAGGCTATGAGAAGCTATTGGCATTTGGGCATTTCGGAATTCTGTGTGTATACAGTTCCTTAACTGTAAATATCTAAAATAATAGTGATTTGGTAAATTATAAGCAGTTTGTATTTCTTGAAAAGATTTAAGATTTTGGAAAATTACAATTTGGCAAAAGTGTCTAATACCTTTTTTGTCCCATATTTCATACATTGTGAAGTTTGCTAGTTGTGGGTATTTAGGGTTATACCAGAGTAGAGACCAGTCCCACACCCGTTCAAATTGTATTATATTTTGAATTTGTTTCCATTCTTTATACATCTGAATGTGTAAAATTGTGCCACCTCCCATTACATTGAATGTGTAGGAAGGTAGGTATGTAACATAGGTTCAAGTTCTTTGTTTTGGAGTAGTTCCTGTTCAGTATGCGGGTGTGAGTTGAGGATATTTCAGGTGGTCTTAGCCAATGGCTTTTAATTGGCTTGCTAAGTAATATAGATGAAAATTTGGTAAGGCTAGGCCTGCTCTGTCTTTGGGGCCCTGTAGTATTTTGTATTTGACTTGTGGACGGGATTGACCCCATATAAAGGAGGTAAGTATACTGTCTAGTTCTTTTATGTAAGAAGGAGGGGATGTAGCTTAGGGAGTGTTGGAATGCATAAAGAAGTTTGGGAAGGAGTATGATTTTAATTAGATTAATTTGACCCAGTAAATTGATTGTTGTTTCCAGGTGTTAGTTTTCTGTTTCACTATGTCTAGGAGAGGGAGGATATTGAGATTAAATAAGTACGTTGCGGATAATGTTATCTTGATTCCCAAATATTTGAATTGTTGTACTATTCGGATTTTGGAGACTATTTTTGTTGGGATATTGGTTATGGGGTTTTGCCAGTTGATATGCAAACCAGAGAATGGGGCAAAGTTGGATATGATTTGATAAGCTGTTTTTTTTTAAAGAGGTATGGGGGTCTGCCAAATACAATATCAGGTTGTCTGCATACATGCTCAACAGGCTAGTGCATGAGTTTGTATAGTTAATGCTGCTATGGCGAACAATCATGGGGAGAGAGGGCAACCTTGCCTGGTTCCCCTTCCTAATGTAAAGTATTCAGAGGTGGAAGGATTATATTTAATTTAATGCCCTTTATCAGGGTGATAATTTACAGTTTGATGTTCTTGGGAGAGGGAGCTTTTAGATTAGATTATGGAGTATTAACATTGTAGTTGTTTACTTTTAAAAGGTAGGGGAAAATTTACTGTAGCGAAAAGGGGGTTATCTCCATATAAAAATATGCTAGAAGGGTAAAAACATTTACATGTTACATTGGCACTTTCAATGCAAATAGCTGCATTTTGCTAATTTTGACTTTTTTAGGTCTTCTGACTGCATTGCTCAGATTACATTTTGCATTAAAAAATTCAGTTGAAAACAAACTAGTCTAGTTCTATTGTTAATTACATTGGCTTTATGGTTTGCTGTTTTAAGAAGGTTATGCAATGTTTGATATGATTACTGATTTGTACCATTTCAGTTCTAATTTATATATTTTTTTTAAAGGGATCCAGAAAAGAACTGGGATTCAAACCGTGTAAAGGGACTTGTTGCCTCTCTGATTTCTGTAAAAGATGTATCTACATCAACTGCCTTAGAAGTTGTTGCTGGGGGTCGATTGTACAATGTTGTGGTTGACACAGAGGTAAGTGTTTCTGTTGGAAGATACAACTGCCTTAACTGATGATGTAATTGTTTCCAATGCACCTGCTATTAAACTTTACTCCTTTCCTTCAGAAATTTTACTGGAGATCATCCATAACAAATTATGTATGCTGGGTCAATGGAATGTAGGTCACTGCCTCTCACTGGCCAGGAGTCCTGGACAGGTTGTAATCAGTCTATGGCCACCTTAAGGAGAGGGGGTGGGCCTTTTGCCCTATGACATGAGAGAAACTATTTTTCCTAAAATGCTAAATAAAAGGTGGTGGTAAATATAACAAAATAATGGTTGCGGTAATTTGTTAATTTTTTTTGGGTTCTCATTTAACAAACAATAGCAATTGTTTTATTTCCATAAACCTACATTTTTTTGTGTTTCAGGTTACTGGAAAGAAACTGTTAGAGAAAGGAGAGCTGAAGAGAAGATTCACTATTATTCCACTGAACAAAATTTCAGCACGTCGTCTGGGGCAGGATACTGTCAATGTAGCCAAAACTCTGGTAACTACACTTCCTGTTTTGTGTGTGTAATATTACATTTAAAGTTGCATGCAGATAAATATAATACTAACGAGATTTTTCTCACATAGGTTGGAGCTGACAATGTGCATTTAGCACTCACTTTAGTTGGCTATGAGTCAGAGCTACAGAAAGCTATGGAATATGTTTTTGGAATGACACTGGTTTGTGATACAATGGACAATGCTAAAAAAGTAACATTTGATAAAAGGATTATGACCAAAACAGTTACACTTGGAGGCGATACCTTTGATCCTCAGGGAACTCTAAGTGGAGGTAACAAAAAGAAATTGTAACTCCGCACTTCGATTTATTATTTGAAATTAAAATGTGGTGCATGCACTTATTCCTGAATATTTAAATATATCAATTTGATCTTATATAAGCTGTTAAATGTGAGGATAATGATCTCCCTCTAAATATTAACACCAGCAGTGCAAAATCAGAACAATTATTCTCAATGGCAAGCCCTCCAGTCATTAGGATTAATTACCACCAATCTTAAACCTGCTGCTTTTTTTTTTTTTCCTTTGACCTTCCTATCCCTTATTTTATTTTTTTTTAGCTCTGGGAGTTTTACTTTTTTAAAGGGGCGGGGCAAAGCTGGTCAGTAAAGAACTATCACCCAGCCCCTCCCCCTGGCACACTACATGTAAAACTATCCATTCTGTAAATGTAAAGCTTATTTCTCTATCACTGCAGTCTGCATGGCTAATTGATTCAGCATAAAAATCAGGAAAAGGAATAAGCATTATCTGTTTCTCTGTGCTCTTTCTATGCAGATATACCCAATCCTGCAGTTAGCTGCGGTCTGTGTTAGTTCAGTCCCAATATAGCACTGTATCTAAAGAAATCTATTACAAAATCACCACACACACACACACACACACACACACACACACACACACACTCCTAAAGCTAAAAGAAAATCTTACTTGATTAAAGCAGATTAAACCGGTGCTGCTTACCTTCCCATAGCAAAGCAGTTTCACATTCACTACACAAAATCACTTGGTGAATTTGTGCCTAAGTTTTGGGAGGGGGTGGATACATAGAGAGGAGACATGCATACGAATATCTAGTGACAGGGAGCACTGAGAGCAAAAAGGGATTCCTGGCAGCACTAAAAATAGAAAAGGTTAAAGCCAAGTCATTTTTTTTCAATTTAGTGTTCCTTTAACCAAATTGCCCTGTGCTAATTGGTTGGGACTAAAAATGACCGTGCTTTGTATTTATATAACAAAGGGCATATTACACAGAACTTTACAATTAGTTTATATTTTCATGTTAGGCCCTGTCTGAGGAGCTTAATATTGAGAGCATACAGACAAGGCATATGCCATGCACTGTGCTGTAGTGGGAAGCACCCCCCACCTTCCCCCATGACCTGTGCCCTGAAAGCCTCCTTCAGGTCTCTATGTGTCTGCTTCGGGAGTTGGATGGGTCCCTGGGCAGGATCGGGTCTTCTACTGACAACGTGAATTTTCGACATGAGAGTGAGTTTCTCCCTACTCATGCAGCGGAGGGGGACGTTTATTCAATGTAACAGTTAATTTATGCAGACCGACCCCCTCTGTTTTGGGGCTGCCAGCATACATTCTTAGGTTTACCATGCTACAGGAAAACAATCTGCTCCCTGATTGGCTGGTAGTTCGGGACTTCTTTACCCTTCTGGCTTCCTGTCTGCATCTTCTTAGCAGACCTTCTTGGCCTCTGCAGCTTTTCCTGGGTGCTTCCCCCTCAGATTTACTCGGCTTGTTTGGCTCCTACAAATATTTAATAGTTTGTCTGAGGAAGGTACTGAAACATCGCTAAGAAATTAGTAATTTTTTCAAGTCTGGTGCACCCATCCCTTTCTACTTTTCTACATATAAGAATCCTCACTTTGTTCTTTTAAATTATTTTTGTTTTTTCTCCTGGCTTGCAGCTGTTTTCTTTTCTTACTACTGTTACTTTTTTGCCTTTTATATTTTTTTCTGCCACCCTAGCTTTACTGGTCAAATAGTTGATTTATTTTTAAAAATCGGATATAGTTTTTATCTCTGCTTTTTTTTTAACCTTATGGCTTTAAAAGGGGTACCCCTGTACTGTAGTAGGGCCACCAAAGAGCCCTCAGTCAAGGTTTACAAATGCAATGTTTGTCAACATAAGTTGCCAGCTGGTAACTAATCCAGTTCAGGAACTCGAATGGGCAAAAAAACTTTGGTAATCCATTTATTTTGTTTAGAATCATATTATGGGGTCTGCGGTGTCCGCAAGGACACCCTCTGGAGTCTGAACTAACCTGGGCTAAGTCACTTCCCTGTTCTATGTCTGAGATCTCTGCCAGGGCTTCCAATGTGTGGCAAGATCAAGAACAGACGTGAGATTTGCTAGACTGACTGGACACTCTGCATAGCCCCCTCTTTTACCTCCTCCTGACGCAAACCTTTGCAAAGAGGACGAGGTGTACCTACTTGGTAGAAATGGAACTACAGTCCACTTTCTCAGAATCTGTTGACTCTAATCAAGGCAGTCTTACAGGTCCTCAATATTCAAGACCCAGAGGTTCCACGGGATTTATCAAAACTTTTTTTATTATGCTGTCGAAAAAGGAATGCTTAGTATTTTACTTCTTACAAGCAGCTGGAACAAATAGTCCTCCAAGAGTGGTTGCTCCCAGAAACTCTTTGGACTAAACTACCAGTTCCATACTATGTTCCTCTTTCCAAAAGAGGATATTGATCGCTTGTCGATGCCACCAGGGGTGAATCCCCTGGTAACTAGACTTTCAAGGGCTACTACCATACTGCTGTCTGAAGCAGCTACATTCAGAGAACCCATGGACAGTCGGATAGAAGTACATTTACAGACTTCTTTTACCACAGCAGGCGCAGATTTGCGATGAAAATCTAGATAAATCAGTTATGCCTGGAGGATTGAATAGGGTCACCATGATGGAGAAAATCACATTACTGTTGAACGCAGTCGTAAACTTTGAAGACGCTACCCTCGAAAGGCCTAATAGCTTGTTCTTCAGCAGTTGTTCCGGTGGCCAGGCGTACTATAAAACCTGAAATCGTGGGCAGCAGATCCTTCTTCCAAAACAGCTCTTGCTACTCTTCCCTTTGTTGGGAGGCTACATTTTGGTCCAGAACCGGACAAAATTATTGCTCAAACAGGAGGCAAGAGTCCAAGAATCGCCCCCTGCTGGTTACCATCCTCCTCCCTTAGATTCTGTTCTGTTGTTGTTCTACTGTTTTATGGTTTGGCTTGTTGCCTCCATTATGTTCTTGTGTTGCTTCTTTTTAACTCCCCTGCTTCCTCATTGAGCCAAAACTGAAGGAGACTTTCTGGTGCACAGGTACATGGGGGAGATGGGAGGAGTACCAGAGCCTCTATTTTTATTACTAAGTTTCCCCTCCTGGGAAGTGAAACTTAAGCCCTGTGCAGCCTGGGTCCCCCTGTAGACTTCAGATAAATATATTTTACAGTAAGTTCACAATACCTTTTTTTATTTGCAATACAAGGTCAAGAGAAATGTTTTAGCCTGTAGATTTCATTGGAAGCTTTGCATAAGGCTCTATTAATTTTGTAGTAGGCAGTAATTGTCATGTTTGCATTTTATTTATGAGTAAGTCAGCCATTGTTTTGGAGATTTGTAGGGGGTAAGTTCACTCAAAAAAACCCCTTTGCTCTAAAATGTATATTACCCCCAAACCCCAATTTCATTATATTCCTAGCTTACAAAAATGCTCCTGAACTTTCTTACCAGACACGGTCCCTCGCCGTCTAGGTGCCGCCCCCTGCTCCTGTTTCAAGCAAAAACAGGGGCAGGAGACTTCTGTGCAGACGGCCGCGCTTTCCTTCCTTGTTGGGCGATTGGCGCAACCACGAAGTGGAGCAGCTGTCAGCAGCAGAGGCAGCGTAGGAGTTGTGAGGGACTGGATCAGGTAAGCAAGTTCAGGAGCATTTTTGTAAGCTGGGAATATCGTGAAAGTGGGGTTTGGGGGGCAATATACAATTTAGAGCAAAGTTGTTGTTTTTTTTTTAACCCCAGTAGACATGCTTTTTAAAAATGTTTTCGCACTTCTTTAAAAAGAAGTGAAAACTTTCCTATGTTCTTAATCTGCAGCAATCAATCAGATGTTTTCTTTATGTAGTAGACAAGTAAAAAAAAATAGCATCTGATCAGCAGATTAAGAGAAGTTCTCTTAATCTTTGTAGCAAACTTTAAAGAACAAAGACTATACCTATGTTTGGAGAACCAACTTTGTGACAATGGTTTCATGGGTGATTTACAATTTCTTCCCAGGTGCCCGTTCACAGACTGCATCAGTGCTAACTAAGCTTCAAGAGCTAAAAGATATTCAGGATGAGTTGAGAGCTAAAGAAGCAGAGCTGCAAGCAGTTGAGAAAGAACTAATGGGGTTAAAGAACACAGCTGAAAGGCAGGTTTATTTTGTATATAAATTACTTTTTATTTCATCCTGTGCGAAAGCTTACTTTTCACAAGGGCAAATGCTTTCTTCTGAATAATACCAGAGAGAAAATTAAAAGGTAAAAAAGGTTTCCCTTTCCAAACCAAATAGGTAAATGTCCTTTTATTGTAAGAGTCCTAAGAGGTTGTACCCCAAGGAAACTCGCAGAATGTGAACAATTATAACAACTGAGAAAAAAGTCAACAATCTAGCACCGCTGCCTTCAGAAAAGACAACCAATAAAGCAGTTAATATTTTTAATACTGTTTGGGAACCCAGAGTAATATACAGTGTCTACCGTATAGACCGAGACACCCACTTTTACCTCTAAAAAGGAGTAAAAGTAATTGACTCGAGTATAAACCGAGGGTAGAAATTATGACCATTACTGCCTTCTGATTCCGTATTGTTTTGAGGCTTTAGTTGCCCTTTAAATGGACAGCAGAATTCCCATACAGTAGTCCCATACAGTAATAGCCGAATTCAGTATAGCTATTACTGTATGGGAATTCTGTTGTCTATTTTAAAGGGCAACCAAAGCCTCAAAACAATACAGAATCAGAAGGCAGCAATAGATATCATCCTTCTTCTGATTCTGTATTGTTTTTAGGCTTTAGTTGCCCTTTAAATGAACATCAGAAGTCCCATACAGTAATAGCCATACTGTATTTGGCTATTACTGTATGGGAATTCCTATGTCCTTTTAAAAGGCAATTAAAGCCCCATTCCTTGGCACTCCAGATGTTTGTAAACTACAACTCCCAGCATGCTTTAGTTGCTGGGAGTTGTAGTTTCCAAACATCTGCAGTGGCAAGGAATAGCCACTGCAGGAATTACTGTGCCTTCCACCCTTCTGAAAGTCCCAGTTGCCTTCTTCTACCTGCTCCACATGTTCCCCTGCAGGCTGCTCTGGATCCTCTTCTAAGCTCCGGCGGCCGCATGCTCCACTTTCCTCTGCTGTCTGACGCCAATACTCTGCACCGGCCTCACTTCCCGGCTGTGGATACGGAGTGTGCGGCCGCCGGAGCAGGTAAGTCTTTGACTCGAGTATAAACAGATACTCAATTTTCAGGCTCTATTTTTAGCCTGAAAATCTCGGTTTATACTCGAGTATATATGGTAATTAAACTATGCAGAGAATAGAGATGGCCAAACTTCCTAAAGTTCGGTTCGTTGTAAAAGTTCCATAGCTTGAAAACCAACCTGTTAAAGTCAATGGGAAAAAATAGTCTGAAATGTTCTGATATAGTCTGAAAAGTTCTGATAAAATACAGTTAAAATAGCAATGGTAACTTACCATAAATAGTTCTGGGGCCTAGGAAATAGCCTGGGGAACACGTACATATCACCAAGACTTCTTTAAAAAGGAACTTTCCAATATTGGTTCGTCCGCATTGAATTTTCAAGTATTACCAAAATCGATCGCCACATTTGAGGGTTATTGACAAATTCAAGGGTTAGCGGACGATACATTCGAGGGTTAGCTCTGTTTGCTATCTCTCGAATTTGACAATAACCCTCAAATGTACCAAACGCCACATTCTAGGGTTAGGGAGGGTTATCAAATAATTGTCAAAAATATGTTTGGAGAGTTCTAAAAAAGTCAGAGGGAGATTCAATAAAAGTTCTTATTGTTAAAAATGGTGCTAGTTTTGCCCCAACCAATCAGATATTTAACATTTGAAAGCCAACATCTGAATGGTTGGGGCAAAATTAGCACCATTTTTAACGATAAAATCTTTTAATGGATAACCCTGTCAGAGTTCGTACGAACTTATAAAATCCATCTCAAACTCAGGTCCGAGTTATGATCTATCCCTACAAGAGAAGTGAGAACTGATGGTGATTCAGATGATAAAGCAGATGGGACAAACAGCAGCTAGTTCTTTGTTAGAGGCAGGTATGCAGTGAGCCATTTAGCAAAATAATTCATTTCATCCTTTTTCCCAGTTAAACAGTATTGGTTTGTTGTATTTGCAGGTTCAGGCAACTGAAACAGCAATGGGAAATGAAGTCTGAAGAAGTAGATCTGCTCCAAACCAAATTGCAGCAAAGTTCTTATCACAAGCAGCAAGAAGAACTAGATACTCTGAAAAAAATAATTGGTAAAAGGATAGGGTTCTCTGAATTTTTCTGAAGTCTACTGTGGTGTTATAAACAATTGAAAGGGCATGTACAACCCCCTATCTGCGTGTCAATTTTTATTTTGGGGATAGGCGTGCTCTTTAATCAAGTCTTAAGAAATTAATATTATTAATTTTGAAGTACTTTGTATTAATTTTGAAGTACTTCTCATTTGTGTTTCTAAGTTTTCTGCTTAAAAAAACACTAAGCAGCTCTGGTCATCTAAAATAAGGATCAAAAATAAATGGTTAAATGCATAAAAGTGTAAAGAACACTAGAGAAATGTCCTTAATATATTAACAAATTTATTTTGAGTGCTGAAAGCTAAGCATCTCGCAGTATTATAGGGGACAGACTACCCCCTTCCTAAGGTGCAGTAAGCTCTGATTTTAACCACCCATTCGCTCGAAATTAAATGGTTTGTCCATACTCGAAAGAAAAAAAAAATGGTCTGTTGTCATTTATTTGCCCCCAACACTAACTGCTATTTTTAGCACTTTATTACATGCATATTCAACCAGATATTTAATGATAAGGATTGCCCCTTTCTCTCCCTTTCTGGTGGAGGTTGCTGCCTCCTCCCCCTGCTCTTTTAAGCAACCGTTTTAGCTGTGCATCTATTCTTATAGAGCTTAAACCATAATCAGCCAATTATAATTGAAATTCAAAAAAGCCTGTGAGATGAAATCTTTGTCTAAAGTGCTTTTCAAAGTACAAAACATGTCAGGCCTGCTGTTTTTTGTGCTAATAAGGTTTTCCCTTTTAATGATGTCTGCATCTAGCCTGAGCTATCCATGAATGTGAATTTTTTTTTTCATGTCTGGAAATGGTTGCATGCACTCCCAAGCTTTCCTGCAGGGGGAAACTCTCCTTCATTCTTGACGTGCCCAGGTTCAGCCTTGGGACTTCTCTGGTGCTGCAGGTTGTTTTTTGTCGCTGACCCCTATTCCCCCCACATTTCTTGTAAAGCACCCTTTTTCTTTTTTTGTTTGCTTGAGAATAAGACGGTCCTTCACCTGCATTCCACCTAAGATGGCCGCCGCCTCCTTCCACATTAAAACTATTTTTTGTTTTCGCCTTGTTTCCCAGCCAACCAATTGGTGGGAGCTTAGGCTTCACTCTGGATGTGGTGTATGTTCTCTAAATCTGCTTCTCCTGCCCTTTTGTTTCGGACCTTACAGGCTTTGTTTGTCTTACTGGCAGGTGTCTGAATTTTGTGGCCATTGGCTCGCTTTTATACATTGCTGCTCATTTTTAAATTTTGATCCCCACTCTGGTCTCTGCCCATACCATTTTTTGCATGGAAGTTTCTTGGGTAACTCAACATTAAGCTTTGGTGAACCAAAGTTGACCAGTTGAGTGAGCCTCCTTTTTGGAACAAACTGATGGGGACTTCTTGGGCATTATCTAAGGAGCAGCAGTACCTTGGCCCCCAATTTAAGTGTCAGCTCCTAGGGGTAGGATGTTATTTTCCAGTTAATGATAAAATTGCCTGTTAACTTTTTTTTTTTTCATAACCCTGTATTAAACCCGAAACAATCGCAGCATGTGCAGTCTGCTTTTATCTATTACATCAGTTGGTAACAAAATTATTTTCTGACAGAGGAAAGTGAAGAAACCTTAAAGAAAACAAAAGAGATCCAAAAGAAAGCAGAGGAAAAGTTCAAAGTTCTGGATCACAAAATGAAAAATGCAGAAGCAGAACGTGAGCGAGAACTAAAAGAAGCTCAGCAGAAGCTGGATGCAGCAAAAAAGAAGGCAGATGTCTCTAGCAAGAAGATGAAGGAGAAACAACAGGTAGATACCATTGGTTCCTTACTTGAATGTAATAATTTCCGGATCTGCTGAACCTGGGATGATCACAATTGTGATAGTGATGTATGTTCCCCATTGGGACTTCAATAATATTTTAAAATGCTTTTACTTTCCTGTAAGGAAGGCAAAAGCTGCTGTGAAAGCTAAGTTATGATGGTTGACATTTTCAAATCTGAGTTCTAGGCATGTTGATTTACATGGTGATGATTTTGTTTCTAGGAAGTGGATGCACTAGTACTGGAACTGGAAGAATTAAAAAGAGAACAGACAACCTATAAACAACAGATAGAATCTGTGGATGAAGCAATTAAATCCTACCAAGAACAAGCAGACACCATGGCATCAGAAGTGGCAAAAAATAAGGTTAAATGTTTAGACACCTGCATCCTGCCAAATGCAGAAATACAACTTCTCCACATATCTGAAAATGCACCATTTGTTTAATTTTGTTGTAGGAGTCTGTGAAGAAAGCCCAAGACGAACTGACTAAGCAGAAAGAAATCATCATGGGACATGACAAGGAAATTAAGTCCAAATCTACAGAAGCAGGAAAGCTCAGAGAGAACAATAATGATTATCAACTTAAAATCAAGGAGCTGGAGCACAATATAAGCAAACACAAGAAAGATAGTGCAGATGCTACTGCAAAGGTAATAAGATATTGCTAAATTCTCATGCTTTTCATTGAGGGCAGTTTTAGTGTAATTTTGTAATGCCAAATTAAAGAAGCTTAGGTAGTCTATGCAAGATAAGTCCTGCTAAAGAAGGAGGCATCTACAAAGTGTACAGAGATGTTTGTTGTAAAGGGATAAAGTTGAATTACGCCAATACAGATGCCTGCTATGACTGATTACAATTACTTTTGTGTCTCTACCTTCTCAATATGTAGGTTGCAAAAATGTTGAATGATTATGAATGGATTGCTTCAGAAAAACATCTTTTTGGACAAGCCAACACTGCTTATGATTTTAAAACAAACAATCCCAAGGAAGCTGGGCAAAGGTTGCAGAAGCTGCAAGAGAAAAAAGAGAAGCTGGGCAGAAATGTCAATATGAGAGCAATGAACATGCTCACCCAGGCTGAAGAAAGGGTAGGTGTATAGTGCGTGTAGGGGCAGAATATCATAATATCTAGCTTTACATTGACGTGCAACAATATTATACCAGAATGTTAAATGTATCTCTAATACTGGTTGCATGATTTATCATCACAAGACCAGTCCGATAATTATATTTTAAATTAAAACTAGAAAGGGAAAGTTTAAGTATAAACTTTGAATTTGGCTTGAAGGGCTGCATTTTGGAAGGGAATATGTGTGTTTGCTGCAGATTTTAAAACTCAATAATGGGAATGATGAGTTTGTAGTGAACGCTTGTTTGGGACAAAAAATAATTTTGTGTGTACCCAGCCCAAAGTGGTGCTAATTTTGATCCAATCAATGAGAAAGCTAACATCTGATTGGTTAGGGCAAAATTAGCACCATTTTCAATGATAATGATTTTTGATCAAAATGTATTTTTTTGACTTTAGTTACCCTTTAAGTATGGCTGCCACAGTAATGGATAAGTAGATCAGTAGGTGTGTGTACCTGTGTCGGGTTGGGGGTTAAAAAAACAAACTTTGTTCATGATTAGTCAAATTTGTATTTTGACTATATAGTTACCCTTTAAATATGGTATTAAAAGGAAGTGTAGGTCAGTAGGCATGTGTACCTGGATCAGGTTGGGGGTTAAAAAAACAAACTTTTTTGATGATTGGTCAAAAAGATTTTTTGACTTTAGATACCCTTTAGGTATGGCTGCAACAGTAATGGAGGGGTAGGTCAGTAGGTTATGTACCTGTGCCACGTGGGGGTTAAAAAAACTAACTTTTGATTATTGATCAAAATATTTTGACTTTAGATACCCTTTAAGTATGGCTGCCATAGTAATGGAGGGGTAGGTCAGTAGGTGTATGTACCTGTGCCACGTGGGGGTTAAAAAAAAAAAAAAACTTTTTTGATGATTGGTCAAAATTAATTTTTTTGACTTTAGTTACCCTTTAAGTATGGCTGCCACAGTAATGGATAAGTAAATCAGTAGATGTGTGTTCCTGGTTCTGGTTGAGTTTTGTGTTTATAACCATTAAACTATCTTTTATTAAGGATAAATCTAAATTAGTTTTTTTGACTTTAGTTACCCTTTAAATATGGCTTCCATGGGAATGGAAAGGTAGGTCAGTAGGTGGTTGTACCTGGGTCTGTGTGGGGGGTTGGGGGTATCACCATTTGTATTTATGACCATGAAAAAAACTGTTTTGAAATATCCACATTTGAGGATTGTTACCATTATAGTCTAAGGGAAAAAATGTCTGGAAATTCGCCGATAACGCCGTAACGCTTCCGCGGATTCCTTAGCTAGAAGATAGCACACTTCTCCTATATGCCCCGCACGTCTGTACCAAATTTCATGTCTCTAGCTCAAAAACTGCGGGAGGAGATACGGTCCAAAAAAGCAGAAGAATAAAATGGAAGAAAAAGAAGAAATAGAAAGAACAGTAATTTGGCTTTTTCAAGCCAAATTAATTAGATTTTGTCATTAAATGATAGATACTAGATTTTAAAAATACTTTCTGGTAATCAGCATTTAAAAAACTTCAGATATCTTCTAAATAAAACAATTTAAAGAACTTGTACAACCCCCCTACACACCCCAACTTTTTTTTTTCTGGAAAATTGTCCATTTACTATTTCTGTCCTTTTTAGTACAATGATTTGATGAAAAGGAAAAGAATTGTAGAAAATGACAAGTCTAAAATTTTGACTACTATTGAAGAACTTGATCAGAAAAAAAACGAGGCTTTGAATATTGCTTGGCAAAAGGTAAGTCTACACTGATTAGTGGACTCACTACTTTTTTAAAAATAATATAAAAAACCAACAGGGAGATTTAATAAAAGTTCTTATTGTTAAAATTTATGATAATTTTGTTATTTAACATTTGAAAGCTAACACCTGATTGGTTGGGGCAAAAATAGCACCATTTTTAACGATAAAAACTTTTATTGAATAATCCTGTCAATATTTATTATCCAGTATTTAAAGGGCATCTATATCAAAAAAGAATTATTTTAAATTGAGCATATCTGGAAACTATAATTCTTAACCACCACTGTATAATTTTTTTTAGATCTGCCCCCTATTTCTTTAGATATCCAATCTAAAACATCTTACATTTCAGCTGTCAATCAAGTTCCTTGCTCTCAAAAACTATTCTTCTGTGAGTAGTTTTATTGTAGCTGGAATGGTGACAAGAGTTTTGAGAGTTAGAATGCTGTGTGCAGGCTTGACAGTTGGTTTGTGGGGAAAAAGTCAGGTCGGATAAAAGAGGGAGGGGGGGATACTGCTCCTAAACAAAATGTGTGCTGGATTGAAGGCATGCAGCAACACACACATCTGAGTAAGTGCTTCTTACATGTATTCAATTTTAGATTAAGATGAGGCAAAGTAATTTTTTTAGTATAGTGTCCCTTTAAAACTGAACTCTTTTTACCATTTAACAAAACTATTTCTCTAACTTTGAAATGAGCCCCACTGTTGCTTTTCTGTTAAAATTAGTTTAGAACTGCATAGGATAGAGTGCATATCTCCGTCTGTGTCTGATGCTGCGTAAACCCAACAGGGGTGTCTCCTTGACCTTTCTAGCACACAGAAAACTATCGAGCAGAAATGCCAGTTAACAAGTATTGTTAGAGCCTCTTAAGTCAGCGCTCCTAACCTGACCATGCATCATAAACTTAAACTCCATCATGGGAGAGTGGTCAGGTAAGGAGCAGCAGCTTGCTATATTGCATTGTCCTGATAATGTGGATTTTATTTTTACGAACATTATTATCTTTCTGTGATCTGTATAGATTTTCCCTATTCATCTTTAGGTAAATAAGGACTTTGGATCTATTTTCTCAACACTACTTCCTGGCGCAAATGCTATGTTGGCCCCTCCTGAAGGGCAGAGTGTGCTGGATGGACTAGAATTCAAGGTTGCTTTGGGCAACACATGGAAAGAAAATCTTACAGAACTTAGTGGAGGACAGCGGTATGTAGTTGCTCAATGAAAATACCATGTAATTTAGCAATATTCTTGTGTTTCAGGCTAGCTATGCATTGGCTTGCTGTCTGACACAAGCAGGCACACATAAATACAGAAACATAATGGTCATTCTGTGTCAATTTAATCATCCTTTTCAGATCATTAGTGGCTCTGTCACTTATTCTGGCCATGTTACTTTTCAAACCTGCTCCAATTTACATCTTGGATGAAGTAGATGCTGCATTAGATCTTTCTCATACTCAGAACATTGGACAAATGCTTCGCACTCACTTCCGACATTCACAGGTAAGATGGCAAATAATTCTATGTTTGTTTAAAATACATTATAATCACATTGAAAAGAATAGGGCAGGTTAAATTACCTTTATTGTTCATTTATCAAAAGTCGAAATAAATCACTCTTAGAAGAATTTTTTGTCTGTCGCATTTGTAAATAGATACTGGTTGGTATTGTAATACTGTGCACTATTAACACATCTGTAATAACAATTGGTATTTCTTAGCAGCAGCATTACTTGAATTTATTATGAATACAAAATAACACAACAATGTGGCTGTCCCACAAGCAAATTTCTGGCATCTAATGTGTGATTTGCCATGTGTAGACAGCCATGTTCTGCAGCAGAATAACTCCGTACTAGATATTTGGGTGCAATTCAAATGGCCTTTTTGAGAGAAACATTATTTTACGCCAGAAAGACAATTTTAATTAAATGGATGGTGGCTGAGACCCCCCAAACTGGGACAGTGGAGGGCCTCCCATATTTTAGAATGGTAGTATTGGGCAGAGGGTGTCTTAAAAAATTTGGTCCAGATGGCTGGATGCATAACATGACTAAATAACTGGGAGTGGGGTACTAGCACTTGAATCCCTATTGCAACATGTGGATTATATGGACATGAGTGGACCTCCTTACCTATTTATACCATACAATACATATATAATGTGGGGGAAATTAAATTTCTGCATAATGTGTGGTGTATATATACCTGCTAAAAGATGGCTGTTTAAAATATAGGAAAACGAACATTACTAACTTTATTTTACTTTCCTAACCCTATACCAGTTATTGACTTCTTTTCTTCCCAGTTAAAAAAAAAATAGGTACCTTTTATACACTCGAATATAAGACCATCCGAAGTACTTGTTTTTTCAACTGAAAAAGAAATAAAACTTATTGACTCGAGTATAAGCCAAGGGTAGAAATTATGACCACTACTGACTTATGATTCAGTATTATTTTGAGGCTTTAGTTGCCTTTTAGATAGTCCCTTTTATAATAAACAGCAGAATTCCCATACAGTATTCCCAAACAGTATTGGTGCCAATATAATAGCCAAATCCAGTAATCCCCCAATTCCTTGGCACTCCTGGTGTTAAACCCTAACTCTCTGCATGCTTTGGTTGCTGGTAGTTGTAGTTTCTTAAGTGGCAAGGTACAACAAACTTTTTACCTACTCACCTCTAACCCCCCCATAGAAGAAGAGGTACTTGTTCTTACCAGCACCAGTTACAGCAGAGTCAGTACTTGCTCCTCCATTTCGTACCATATAACCAATGAGGGCTGAGAGGTGGTGTCTACGTGCATGCTCGCGCCTCCTGACTGTTCTATTCCCCCCCTGACTGCTCCGACTGCATGTAAGTAATGACTGACCTGAGTTTAATACTTAAGTATATACGGTATAAGGAAAGACTCAATGGACTCTACAAACTGTCACGTATTGTCTTATTTGCTTTATTTACAATATAAAACATGGTGTTCTATGCCTGTATCCACAATGTGGCTAGTAAAGGGATCACTATTGCTATTTACTGATATGCATCCTTTATAAATACTGTTTGCAGTTTGTGAGGACGTAAATCCATTCTAGCATACAGTACATGTACTGGTTAGGTCCAGTAAATAATGAAAAGCATGGAAGTACATACAGTGTAGTTACTAAAGCTGGCCATTCACCACAAACTTTACCACCCAAAATTCTGACAACTGCCTGGCCCGATCATTTTACATTCGAAATTACGATAATAATATTGGTATTATTTAAGACTGCAAATATGATCTGCCCAAGAAACGTCACAATAATGTCATTGGGTAGAACTGTTGCTCCACATGACTAATTATGCAAGCTGTTTTTATGGTAAATTATTACAGCATGTTTTATTTTTAATACCCATTTCTTCATTTTCAGTTCATTGTAGTGTCCCTAAAAGATGGTATGTTTAACAACGCCAATGTCCTTTTTAAGACAAAGTTTGTGGATGGCGTCTCCACAGTTGGAAGGTTTGCACAGAATCAGAATGGTGGAAATTCTGCTGCACACCAAAAAACAGACAAAAGTAAATCAAAGGAAAAGAGGAATCGCATGGAAGTAGATGCATGATAAAATGACACTGAATTTTTTACTCTCCTACGAGTAACAATCTTTTTTTCTTTTAGAGAAAGATTTTATATATTCACTAAGTTTTGGCTTGCTGAATTTTTTTCTGCAATACTCGCCTTTCATTACATTTTAGTATATATTGAATTGTGTGTGTGTGTGTATATATGTAAATATGTATTTTTTCATCTTTGTGTAAGACCAGAATTGTTCATCTTTGCATTGTGTGGATAAACAAAATAGATTTTGTTGGAGTTTAAAACAACTCTGAAAGCAGCCACAGACACTCTGCTTATGTCATTTGGTGAGAGAACAAAATATTATTGTTTTCTAATTTACCAATGAAATTCTAAACTGCCACTTTTTATATTAATAAACTTTTTCTCAACTATATTGGATTGATTGTGTAAATAAATTAGTTTATATCAAAGTTTAGATCAAGCTAAAATTAAACTATAGTATAGTATGTTTTAAAAATGGGAAATATTAAGCTATAAATGCCTAGCAATAATCCTTCCCTCCACCCCACTCCCATGTTTCTTATACTGTTCAATAGAGAATCAAAGATAGGGTGTATTCCATTGCTCTATTCTAGACCAGGAGGAGAAAATTACGGTAAGTATGAAGCAAATTTTCTGTTTTGCCTGGTCAAACATAGCAATGGAATCCAAACGAGAATTAACAAGCAAAGAAAAAATAAACTCCCAACAATTGGAAAATCTATTTATTATGCTTTACATCGTCTAGAATTTTAGAACGAAAGTAGAAAAAACATCTAGTTTGAAATGTTTTACAAACATGAAGGGGAAGACAAGGCAACCACCTCACAAATGTCTTCTAGTGGAACTTTGGCAGAAAAAGCCCAAGAAGTGGATAATGCTTTGTTGGAATGAACATTCACTTTTGTAGGAAGGGCTGCCAAACCATAAGCTTGCATTGGATTGTTACAGATCCAAAGAGCCACGGTTGACCTGGATGGTTGCAGACCCTTCTTAGGTCCAGAAAACAGGATAAATAAGGCATCAGATTTCCGAAAGGAAGCTGTTTTCTCAGTATAAATCTAAATAAAGTCCTTTTACAATAGATGGTCTTCAAATTTTTGATCTATTAAGTTAGGGAGGACAATATCTTGATTAAAATAAAATTTGGAGTTGTTAATGAAAATTCGAGTCCAAATACTTTGGAAGGAAATTCAAAAAGGGGGAATATGCTCTCGGCTCTCCAATACTTTTGGCTAAAGTAATAGCCACTAAAAGTATTATTTTGCAAAAATTAAAGATTTGACTATTAAAACACTGACAGTAAGTCCCAAGGAGGTACTTTTGACTTAATTTAAAATCTTAAATGCTGGACTCCATTAAAAGAAATCTCACAATTATAGTATTGTCTTTTTAATATTTGTTATGACTGATAAGCTGAAACTTACAGCTTTAATATGGACATGGAATATTTTTATTGAATCCTTCTTGAAGGAACTCCAGGAGGATCTCTACATGATAGCAGATGAACTTAATTGTCTGAACACCACTTAAAAAAAGACATCCCCGAACCTTGTGATAGGATTTCGAAGTAGATTATTTTCTAGATGCTGGGAGAGTAGAGACAGGCCCCCCTATATGTCATAAATTTCTGTTCAAAGCCATGAGTTACAGATTCATCTGATACTGATAAAATATTGCCCCCTTCTTGATAACAGGAAGCTGCCAGGGACTTGTTTTGGAGAAAAAGTATGTTAGTGGGAAGTTACAACTGATAGAAAATGCATTGATTGTTATTGAGAGATTGTCCTGGAACATAATTTGCTCACCGTGTTGTTATGCCTCATGGGAACCCTCATTGCAAATTAGTAAAAATATTTTCTGGTCCAGACTTCACTCACTTGGGTAAAACCTCAATCTGATGAGGTAATCCGCCAGCCGGTTTATTACATTTGGAATGTGCTGTTGCTGAATATTGAGGGTTTTCTCTGCCCAGATGAGAATAGACTTCGTTAGTTACCAAAGTTTCATGCGTGTTCATGCTGTGTGTACCGCCCCTTTTGTTCAGATAGGCAACCACAGTCATGTTGTCCGACAGAATTAGAACTGAGGTCCCGGAGATAAAGGCCTGGAATGCTTGAAGTACTTTTCATAAAGCCCACAACTCTCAGGTTCTGAGAAGCTTGAACAAGATTCTCTTCTCTTAAACTCTGCATATATTTCTTTTTGTAAAGGGCTCCCCATGCAAACATAAAATAAGGTAGTATATACTGCCTTAATCCTAGTTCTGTAGCTCTGTTTTGCCAGACATTCACGTTTCATTGCAGCTCTGCTCCCCTTTCTATCTACTCCACCATGGCTAAAACACGGTTTGTCAGCTAGTCGCTTATGCGCAGTATCTTTCAATTTTAGGAATGCCTCGACACTGACCAATAGAAGGGGGAAGGGGACAAGTGCAGCCTAAGCTCTGCTTCCGTCCTCATCTCTCTCTTGTGGAATGCATATCGAAGTTGATCGATAGCACACTTAAAAGCAGTGTATTGTCCTCACGGCTTCTTCTAGCTTGAATATCTCAGGACAGAGGAGGAAAAAAGAGAAAGTAAAGGTATCCTGAAGGTTGGGGGGGTGAATTATAGCATAACATGTTGAAAGTTAAAAAAAAAAAAATTTTTAATTTTTCCACTGTAGATACCCTTTATTTTCCAAACATAGAGATTTTGATAGAAACCTCAATTCATTGGGATTCATAGATGATTTCCATTGGCTGGGTAAACAAATCTGTAAGGGTCTAAGGTGAAGCATTGCCTATTTCACACATTCTTTTGCTGCCAACAATTTCCCCATTACTCTGAAGTATTTCTGCTAAAGAATAATAGAACTATATGAATCTCAGGACCCCCATATATACCAATCTCTGAGATGGATGAAGCACAGATTTCTGGGTGTTTATCAGCCAGCTGTGATTCCGTAAACAATATTGTACTGCCTTCAGGTGATATAACAGAGTGGACATGTTTTGCTTTTATTTTTTATCCTCCAGGTATACAAAAATTTCTATGCCTCTTCTTTGGAAAAAAGACACTATTGGAACAAGTATTTTTTGTAAACACTTGAGATTGACAGCATAGTTGGGGCACAGAGCACTAAATAATATTTTACAGGGTCCTCATCTCTTTTTGTAGGGAGATGGAAAAGAATAACTATACTTTTTAACTTTTTGAAAATGGAAAGTACCTGTGGCAGGGAGGAAGGATTGATTATTCCTGCCTTACAATGTCCTTTTGTTAAGGAGCTACAGCACCTGCAGTTTTCATTTGCCTGGACTATTCCTGTATTAAAGATGGTGCTGAAGCCAGGAGGAAGACTGGCAGAGTCAGTTTTATTTGGGCTGATGCTCCTCACAGAAACAATATTGGGATGCAGGAATTACTAATCCTATT
Source organism: Hymenochirus boettgeri (assembly GCA_019447015.1). Taxonomy (NCBI): domain Eukaryota; kingdom Metazoa; phylum Chordata; class Amphibia; order Anura; family Pipidae; genus Hymenochirus; species Hymenochirus boettgeri. The sequence goes on from CM033469.1 coordinate 214,772,883, forward strand.
TCCCTGTCCCAAGTACTTTTCAATTTAACTGCATTTCCAAAAACCTTTATACATACGATTGTTATCCTTTAAACATGTACATCAAGATAAATTGCACCATGCAGCACACCCTTTATTTAAAGGGCAAGTCCAGCCCCAAAATGAAAACTTACATACAGGTAAATCACCCCCCAAAACCCTAAACGGTAATAGTTTGAAATGTGAAATATATAAGTCTAACCTGAAATCCTGCACAATGTCCTGTTTCCCTGTTTCTGCTTCCTGGTCCTTCCAGTTAGTAACTGTCAGTTATGGATTTGACAGTTGACATCACAGCCAATGACTGAATGTTAATCCCCTGTCTGCCTCTTCTGAGCATGCCCAGGCTCAGTACAGGTTTCTAAATTGCTCAGTTTCCATGAGGCATCCAGAAGCATAGCAGGCATACAGTAATGAATTCATAGGACAAACTATGATATATCAACATATTTTAAAGAGGCCATTCTTTCTAAAAGATATTCTTATGAGGGTGGAGTTGTCCTTTAAACCATAGGCTCACCCTCTTGATCCAGACTTGTGACTTTTCTTTGAACTCATTACTTTTGGGCTCTAAAGAAACAAAACGGAACAAATCTGAAATAATATGAGTGGTCACATTGAACTGTGTGAGCCCTCAGTCTGGATACTTACAAAATCAGAAGGCAGTAGCAGAATAGATAGCAAAGAAGCAAGCAGCGTCCTTTTCCCACCAGAGAAGGTTTAAAAAGAAAAAAACGATGCGTGTTTAAAAGACTTTCTGTGGTGTCAGAAGGGTTTTGCATAATGGTTAAAATAGCCCTTTCTCCATTTATTAATTAAACATGCAGAATCAGTTAAACATGCAAACATCTGATTTGCAAGTCCCACCTGGGATTCTGGGATTTTACATTAACCCTTTTCTTCTATAGTCATCAGAACTACATGATCTGATATTGTTGTGTGCAAGTAGAATGTTGATGTCAGATTATCGATGGTATATGTGTGTATATATATATATATATATATATAAAAGCAGCAGCATTATCAGTAAATCACAATGGCAGCCGTAAATGTACTAAAAAGTGATACCATTTTATCTTTATAAATTTGACCCCCTATAATCATGTTCCTGTAAAGACAAGGGCGTGAATCTCTTAAAGGGGCGCCCAATGTCCCAACACACAAATTTGAGCCGTACACCAGTTTTCTGAAGAATATAAAGGCTTTTATCAATAAATGCTCACATATATAACAGCAACGTTTATTGATAAAAGCCTTTATATTCTTCAGAAAACTGGTATGCGGCTCAAATTTGTCTTACTATATATATACTGTGTATATACAGAGAGATACAAGATTATCTGGTGAATGAAGGACACAACTGTTGTTACAAGCAGGGCTGCATTTATTACAGACTGGTGGCTTTTACACTGCAATTATTCAGACTCTGCTTTGCTGCATGTGTTTCTGATATCCCTTTGATTACCATGTTGCTCTCTAGACTGGTTTGCAATCATCTCCCTATTACTGGACATTATTTCTGGTGAAATATTGGAACCAGATATTCAAATACATCAATAGCTCTGTGACTCCTGTCAAGTAGTTAGTTGGCATAGCAAATCAAACTTTTGCTGGAATTTTTTTTTATCTTAGATACAGATAACCAAATAGTAACAACTGAACCAAGAGCCATCTGAAGTAAGGGCTGCCCATTCAAGCTAACCGGCCAGAATCAACCAATAAGCTTATATCCCAATACATGCCTTATTACAAAGACCTAACATTTCAGATGAAATGCATAACTCAAACTAGCTCACCTTACTGAACATTCACTATTTGTAGTGACTCCTAAACCCACCCCAAAATCTGATTGGTCCAAAATCCAAGATCCAATCAGATTTAAGATCGTATCTAGATCATATCATAGGATCAGATTTTGTGGGTGTGTTTATGAGACACTATAAAACGGCATAGAAACTTCAGAGAATCTCAGTTTTTAATCAGCAGTCAAACTAGCGGGTCTTACCTTTGTGTTTAGGTTAAAGATTTGCAAGTAGATGGCTGGTTGTTTGGTCGGACTGCAGAAATCACTATTTTATAGTTACTGGGTTCCTTATCTATGTTGTCATAAGGTTTGTACATATGGGCAATGCACGATATGTACTAATGGCCATTTTGGGCGATAATCGTCCCGTGTATGGATACTTTATCGACCAAAATGGTAACTTATTCGGAGATTCGCCCGGCGGATCAGGCAATGATCCCCAAGCGAAAAGGCCATTTCGTCCGATAAAGTACCCAGATACGAGACCATTATCAGCTGAAACGAACACTTAGGGAACAGTTAGAGGCAGAAACATATTTCATCAGGAAATGTCTCCTAGTCTTCACTTTCTGGGACTTTGAACAGGCATTTCAGGAAAACCATAAGGAGCAGACATGCCCTTTAATGAAAAACAATGACAGCTGTGAATGGGGTGACACTGCCCACACTGCAATACAACTGCACTGTAAGGGACTCATTTTACTTCAGGGTTAATCAATAACATTTTTTATCGTTTAAAATGGTGCAAATTTTGCCCCAACCAATCAGATCTTATTTAACATTTGAAAGCTAACATCTGATTGGTTGGGGCAAAATTAGCACTATTTTAAACGATAAGAACTTTTATTGAATAACCCTGCTTGTGTTACTTTTCCCCACAAACTACTGAAACCCCAGTAATAAAGGCCACGTACACACACTTTTCACTCACCTTTCTTTTCCGTGTGTCATTTTTGCAAAAAAATTGTGTTTTCTGGGGGACATTGTGTGTCAATAATGATCGATTGCAGTAAAAAATAAATTAATGTAAGATGTCTTAACCCATTGTTAAAGGGGAAGTTGATGCGATATGCGTCAAAGGAGAAGTTGATGTGATGTACTCTAAAGTTGATGCGATATGTGCTAAAGAGGGAGTTGATGTGATTCGCGCTAAAGGGGAGACTGATGCGATATGTATTAAAAGGGGAAGTTGATGTGATGCACGCTAAAGGGGGAGTTGATGTGATGTACTCTAAAGGGGAAGTTGATGCAATATGTGCTAAAGAGGGAGTTGATGTGATTCGCGCTAAAGAGGAGGCTGATGCGATATGTATTAAAATGGGAAGTTGATGTGATGCACGCTAAAGGGGGAGTTGATGTGATTCGCGCTAAAAGGGAAGTTGATGCGATACACGCTAAAGGGGCAGTTGGTGTGATTCGTGTTAAAGGGGAAGTTGATGCGATACACGCTAAAGGGGGAGTTGATGTGATGCACGGTAAAGAAGAAGTTGATGCGATACACGCTAAAGGGGAAGTTGATGTGATACACGCTAAAGGGGAAGTTGATGTGATACACGCTAAAGGGGGAGTTGATGTGATACGGGCTAAAGGGGAAGTTGATGTGATGCACTCTAAAGGGGAAGTTGATGCTATATGTGCTAAAGAGGGAGTTGATGCGATACGTGCTAAAGGGGAAGGTTCGGGTTGGATCTTTCGAAAAACCGGGCAACGCCAGGTACTCCGCTTGTATATATAAATTTTATTCAACTGTTTCGCACATGGGAGGTGGCTGTATATAGGAGTGCCCACCTATCATCTATATAAGACCCTGGCAAATGTAATTTACGGAGCATCCCTGTGATTATGCATCTTAACATCTTGCCCTTAATGTCGCGCTGATTTACGATCAGATAGTGCAACGTTAAACACTTACATGCGGGTGAGATTCACCCAGAGACGCTCAGGTTTTGCTATATCCTGTAGGGGAGATTTGTCCAGAGTGCTTAAAGGACAATTATACTCACCTTCCCTTGTTCCTTAGCTTATACCAAGGGGGAGGACCTGAACCACTAAGTCCTCACCCCTGAGTTCGCGCAGCCTACAGCAGAGTTTCAGAGCAACGCTGCTCTGGTAGGCTCCGCCCCCTCCTCCCCATCGGCGACGAGGCCAATAGGAGGGCACGCTTGTTGCAGAGCGTGCCTTCCTATTGGCCTCATCGCCGACGGGGAGAAGGGGGCGGAGCCTACCAGAGCAGCATTGCTCTGAGAGTCTGCTGTAGGCTGCGCGAACCCAGGGGTGAGGACTTAGCGGTTCAGGTCCTCACCCTTGGTAAAAGCTGGGAACAAGGAAGAGGAGCGAGGGAAGGTGAGTATAATTGTCCTTTAAGGCTCTGGGTGAATCACCCTGCAAATGCATGCCCTGCCTGGCTGGTAAATCCGCCTATTCCAGTATTATTTCAGGGACAAATTTCACACCATTGAAATATAACACAATTAAATAAAGATCAATCAATAAAGCTGTTTAATTAAAAAAAAAGTTAATAATATGAAATTACAATTAGAAAAAGTATTTTAGAAAACTAGAAAAATAATAAATATTCTTAATTCAAATAATACAAAAATATGTATTTCAATATCCAATTTTCGAATCATATCAATAAATATCTTACAGCATAAATTAACTGTATTAAATGCAAACAGTTTTAATTTTATTTAAATAACATTACATATATATTATTAATGAATATACATGAAATATTAATAACTTAATTATTTAATCTAGCAACATATCCTCTGCAAAATAGACCCGAGCTCTCATGAAACTGGTGTAATGTCCGTTAGGATCCGGACATGCATCTCTAATCTTTTTAACAACGCAAGCAGGAATTGGTTTTCTGTTTTTGATTCCAAGATATCCATAAATCCAGACAGTGAACCAACGGTAGGCTGTTTTAAATAATCTCCTACAAAAAAATAAAAACAAATAAATACACACATAAATTGCTTATAAAACAATCATTCAAGATTTAATTAATTAGTTAATTAGCATTTACACTAGCAAAGCACTCCATAACATACAAACACATACAAAACAGAGGCTAACTGAGTTCTTTAGAGCATCAAAGACAAACTTATTAAATTTTAGATTTAATATTCCAAAAGGTGGACAGTGCAATAATACAAAAATAAAAGAAATGGTGTTACAATAAAATGACATACAATAGATAAACATATATCTGTTGTATTCAATTAGATCAACTGGACTTGAAATGTAGTTCTTGAAGACGTTTCGCTAGTCATCCGACTGGCTTTCTCAATTCAGAATGACTTGTACAAGAATCTGTGGCAATTATGCTGTTTGCAACTGCATCAACGTATGGCCCAGCACAGAAGAGCTAATTCCTCGGGTCAGGACTCAGCCGTGTACCTGCATCTTAAGGATAAAGGACATACCTTTGAAGATTGTAATGTTAAGAGGTGTTAAGGAGGCCATTTATGTGAAAATAAAGAAACCAAGCCTAAATAGAGGCGGGGGGGTTCGACACCAACTGTCTGCCATGTACAATGCTGTTTTAACACCTTACTCTGGGCGTTCCTAAACACCTCTTAGCCACTATCCAATCACCACCTTAACACCTGGCTGTGATATGCTAATTGGGATTTTCCAGGGTACATAATTGCCACAGATTCTTGTACAAGTCATTCTGAATTGAGAAAGCCAGTAGGATGACTAGCGAAACGTCTTCAACAACTACATTCAAGTCCATTGATCTAATTGAATACAACAGATATACCATGACCTGGATGAATGAGAACATTACAAGCACAATAGATACAACAGTTATAATAAAATAAAAAGGATAAAAATATTCACAGATCCTGCTCACTAGAAGAAGTCCTTGTCCTGGGGCAGGAAGGGGAATATGATCCATACATATTTAGCATGTCCCCTCAGTATGAACACAGTTAAGGGGCTACAAGGATTTTTAAACCCCTTGTTGAACACCCCCCTCCTGGGCTATGCATGGGTGGAGTGAGTGTCTAGGAATGTCCAGATTTACGACTAGCCAAAAGCATTCATTCCCCCTCAGTTAGGCAGATTCCATATAACTAGATTGTACATTGTACTGGGAAATAGCCACAAATACCTCTCTAAATTAATACAATTCCTACAATACCAAACATGACCGTGTGTAATACATACTTCCCATATATTAATAACTCGCCTTGGCAAGGGAATAAGGTCTCCATGTTAGGTATCATTTTAATGGGACTACCTTCCCATTCACAAATATAATATTGGTTCCCATATTACATATTCCAATACACAAATATATTTTTTTATACATATGGTTGCCCTTAAAGTGACCTCAATGAATTTACCAGACCTATAGCTGTAGTGTCACTAATCCTAACATAACAATAGGGACTCTTTCCAGGGTGGAATGGCTTTTTATTGGTCTTTTGCAAAATAATACCAATAGTTAACCCATTCTTGCCAAGTACTACACACTTTCCTGACAGTGTTGTATAATTATATTAATTTATAACAATAGCACATATTTTAAAAGGGCATGTCCAATCACATAACTAACATTTTACACACAAATGTGCACACTGTGTAGTGTTCTTACCTATCCTCTCTAGCACATTCGAATAATACACAAAACTTCATATAGGGTAAATTAAATGCATTAAATTATAAACAGAACAACACACGCAAAAAAAATCCCCTCCCAAAAATATTGCACGACAAGTGCACATATATGGCATATAGCAAATACAGGCACAGACTAATCCAGGATACATGCTAATGAAACAACAATAAAACATAGGCATGTAAACGAGCAAGTTTAATTACACATGAAGGTTCACTGGAACATTCCACATGCCTGCAAACACGCACATTCAAATGCATTCATGATGAGTCACATTCACACTTCACCATTTATGCACATGCAATGACATTCAAAGCACACACGTCACCATTCACGCACATGTAAAGACATTCACACGTGCTCACGTCACCATTCATAAATGTAAATGGTCTATCATTGGTCTGGAGTTTATTAATTTATTACATTGTTAGGAGTGTAAAGCACAATTCTGTTTTTGTGATATCACAAGTAGTGTAGGACTGTAGGCTCCAGGGAGGTGCCTCAATCTTTAAAGGAGAAACTAAACCCAAAACACAATGGTAGCTCCACAGACTGTCAACTTAGTAAACCATTTGTCTTTCACCCATGAATTCAGCCTCCTAGGTAGAAATCATTTATAGAACATTTCAGGATACTGGCAATCTATGATGTCATGGCTGGTTCTAGTGCTGCCTCATCCCGGTTTTCCTGGACCCAAAACTCTTTCTGCTAATTTGTTACCCTCAGAACCTGAGTCCCCACTGCCAGTGTCTCCCAGCCAATATCAGAGATAGCAGTGAATATTATAAGCTGGTTTTCTGGCTCAAACAGTTATTTATGAAGCAAAGTGTTAACCCTTTATTATTTGTGAGCATTTTTCAAAACGTGTTTTAGTGTTTATATCTGCACTCTACCATTTATATTAGTGTGCGTATTGATGTACAATTAGAAGTGTAATGCAAGCTGCATTGAGTGTAGCCTTACAGCATGCATTTAATGCAATAGAGCAGTCAATTTCATGAGGCTTGGCCTCACTTGAGCGCATGGAAGAATGCACAATTGCAATGATGTGCTTCCGTGCGCGGTGGTGTTGTGCATCACAATTGGACCTTATCGGGTGCATGCGATACAGATGGTGATTACGTGTGCTGTGATAGTGCACGGAAGTGCAGCGCATGTAGTGAATCTGGTCCCATAAGCTATTACATGCCTGCGCCCCCACTAGCCCAATTGGATTGCAAATTTGGATGTAAAACTCATTAGTGGGGCCTAGCCCCAGATTTGGGGAACAAACAGAACTGAAATGAGCTAATAGTGGAAAGGAAGGCACCTGAGTGGGATCTTCCATGTTGAGAAGGTTGTTGAGGCAAGTACTTTCTAACTCAAGTTTTGATTTTTTTTTGAGTTTAGTTCTCCTTTAAATAAACTTGGGCAGTGTTTCAAAAATGGCAAATTTAATTTGTAGATAAACATATAAACCTAAGGTGGCCATACATATTGCCGATACTCAATAAATCCCGTTGGATTTGCAGAATATCAGCAAGGCGTGAGGGCAGCAAACGATCAACAATGTGCAGACAAACTACCGCAATTGCAGTTTGTCGTTCCGACAGAAAATTCCTGTTAGCAGGTATTGGCTCCTTACTTAGAAAAGAACCAATACATTTGGCTGACAGATCCACATACAGGGAAACACTCCGGGCTGTGTATGCAGTTACCACCTCCATGTTTTAGGTAGATTCTAATGGAATCTGGCATTAAAGGTCATCTTCCCATAAAAAGAAATTTCATATACAGATTAAGCATGTTCCTGGGCATCTTTGGGGAAGGTAAGTAAAACAGAACTGCGGGTGGAATGCCCTTAAGCATGTAAACATAGTCAGAATACACAGGGTTACACTATCAGACATTGTACATAGTGATCTGTGGACCTTGTCCTGGGTATGTTTAAGGAGGACCAGGCCTGGTTGATTTCTCTGTTGGATAGATTTTTTTGGGTCCTGATAGTCTGTATTTTTTTTTTTTTCCCATCTGAAAATAACTATGTATAAGTTTGAAAATCCTAGCAAAAAAAAGATGATTTACACCCCAGCATTTGTAAAGTAAAATAAAGGAACTAGGCACATAAAATGCAAGGTTAAGTGCCTAAAATTGCTCCTAAACTATACAGAACAATATACCATTCAAAGCTGTCAGCTGTATGATATATTGGTGTTTATTCAGCAAATATGAAGAAAAAGAGGTTGTGCACCTCCAGCAAAAATAAAAAAAAACTTTATTTCTTGTCAAATAATTAAAAAAGTGTATGCATCAGACATTACAGCCATTTACATAGTTAACCTTTAGTGCTATATTGCACATGCATAGATATAATATAAATTATGAATAAAGCAATACAGCATCAATTCACTCTTACCAGGTTGGAATGGCTTTGTTCTTCACTGTTTTCTTGGTGCTTACCGGTATTATTCAAAACATAATAAATTCACCAAAATGAAAGAGAGAACTTAACCCAATTTTTTATACTCTGAATCTGAAAATAACCCCCCCCTAAAAAACACCTGTAAGCATAATAAAATACACTTCAGTAAATGTATTAAAGTAAATGTAAGCCTTTTAAAGGGTAACTGTGGTCCAAAATAGACTTTAGGTAAATTAACAGGAATTGCTTTCTAAGGATTTTGCAATTTACTTTCATGTTTATTTTACATTGTTTTTGAAGATATTTATATGTGCAAGATGGGGAGCAGCATCACCAGATCCCCTGCACTTCCTGCTTCTGCTTGAAACATGTGACAACCCTCCTCCCTGTGTCTCCTTCTCCGTGTGGGCCCCATGGCCCCTTCCTTTGCAGCCCCCTTGGGCTTTCTGTTGCAATCTCCTGTAGCCCCTCACTCGTGCTCTGTGGCCCTGCCCACTCGGATCATGTGGTCCCTCCCACTTGTGGGCTATGTGGCCCCTTCCCTTGCAGCCCCTTGATCCTTTACCTTGCAGCCTCTTGTGGCCCTCTCACTTGTGGGCTCCATGGCCCCTCCCACTCGCTGGCCCCATGGCCCTCCCACTCGTGGGTCTGGTGGCCCCCTTCCCTTGCAGACCCATCCTGCTTCCCTTGCAGCCCGTGGCCCCTCCACTCATGGGCACCAATGACCCCTCCCCTTGTGGGCTCCCCATTGCCCTCCCCCACTGCACCTCAGACCATACCTCCCCCTTAAAGAAACGTTAAAAGCATCCTTTTTAGCAGAGAAAGAATCAGCAGTTTTAAACTTTTATTCTTTCTCTGCTTACACCAGTCTTCTGTAGGGGTAGGACTGTATTGGTCTGAGGTGCAAGTGGGGGAGGGGCCACAGGACCTGTGCGTGGGCAGTGTGGTTCTGTGCTGTTCTCCCACCCCCTCCTACCCTTCAGTCATGCACTGAGCATGTGCTAACACCAGATTAGAGGAGGTAGTAGTATTTCTGACCATAGATTCAGACTTCCCACCCCCAACTTTTGATAGTAGAACCTGGCCTTTCATTTAAAATAACTGTTTGGAGACCACAGTTCCCCTTTAAGAACTGGATGAAGTATCTGTGTGTATGTGCAGTGTCAGACCACACCCTGACCTCAGTCACATGGTTCATTGTTTTATCTGTCCTGTAAAAGGATTTGCTAGAGGGGGTCCCCTACACTATAGGCTTGACACTACCCTGGGTGTTCCTATAACACCTTTAGCCACAGTGCAATCACGCCTTTCATGCAGAAGGTCATAAAGACCTGGCTGTGATATGCTAATGGGACTTTCCAGGGTAGATCTTTGCCAACAGTTCTTGTACAAGTCATTCCAAATTGAGTCTGGAGGACTCTGTCATGCGCAGGGTGCCCATCTAACTAAAAAGTTAATATTTTTTACAAGGTTAAGACGGAGGGGAGGGATCTGGAGGGAGATGGGCTCCCGCGCATGACAGAGTCCTCCAGGCAGACAGGAAAGGTCCTGGACTTTGAATAGGCACTGCAGGACAACCATCTGGAGCAGAGGAGAAGGGTAAGGTAGTATTTAGCACTACACAGTAGGGCGAGCAGCAGTGGGGAAAATTTTAGTTTTGGGGGTGGACATGCCCTTTAACATTTTTCTAACACACAAAACTAAGACTACCTCTATTGCTTAGACTGTTGTTCTTGGGTCTCAAACTCTATAAATGCAAATCTCTTAGGATCCCCTAAGGGCTTATATTGGGTATGCTTATATAGACCACGTTGCCACAATTCCCAAATACCCAATCAATCCAGCTGTGGGTCACATTTTTAGGTAGCGGTTCCTAGATTTAGGAGAAAGTAAACATATACAGGGTTATTCATAAAAGTTCTTATCGTTTAAAATGATGTAGTTTAGCCCCAACCAACAGATGTTAGCTTTCAACTGTTAAATAAGGTCTGATTGGTTGGGGAAAAAATTAGCACCATTTTAAATGAAAGAACTATATTGAATAACCCTGTTAATGTGTTTTAAACATCTTAGGTATTCTAGTGTTTACTATATATATCCTAAATTGGATCCTTAAATTAACTCTTCTCATTCATCGAGGTCATGGTATGCCTGTTGTAGTCAGTTAGATTAACTGGACTTAAAGGGGAACTGTGGTCCAAAAATGACTTGAGGTAAATTGAGGAATTGCTCCTCTGAGAATTTTTGCAATATATTTCCATTGTTATTTTGCATAGTTTTGAAGATATTAAATGTTTGTGTGTGATATGGCAGCAGGTCCCCTACACTTCCTGCTTCCTGCTCTAAAACTGTCGTAAATCTGTCCTGTGTCCCTCCTCCCCTTTGCAGCCCCCCTGGTCCCTCAGTCATGGACCCCATGGTCCTCCCCAGTTGCAGGCCCCTAATGCCCCAAGTGGCCTGCCCATCGTGGATGACTGGCCCGCCCACTCACGGGTGCCTAAGCCCCATCCCCTTGCGGGTGCTATGGGTTACTCAGACCCCCCCCTATAGAAAACTCGTGGAAACAGCCTTTTCAGGCAGAATGAGAACAGAGTGTGAACATAGTGGGAGAGAAGGGCTGTAGATTCCCTTACCTTCTCTGTCAGGACTTCACAAAGCAGAGAGGAGGAGGGGACTTCCTGTCTCCCTCACACACTGAGGGAGTCTGAAGCTGTGCTCGCCAGCGGCACTGTGAGGAGAGCCTCAGGAATGTAACAAGTCAGCCTCCCACCCATTAACTTTCTGGTCAGTCATTTCTGTTATATTGGGCTGTGGAGCACGTAGAGAGATGGTTAATGGTTCGTTTTAAAGGTAAGAAACTGGCTTTCATTTAAACTTAACTTGTTTGGAGACCACAGTTCCCCTTAAAGTTAGTTCTTGAAGACGTTTCGCTAGTCATCCGACTGGCTTTCTCAATTCGGAATGACTTGTACAAGAATCTGTGGCAATTATGTACCCTGGAAAGTCCCAATTAGCATATCACAGCAAGGTGTTAAGGACCTTCTGCATGAAAGGCGTGATTGCACTGTGACTAAGAGGTGTTATAGGACACCCAGGTAAGGTGTCAAGCCTATATTGTAGGGGACCCCCTCTAGCAAATCCTTTACAGGACAGATAAAACAATGAAGCATGTGACTGAGGTCAGGAGGGTTGGTCTGACACTGCACATACGCACAGATACTCATCCAGTTCTTAAAGGGGAACTGTGGTCTCCAAACAAGTTATTTTAAATGAAAGGCCAGGTCCTACCTGATCAGAAAGTTAGGGGTGGGAAGTTCTGAATCTATGGTCATAAATATACTTCCTCCTCTAATCTGGTGTTGGCACATGCTCAGTGCATGACTCAAGGGTAGGAGGGGGTGGGGAGAAACGCACAGACACAGCACTGTCCACGCACAGGTCCTGTGGCCTCCCCCACTTGCACCTCAGACCCACACAGTCCACCCCTACAGAAGACTGTGTAAAAGCAGAGAAAGTCTAATCAAAGTTTAAAACTGCTGATTCTTTCTCTGCTAAAAGGATGCTTTTACAATTTTCTGTAAGGGGGGAGGTATTGGTCTGAGGTGCAAGTGGGGAGGGGCAATGGGGAGCCCACAAGGGGAGGGGTCATTGGTGCATGAGTGGGAGGGGCCACAGGGGGCTCAAGGGAAGGAGCCAGGATGGGTCTGCAAGGGAAGGGGCCACCGGACCCACGAGTGTTAGGGACATTATGATACAAGACATGATTAATACACACCATAATTTTCATTTAAGGGTTAGGCCACACTAGGCATTGCAAAAGCACACGCTAGTGTTGGACAATTGGTATAGGTCTCTGCAATCACCATTTTTTTGTGGATCGCATGCGCTTGATATTGCAACACTACACTAAGCGGAAAATAACCTGTGGGAAACCGATCATTCATGTGTTTGCCTCGGCCTCAGTACCCATAACATAACAATGATTAACGCACATGGTTCATTGTGTAAAATATCGAAAAAGTTTATTTTACATTTTCACTAAATCCAGCAATAAAAATTCAGCTGGCAAAAAATAATAACTAAAGACCAAAATAGTTGTCTTACTTCAAACAAACAAATTTCCAGAAATAAAGCATACACCTTACCACATATACTGTTCGACTATCTACATCTTGTTTTCCTAGGGGAAACGCCTTCTGATTTTTGTACCATACAAATTTAACTGAAAATCAAAAAATATGTTGTTTTAGGCTTTTCTTTTAAAATGAAACCCAGAACTCAATATTTATCATTGTTTTAACAATACACTACAGAAGAGTCCCTGATTGCTCTTGCTATCATTTGGGACCTGCAGTTATTTTTTCCCCTCTTCTTAATGATGCCAGTAATGATATATCAATACCTGGGGGGGGAAATGAAATATGTACATTTTGTTGTCAGATCAATAAAAACACAGCATGTGCTTTACTACAGGACTCCTACACAAAGAACCAATAGAAGTCAGGCACAAAAAGCAAACAACCTTTCCCTTGACCCAGTGTCTGGGTTGATTCAGTTGCTCAGTAGAGATTGAGCATGTTTGACCCATTCAACAGCCAATCAGTAGAAATAACTGTTAGGAACATTCCAAGGTAGAGTGCATTCTGGGAAGAAGAACGACTGTTACAGAACCTGAAATGTTAGCTCAATAATGTCAACAGCAGGGAATAGCAGAGTATAAATTCAAAATTTTTTTCAAAATGGAAGGAATATGTAGAATAACCAGGTATCTTATTTACTAACCAAGAGGGTAAATATGCACGAACACGGTGCCTGCGCCGCAGGGTTTGCTAGTGCATAATTAAACTAGGAGACTCAATACAAGGTTTTATGTACCAATCAGATGTTACCTTTACAATGTTAAATAAGCTCTGATTGGTTGGGGCAAAATTAGCACCATTTTTAACGATAAGAACTTTTATTGAAAATCCCGGGAGCATAAAAATAATTATATTTTCACATAAACTTTCCCTTAAAAAGAGAAAACAAAGGAGGGGGAATCAGGAAGAGGTTGTCTGCTGTTGGTCAATGAGCATAATTTGCCAATAAGAATTGTCAAAATCCTCATAAACGCACATATTTCTTTGTGATTTACAATAAAGCCATATCCTATATAATAAAATCCTATCTGCGTCTCTGTGGTTTCTTGCACTTTCCACCCCTTGCTGCTCGGTGGCAACCCCACTACAGTCAGGGTACTGGTATTTTAGGTATTAATATAATGGCACAATCTTGCTAGAGGTACCCTCAGTAACCAAGTTGTTACTGTAGCTGAAGGAAAAAGTAGCACTTATTAACTTACTGTACTGGCTCTGGGACTTATGAAATGGTCTGGGGAACACTTACATATATTCATAGATGCTATTTAACTTTATTGCTCATCTGTTGGTTGAAAAATGAATTTCAGGGACAAAGGTCCCCTTCTCAGGCTAAACAAACAGACATAATTAAAGGGCTGTCCACCCCAAGACTATTTTTTGCTGTAGTGTAGGGAGCGAATATCCTGTGTACTTTGTCATAATTATTTTTTGGGAACAGTTATCACGTATTTTGATTTTTGGTTCTTATTTGGTGTAGCAATTGATTTCTCTCCCTATAGTGGGCAGTGGTGTTGTAGTCTATGGAGATATGACCACAATCAGAAGGGTTTTGCATAATGGTTTAAATAGCACTTGCTCCATTTATTAATTAAACATGCAGAATGAGTTAAAATGCAAAAAACTGATTTGCAAGTCCCACCTGGGATTCTTCTCCACTTTTCTTCTTCTATAGTCATAGAACTAATGAAAGGAATATATATATAATAGAGCAGCATTATCAGTAAATCACAATGGAAGCCCAAATGTACTAAAAATGGATACCATGTCTATAAATATGACCCCCTATAATCATGTTCTTGTAAAGACATGGGTGTAAATCTCTTAAAGGGCGCCCCAAGTCCAACCACAATTGAGCCGTACACCAGTTTCTGAAGAATATAATGGCTTTTATCAATAATGCTCACATATATAACAGCAACGTTTATTGATGCAGCCCTGCTACTTACATTTATTATAAATGTATAAACTAAAATATATCCACTTACAATATAAGCTTATTATAAAATAAAAAATATGCTAACAAATGCAAAATCACAGTTTATTCCTGTGCTGAGCAGGGAAATTATTTCTCTATTGCCCCAGAGCACTGCATAGCCAGGAAAACACCAACTTGGACACCTCATTATACAGATGAATGGTTGGATAATCCACTGGAATGGCGGCAACTAGAGAGTTCCTATGTTATGTAACATAGGAACTCTTAAGTTGCCGCCATTCCATGGCAGGACGCACATAAGTAAAAGACCTTTCAAATGCGGCAACAAAAATCAAAGTTATTGGAAGCACTTACTGCACATTTCCTTTAAGGTAACAGTATAAAAGGCCATCAATACTGAGAAAATTTTTATCTTTAGATATCCAATCTGAAATATCTTCGCTAGGTGCAGTTTTGCTAGAATGGAGACGGTATTCATGCAAATCATGTGAATTGCATGATGAGGGAAATTCCCTCTTTCAATGCTGCCTCATAGTGATTACTGAGCATGCTTGCCCTCATAGAGACCTCTACAAGGATAGTTAAGCAGAAGGAAACAAATTACACCAGAAATGGCTCCTACTCTTTAATTTCTGGGACTTTGAACAGACATTACACGGAGAACTGTTGGAGCGAGGGGTAAGGTGAGGATTTTTGAACACTACACAGTAAGGCCAGTAGTAGGTTAAATTTTAGTTTTGGGGGTGGACATGCTAAAGGATAGCTATACTCTAAACAAAACTATTTAAAAGGATAATACCTGGGGCAAGGAGGTAGGATTATTTATTCCCGCTCACAATATTATTTTGTATGGAGCTACAGCCACTTACAGTTTTATTTGCCAGGTTAGTTCTGGACTATTCCTATAATAAAAATATGAGTGCTGGAGCCAGGAGGAAGACTGGAGAATCCCTTTTCTTTGGGCTGGTGCTCCTCAAAGAAACAATATTGGGAGGTAGGAATTACCAGCCCTATATATCCATGTCCCAAATACTTTTCATTTTAACGTTAAAAAAAAAACAACTTATACACACGATAGTTATCCTTTAAGCCAAGCTCACTTAAGCTATATAGCTCTCTGGTATCTTGTGCTCCCAAGTCTTACCCCAAGACTTGGGAACAAGATACCAGACAGCTATATAGCTAATGAACCAGTGTCCTGCAGTAATACAATCTATGGTTACCTGGGTCTGGTTGAGGGGGTATGTCTTTCTTGGTGTAAACATAAAACCTATCTTTTATTGAGGATAAATCTAAATTCGTTTTTTTGACTTTAGTTACCCTTAAATATGGCTTCCAGGGATGGAAAGGTAGTCAGTAGGTGGGTGTACCTGGGTCTGTGTGGGGGGGTTGGAGGTATCACCCATTGTTATTTATGAAAACCATGAAAAAAAACTGTTTTGAAATATCCACATTTGAGTATTGTACCATTATAGTCTATAGGAAAAAATGTCCGGAAATTCGCAGATAATGCCGTAACACTTCCGCGGTTCCTTAGCAGAAGAAAGCAAACTTCTCCTATATGCCCCGCACGTCTGTACCAAATTTCATGTCTCTAGCTCAGGTACTGTGGGAGGAGATACAGTCCAAAAAGCGGAAGAATAAACGCAAGAAGAAAGAAGAAAAGAGAAGAAAAATAGAAAGAACAGTAATTGGCTTTGGCTTTTTTTTTTGTTCCAAATGGTTAAACTTTCACCTCCTAATGTAGGGAGGGGGAGAGGAAGCAGTGAATTGCACCTGTATTGTACGCACTTCATGTATAACCAGCCGCTTTTACCCTCCAAACCTTATACCAGAAGAGCAGGATGAAAAGGGGGGGGGGAAAGAAAAAAAAAAAAAAAAAACTTATCGCTCCAACCAGTGGTTTACAATCAATTGCGTGATGGTGGTGAGGGACCAAACTGAGACAACCTTGGTCACTCCCAAACCTTATTACTAAAGTGCAAAAATATAACGGTGCCATATTTAAAAGTGCAATCTGAACACAAAGACTCAATACTTAAACCATTTATTCAATTGAATACATAATATACATATATAAAAAAATGTGTTTCAATAAATTATTATCAGTGTTACATATATCTCAATATTGTATCAGGACATTAACATATATAAGTGGATATCACTATTATTACTGTTTTTTATTATATATACTCGATTATCCATTTATATATTTTTTTTTTATATAGTATGGATATTGTATTCAATTGAATAAATGTTTAAAGCACTGAGTCTTTGTTGTTCAGATTGCACTTTATTAATATGCCCCGTTATTTTTTTGCACTTTAGTAATATGGTTGTGAGTGACCAAGTTGTCTCAATTTGGTCCTCACCCATCACTCAAATTTTATGAAACACTGGTAGGAGGAGCTATAGGTATAAATACTAGTTATAGACCTGAGGAAGGGGGCAGTAAGCACCCAAAATTTGTATTTGTTGTTTATGCCTAATAAATTGTGAAGTTCAACAAGAAGTAGTGTGCTCCTCTTGCTTCTATAACTTTTGATTATCTTTTCATATCTTTTAGAAAATGATCTTAGGCCTGTAAGAGGAGGATAGCAGAGTCCATATAGGACTCTGCCTCCTACCTGGCCTCCGGGAGAAGTTGGCATGTGTACTGCAGCCCTTCTCCCCCTCCTCTCTCCCGTTTTGCTATCCTCCCCTCCATAAAACCCCTTGGCCACCTAATAAAATATGTTCTCCCAGCCCTAACCGCATAAAAATATTTTTAAAAGTCCCCAGAACTGTACTTACCTTCCCTCGCTCCCCCGGCATTCTGAGAAGCCGACAGCCGCGTCCGTATTGGCTGCCTCTCGCCAATCACGGACGCGGCTGCCGGTCCCGCCCCCTGTTGCAGTGTCTCGCAAGCAGAAGGCCGGGCCAGGCGCCGGAGGAAGAGGGAAGGTAAGTAAAGAACGGGGACTTTCTTAATTAATTTTACAGCGGTTGGGGCTGGGGGAGGGTATTCTATTACCTGGCAAAAGTTTTAATTTAGGGTGGACATGCCCTTTAACATCTGGGAGCTAAAATGAATCTTACGGAAATAACTTGAGGCTCAAAATGGGAGGGATTATTGATGGAATTATTGATTTTTTCTTTAGAAAATTAATATAAAATAAAATATAGCATTAAAATGAAATCGCAAAAAATCACAATTTCCTCAGATGTTTCACCAAAAACAATATATTTACAGCAAGATGAAAAAAAACAGCTGATTTACAACACATTATACCAAATATTCTCATCTCCTTCTGCCTGCTATGTATAGTTATCCAGGGTAGGACTTAAAGGAGAATTATGCTCGTGAAGTATTTGACATTCTGGCTCCCCCACAGCCATTATAACTAATGATTCCTCTATCACTGACACATGAACATATGTTAATAAAGTGGGAGGAGCTTTAAAACAGTCTGTAAGTACAGGAGTTAAATCTCCTTTAAACTGCTAGGTCATACCCCTGGGTTCTTCTATAACTGCCAGCATTACTTACGGTACCTAAACTTTCCCCACTGCTGAATTCCCTTTTCTGCTTGCAATATGGTCAATAGAAAGACACGCACCGGAGCAGCAAAGTAAAATAAATAACACTGCAGTTCTAAAACAATCCAGATGAGGACCTATCTTTCTAGGTCTTCATCCTGGGTACTATTAAACTGTAAGCAGAGACCTATCAAAGTTCAGCCAGTTCTATCCTGCTCAGTTGTCTATTATTCTGTGTATGATAAATTTTCAAGGAGACCAATTTCACGTAACTCTCGGAAATGCATTTTTGAAGTTCAGAAATCTCTGAAGCAACACTGAATTTAAACAGTCTTCTTCAGTATTAGGATCTGGAATGGAAAGTTCAGTTTGGTAAAAGTGCTTCTGGGGAACACTGTAATTTTGGGGGACTTTGTACATTTGTTACAACAGGCTCATCAGAGCTATCATTAAAATGCAAACTGTCTAGTATCCAGTTGCATCATCTAAGTGTCATTGTTGAAAATATTCTTTGGCTTTGAAACAAGGGGGTCTATACTTTCTCCACCTAGCCAACCTGTGGGACTTGCTGTGGCAGAGGTAACTGGGGAGTCATTGGGCAAAGAGATGGATGTATCAATGCTGGTATTATTTAAAAGGCGAGAAGATTTGTGTCATGGCATAGATGCCTTTTTCCATTGGAGTCTCGCTATCACTGTCAATAGTGATTATAACTGGTGAAACAGCTGGAGATCTGGTTGTCGTTCCCTATGTCGTTTCTTCTTATGCTTCTTTTTCTTCTTTTTTTTATGGGGCTTTGCTCCTTCAGTTGCTTTCCCCTCATAGATGATCTCTACACTGGGCTTCTTGCTTTTTTCTCCACTTCTGCTTAGGCTCAGAGGAGAGGTTAACCAAATTTCCGAAATTCTCAGTGTGACCTCCACTGGAAGCTGTGCCTGCTTGCAAACTGTCCTCTTTCCCTTTGGCAGAAGATAATTCTTGATTGCCTTTTCTTTTCTCCAAATGGTGAGTTTTATATTTTCTTTTTCCGCTTGGCTTGTCAGATCTAGTGTGTTCAGTTCCAGATGTATTAATCGGACTGCTGGAGCGACTTCTTGATCTGTATCTGTCATGATGATACTGTTTACTAGTGATGTTTTCCCTGTCTCTTCTTGTGTCTTTCCTTATAGTAGGTTGATGTGATATTCTGGGCTAGCAGGGGCCTTGAATAGCGTCCACGACCACAAGTCCTTCTTCTATAGGAATGTTCATAACCATCTCTATTACGATTTCGGCTGTAATAAGTTAATTCCCATTGATAGGTACTGCGATAATTCTTAGCAGAAAAGTCAATGTCACTATCATTACTTCGTGACCTGCCCCCACTGTTATTTCGGCTTCTAGTACTAGACTCACATCTTTCTCTTGAGCTTTCACTAGTAACAGACACAGTCTGGCTTCTCCGTGAAGTCTCCCATCAATACTTCTGGGTCCTTTATATCTCCCATCTTTTAGCCTATTGCTTTCAGGACTTCTAATCTACGACAGTACCTGCTGCGATGTTTTTTCCGTCTTTCATGGTACTTATTGTGAGAAGAATGAGAATAACAATCAGAAACTCGTGACCTAGCCCTTCTTCTGGATGCTGCAAAGTTGCTGTGCAAATCTACCTTGTCCTTTCGGAAGATAAATCAAGAGGCTTTTTCTCTTCCCTTTCTTTTGGAATGGACAGGCTTCTTAGATATGGAATTGCTCCTGTGACTAGTTTTGTGTGAATTTTATTTTTAGTTGGGGTGTTGAAGAAGAGGAAGATCTACTTGATTCATTTGTATCACTCAAAGGGAATGTTTAATTAGAGGTTTTTCAGTTTCCTCATTTTTCACTTCACACAAAGAGCTTTCGAGTCAGAAGACAATTCAACTAACTCTGGGGTTCTTCTGCTAGTGGTTTAACATAACCTACAATAACACAGTCGTCAGTGCGTACTGCTTGATCCTGCATGTTTTCATTATTGTTCTCACTATGGGATACCGAGGAATCTCTGTGCTACTGGATGGTTCCTCATCTGAGCTGTCTGAAACATCTAGGGTTTGGATATAGCAGCAGTGGACTGATCCACGTGGAGTAAGAAGGACCAGGTGTTTCATCATCCCAAGCTGCCTGGCCAACCCCAGAGGCAGGAGACAGAATGTCTGTCCCTCTAGAATCTGCTTCATCTGGTGATATGGTTATTACAGATGACACAGATCGGCTTTATCCTCATATGAAGGAGCAGGACATCATAGTTTGCATGCTGATCATATGCTTCTATATTGTAAGGGCACCTAGCAAGTTGATAAACTCATGCAGGAAATGGTCTGTGCGGTGAAGTAAAAAAGGTTGAGATCCTCAACAAATGCCTGGCTTTCCATGTATATCGTGTTACATTGCTCATAATAATATGCTGCACAATATTGACAAGTGAGCCGTGGCTGCCAAAGAGAACAGTCAGTTCTCTTTTCAGCCATGGTACCAAACGATGAAGGCAAGCAGGGTTTCGTCTGAAAAACTCAGCAGAGATATCACGATAACGTCCTCCATCCTGGATGTTCCTACACGTATTCCAGAGCGGTAAAGTGCCCGTCTGAAAGTATAAGTTCCTGCTCTTGAATTGCCTCATAGATCGTCTTCTGCACTGGCTTGGCGTCTGGAAGCTAGCCTCTTATCATCTGATTAATTTCACCACCCCTTTTGCTGTGATGCCTGAGTTGAAAGCCCTTCAAAATAATACCATTGTCTGGAGGTGAAAATGTTCTTTGTGTGGTTGAAGACCTCAGTGTTCGCACTGGTACATGGTAGTCCCTAGTCAATGTTGTGCGGTAACGGAACCGGTGTCCTTCAGGACTGGCAAAGGAGCCATTCATTGTGGGTCTTAAGACATATTCCTTAAAATCATCTTCTGCTTTGACACTATGGAAGATGGAGTTAAAAGGCTGCTTGCAAAGAGACACTCAGCTTTGTTCTTTGCCCACTCTGGATACAACGGAAGCAGAACCTGTGCAGGCATCTGTCAAGATGAGATACATTATGAAATCTATCCAAACAAATGGGACACTTAGAGTCTGGAGAAGCATCAGCAGGTGTACTCTGTAGTTTGCTGGTGCCGGCTTTAGGTGAAAATTGCCATCCACTGTATAGCTGTAGAGGATGATGCATCTGCAAGAATAAAAAAAGTGTATATGACAACTTGCTCTTACATTTTTAGTTTTGGCATTATGCACTAAAAAATTGTAAATTAATAAAAAAGAAACAATATTAGAATTAAAAAGCCATACATATATTTAGATACACTTCTTACAGAACTCCTATTGCCACTGATTATTTTCAGGAGCCGGCAAATGGAGAGCAAAACCAGCACTACAAGCTAGTCTTTCATGGCTTTGTTTGGGTAAACTAAAGTAAACCTAGCAGTTAAGGTCCTTACCCTGGGTTTGATAAGGGGAGTGCATTTAACTAGTGCATTCCATATACCCTTGAGAAAGCTAGATGAGGCTAGCGAAACACGTTGGGCACGAGTACAGACAAAAGGAAGGGGAGAACACCCTCAGGATCTCTAAATAATATAACCCTAATCCTATAGGTTATACATATATAGCATTCAGGATACAGGGATTGAGAGAGGACCCCACCTTTTTTTCTTTTTTATGATGAATACTTCTTTTTAAACAACCTTTTATTGGCAATTTGCACATTGCACTTTACTATTGAAGATTTGTATATCTTTTAACTTTGTTGGAAATAAAGCTGTGGTTAGCACCCGGAATCTTGGGACACGTAAGTTTTTATTTTCAGTTTATATGGTTTGTATACAGTTATTACACTGATAAGTGATAATACACAAATAATATTTTTTCTTTTTATATTTCTCTGACTGGGTGAGAGGAGGACAGCGCAGCTACCATATACATTATTTACTACAAGTTTTTCAAGATATAGTGGAACCGGGTAGCACAGCAGCAGTCCAAGAATCACTAACACCACCCTTCTCTAAACCATAAGCGCTAAGGATATTTTGAAAATACTTAAGAGTAAAACGCATCTGGTGTTTTGGGGAGTAATTTTGGAATATACAAAGTTTTTATGAAGCTGCAGTTACCCTTTAAACTGTTACCAAAAGATTATTAAAAAAATGACTAGATGGAGTAGGAAGACTAGCTGTCACTTCTGCACTCTTAAAAATTAGGCCATAAGGTAAATGCATTATCAAATACAGTTGTTATAGTAAGAGCATAACTTCAGATTCCTATGAGCATTCTTTAGGCTATGTAACCTTATACCAAATCACATCTGTTAGGATGTGTTTCACCAGCACAGGAAGTTTTTTAAAAGGAGGTAAGGATGAGTAGATGAAAAAAGGTGGCCATACACACGA
The DNA here is from genome assembly GCA_019447015.1 of Hymenochirus boettgeri. NCBI lineage: Eukaryota > Metazoa > Chordata > Amphibia > Anura > Pipidae > Hymenochirus > Hymenochirus boettgeri. The sequence continues at coordinate 214,795,726 of CM033469.1, forward strand.
TTTCCACAGCATGTGTGCTGACATATCACATTGGTATCTGCAGGCACAAATGCGTTGTAAACCGCACATACAGACCCGACTGATCCCCATATGCGGTATGGGGACCGTTCAGCCATACACAGAACAATAGTAGTCGGCATTACAGATGGTCAGGAAAGACGGAAAATATCCGATGGTCAGTATTGGCTCCCTTCACTATAGTAAAGGGAGCCGATACCGACCTAAGGATATTTTCCATCTTTCCTGACCGCCCGTAATGCCGACTACATCGTTAGTGTGTTTGGTCACCTTAAGTCCACTAAAAATTTAAGATGGTGGAGTTATTTCTATAGATGAATGGGAGATGAGAGAACACTCCCGATTTTACTTTCCATTCTGTGCTGCAGCTCCGAATAACCTAAAGTTTGCATGATTTGCACAGCTGAGATATAACCAACCACTGATCCTTTAGAAAGTGGATTTCTAAAATCTGGAATGTACCCTCTGGATTAACCTACATATTATTTGACATATCTGCATTATTACCATGCATACAGGAAAAACTTATAACACTGGTAAGCAGTTATATAACAATTTAAAACGGTGTCCTCCATGTTAAATCGATTTTAAGCTTCAACTCCTGAAAGCCATTTTTTGCCAGCCAAATATCTGCCCACAATACTTTTATTAAATAGATGGAACAGCTTGACTATGCAGGCAGATTAGACAAGTTAGGGCTGTTTACATTGGAGAAGTGAAAATTGTGTGGGTATATAAACTCTATACAATTACTGTATATACTTGAGTATAAGCTCGGATTTTAATGCTTTAAAATTAGCCTGAAAACCTAACCTCGGCTTATACTCGGGTCAAGTTCGAATTTAGACCCAGATGCTGCAATTGCAGATAGTAACCAGTAGGTGTGTTAAAAATCCTTCACCAGCATAGCAAGTTACAGGAGCTGATCTGCCTTTACACTCTTTCCTGCAGTCTGGCTGCTGGCTGTTGGAGCACTGTCACTGCTCATCTGGATGCTGTTATTATGATGGGTCTTCTCAATTTGGGGCAAAAAACAGCTGCTAGTTCAGTGCAAATGACAGCTTGAAACTACAACTTTCAGGTGACATTTTTAACTATTGGGGGCCAGAGGGCCCTTTACTGTGTGGGGGCCAGAGGGCCCTTTACTGTGTGGGGGCCAGAGGGCCCTTTACTACGTGGGGGCCAGAGGGCCCTTTACTACGTGGGGGCCAGAGGGCCCTTTACTACGTGGGGGCCAGAGGGCCCTTTACTATATGGGGGTCAGAGGGCCCTTTACTATATGGGGGTCAGGAGAATAGTAAATGATGGTAAACTTAATTAAAAATTTATTTAACCTTGCCACTCCAAAGCATGCTGGCTGAGTCGTAGTTTCCAAACATCTGGAGTGCCAAGGAATTGGGGGTTACTGGTACTGGATTTGGCTATTACTGTATGGGATTAATGTATGGGAATTCTGCTGTCCATTTAAAGGGCAACTTAAGCCACTAAACAATACTGAATGAGAAGGCAGTAGTGGTCATAATTTCTACCCTCGACTTATACTCGAGTCAATCAGTTTTAACTAATTTTTCAGGTAAAAATAGGTAGATCGACTTATACTTGAGTATATACGGTATATTAATGGGCCATATAATAAACTCTCTGATCTATCGTTCATCAATAGGTTATATAAAAAATAACATCACCCCCTTTAAATGTCCACACTTTCAAGGGTGCGTGGAGGAGTGAGTGTTTTCTTGAGAGAGAATCTCGAAATCAAGAAAAATGGTATGGGGAGGGCTGCATACCTTTACTCTTTTTAAAGCACGGTCCACTGAAGCCTCCACTGAAACGCAGGACCAGCAAGTAACAAACATGGCGTTGGTACACATGACGAAAGAACACTATTAAGTAAGGAAGGGGAGGCATATTTAAATTTTGGTGTTGGTCCTACCTACTAAGGGACGGGGACAATATCTGTATTTTCAAGGCAGCCTTTGGTAGATAAGGAAATAGGATTTCAGTCTGCTATGTTTTCCCACCTTTTCCTCTGATCCCAAAATTAATTCAGAAACTGAAGACCTAAAGAACCAGGTTAATATTGATTGCACGTTTTGATTTAAAGCAAACTGATTTAAATCAGGATTTAAATCGCAATTTAAGTCACTAGTAAGGGCAAGTTTTAGTCACCAGTAAGGGCATGGCCACACTGCAACGCAAATGCAATCACACATGGAATCACATGCGATTTCGTTGCGTTTGCGCATGCGTTGTTTTCATTAAATATTGAAAAACGCCTGTGATTGCGATTTAAAATGTGAAACGCAAATCGCAATGCACCCGAAAACGTTTCGTGCATTTTGGGTTTCGGGTGCAGCCTTATATCTAACATCAAAGCTAACTCTCTCCTCCTGCTAATGCTGTTATCTCTATGTTTATTACAGAGCAGGGAGGAGGGATTTGATTGACAGTCCAAGTAGGAGTAGAGGAATGCAATCACGTATTCTTCTAACAGGTGTAACTCAGTACAGAGAGGAAATCTGAAAAAAGTGAAGACACTCTGAGGGCTGTGGGGAATTATAGAACACATGGAAAGAAAGAAAAAAAAAGTTCATTTTCCCACTATAGATGCCCTTTAAGAAGAAAAGCTTTCACATTAAAAGGTACCAATGGTGAAGTTTTATTACCATTTAAATTTAGTTCTTAAATCTTTGGTTACCTCCTTTTAAACTATTTGATTAGACCAAGTTGACATTAAGCAGTTTTCCTCGAAAGTAGCTTTCTAAGCAGCAATTTCTTCAGCTAGAAAAATAAATGAGTCGTCTGAGAAAATGAACCTTTTTGTTTTATTAATGAAGATAATATTTTTGTACCCCTCTTGTACATTTAAAAATTATACTACAATTGATCAGATTTTCAAGGAAGCAATGTTGTCTTCTGTTAACACATTAATGAAGCATGATAAATTGCATTGGTTTAATTTAACAAAAGCAGCATTTGGAAAGAGTTATTCAGGCTGCTGTTCCCTCCCTGTAAGTTTTGGCAGGGGAAATAATTAGCAGGGTGCAGAGGAAGACAGTTTCATAGCTTTACCGTTCTCACAGTGAAAAACCCTTTCCGAACTTTAGGCCTAAACCTTTTTTCTTCAAGTCTTAAAGGATAAGTGCACTGTAAAATCAAGTTTAGTTTAATAGTAAGATGCCGCTTTAAAAAATCTTTCCCCCCTTTTTATTCCCCCCTAGGTCCCTCCTGAGCCTACCTGTGTGGCTGTAAACTTCGTGACATCTTGGATGTGAAGGTAAGGCTGGTGAGCTCCTCCTTCTGTGAGTTGCTTGCTTCCCCTCTTCCCTTAGCAACCAAATACGTGCTTGTGATGTCCGTGCGCACGCTTGTGATGTCAAGCGCGTTCACAGGCGCATGTGGCCATCGCGCACATGCAACCCTTGACGTCACACACGCACTCAACCCTTGAACACGCTTGACACCGCGCTGCGTACACTGTGACTTCAGGAGCGCGCGCACGGACATCACAAGCACGTATTTGGAGGCTAAGGGAAGAGGGGAAGAACAACTCACAGAGGGAGGAGCTCAACAGCCTTATCCTTCACATCCTTTAAGCGATGTCCATGTGTCCTCTGACATGCTCTATTGGTGAACAATGCCCCAGATAGTTTATTGTATGGCCCGTTAATGTATTTATACACAGTAATCATATCCCCAAGCAAGCGCCTTTTCTCCAGTGTACTGAATTGTAACTTATCCAGTCTCTCTTCATATTCAAGCTCCCCCAATCCCCTTATTAATTTAGTTGCCCTTCTCTGAACCCTTTCCATGCAAGATGTCCTTTTTGTACACAGGATTCCAAAATTGCACTGCATATTACAAACGAGGCTTACCAATGCTTGTAAAAAGGGAGAATAACATTTTCCTCCCTTGAATCTATACCCCTCTTCATACAAGACAATACCATGCTGGCTCTGGCTGTTGCCGCCTGGCACTGCTTGCTTCCTTTAAGTTTGTTATCCACCAAAACTCTCAGATCCTTTCCAACAGGGATTCATTTAACACAGAGCCATTTATAGTATAAGCATCACAAGGATTTTAAGTCCAAAATGCATCACCTTACATTTCTCAACATTGAATCTCATCTGCCACTTAGCAGCCCAATGTGACAAACTATCTAGGTTCCCCTGCAACAATTGCACATCCTCTGAAGTTTTTAATGGTCGACAAAGTTTTGTGTCGTCAGCAAACACAGAAACCTTGCTGACAATACCCACTTCCAAATCATTAATAAATAGATTAAATAGAAGCGGCTCCAACACAGAACCCTGTGGCACCCCACTTAGCACTTTAGTCCATAATGACAAAGCCTCATTAACAACTACTCTCTGGATCCTATTCATTAACCAATTTTCTATCCATGTACAAATGTGACTCCCCAGACCAACAGACCTTAGCTTATTTATTAGTCGTTTATGGAGGACTGTATCAAAAGCCTTTGCAAAATCCAAGTATACTACATCTACTGCTATGCCAGAGTCTAAACAGTTGTTCCGCACACTACTCACATTCACTTGAACAATCTTTTCGCTTGGTGCTTCCTATTCCTCTGGTCCCCGTATGTACTTCCTCCTAGACGCCGGCAGCTTCACCGTTACTAACCTACGCGCGTTTCACCAACATGCGCCAACTTGCGCGGTGGCTTCTTCAGGTGACCCTGAAGAAGCCACCGCGCAAGTTGGCGCATGTTGGTGAAACGCGCGTAGGGTAGTAACGGTGAAGCTGCCGGCGTCTAGGAGGAAGTACATACGGGGACCAGAGGAATAGGAACCACAAGTCCGGGGAAGGAGAAAGAAAGTGGAGATTGAGTACCGAGGATCGAGGACCGGGTGAAGAGTGTGGTCGTCCCGCTAGGGGTCCGGCTTCTCACGTAAGTCCCGGGTTTGTTTGACAGCAACAGGCCTGTGTAGTTGGATTGGGACCAATAACGGTGACTTTTGTTATTTGGATTGGGAACAGTTGATTCTCTGTCCCACGGTTACCAGTTGTACGTTACTCCTTAGAGCCGGGGATGTAATGTGGGTGGGGACGCCCAGCCACCTCCTTTTAGATATATAGATGTGTGTAAATAGGGTTAGGTAAAAGGGGATTTTTATGCTAGATATTGCATATGAATTGTACTGTTGTTGGGATAAGGGATCGTGTCAATTGATTACCAATAAACGCATTTTGTATATTTGACTCGTTTGGTAAGTGCAGTGTGCCTCTTTTGTATGGGGCCTTTTTTAGGGGTTGGCTTTGACCCCATCTTCTTTGTTATATTTATTAATATTAACCTTATTTAGTGCTCTCTATACTATATCCTCGGTTAACCAAAGTGCACTTGCATCTTTTATACCATTATTGCTACTAGACATTTGCTTTATCGCCACCCTCCATAACTAACTTATCCCCATTAATTAATGGTGCCACATTTTTAGTCCTCATCTTCTTACTACTAATATACTTTAAAAAATGTTTAGGCTTAGTGATGCTTTGTTCAGCTATCCTAACTTCATTATTAATTTTAGCTAGTTTGATTGCTGACTTACACTCCTTGTTATAGTTTTTAGAATCCCTAAAGGCCCTTTCCGTTCCCTTTGACTTAAAGGTTTTAAATGCCTTTTTCTTCCTTTCCATTTTGCATCTTTACATCAGAATTCAGCCACATGGGCGCGGATTTTTATTTTTTTTTACATTTATTTCACAAGGGTATAAATTTAGACGTGAAATGGCTTAAAATCCCCTTATACACAGTCCACTTCTGTTCAGTACCTTTACCTGATAATACATTATCCCAGTTGACATTCTGAAGAGCTACTTTTAACCTGGGAAAATTTGCTTTCCTGAAATTAAGTTGTTAACCCAGTGCACTTTTCCTTTCCATACTCCAAACGACATTATTTCATGGTCATTATTCCCTAAGCCTCCAGTTACCTTTATATCTATAATGCGCTCCACGATGTTAGATATTGCCAGATCAAACAGAGATCCTTTTCTAGTAGGAACTGCAACCACCTGTGAGAAAACTATCCTGCAGCAAATTCAGGAACTCATCGCCTTTTTCTGTGTTGGCAGTTCCACTCCACCAATTAATGTCAGGGTAATTAAAGTCCCCCATAATGAGCACACTCCCCAAAATTGCAGCCCATGCCAACTGCATATGAAGCGGAATCATTTACTGCCTGCTAGCATTTGGAGGCTTATAGCAGACACCAACAATGACATTACCCCCTTTCCTGTTGCCTAATTCCACCCATTTTGGTCCTGCTCCTGCCTCTAAAGTGGGACAGGGTAACATTGACCCTGTGGTGCAAACTGATATAAGCAAATCCATGAAATGCAAATGTACGTACTTTTTTCACTATAGTTGCCATTTAAAAGAATAATAAATGTGCCAAACCAGACCCCACAAACAAGATATAAAGGTAGGTACACGTGCCAATTCTTTGCCTGTTTTGGGTGAAAGAATGGCTGGACGTCAGTCGCATCCAGCTGAAGAAACCTTCCAGTATTTTAGCCTGACCTACTGTTACATTGAAATAAATTATTGGATGGTGTGTACCCGGGTCATTAATGACATGTTTATTAATAGTGCAAATTAGTCTAAGTTCCAGTCAATTAATCTGTACCATGCTTCTAACCCAAATACCGACTAGAGTTTTATTATTATAACGGGAATAAGGGGCAAACCTAGTGCTACAGGGACAGGACAATCATTGTTAATCCAAAATAAAAAAAAAACAGTTAAGTCCCATTACCCAGGACGAATAAAGTCCCTATTCCTGGCAGGGCTGATCCACTAACAATGGACAGTGGTTGATGACAAAGGTGAACATGGGCTACTCACTCCCCTTCTCACATGGATGCTCAACATACCAGATCACCTGCCACCTGTCTCCCGTCGGATCTGCGACGCCTGTTCCGCTTCTTCTCATGTGGGACAGTGAGGACATGAAACCGAATGCAGTTACTCTCCCACTACTGTCCCTCTACACACACAATCCTGCCTCTCTTTCCCCCCGCCCAGGAGACAGACACGGTGAGCAAAAGCATGACGGTAAAGGTCAGATCGAGTTACTACTTCCCCTACTGAACAGGAGAGAACGCCTCAGAATTGCTTGGGAAGATGGTGGGTGGTTGGAAACTAATGTATAGTGCATTATGTCTAGGAACAAGAAAAAAACGCATTTCAATAAAAAGCAACACCAGCAACAAACATGCACCTCCCGCAACATTCCTTGCGGACACAGCTGTTCGATCGCTGTCAGGTGACGTCACGCGCTACACCCCCCCCTCTTACAGGAAGCGCGCACTGCTTGGCATTCTAACGTAAAGCTTGTGGTGACCATTGTAACGTAAAGTATAGCATGTTACCATTGTAACGTAAAGCTTGGCATGGTTACCACTGTAACGTAAAGCATGACATGGTTACCATTGTAACGTACAGCGTGGCATGGTTACCACTGTAACGTAAAGCCAATCTGATGGAAGTAAACAACGTTTTGTGGTTACAGCTTTGTTGTGAGTTTGCCTGTTGGTTGTAGCACAGAGCGCTGCAGTCGCCATGATATTGATCAGTAACAGAGCACTGGAATGGGTGTACACTCAGGTAAGGAGACCAGCAGGTAACTTATGTAAAAGCCGGTTAAAATAGCTTTTTGTGGGTCCAAAGGGGCGAAATGAATCTATCCAGACTTGAGTGGTCAGGGACTATTTTAGTGCATATTTCGGTCTCACCTGGGGCTGCATCATGCAACTGGTAGGTATGGGCAAGGTGCAGTTCTGCCCATGCTGGTAGGTATGGACAAGGTGCAGTTAAAGGACAACTAAAGCCACAGAACAACACTGAACCAGAAGGCAGGACACCTTGATATAAAACCAGTAATCTGTGTTTTTGATCTCATTTTGATACGAGTGCTGGGAAATTTACCTAAATAACATCTGGTTTGTGCTTTACTTCACAGCATTCTAGTATCACACAGTTTGGTCAACAACCATTATGTTCTGCACATGCTCAGTCCTTAGCTATGGCAGAAACTTAGTTTGTCACACCCATTAATAATCTCTAGCCAATCCTTTTACAGGACAGATAAGGCAAGGAAGCATGTGACTGAGGTCAGTAGCAGTGGTGTGTTTAGGGGGGATTACCGGAATCCCCCTTCTGCTATGTGACCTTAAAAAAAAAAAAAAAAAAATGTGCTAGAGGCAATCGGTGGGCAGCATTCAAGTGCCCCCCTAGCCCCCTTGATTCCCCATCAGTTTTGTCTAAAACCGATGGGGGGATCGATACCTCTTGTGCTGTGCCTGTACAGGAGCCGCAGGAAGATCGGGTCTGTGAGATAAGGGAGACCCCGGTGACGTCACAGGATTTCCTGCTTCACCGGGGTCTTCCCTTAGGTTTCCCCCTAGATGTCCCTGGTGGTCTAGTGGAGGTATTGCACTGCGATCTCGTTTCAGATTGCAGTGCACTACAATGCTATTGTGTGGCAGCTTACTATAATATTTTTAAATGGAACTCCATTCACAAATAGGATTTTTTTTAAGTCTTTGGTAGTTTGCAAAGAGAGAGAAAAAAATGGGGGAAGAGATCAATATTAGGTGAAAATGCATACCCGAAAAATCACCCTTTTTTTTTACAATCTTTAATTAGCAAAAAAAAAATTTCTCCAAGCTGCCCAGTGTCCCAGTGTATCGGTAAAGTAAACGTAAATTATTTTTCCTTTAATTTCAAGGGAAACTAAGCCTATTATTAGGAGATTTTGAAAAAGGTCCCAAAAAAAGATCAAATTGAATTTTTAGGATCAGTAAAGTGTGCAAAAACTTGTGCATCTCTCAGTACCAACCGGTTTTCAATAAAATACTACTAAAAGGGGGAGTGTGTGCGTGGGGAGTGGGTTGTGGCGTTTTTTGATTTTGTCTTGTAATTGCACTTGTACATGCCTCCTGTTTGAGCTAGTTGGCCACGTCTCTGTGTGCATAAGGTATCCTATACTTTTATTTAATATATGATACATGTTTTATGGATGACTAGTTTACCATCACAGTTCCCCTTTAATTATAAGGATATTAGAAGTCACCTTTGAGTCCCATTTCTTTATAAAAGTCCTTTTATGTGGTAATGGAACTCTTTATAGAGAACTCTTTATAATATCCTTATAACGAACAGTAGGGGATACATTATCTCTTTTAATGTATGAGTGGTACCCAGAGCTCCCTGACCTATATAACTCAGCCTGTGTGCTTGTACCTTTATATGGACACAGAACCCCTCAGTGACTTCTAATATCCTTATAATTTATAGTAGGTGATTATTATTATTATTATTGTGGATTTATATAGCGCCAACATCTTCCGTAGCGCTTTACAATTACTTGTATACATTCACATTCACACCCTGCCCCGAAGAGCTTACAATCTAAGAACATTTATTTGACACATACAACCTATCAGTATGTCTTTATGATTGTGGGGGAAACCGGAGTGCCCGGAGAAACCCACGCAAGCACGGGGGGAACATACAAACTCCTTGCAGATGTGTCCAAGGGTGGAATCGAACTCAGGACCTCAGTGCTGCAAGGCATCAATGCTAACCACTGAGCCACCATGCTGCCCCATTATCCCTTATAATACATGAGTGGTACCCAGAATACCCTGACCTGTATAACTCAGCCTGTGTCCTTGTACTTTTATATAGACACAAAACTCCTCAGTGACATCTAATATTTATATAATTTACAATAGGAGATGCATTATTCACTATATAACCCACACCTTCCATTAAAGGGCAACTCCAACTCCTGAAAAACAGAAATTTAACCTTTTCAATCACCAATCAAATCTGTTTTCTTTTAATTTCTTTTTTTGTAATAAAAAAGACAAATATTTTTTCAATTAAACAGTTCTATGATTAAACATAATTGTGTTATAAAGCTTCATTTTAAGAATGTAAATCCATGTTCTAAGGTGTTAACAGATGTGAATGACATCATTGCACTTTATCCAAGGTATCCCATGCAGGAATCCCCCCCTTGCAAATCCTGCACTTGCCCCTGTGATCTGACACTACACATACACACAGATACTTCATCCAGTTCAACAGGCTTACATTTTAATACAATTTACTGAAGTGGTCTTTTATATCTTAGTGGTGTTTAGGGGGGTTGTTTTCAGATCCTGGAGTATAAAAAATTGGGTTTAGTTCTCCTTTTACCCAAAACCATACAGGTGTCTGCTATACTATTATGTATAAAGACAATTATTGGCCTATTACATAATGCATTTGTTTTTGCTAGTGAGGGCTAGGCCACACTGCTGGATTGCGTGGTAAAAAACACAATGCAGTCTTCCTTTTTTTTGCACAATTGCAGCGCACAAAGCAGCTGTCACGGTCATGGCTTCAATTTGGATAAAAATAAAAATTAGATGGTTCAACAGAGATCATGATGGCTTTTTCTGTTTAGGGTAACTGTGGTCCAAGAATGACTTTAGGTAAATGGACAGGAATTGCTTTCCTGAGTATTTTTGCAATTTACTTTCTTTTTTTTTTATACAAAGTTTAAGGGCTCGTTCACACTAGAAACTGACAGAAACGCACAGCATGTGTTTCTGTCATTTTGTATCCATTTTTTAACAATGGGCATTCCATAGATTTATATCTATGAAATGCTGCATGCAGTGCGTTTTTTTAAACGGACTGGATCGGAACGGATAATAACGCAGCAGGTGTGAACTATACTGTCTGTTAATTTTTTTAAACGCACCTGCGTTTGAAAAACGGATACAAACTGATGTAGTGTGAACGAGCCCTTAAAGATATTTACATTTTTATGTGTCATATTGCAGCAGCATCACCAGACCCCCTATACTTCCTGCTTTGAAACATGTCTCCTTCTCGCAGGCCCTCATGGCCCCTCTCTTTGCAACCCCTGTAGCCCCTCCCACTCCTCCATTAGTCACTGTAACTGTCTCTTCCTGATTTCTTCTGCTTTCTCCTGCACTGAGCATGTGCCAACCACAGATTATAAGGAGGAATGCAGATTTAGAACCTCACACTCCCTAACTTTCTGATTAGTGATTTCTTCATATCTTGGGCTGTACAGCAAATAGAGGTGGATGATGCAGAAAGACTTTCAGCTGTGTGGCAATTGTTTAAGAAGTACCCAAATAAACTGAAGCCTTTGTAGGTGGATCTTTCTTTTGATCAATTCCGCTTCAGAAGACAAAAATATTTTATAGAGACAATTCTTCATATATCTGTGCTACTTTCTCTTCATTACTTTTGATTATAATAAATTAATATCACTTTTGTGTTAAATTATCAGTTTTTGTTAATTACAAAATGAAAATAGACTGATTGGATGCTAGAGTAGCCTAAAATGAAATGGCAAGCTTTGTGGCTCAAAATTACTGAAACAGTCCAAATACATTTCTTGTCCTCATTGATATGTATGCTTTTTAACAGGGATAGCTAATCAGCCAATCACACAGCAGCAACTCAACGCAATTGGGCATCTAGATGTTGTGAAAACAAGTTCTAACAGTGCATCAGAATGGGGAAGAATGTGATCGATGGTGCCACATACTGCTGATCTACTGGTATTTTCATCAAAAATGTCTAGTTGATGTCAAAGTACAGATAATGATCAGATTGGTTTGAGAGGATCAAAAAATAACAGTAGCTCAAATAACCAGAGAATACCAGGTCACAAAACTCACTGTTTTTTTAAAATATGAAAATGTGTTCACTGTACTCCAATGGCCTCCACAGATCTCACCTTGGGGATGTGGTGCGGTAGCTTCACATGATGTATGGGCAGCTGACAAATCTGCACTGCAAAATCTATGAGGAATGTTTGCAATACCTTGTTGAATCTATGCTATGAAAAATTAAAACAGTTCTGAAGGCAAAAGGGGGTCCAAACTGGTACTAGCAAATAAAATTTTTTTTTATATGCAATATAGTTTGTGTTTAGTGTGTGCGTATATATATAATTTTGTAACAAATCTACCTTTTTTGTCTGTGTGATAATTATCTTTAAAGGACAATTATACTTGCCTTTTACCTGGTCCATAGCTGCATAGTACCCAGGGTGAGGACTTGAGGACCAAAATTGCTAAGTCCTCACCCTGGGTACTTTCCCTAACTCCTGCAATACTTACTCAAATCTCATTCGGCAATCCACTCCTCTTCCACTGTCAGTGACAGGCCGCAGTGCAGTCAATGGGAAGACATGCCTTCGTGCAAAGCATGTTTTCCCATTAGCTGCATCATGATATGATCTGTCATTTACTGGGGAAAAGAGGAGCTTAGCGAAATCTTGAGTAAGTATTGCAGGAGTTAGGGAAAGTACCCAGGGGTGAGGACTATGCAGCTGTGAAGAGAAGCAAGTATAGTTGTCCTTCAACCATTAAAATAAACTAGTTTCTAAAACAGAATACTCTGGAAATGGTTTTGCCATTTCATTACTGTAATTAAAATGCTGTAGTGTAAGCATCCCCCTCCCAACTGCATGGATTAAATTGTAATCAATCACATTATTCCCCTCCCAATCACAGACGTGGCTGCTTGTCTGATCCCCTGCTTGCAGTTCCCAAAGGCAGAGGGTCGAGATCAGAGTGCAGGGAATGAAGGCATGTAAGTACCGTTCTGAGCCTTAAAAAAAACTGGCTATCAACCACCTCCCTATGTGCTGCACAGCCCAAGATTTGAAGAAATCACTGATAAGAAAGTTAGGGGGTGGGAGGTTCTGAATCTGTGGTCACAAATATTCTTCCTTTTAATCTGTGGTTGGTACATGCTCAGTGCAGGAGATAGCAGAGGAAACCAGGAAAAGATTGAGTTAAGCTAGGTACACACCTAGCGATTTTTCCTCCTGACCGACCGTTCGATACTTTGAACGGTCGGCCAGGAGGAAGGACTGTCGGTCGCGGCAAAAGCAGCCGCGTCCGATAGTCACCGCGACAAGGTTTTCCACCCTGTCCGATCGTCCTTTCGTCCGATTCGGACGAACGGTCGATCGGACATGGGCACATTCGGATTCGATAATTTCGGTCCGATCGACCGATACACTGAACTATCGGTCGATCGGACCGAAATATCTAATCGTGTGTACCCAGCTTTACAGTGACTGAATTAGGAGTGGGAGGGGGTTTCAAGGGGACTGCAATGGGAGGGGCCATGGGGGCCCACAAGGAGGAGACACAGGGAAGGGGCACTGTCACGTGTTTCAAAGCAGGAAGTGCAGGAGGTTTGGTGATGCTGGTACCAAATCACAAATCCTGTCAATTTACCAAAAGTAATTTTTGGACCACAGTTACCCTTTAACACTGTTTGCTTTGAGTCAATATGCTAAATTTGAGGCTGTGATGTCTGCAATCACAGCCTTGATTGACTGTATAGAAGGAGAAGCCAGCTTACTCTGCCAGAATGATAGCAATAATTATACTTTAATATCTGTTTACGGTAATAATACATTGAATAATCTGCTAAATATATCAGTTGGGGTTAGTGGCAGGTACCCGACATTTTACCTGGTTTTTGTTTTAAGGGTGGACGTGGCCTTTAATGAGTTTTTTTTACATTTATCATATAAAATAATTTAAAGGATAACTATACTCTAAAATGTAACTTTTTAAAAATGGAAAGTACCTGGGGCAGGGTGGTAGGAATGATTATGGCTACCTCACAATATTGTTTTGTTAAGGAGCTACAGCATGTACAGTTTTTATTTGCCCGGACTAATCCTTTATTAAAAATAGTACTGAAGCCAGGAGAAAGACTGGCAGAATCAGTTTTCTTTGGGTTAGTGCTCCTCACAGGAATTTTCCACCGTGCAGTTCATGTATGAACTGTCAGAATTCCTGCTACAGCAAAATTATACATAATGGAAGAGTTTATGATTCTAACGTACTTGATTGACAGCTGAAACGTAAGAGGTTTCAGACTGCATATCTAAAGAAATAGGGGACAGATCCTTCCTTTAAAGAGAATTATTACTTTTTGTATAGAAACTAGGTATAGATGGCATCACTACCAAAAATGGCTTTCTCTGGACTTAATATTACTCTTTAGGATTGTCAGACAGTTAAGTCATCATTTTCAGGGGTGGGGTAGGCAAGTAAGAATGTTTCTATGGGAAGATGCATATATCCTTTAAAAATGTTCTAAATCATGGTTTATTGGCTCTTTACTGTAAGATAGGACTTGTCCTCCATTCATCATGTGCTAATTCTATCTATATTAAGGGCATATTAAAGAAAAACACACAGCACTTCTGAGCCAGTGCTAATAGGTCAGGAAAATTACACTTTTCAGATATAGAAAAGTCAGGCTTTCCTTTTTTAATACATAGTAACATAGTAATTGTGGTTGAATAATTCCATCAAGTCCAACCTTTTCACCCTCATTCTTAACTCTAACAGCTGATCCAGTGGAAGGCAAAAAAACCCAAAAAACAGCTAAATCCAAATGGCAATCGGAAAGTATCCCTGGATCAACCAGAACTGCAGTAGTATATGTATTATTCCTTTCGCTGCCAGCAGAATTCACCACATTTCGTGCGTTAAATGCCAGAAGAATTTTCAGGATTTGAGACTTATTTGGTTCAGTCAAAGTTTACAGTAGGAAACACCCCCAGTAAATCAGGAATATTCTACATTGTTTTTTTCAGTTCTTTAACATGGTAACAAAATTTTGTAACTTTTCTGGAAACTTTACTGGAATTATAGGTAAAATAAAAAAAATTGCAAATTTTCATGGATTTTTCCCATTTTTACTTATAGTCTTACTGTTTCTAAAAGCTCTGATACTCCCGAGTACAACGATACCAGATATATGTAGGTACCCCACTTTTCCTGTACAGGAGACCCCCCCCAAACTAAAACTGCACCTTCAAGAATATTACAGCAAATTAAAATGTATAACCACTACTGACAGTTAACATAGAATATCTACCAAATTAACTAAAATATCCCCACAAGTGAGATATTTTTAGAAACTACACACCCGCAGGATTTTAGTTAGGTAAATTTCGATCAAAATGCAGATACCTGGGCGCAGCTCTTCGTCCAATTGTAAGTTATTTTCTCACATTTTTCTTTTTTTCCTCAACTGTAAAATCAGAGACAAAATGAAATGCGAATTTCGGCTAAAAACCGCAGAGAAAATTTCAAACGCATCTCAAATATAAAAGCCTAACCACTCCCGAATAAAACGGTTTGCCACATTCATGGGTGTACCCAGAGACATGGCTACCAACTAACCCAGAGCGGGACCAATGCCAAATGCCAGTAGCAGCAAAAACAAAATTGCCAGCTTTGCATTTGAACAGTCTGCAGTTTTTCGCACACAAAACACCCCCTCGTAGAAATTTGCACTTTTTGCAGATTTTCTAAAAAAAATGAACATCAAACAACATTCAAAAGGTAGAAATCTTGTCAAAACCTCATGGAATGTAAAAAAAAGTTACCAAATCTCAATCTCCCAAATATCCTGAATCAAAAGGTATGCCATATGCATGGTTACACATGCGAACATGGAAGCGAAAAGCCACGAAGTGAGACAATGCACTATGGCTCAGAAAAAAAAGCGAAAATATTTAGCCAACTCCGAATTTGAACAGTCTTCACTTTTTCCAACAAAACACCCTTGTAACTCAGAAATACCCCCAACAAACTATATATTATGTATCAATGTAGTTCATTCATTCATACCATCAATGGTGTGGGTGCAGTTCGTCATAGAATGTCGCACTTTTCTCAAAAAATTAACAAAAAACAACTTCAAAAGGTAATAATCATGTCAAAACCTCATGGAATGTAAAAAATAGTTATTAAATATCAATCTCCCAAATGTCCTGAATCAAACGGTATGCCTTATGCATGGTTACACATGCGGACGTGGAAGCGAATAGCTACGAAGTGAGACAATGCATGATGACTCAGAAAAAGCAAATATATTCAGGCAACTGTGAATTTGAATAGTCTGCAATTTTTCCCCACAAAACACCCCCCACAAACTATATATTCCTAAAATCTACAAACCTTCAGCTATGTAACGCTGTAGTTTGTTCATTCATACCATTAATGATGTGGGCGCAGTTATCTATAGAAGTTCACATTTTACGCAGATTTTCAGAAATAATTAACAATAATCAAATTTTGAAAGTAGAAATCATGCCAAAATTCAATGAAATGTAAAAAAAAGTTATCAAATATCAATCTCCCAAATGTCCTGAATAAACGGCATGACGTGGAAGCGAAAAGCCACGAAGTGAGACAATGCATGATTTCTCAAAAACAGCAAAAATATTCAGCCAACTCTGAATTTGAACAGTCTGCAGTTTATCCCACAAAACACCCCTGTAACTTTGTAATACCCCCCACAAACTTATATTCCTGAAATCCACACACCTTCAGCTATGTAAAACTGTAGTTTCTTTATTCATACCATCAATGGTTTGGGTGCAGTTCTTCCTAGAATTTCGCACTTTTCTGAAAAAATTAGCCAAAAACAACTAAAGATCATGACAAAACCTCATGGAATGTAAAAAAAGTTACCATTTATCAATCTCCCAAATGTCCTGAATCAAACGGTATGCCATATGCGTGGTTACACATGTGCACATGGAAGCGAAAAGCCACAAAGTGAGACAATGCATGATTGCTCAAAAACAGCAAAAATATTCAGGAAACTCTGAATTTGAACAGTCTTCAGTTTTTCCCCACAAAACACCCCCACAAACTATATATTTCTGAAATCTACACACTTTCAACTACAGAATGCTGTTGTTTGTTCAATTATACCATCAATGGTGTGGGTTCTTCATAGAAGTTCACACTTTTCGCAGGTAGAAAGTTTTTCCACTTTTGAAGGTAGAAATCATGCCAAAATCCCATGATATGTAACAAAAAGTTACCAAATATCAATCTCCCAAATGTCCCAAATCAAACGGTATGCCATATTCATGGTTACACATATGTACGTGGAATCGACTAGCCACAAAGTGAGCCAAATTACAGTGGCCCAATTACAGCAACTTTTCAGATTTGTCAGACTAAACGCCCCTCTATATTAGAAATACCCCCCAAAACTATATATTTTTGGAATCTACATGCCTTCAGCTATGCAACAGTGTCATTCTTTTATGCGGTGCACACAGAAATGTGGCCACCAACTAGCTCAAATAGGACGCATGCCCAAGTGCAATTACAAGAATAAATCAAAGTGTTATGTAGTTTGAGCAGCCTACGCTTTTTCAAAGGAAACAGCCCGAAACTTTGAAATATCCCCCACAAACTATATATTTTTGGAATCTACACACCTTCACCTACGTAACGTTGTCATGCTTTCATATATACATGAAGAATTCCAGACACAGTACTCCATAGAACTCGGTACTTTTTAGGAGATTTTGTAAAAAATAAAATAAGGTGATTCAAAGGTTGAAATCCTAGCTAAACCCACTTGACAACTCCCACATGTCAATCAACTCCCACATGTCAATCAAACGGTATGCCATATGCCATATGCCATTGCCACAAGTGCAATTACAAGAAAAGTGTTTTGTAATTTGAACAGCCTGTTCAACTTGGAAATACCCCCCACAAACTATATATTTTTTGAATCTACACACCTTCTGCTACGTAACGGTGTCATGCTTTCGTATATACATGAAGAATTCCAGACACTGTTATTCATAGAACTCCATGTTTTAGGAGATTTTGTGAAAAAATAAAATAAGAGGACTCAATGGTTGAAATCCTACCTAAACTCACTTGGCAAGTAAAAAACCCCACTAAATGGCAATCTCCCGCATGTCCTGAATCAAACGGTATGCCATATGGGTGGGTGCAAACGTTAAAAAAATGCCACCCCCCACTCCCCCTTTTAGTGGTATTTTAGTGAAAACCAGTTAGTACGGAGAGTGACACGAGTTTTTGCACACTTTACTGATCCTAAAAATTCAATCCGGTCATTTTTTGGTACCTCTGCAAAATTTCCTACTAAAATAGGCTTAGTTTCCCTTGAAATCAGACAAATAATGATCTGCGTTTACTTTACGGATATCACCGGGGGCATTGGGAAGCTTGGAGAAGACAAAGTTTTTTGCTAATTTATAGTTTTAGGGTTAAAAAAAAGGGGTGTGTGTATCACTTTAAGAAATTTTTTTGTGTGTATTTCCCCCCCCCCTTTTTTTTTTATCATTCACAAAGATTATCATCAGATCATCTTAGGGAATGATAATGAACTTGGAATACGGGCATAAAAGCCTGTTTTCCATTTTGAATCCGATTGGAAATATCACTTTCCGGAAATCATTTTCCAGGAAGTGATTTTTTTATTCATTGGCAAAGATCAATAATTTGGTGATCAGAAGGGATCACCAAACTTTGATCTCTGTCCCCATTTTTCCCCTAAGTCTTTGCTAAGTAGCAAAGATTTAGAAAATATCCTATTTGTGAATGGGACTTTGAGTTCCATTCACAAAAAGTATAGTAAAGCTATCACACTGACAGCTTTACTATACCAGGTACTGCACTGTGATCTGAATGGAGATCGCAGTGCAGTACCTCCACTAGGCTACCAGGGGCAGCCTCCTATCACTCTTAGGGAAGACCTCGGTGAAGGAGGAAGCTGTGTGACGTCCCCGGGGTCTCCCATTCCGCTTCAACTTCTTCCTCCATGTGGGACTGGCTTCCTGCTATGCGGTCACGGCTAAAGGTAGGATATCTCCCGATCTCCCCCTCAAATTTGGACGAAACTGAGGGGGGATCGAGGGGGCTAGGGGGGCAGTTGAATTCTGCCCCTGATCGCCCCTAGCTCGGCCCAATTTTTTTTTTAAAGGGGAAGCCACCGAACGTATATACATTTTCTGTGGCAGTTTGGTACTTTTATCCACAGAATGTGTATAGACGAGCTGTGGCACTTAAAGGGTTAATACCAGTAATTCTCAATATTTTTTATTGTTTATTTACATACAGCGCTCAATGGTACCTGCATGGAAAATAAAACATAAACAAGTTTATTATACTAGTAACATCTTTCTTACCTCTGTGTGGTACTTTACATAATAATGAACAATCCAGGCTGGAATGAACCCTCTGGTTAAGTCGAACACACGACCATTATATGCTTTGAAAGTCTAAAGCCTCGTACACACCTGCGATGTGCACCCGATCACTAACCCCGAGAAACACCCGCGACGAACGGCCGATAGTTGCGTGTGTGTATGTGCTCGGTCAGGGGCGCATACACATGCGCGATCTGCCATCTGGTGGTGAATCAAGTTAATTGCACACCTAAATATCACAGATTATTCAGGGCAGTACAATGCTTTACTTCATTTTGTTGCTGTGATAGGAGGATAGAGCTGTCAATTATGAGGAGCAGCAAACCATGTGATGTAGCAATGTCATGTGACCACACACTCGGTCACCTCCTCTCACTTGTGGTTTGCCCAGAGTCAAGATTGAGAGGTAAACTGACTAATTCAAGATAAGTCTCTTGTACTGGGGGTTGAGCAGGCAGTTACCAATGGAGATCCCAGTTTTCAGCAGTATGTATGGTACAGAGTTCCACAAGCAAATTGGGTTTTCTGGTGGACATTGTGTGTCAATAATTCAATTTAATCGATAGCAGTAAAAAATAAATTAATGCGAGATGTACCCCATTGTTAAAGGGAAAGTTGATGTGATGCACGCTAAAGGGGGAGTTGATGCGATACGAATTAAATGGGGAAGTTGATGTGATGCACTCTAAAGGGGATGTTGATGTGAAACGCCCTAAACAGGAAATTGATGTGATACTCGCTAAAGGGGAAGTTGATTCGATAAGCGCTAAAAGGGAAATTGAGGCAATGCTTGCTAAAGGGGAACTTGATGTGATACGCGCTAAAGAGGAAGTTGGTGAGATATGCCTTAAAGAGGAAGTTGGTGTCATACGTGTCAAAGGGAAATTTGGTGTGATACATGTTAAAGGGGTAGTTGATGCAATATGCATTAAAGGGGAAGTTGGTGTGATATGCCTTAAAGGTAAAGGTGGTGTGATAAGCCTTAAAGAGGAATGTGGTTTGATGAGCCTTAAAGGGAAATGTCGTGTGATAGACTTAAAGGGGAAGATGGTGTGATAAGCCTTAAAGGGGTAATTGA
Organism: Hymenochirus boettgeri; assembly: GCA_019447015.1. Classification (NCBI taxonomy): domain Eukaryota; kingdom Metazoa; phylum Chordata; class Amphibia; order Anura; family Pipidae; genus Hymenochirus; species Hymenochirus boettgeri. Next base: position 214,815,916 of record CM033469.1, read on the forward strand.
TGTGATACCCCATAACGGTGAAGTTGGTGTGATATGCCTTAAAGGGATAGTTGGTGTGATATGCCTTAAAGGGACAGTTTAGTGGAAATTATCAATATTTGTTAAATTGTTAGTTTGTGTAATGCATACTTAGTTATTTTACATATTCTCTCCCATTTTGAAAAATCAGTTGATTTCATACCCTTTGCTATTCCCTGCTGTTGACATTAGGGAGCTGACATTTCATTTTCTAATGGTCTTTCTTCTTCCCAGGATGCACCACATCCTTGGAATGTTCCTAACAGTAATTTCTACTGATTGGCTGTTGGGATGGGTCAAAGATGCTCAGATCTCTACTGAGCAACTGAATCAACCCAGGTGCTGGGTCAAGGGCAAGACCATAACGGTCTCTACTAGGGGTCCTGCAAACAGGAAGTCAGCATTTCAGTTGCATTTATTTATACACAGACAAAATGCTGAATTGGCAGATTAAGGTAATTGGGATGAAAAAATACTGCTCTTTTTTCTGGAAAATATATATATTTGCACTGAACTTCCCCTTTAAAGGGAAAGGGGGTGTGATAAGCCTTAAAGGGGTAGTTGGTGTGCTGCATGTTAAATGGGAAGTTGATGTGATAAGCTTTAAAGGGGAAGTTGGTGTGATATGCTTTAAAGGGGAAGTTGGTGTGATACGCCTACTATATACCCCAGGTAAGTATTAATCCACTATATACCCCAGGTAAGTAAGTATTAACCTACTATATACCCCTGCTAAGTATTAACCCATTATATATCCCAGGGTGGGTATTAAAGGGACACTATACTGAAAACATTACTTTGCTTCATCTTAATCTATAATTGAATACATGTAAGTAGCACTTACACTGATTTGCGTGTGTTGCTGCATGCCTTTAATCCAGCATACATTTTGTTTAGGAGTAGTATCCACTCCTACTTCCATCTGACCTGACATTTTCGCACAAACCAACTGTCAAGCCTGCACACAGCATACAGCAAACTGCCACCATTCCAGCTACAGCAAAACTTCTCACAGAAGAATAGTTTTTGAGAGCAAGGAACTTGATTGACAGCTAAAATAGAATTTTTAGATCGGATATCAAAAGAAATAGGAGGAGATCACTACAAATAGGGAATATTCTGTAAGGAGAGCTAGGGCCCTATTTATAAAGTACTGTTATCGGTATCGCTAAAATAACGATTGTTATTTTATGATATCGCCATCGTAAATCTACGATGGCGATATCGTAAAATATTGATCGCTATCGTATAATAACGATCGTTATTGTTAGATAGTGATCGTTGTCGTAAAATACCGATCGCTATCGTAAAATACCGATCGCTATTAATTATAACGATTGGTATTTTACGATAAAGATCACTATTTTACGATAACAATCATTATACGATAGCGATTGTTATTTTACAATATCGCCATTGTAGATTTACGATGGCGATATCGTAAAATAATGATCATTATTTTAGCGATACCGATAACAGTACTTAGGGCCCTAACTCTCTTTACTGAACATTCACTATTTGTAGTGACTCCTAAACCCACCCCCAAAATCTGATTGGTCCAAAATCCAAGATCCAATCAGATTTAAGATTGTATGGCAATATCTTAAAATAACGGTTGTTATCGATAAACTAACGATCGTTATCGTAAAATAATGATCGTTATTTAAGCGATACCGATAACGGTACTTTATAAATAGGGCCCTTAGTTTTAGTTATGCATTTCATCTGAAATGTTATGTCTTTGCACTAAGGCATGTACAAAGACAGTCGGTCAGGAAAAATGTTGCTCGTGTGTACCAGCATTTAGACTTTAAAGGTCATGTCCCCCCCAAAAACGTGGGTGTGGCGTGATGACGTCGGTGCACTCACAGCGACATCTCAACCTCATTTACGTCAGACGTGCACTGACACTGACAACACATTCCAATATATTTGGTGTTGAGAAATGACGAAAAGGTGGGCAAACTGTTTAAACAACAACCAACATTTGCATACAAAAATGGAGGCAGTTTAGGCAAACAACTCGTCCATTCTGATTACAAAAATGAAAAGAAAATCGAAATAGAGAATAAAACTAGGAGAATAGGAACCTTTCCGTGTCTAAACTGCCAAGCTTGCACAGCAATTATTAAAGAGGAAACAGTATCACACCCCTCGCAAGGTAACCAGATAAGATTAAAACAGTTTGCTAGTTGTCTCACTATGGTGGTAATATATATGCAAAAATGTCCATGCGGGCTAGCATATATAGGAAAAACAAAAAGACAAATAAGAACCCGCATAGGTGAGCATAAAAGAGACATAACTAAGTGTAATTTGGAGAAAAATGAAAGAGTGACATCTGTATCTAAAATACAGGGACACAATGCAGCCCAGGTCAGATGGATGGTGCTGGAGGTGGTGGAAAAAGCATCCAGAGGAGGTAATTTTGAGAGAAAGCTCCTACAAAGAGAAATACACTGGATACACCACCTTAACACCATGCATCCCAAAGGTTTAAATGAAGAAATTAATTTTAAATGCTTCTTGTAAAAGTAACAAAACTGTTAATACTTACCTATCTCACTTGGTCCACAGGAAATGGAATGGAAGATAATCTGAAACAAAAGAAAAGAAATAAAGCGTTAATTGCAATAAAGTATTAAAGTAAAGGAAATAAAATAGGTCCAAAGGTGGTTTTAAAGTTAAAATTTAAAATTTTGAGTAACACGTTTTAAAAGATAACACAAAGCACTTTAAAAAGAAAAAAAGCACTTTAAATAGGAAATATTGAAGAGCACTTTAGAAAGGAAGCACCTTGTAATAAGCATAGGCACTTTATCACAAGGTAAAAGACACATGTGATAAGAATAAGTAACCACCATGTATAACATTAACTGTATATTTATTGTATGTTTTAACACTTTTAATAGATGTGGTGAGAAACCAATCACGAAGGAGATTATTGTGAGCGACACCCTGAGAGGGGTTGCACTGAGTGTGTTGTGAGTATGCACCTGAGGAAGGGGACACGCCCCGAAACGTTGTGCACGTATGTCATTAATAAACATAAGTTAAAGTGAGAAACAGCTTCAGGAGTGCGTTCTTCGGATAAATTAACATGGGATAAACTTCTATAACTGCAACTGGTAGGCAGCTACTGAGGAACAGCACCTTTGGATGACCTATTTCAGCAACATCTGTGGGAAACAGTAGACAAACTGTCTACTGCTACTGATATTGATTGGAAACAACTTTTTTTTTGCAACTGTTACATGTATACCACTTTTTAAAGATTTTATTATAGATTGGGTATGCCAGGGTCCCTTAGGTGTTTTCAAGCTGTTCTTTGAAATATCCAGCACAGCTTGAATCCTGCAGAGTTAAAGGGCAACTCCACCCCCAAACTGAATTTTACTATCCTGCAGGGAATTGCTATAAACCTCAACCTCACGAGGTTCATTGCCCTCCCTGCTGTCCCCAAATGTACTTACTAGCCTTCGTTCCCCTGCTGCCTTCTGCCTAACTCCCGTGCCTTTTTCGTGCACGGAAGTCAAGCAGGATGGGCTCGACCGGCATCCACGCATGTGATTGGCTAAGGCAAGCAGCTTCTGTCTCCCAGTACTCATTCTGCTTTCCCTTCAATGTGTCTTCTCCATCTATTGGTTGTCCTGCAGAGCCTCTTTTTAGCTCCTTATGCCTCCTGCATCCTTCTTCCATGTCTCATTTTTTTCTTTATGCTACTAGAGCACCGCCGGTGTTAGTAAACGCTGCTGCCGTCCTGCACTTTTTAGTTCTCTATTATCTTAATCACAACTGTACCAATCCACTCTCTGCCTAATGCCAATTAGCTTCAGAAACCCAATCTTTGTTAAAATAAGTGGCTAATGTAGTAAATACCCATTAAACACACAACAAAAACATTTGGGTGCACAAAGAAGATAATAGGGGCAAATAAGTACATTTTACCTTCTACAGTATATGGCAGTTTTTGCATCACAACTTACTGATCTTATATAGTCAAGCTTGCCAAGGATTACATACCTATTCTACCCATCCTGGAGTTTTATACTTTTCAGCCACCTGTTATTGGACACTATGAAAAAGATATCAGAGCAGTTCATTGAAACATAAGGTGTTTTCCTTGTATATAATTTTGTATATAATTTCCTTTCTAAGTAAAATACAACTCACTATTAGTACTATGCTTATTAGTATTCACCATAGCAAGTTCCTCATTTATAGCTGCTTACGTTACGACTTGGGAGCACAGGATACTAATTAGCTTTATAGATTAAGGTAAGGTGGGGTTAAAGGTTCTGAATGCTTCCCACAGAGTATAAAATAAAATAAAGCTTTCATATAACAGAAGGTACCTCAGAGCCACGTGTTATTATAATAGCATTGCCCTAATAATCTAACATGTAAACACATATTTCTCGCTGACTTTTCATATGTTTGAAAATTACAACTCCCAGCGTACTCTATTAGCAGTAAGTTTCTCCTTTATGTCCATTGGTTAATGAATGTCTAAATGTATACAGATGCAATGCAGCCTAATGATATAGAGCATGGGTGTTGAACTTTTCACATGTTTAAAAACTACAACTCCCAGCATTCTCTGCCTGGCTTTATACATCCTAGAATGAAGCCATTTTTCGTGCTTTCCTACCCAAGGGCTCGAATATGCAAGTGATCCATCTGCCCATCCATCTGCCCTTCCCTTACAACTAGCTATTACACTATTGGCCTAGGGAAGGGTTATTTAGGTAATTTTAGGCAGTAGGAGTCATGAACCTTACCAAACATGCCCTCCCTTTAGAATCCAGGGGGTCTATGTAATAAACCCGCAGGTCTGAGAATAGACCCAGACAATCTTGCCACAATGTGCTGTTCAAACTAAACAGCACCATTGGGTGACCTGTGACTCTAAACGGGATCCAGAGTATAAAATGAAATAGAGCCTTCTTATAGCATATGGTACCTCAAAGCCTCATGTTATTACACTAGCATTGCCCTAATAATCTAACATATATACACATATCTGTCATTCCCTGGCTACCTAGGGGGGGCCCATGCAAAGTATTATCCTTTATATACTCTCATACAGATCTAGTTGGAAAAACTTATTTCAGAGCACTTTTTTAATAACTAAGGACTTGCTAGCGAGCACCTTCATCCCAGCCATTAACAGTGGCTGCCAATTCAAATTGTTCTAGCCAATCAGTCCAATGGTCGGACATGGTTTTCCACCATGTCCCATTGTCCTTTTGTCTGATTCGGATGAATGGTCAGTCGGACCCGGCCGAAAACCCATGCAATCATTTTGGCCCAATCGACCAATACACTGAACTATCGGTCGGTCGGACCGAAATATTGCATTGCGTGCCTTTAGGGATCATGCCAAACAGATCAGTCTCATCATCACACACCACACACTTCTATCTACTTTCACTTTCTCTCCTCCTAGCCATAGAGAGCAGGGATGTCTTGTCTTTTATTACTCACTGATACCACCTGCAGGCTGCAGGTGGTATGTAAGAATCCTTGGTGTATATGTCTATTACAATACACATCACTTCCTGTGTAGCAGACAGAAACTTTTTTTGGATTGGCTATGCCTGCGACATGTTTTAAAAACAGTTCATTATAGGAAGTTATACTGACATTACCACTTCCTTTCTGTATTCACATGGAGACCCCTTAGCAGTCACAGGGGTGTGATTTAAGATCCGGTTTTATATACCATATTAAGATAAGAATCTCAGCTCTGTAACTAAGTGTATATATTTTGTATATTTTGTCTTGTACCTAATATAAGTCAGTGCTATACTTTAAATACATTTATTGACACAACAGTGCCACCTTTTGGATTGTAATCGAAGTGTCAGACCATGGGAAGAAGCAACAAAAGATTCAAAATACCATATACTCAGTGGTACTCCTATGCAAGAATATTAAATTACGCTAGTAAAATATTAAGTAAACACAGAAACATAAGACCCACAAAATTTGTGAGTCTTACAAATCAAGTTCAATCCACAAATAATAGAATATCTTTACTATATCAAACAATATGGCATGACAAACAACCAATAAGAAAACCCTCGATAGAAAAATGGGAGACAAGATTAGGTCAAGTGTTAGAGGAATCCCAGTGGATGTCTATCTTCAAAAATACAGCAATCTGCTCATCAAATATCATAACTAAAGAGAAATCCTACAAAATTCTTTACGATTGGTACATCACCCCGGCCTTCTTACACAAAATTAATCCAACTATACCAGACAAATGCTTTAGGGATTGCAGAACCAATTACACTGCTGGTGGTTATGCCCAGAGGTGGAACGCTTTTGGGATATATGCTTAGATCCAGGGGGTCTATATATATATTTATTTATCATACATTTTTTATTTATTTTTCATAACATTTTTAGTGTTAGAGTTTAGTCCAAACACCACAGGAAATAACAACTGCTGTGCAGAGTTTGCATCTATCTTCACCATAAAACTTTCAACCAATATTGAACCAATAAGAGATACATTGGATCATTCTATAATTAAAGTTATCTATCTGTTTTTCAATACTCACCCTCCCCATTTTCTCACAGCTGTCACCAGGAAGTCTGTTAGACAGGGATCACTATTGGATAACCTGAGGTCCAACAAAGAACCCAGACTATCCTGTTTCAATCTTAATAGATTGTATTACTACAGGAGACAGGTTCATTACTCTGATGGGGTAAGACTTGGGAGAAGATACCAGACAGCAATATAGCTTAAGGTGAGCTTGGCTTAAAGGATAACTATCGTGTGTATAAAGGGTTTTTTTTTAAACAGTTAAAATGAAAAGTACTTGGGACATGGATATATAGGGCTGGTAATTCCTACCTCCCAATATTGTTTCTTTGAGGAGCACCAGCCCAAAGAAACTGATTCTGCCAGTCTTCCTCCTGGCTTCAGCACTATCTTTATTACAGGAATAATCCAGAACTAACCTGGTGAATAAAAACTGTAAGTGCTGTAGCTCCTCAACAAAATAATATTGTGAGGCGGGAATAATCAATCCTACCTCCCTGCCCCAGGTATTTTCCATTTTTAAATAGTTATTTTTTAGATTATAGATATCCTTTAAAGGGCATGTCCACCCCCAAAACTATAATCCCCTCAACTACTGGCCCCATTATGTAGTGTAGTGTAATCCTTACCTCACATCCCAGCTCCATATGGTTCTCCTGTATTCCCCCCCCAAAGTCCCAAAAACTGCCCACCAGGAGGCAGAGTCCTATATGGACTCTGCCTCCTACCTGGCCCCGGGAGAAGTTTGGCATGCGTACTGCAGCCTTTCTCCCCCTCCTCTCCCGATTCTCTCCCCCTAGCGTATAACCATTAAAGTATAAGATTGCCCCTGGTCCCCAGCCCCAACCGCTCTATTTAATGTTTATAAAGCTCCCCAAACTTTACTTACCTCTCCTCTTTCCTCCGCCGAAATGAGCTGCCGGCAGCCGCGTCCGTGATTGGCTGCCGCTCAACCAATCACAGACGCGGCTGCCGGTCCCGCCCCTCTGCTTGCATTTTCTCTCAAGCAGAGGGCCGGGAGCGCAGTGGAGGAAAGAGGGGAGGTAAGTAGAGTTTGGGGGGCTTTCTAAACATATAAATAGAGCGGTTGGGGCTGGGAGACCAGGGGGAATCTTATATTAAAAAATATAATTTAGGGTGGACATACCCTTTAAAGAAGAAAAAAGGCATCCACAGAGCATACAATTAAATAGAGCCTTCTTACAATAAACTGTACTTCACAGCCTCGCCCTATTAATGGAGATAGGGTGGCCATTTTCAAGAAGAGAGAGACGATGTGGATTAAAAAGCTTGACACCTGGTGTCCTAATGGTCTTAATAGGAATTAAAACCTATTAACAACATGGTGTAGGAATTGGTACTTTGATTTTATTATAAATACTAAAATTAAAACACAGGTTGTGCCACTGGGATTTCAATTGTGGTGATATTTAAGAGCAATATTTACATGCACATTATTACATAGGATTGTGATGGCTGTGGCAACCTGTCTATATTTATTTTTTGGGGGAGGGTAACAATGTCATATGCTTATGTCAGTTTGTTTAGCCTGAGGAAGGGGATTTTTGTCCCCGAAACGTTGCAATATTCAACCAACAGATGACCAATAAAAGTTATATTAGCATCTATGAATTTCCGTGTGCAGTATCTGCACACACACACACAGTGGAAAGGTCTATATGTATGTGTGTAATTATCACTATTTAATCAAAATCACCATAAGAAATAACACTATACAAAGTATAGTATTACTACCTACTACTGAATTACAAAACAAATGATATGCAATTAATAAAATATACTTACTTTACTTGACACCCCTAGGTTTGAATGGAAAACTCAAAATGATAGGCTAAGCCACACGTCTAGGATTTCTACAGGGTTTCTAAAAGGAAGTGGAATTGGGACAATTAAAGGAAGTGGAATTAGGACACTAAAAGGAAGTGGAATTTTACTAACATCTAATGAGGTTCTGATCCTTGTACATGACAAGACAGGAAGGGTAAGGAAGTTCCTGTATTACACCCAGTTATGTGCTGTTTGTAAAACGTGACAGTTTTAGCCAATTAGAAAATTCTTCAGACTCTCACATTTACTTTCCCCTCCCTCCCCTTTCCCCTCCCCTCTTCATAGAAAGTAACGAGACAATCCAGTTTCTGTTTGCTAGACAGGAAGTGGACATAAAGAAGAAACTTACTGCTAATAGAGGCAAAACAGGAGTGGGGACTATGCAAGTACTTTTATTTATTTATATATTTTACCTTATTTACATTTCTATATACTTTAATGTCATTACTACATATTTGTTAATATTGATATAAATATTTATTTAGTGCTTAAACAACACATAAACACTGTCCCTATGTATATTACCCACCCCCACCAACATAGTACCTAATAGAAAAACCTAATGTATTCCCCATGAAATTATACATTTATTTATATACTATAAGGTATATATATATATATATATATATATATATATATATTATCTTTAGCCAATTACTTTGTGGGATCTGATTAGCGTATTAATTAATTTGTAAACTAGGGGGGCTTTGTCTAATGGCATGTTCCCATGCAGAGGTTGCAAACAGTGCAAACATGTTATTGAAACTACAGAATTTGCACATCCAGTTACTAAACAGATGTTCCCTCTTAGAGGCCATTTCACATGTGAAACTAATTCGTAGTATACGCTCTTCTCTGTCCATGTGACATGATCTATGTGGGGGAGACTACTCAACCTGTTAAAAATCGAATATCGCAGCATAAATCCAGTATTAAACTTAAAAACCTAAAATTACCAGTACCAATCCATTTTCATGAAACTCACCATGATGAGTCTGAATTTTTGGTGTTAGAATGAGAATCCATACCCAGACTTGTGGGGGATAGAGAATTATTGTTAAAGACAAGAGAGGTCTAGTGGGTGCATCGGTTAAATACCCTGCACCCCCTAGGGCTCAATCATGATTATGACTTACATGTATTTCTGTGATGTGTAATGTTTTGTGCTTTATGACATTTTCAGTGATTGTTTTGATGTTTTTCAGGGATCAATATGTGTTGCCTTGATGTCTCTACCTGCCACCTTTATGTACCTGATTGATATGGTTGATAGTTGCCTTTAAGAACCTTTAAACTGTGTACGGTATATGTATAATTGATACTATTAGGGAGTGGCTCTAATGTGAGGGGTATATATGGGACATACCCAGATTGTGTGTTATATACTGTTTGTATTATGTCATGGCCGTTATGCTGTTTTAAAACTCTGTCTCCAACCAATCAGCTGAAGTGTGGGGAGCGTGTTCCTGTGACATCATAGTGGGGAACCAATGAGTATCGGCAAATTGAGTATCGACAAATTGCATGTAACAATAAGTTAATAAATTGCAATAATAAATACATAAAACAATAAAACAATAAAACATACAATCAATTTATTAACTATTGTTACATTGCAATTTGTCGATACTCAATTTGCCTATCCATTGGTTCCCCACTATGATGTCACAGGAACACGCTCCCCACACTTCAGCTGATTGGTTGGAGACAGAGGTTTTAAAACAGCATAACGGCCATGACATAATACAAACAGTATATAACACACAATCTGGTATGTCCCATATATACCCCTCACATTAGAGCCACTCCCTAATAGTATCAATTATACATATACCGTACACAGTTTAAAGGTTCTTAAAGGCAACTATCAACCATATCAATCAGGTACATAAAGGTGGCAGGTAGAGACATCAAGGCAACACATATTGATCCCTGAAAAACACAAAACAATCACTGAAAATGTCATAAGCACAAAACATTACACATCACAGAAATACATGTAAGTCATAATCATGATTGAGCCCTAGGGGGTGCAGGGTATTTAACCGATGCACCCACTAGACCTCTCTTGTCTTTAACATAATTCTCTATCCCCCACAAGTCTGGGGACACATTCTAACACCAAAAAACGTAATTAGACTCATCATGGTGAGTTTCATGAAAATGGATTGGTACTGGTATTTTAGGTTTTTAAGTTTAATACTGGATTTATGCTGCGATATTCGATTTTTAACAGGTTGAGTAGTCTCCCCCCCATAGTCATGTCACATGGACAGAGAAGAGCGTAACTACGAATTTAGTTTCACATGTGAAATGGCCTCTAAGAGGGAACATCTGTTTAGTAACTGGATGTGCAAATTCTGTAGTTTCAATAACATGTTTCACTGTTTGCAACCTCTGCATGGGAACATGCCTTAACAAAAGCCCCCCTAGTTTACAAATTAATTAATACGCTAATCAGATCCCACAAAGTAATTGGCTAAAGATTATATATATATATAATATAATTATTATATATATATATACCTTATAGTATATAAATAAATTATAATTTCATGGGGAATACATTAGGTTTTTCTATTAGGTACTATGTTGGTGGGGGTGGGTAATATACATAGGGACAGTGTTTATGTGTGTTTTAAGCACTAAATAAATATTATATCAATATTAACAAATATGTAGTAATGACATTAAAGTATATATAGAAATGTAATAAGGTAAAATATATAATAAATAAAAGTACTTGCATAGTCCCCACTCCTGTTTTGCCTCTATTAGCAGTAAGTTTCTTCTTTATGTCCACTTCCTGTCTAGCAAACAGAAACTGGGATTGTCTCGTTACTTTCTATAGAGAGGGAAAGGGGAGGGAGGGGAAAGTAAATGTAGAGTCTGAAGAATTTTCTAATTGGCTAAAACTGTCACGTTTTACAAACAGCACATAACTGGGTGTAATACAGGAACTTCCTTACACTTCCTGTCTTGTCATGTACAAGATCAAGAACAGTCATTAGATGTTAGTAAATTCCACTTCCTTTAGTGTCCTAATTCCACTTCCTTAATTGTCCCAATTCCACTTCCTTTTAGAAACCCTTAGAAATCCTAGACGTGTGGCTTAGCCTATCATTTTGAGTTTTCCATCAAACCTAGGGGTGTCAAGTAAAGTAGGTATATTTTATTAATTGCATTCATTTGTTTTGAATTCAGTAGTAGGTAGTAATACTATACTTTGTATATGTTTATTTCTTATGGTGATTTTGATTAAATAGTGATAATTACACACACATACAATAGACCTTTCCACTGTGTGTGTGTGTGCAGATACTGCACACGGAAATTCATAGATGCTAATATAACTTTTATGGTCATCTGTTGGTTGAATATTGCAACGTTTCGGGGACAAAAATCCCCTTCCTCAGGCTAAACAAACTGACATAAGCATATGACTTGTTACCCTCCCCCAAAAAATAAATATAGACAGGTTGCCACAGCCATCACAATCCTATGTAATAATGTGCATGTAAATATTGCTCTTAAATATCACCACAATTGAAATCCCAGTGGCACAACCTGTGTTTTAATTTTAGTATTTATAATAAAATCAAGTACCAATTCCTACACCATGTTGTTAATAGGTTTTTAATTCCTATTAAGACCATTAGGACACACCAGGTGTCAAGCTTTTTATCCACATCGTCTCTCTCTTCTTGAAAATGGCCACCCTATCTCCATTAATAGGGCGAGGCTGTGAAGTACAGTTATTTTAAAAGGCTCTATTTAATTGTATGCTCTGTGGATGCCTTTTTTCTTCTTTAAAGGGTATGTCCACCCTAAATTATATTTTTTAATATAAGATTCCCCTGGTCTCCCAGCCCCAACCGCTCTATTATATGTTTAGAAAGCCCCCCAAACTCTACTTACCTCCCCTCTTTCCTCCCGCGCTCCCGGCCCCTGCTGAGAGAAAATGCAAGCAGGGGCGGGACCGGCAGCCGCGTCTGTGATTGGTTGAGCGGCAGCCAATCACGGACGCGGCTGCCGGCAGCTCATTTCGGCGGAGGAAGAGGAGAGGTAAGTAGTTTGGGGAGCTTTATAAACATATAAATGAGGAGGTTGGGCTGGGAGACCAGGGGCAATCTTATACTTTAAGGGTTATACGCTAGGGGAGAGAATCGGGAGAGGGAGGGGGAGAAAGGCTGCAGTACCATGCCAAACTTCTCCCGGGGGCCAGGTAGGAGGCAGAGTCTCATATGGACTCTGCATCCTCCTGGTGGGCAGTTTTGGGACTTTGGGGGGGGAATACAGGAGAACCATATGGAGCTGGGATGTGAGGTAAGGATTACACTACACTACATAATGGGGCCAGTAGTTGAGGGGATATAGTTTTGGGGGTGGACACCCTTTAAAGGATATCTATAATCTAAAAATAACTATTAAAAATGGAAAATCCTGGGGCAGGGAGGTAGGATTGATTATTCCGCCTCCAATATTATTTGTGTGAGGAGCTACAGCACTTACAGTTTTTATTCACCAGGTTAGTTCTGGATTATTCCTGTAATAAAGATAGTGCTGAAGCCAGGAGGAAGCTGGCAGAATCAGTTTCTTTGGGCTGGTGCTCCTCAAAGAAACAATATTGGGAGGTAGGAATTACCACCCTATATATCCATGTCCCAAGTACTTTCATTTTAACTGTTTAAAAAAAACCCTTTATACACACGATAGTTATCCTTTAAGCCAAGCTCACCTTAAGCTATATTGCTGTCTGGTATCTTCTCCCAAGTCTTACCCCATCAGAGTAATGAACCGGTCTCCTGTAGTAATACAATCTATTAGATTGAAACAGATAGTCTGGGTTCTTTGTTGGACCTCAGGTTATCCAATTGATCCCTGTCTAACAACTTCCTGGTGACAGCTGTGAGAAAATGGGGAGGGTGAGTATTGAAAAACAGATAGATAACTTTAATTATAGAATGATCCAATGTATCTCTTATTGGTTCAATATTGGTTGAAAGTTTTATGGTGAAGATAGATGCAAACTCTGCACAGCAGTTTGTTATTTCCTGTGTGTTTGGACTAAACTCTAACACTAAAAATTTATGAAAAATAAATAAAAATGTATGATAAATAAATATATATATAGACCCCCTGGATCTAAGCATATATCCCAAAGCGTTCCACCTCTGGGCATAACCACCAGCAGTGTAATTGGTTCTGCAATCCCTAAAGCATTTGTGTCTGGTAAGTTGGATTAATTTTGTGTAAGAAGGCCGGGGTGATGTACCAATCGTAAAGAATTTTGTAGGATTTCTCTTTAGTTATGATATTTGATGAGCAGATTGCTGTATTTTTAAGATAGACATCCACTGGGATTCCTCTACCACTTGACCTAATCTTGTCTCCCATTTTTCTATCGAGGGTTTTCTTATTGGTTGTTTGTCATGCCAATTTTTTGATATAGTAAAGATATTCTATTATTTGTGGATTGAACTTGATTTTGAAGACTCACAAATTTTGTGGTCTTATGTTTCTGTGTTTACTACTAATATTTTACTAGCGAATTTATATTCTTGCATAGGAGTACCACTGAGTATATGGTATTTGAATCTTTTGTTGCTTCTTCCCATGGTCTGACACTTCGATTACAATCCAAAAGGTGGCACTGTTGTGTCAATAAATGTATTTAAAGTATAGCACTGACTTATATTAGGTACAAGACAAAATATACAAATATATACACTTAGTTCAGAGCGAGATTCTTATCTTAATATGGTATTAAAAACCGGATCTTAAATCACACCCTGTGACTGCTAAGGGGTCTCCATGTGAATACAGAAAGGAAGTGGTAATGTCAGTATAACTTCCTATAATGAACTGTTTTTAAAACATGTCGCAGGCATAGCCAATCCAAAAAAAGTTTCTGTCTGCTACACAGGAAGTGTATTGTATTGTAATAGACATATACACCAAGGATTCTTACATACCCCCTGCAGCCTGCAGGTGGTATCAGTGAGTAATAAAAGACAGACATCCCTGCTCTCTATGGCTAGAGGAGAGAAGTGAAAGTAGATAGAAGTGTGTGGTGTGTGATGATGAGACTGATCTGTTTGGCATGATCCCTAAAGGCACGCAATCATATTTCGTCCGACCGACCGATAGTTCAGTGTATTGGGTCGTTGGGCCAAAATGATTGCATGGGTTTTCGGCCGGGTCCGACTGACCATTCATCCGAATCAGACAAAAGCAATGGGACATGGTGGAAAACCATGTCCGACCATTGGACTGATTGGCTAGAACAATTTGAATTGGCAGCCACTGTTAATGGCTGGATGAAGGTGCTCGCTAGCAAGTCCTTAGTTATTAAAAAAGTGCTCTGAAATAAGTTTTTTCCAACTAGATCTGTATGAGAGTATATAAAGGATAATACTTTGCATGGGCCCCCCCTAGGTAGCCAGGGAATGACAGATATGTGTATATATGTTAGATTATTAGGGCAATGCTAGTGTAATAACATGAGGCTTTGAGGTACCATATGCTATAAGAAGGCTCTATTTCATTTTATATCTGGATCCCGTTAGAGTCACAGGTCACCCAATGTGCTGTTTAGTTTGAACAGCACATTGTGGCAAGATTGTCTGGGTCTATTCTCAGACCTGCGGGTTTATTACATAGACCCCCTGGATTCTAAAGGGAGGGCATGTTTGGCAAGGTTCATGACTCCTACTGCCTAAAATTACCTAAATAACCCTTCCCTAGCCAATAGTGTAAGTCTAGTTTGTAAGGGAAGGGCAGATGGATGGGCAGATGGATCACTTGCATATTCGAGCCTTGGGTAGGAAAGCACGAAAAATGGCTTCATTCTAGGATGTATAAGCCAGGCAGAGAATGCTGGGAGTTGTAGTTTTTAACATGTGAAAAGTTCAACACCCATGCTCTATATCATTAGGCTGCATTGCATCTGTATACATTTAGACATTCATTAACCAATGGACATAAAGGAGAAATTACTGCTAATAGAGTACGCTGGGAGTTGTAATTTTCAAACTATGAAAATCAGCGAGAAATATGTGTTTACATGTTAGATTATTAGGGCAATGCTATTATAATAACACGTGGCTCTGAGGTACCTTCTGTTATATGAAAGCTTTATTTTATTTTATACTCTGTGGGAAGCATTCAGAACTTAAACCCCACCTTACCTTAATCTATAAAGCTAATTAATCTGTGCTCCCAAGTCGTAACTAAGCAGCTATAAATGAGGAACTTGCTATGGGAATACTAATAAGCATATAGTACTAATAGTGAGTTGTATTTTACTTAGAGGAAATTTATATACAAAATTATATACAAGGAAAACACCTTATGTTTCAATGAACTGCTCTGATATCTTTTTCATAGTGTCAATAACAGTGGCTGAAAGTATAAAACTCCAGATGGGTAGAATAGGTATGTATCCTTGGCAAGCTTGACTATATAAGATCAGTAAGTTGTGATGCAAAAACGGCCATATACTGTGAAGGTAAAATGTACTTTTTGCCCCTATTTCTTCTTGTGCACCCAAATGTTTTGTTGTGTGTTAATGGGTATTTACTACATTACCACTTATTTTAACAAAGATTGGGTTTCTAAGCTAATTGGCATTAGGCAGAGAGTGGATTGGTACAGTTGTGATTAAGATAATAGAGAACTAAAAAGTGCAGGACGGCAGCAGCTTTACTAACACCGGCGGTGCTCTAGTAGCATAAAGAAAAAAATGAGACATGGAAGAAGGATGCAGGAGGCATAAGGAGCTAAAAAGAGGCTCTGCAGGACAAACCAATAGATGGAGAAGAACATGAAGGGAAAGCAGAATGAGTACTGGGAGACAGAAGCGGCTTGCCTTAGCCAATCACATGCGTGGATGCCGGTCGAGCCCATCCTGCTTGACTTCCTGCACGAAAAAGGCACACGGGATGTTAGGCAGAAGGCAGCAGGGGAACGAAGGCTAGTAAGTACATTTGGGGACAGCAGGGAGGGCAATGAACCTCGTGAGGTTGAGGTTTTAGCAATTCCCTGCAGGATAGTAAAATTCAGTTTGGGGGGTGGAGTTGCCCTTTAACTCTGCAGGATTCAAGCTGTGCTGGATATTTCAAAGAACAGCTTGAAAACACCTAAGGGACCTGGCATACCCAATCTATAATAAAATCTTAAAAAGTGGTATACATGTAACAGTTGCAAAAAAAAGTTGTTTCCAATCAATATCAGTAGCAGTAGACAGTTTGTCTACTGTTTCCCACAGATGTTGCTGAAATAGGTCATCCAAAGGTCGTTCCTCAGTAGCTCCTACCAGTTGCAGTTATGAAGTTTATCCATGTTAATTTATCCGAAGAAACGCACTCCTGAAGCTGTTTCTCACTTTAATATGTTATTAATGACATACGTGCACAACGTTTCGGGGCGTGTCCCCTTCCTCAGGTGACATACTCACACACACTCAGTGCAACCCCTCTCAGGGTGTCGCTCACAATAACTCCTTCGTGATTGGTTTCTCACCACATCTATTAAAAGTTTAAAACATACAATAAATATACAGTTAATGTTATACATGGTGGTTACTTATTCTTATCACATGTGCTTTTACCTTGTGATAAAGTGCCTATGCTTATTAAAGGTGCTCCTTTCTAAAGTGCTCTTCAATATTTCCTATTTAAGTGCTTTTTTTCTTTTTAAAGGGCTTTGTGTTATCTTTAAAACGTGTTACTCAAAATTTTAAATTTTAACTTTAAAACCACCTTTGGACCTATTTTATTTCCTTTACTTTAATACTTTATTGCATTAACGCTTTATTTCTTTTCTTTTGTTTCAGATTATCTTCCATTCCATTTCCTGTGGACCAAGTGAGATAGGTAAGTATTACAGTTTTTGTTACTTTTACAAGAAGCATTTAAAATTAATTTCTTCCATTTAAACCTTTGGGATGCATGGGTGTTAAGGTGTGTATCCAGTTATTTCTCTTTGTAGGAGCTTTCTCTCAAAATTACCTCCTCTGGATGCTTTTTCCACCACCTCCAGCACCATCCATCTGACCTGGGCTGCATTGTGTCCCTGTATTTTAGATACAGATGTCACTCTTTCATTTTTCTCCAAATTACACTTAGTTATGTCTCTTTTTATGCTCACCTATGCGGGTTCTTATTTGTCTTTTTGTTTTTCCTATATATGCTAGCCCGCATGGACATTTTTGCATATATATTACCACCATAGTGAGACAACTAGCAAACTGTTTTAATCTTATCTGGTTACCTTGCGAGGGGTGTGATACTGTTTCCTCTTTAATAATTGCTGTGCAAGCTTGGCAGTTTAGACACGGAAAGGTTCCTATCTCCTAGTTTTATTCTCTATTTCGATTTTCTTTTCATTTTTGTAATCAGAATGGACGAGTTGTTTGCCTAAACTGCCTCCATTTTTGTATGCAAATGTTGGTTGTTGTTTAACAGTTTGCCCACCTTTTCGTCATTTCTCACACCCAATATATTGGAATGTGTTGCAGTGTCAGTGCACGTCGACGTAATGAGGTTGAGATGTCGCTGTGAGTGCACCGACGTCATCACGCCACACCCACGTTTTTGGGGGGACATGACCTATACTCTAGTCTTGCTGGACACCACGGCACTTTTTCCTGACCGACTGTCTTTGTACATGCCTTAGTGCAAAGACATAACATTTCAGATGAATGCATAACTAAAACTAAGGGCCCTATTTATAAAGTACCGTTATCGGATCGCTAAATAACGATCATTATTTACGATAACGATCGTTAGTTTTATCGATAACAACCGTTATTTTAAGATATTGCCATACAATCTTAAATCTGATTGGATCTTGGATTTTGGACCAATCAGATTTTGGGGGTGGGTTTAGGAGTCACTACAAATAGTGAATGTTCAGTAAAGAGAGGTTAGGCCCTAAGTACTGTTATCGGTATCGCTAAATAATGATCATTATTTTACGATATCGCCATCGGTAAATCACAATGGCGATATTGTAAAATAACAATCGCTATCGTATAATGATTGTTATCGTAAAATAGTGATCTTTATCGTAAAATACCAATCGTTATAATTAATAGCGATCGGTATTTTACGATAGCGATCGGTATTTTACGACAACGATCACTATCTAACAATAACGATCGTTATTATACGATAGCGATCAATATTTTACGATATCGCCATCGTAGATTTACGATGGCGATATCATAAAATAACAATCGTTATTTAGCGATACCGATAACAGTACTTTATAAATAGGGCCCTAGCTTCCTTACAGAATATTCCCTATTTGTAGTGATCTCCTCCTATTTCTTTGATATCCGATCTAAAATTCTATTTTAGCTGTCAATCAAGTTCCTTGCTCTCAAAAACTATTCTTCTGTGAGAAGTTTTGCTGTAGCTGAATGGTGGCAGTTTGCTGTATGCTGTGTGCAGGCTTGACAGTTGGTTTGTGCGAAAATGTCAGGTCAGATGGAAGTAGGAGTGGATACTACTCCTAAAAAATGTTGCTGGATTAAAGGCATGCACAACACACGCAAATCAGTGTAAGTGCTACTTACATGTATTCAATTATGATTAAGATGAGGCAAAGTAATGTTTTCAGTATAGTGTCCCTTTAATACCCACCCTGGGATATATAATGGGTTAATACTTAGCAGGGGTATATAGTAGGTTAATACTTACTACCTGGGGTATATAGTTGGATTAATACTTACCTGGGGTATATATGGCGTATCACACCAACTTCCCCTTTAAAGCATATCACACCAACTTCCCTTCTTAAAGCTTATCACACATCTTCCATTTAACATGCAGCACACCAACTACCCTTAAGGCTTATCACACCCCCTTCCTTTAAGGGAAGTTCAGTGCAAATATATATATTTTCAGAAAAAGAGCAGTATTTTTTCATCCAATACCTTAATCTGCCAATTCAGCATTTTGTCTGTGTATAAATAAATGCAAGTGAAATGCTGACTTCCTGTTGCAGGACCCCTAGTAGAGACCGTTATGGTCTGCCCTTGACCCAGCACCTGGTTTATTCAGTTGCTCAGTAGAGATCTGAGCATCTTTGACCCATCCAACAGCCAATCAGTAGAAATTACTGTAGGAACATTCCAAGGATGTGGTGCATCCTGGGAGAAGAAAGACCATTAGAAAATGAAATGTCAGCTCCCTAATGTCAACACGCAGGGAATAGCAAAGGGTATGAAATCAACTGATTTTTCAAAATGAGGAGAGAATATGAAAATAACTAAGTATGCATTACACAAACTAACAATTTAACAAATATTGATAATTTCCACTAAACTGTCCCTTTAAGGCATATCACACCAACTATCCCTTTAAGGCATATCACACAACTCACTTCACCGTTATGGGGTATCACATCAATTACCCCTTTAAGGCTTATCACACACACTCTTCCCTTTAAGTCTATCACACGACATTTCCCTTTAAGGCTCATCAAACCACATTCCTCTTAAGGCTTATCACACCCCTTTACCTTTAAGGCATATCACACCAACTCCCTTTAATGCATATTGCATCAACTACCCCTTTAACATGTATCACACACAATTTCCTTTGACACGTATGACACCAACTTCCTCTTTAAGGCATATCTCACCAACTTCCTCTTAAGCGCGTATCACATCAAGTTCCCCTTTAGCAAGCATTGCCTCAATTTCCCTTTTAGCGCTTATCGAATCAACTTCCCCTTTAGCGAGTATCACATCAATTCCTGTTTAGGGCGTTTCACATCAACATCCCCTTTAGAGTGCATCACTCAACTTCCCCATTTAATTCGTATCGCATCAACTCCCCCTTTAGCGTGCATCACATCAACTTTCCCTTTACAATGGGTACATCTCGCATTAATTTATTTTTTACTGCTATCGATTAAATTGAATTATGACACACTGTCCCCAGAAAACCCAATTTGCTTGTGGAACTCTGTACCATACATACTGCTGAAAACTGGGATCTCCATTGGTAACGTACGCTGCTCAACCCCCAGTACAAGAGACTATCTTGAATTAGTCGTTTACCTCTCAATCTTGACTCTGGGCAAACCACAAGTGAGAGGAGTGACCGAGTGTGTGGTCACATGACTTGCTACATCACATGGTTTGCTGCTTCTCATATTGACAGCTCTATCCTCCTATCACAGCAACAAATGAAGTAAAGCATTGTACTGCCCTGAATAATCTGTGATATTTAGGTGTGCAATTAACTTGATTCACCACCAGATGGCAGATCGCCATGTGTATGCGCCCCTGACGCGAGCATACCACACGCAACTATCGGCCGTTCGTCGCGGGTGTTTTCTCGGGGTTGTGATCGGGTGCAGCAGGTGTGTACGAGGCTTTAGACTTTCAAGCATATAATGGTCGTGTGGTTTCGACTTAACCAGAGGGTTCATTCCAGCCTGGATTGTTCATTATTATGTAAGTACACACAGAGGTAAGAAAGATTTTACTAGTATAATAAACTTGTTTATGTTTTATTTTCCATGCAGGTACCATTGAGCGCTGTATGTAAATAAACAATAAAAAATATTGAGAATTACTGGTATTAACCCTTTAAGTGCCACAGCTCGTCTATACACATTCTGTGGATAAAAGTACCAAACTGCCCAGAAAATGTATATACGTTCGGTGGCTTCCCCTTTAAAAAAAAAATTGGCCGAGCTAGGGGCGATCAGGGGCAGAATTCAACTGCCCCCCTAGCCCCCTCATCCCCCCTCAGTTTCGTCCAAATTTGAGGGGGGAGATCGGGAGATATCCTACCTTTAGCCGTGACCGCATAGCAGGAGCAGTCCCACATGGAGGAAGAAGTTGAAGCGGAATGGGAGACCCCGGGGACGTCACACAGCTTCCTCCTTCACCGAGGTCTTCCCTAAGAGTGATAGGAGGCTGCCCCTGGTAGCCTAGTGGAGGTACTGCACTGCGATCTCCATTCGATCACAGTGCAGTACCTGGTATAGTAAAGCTGTCATTGTGATAGCTTTACTATACTTTTTGTGAATGGAACTCAAAGTCCCATTCACAAATAGATATTTTCTAAATCTTTGCTACTTAGCAAAGACTTAGGGGAAAAATGGGGACAGAGATCAAGTTGGTGATCCCTTCTGATCACCAAATTATTGATCTTTGCCAAGAATAAAAAAATCACTCTCTGGAAAATGATTTCCGGAAAGTGATATTTCCAATCGATTCAAAATGGAAACAGGCTTTTATGCCCGTATTCCAAGTTCATTATCATTCCCTAAGATGATCTGATGATAATCTTTGTGAATGATAAAAAAAAAGGGGGGGGGGAAATCACACACAAAAAATTTTCTTAAAGTGATACACACACCCCTTTTTTTTAACCCTAAAACTATAAATTAGCAAAAAACTTTGTCTTCTCAAGCTTCCCAATGCCCCCGGTGATATCCGTAAAGTAAACGCAGATCATTATTGTCTGATTCAAGGGAAACTAAGCCTATTTTAGTAGGAAATTTGCAGAGGTAACAAAAATGACCGGATTGAATTTTTAGGATCAGTAAAGTGTGCAAAAACTCGTGTCACTCTCCGTACTAACTGGTTTTCACTACTAAAATACCACTAAAAGGGAGTGGGGGGGTGGCATTTTTTTAACGTTTGCACCCACCCATATGGCATACCGTTTGATTCGGGACATGCGGGAGATTGCCATTAGTGGGGTTTTTTACTTGCCAAGTGAGTTTAGTTAGGATTTCAACCATTGAGTCCTCTTATTTATTTTTTTCACAAAATCTCCTAAAACATGGAGTTCTATGAATAACAGTGTCTGGAATTCTTCATGTATATACGAAAGCATGACACGTTCGTGCAGAAGGTGTGTAGATTCAAAAAATATATAGTTTGTGGGGGGTATTTCCAAGTTGAACAGGCTGTTCAAATTACAAAACACTTTTCTTGTAATTGCACTTGTGGCATGGCAATATGGCATATGGCATCCGTTTGATTGACATGGGGATGGATTGACATGTGGGGTTGTCAAGTGGGTTTAGCTAGGATTTCAACCTTTGAATCACCTTATTTTATTTTTTACAAAATCTCCAAAAAGTACCGAGTTCTATGGAGTACTGTGTCTGAATTCTTCATGTATAATGAAAGCATGACAACGTTATACGTAGGTGAAGGTGTGTAGATTCCAAAATATATAGTTTGTGGGGGATTTTCAAAGTTTCGGGCTGTTTCCTTTGAAAAAGCGTAGGCTGCTCAAACTACATAACACTTTGATTTATTCTTGTAATTGCACTTGGGCATGCGTCCTATTTGAGCTAGTTGGTGGCCACATTTCGTGTGCACCGCATAAAGAATGACACTGTTGCATAGTCTGAAGGCATGTAGATTCCAAAAATATATAGTTTTGGGGGGTATTTCTATATAGAGGGGCGTTTAGTTGTCTGACAAATCTGAAAAGTTGCTGTATTGGGCCACTGTATTTGGCTCACTTGTGGCTAGTCGATTCCACGTACATATGTGTAACCATGAATATGGCATACCGTTTGATTTGGGACATTTGGGAGATTGATATTTGGTACTTTTTGTTACAATCATGGGATTTGGCATGATTTCTACCTTCAAAAGTGGAAAAACTTTCTACCTGCGAAAAGTTGAACTTCTATGAAGAACCCACACCATTGATGTATAATTGAACAAACAACAGCATTCTGTAGTTGAAAGTGTGTAGATTTCAGAAATATATAGTTTGTGGGGTGTTTTGTGGGGAAAAACTGAAGACTGTTCAATTCAGAGTTTCCTGAATATTTTTGCTGTTTTTGAGCAATCTCATTGTCTCACTTTGTGGCTTTTCGCTTCCATGGCACATGGTGAACCACGCATATGGCATACCGTTTGATTCAGGACATTGGGAGATTGATAAATGGTAACTTTTTTTACATTCCATGAGGTTTTGTGCATGATCTTTAAGTTGTTTTTGGCTAATTTTTTTCAGAAAAGTGCGAATTCTAGGAAGAACTGCCACCAAACCATTGATGGATGAATAAAGAAACTAACAGTTTTACATAGCTGAAGGTGTGTGGATTTCAGGAATATAAGTTTGTGGGGGTATTTACAAAGTTACAGGGGTGTTTTTGTGGGATAAACTGCAGACTGTTCAACATTCAGAGTTGGCTGAATATTTTTGCTGTTTTTGAGAATCATGCATTGTCTCACTTCGTGGCTTTTCGCTGTCCACGTCATGCCGTTTATTCAGGACATTTGGGAGATTGATATTTGATAACTTTTTTTTACATTTCATATTGAATTTTGGCATGATTTTCTACTTTCAAATTTGATTATTGTTAATTATTTCTGAAATCTGGCGTAAAATGTGAACTTACTATAGATAACTGCGCCCCATCATTAATGGTATGAATGAACAAACTACAGCGTTACATAGCTTGAAGGTTTGTAGATTTTAGGAATATATAGTTTTGTGGGGGGTGTTTTGTGGGGAAAAATTGCAGACTATTCAAATTCACAGTTGCCTGAATATATTTGCTTTTTCTGAGTCATCATGCATTGTCTCACTTCGTAGCTATTCGCTTCCACGTCCGCATTTGTAACCATCATAAGGCATACCGTTTGATTCAGGACATTTGGGAGATTGATATTTAATACTATTTTTTATTCCATGAGGTTTTGACATGATTTTACCTTTTGAAGTTGTTTTTGTTAATTTTTTAGAAAAATGCACATTCTATGACGAACTGCCACCACACCATTGATGGTATGAATGAATGAACTACATTGATACATAATATAATTTTGTTGGGGGTATTTCTGAGTTCAAGGGTGTTTTGTTTGGAAAAAGTGAAGAACTGTTCAAATTCGGAGTTGGCTAAATATTTTCGCTTTTTTTTTCTGAGCCATAGTGCATTGTCTCACTTCGTGGCTTTTCGCTTCCATGTTCGCTGTGTAACCATGGCATATGGCATACCTTTTGATTAGGATATTTGGGAGATTAGATTTGGTAACTTTTTTTACATTCCATGAGGTTTTACAAATTTCTACCTTTTGAATGTTGTTTGATGTTCATTTTTTTTAGAAAATCTGCAAAAAAGTGCAAATTTCTACGAGGGGTGTTTTTGTGTGGCGAAAAACTGCAGACTGTTCAAATGCAAAGCTGGCAATTTGTTTTTTTGCTGCTACTGGCATTGGCATTGGTCCCGCTCTGGGTTAGTTGGTAGCCATGTCTCTGGGTACACCATGAATGTGGCAAAACCGTTTTATTCGGGAGTGGTTAGGCTTTATATTTGAGATGCGTTTGAAATTTTCTCTGCGGTTTTTAGCACGAAATCGCATTTCATTTGTCTCTGATTTTACAGTTAGAGAAAAAAAGAAAATGTGGAAAATAACTTACAATTGGACGAAAGCTGCGCCCAGGTATCTGCATTTTGATCGAAATTTACCTACCTAAAATCCTGCGGGTGTGTAGTTTCTAAAAATATCTCACTTGTGGGGATATTTTTAGTTAATTTGGTAGATATTCTATGTTAACTGTCGTAGTGGTTATACATTTAATTTGCTGTAATATTCTTGAAGGTGCAGTTTTAGTTTGGGGGGGGTCTCCTGTACGGAAAAGTGGGGTACCTACATATATCTGGTATCGTTGTACTCGGAGTATCAGAGCTTTTAGAAACAGTAAGACTATAGTAAAAATGGAAAAATCCATGAAAATTTGCAATTTTTTTTTATTTTACCTATAATTCCAGTAAAGTTTCCAGAAAAGTTACAAAATTTTTGTTACACTGTTAAAGAACTGAAAAAAACAATGTAGAATATTCCTGATTTACTGGGGTGTTTCCCTACTGTAAACTTTGACTGAACCAATAAGTCTCAAATCCTGAAATTCTTCTGGCATAACGCACGAAATGTGGTGAATTTCGCTGGCAGCGAAAGGAATAATACATATACTACTGCAGTTCTGGTTTGATCCAGGGATACTTTCCGATTGCCATTTGGATTTAGCTGTTTTTGGGTTTTTTGCCTTCCACTGGATCAGTCGTTAGAGTTAAGAATGAGGGTGAAAAGGTTTGGACTTGATGGAATTATTCAACACCATTACTATGTTACTATGTATTAAAAAAGGAAAAGCCTGACTTTTCTATATCTGAAAAGTGTAATTTTCCTGACCATTAGCACTGGCTCAGAAGTGCTGTGTGTTTCTTTAATATGGCCTTAATATAGATAGAATTAGCACATGATGAATGGAGGACAAGTCCTATCTTACAGTAAGAGCCAATAAACATGATTAGAACATTTTAAAGGATATATGCTCTCCCATAGAAACATTCTTACTTGCCTACCCACCCCTGAAAATGATGACTTAACTGTCTGACAATCCTAAAGAGTAATATTAAGTCCAGAGAAAGCCATTTTTGGTAGTGATGCCATCTATACCTAGTTTCTATACAAAAAGTAATAATTCTCTTTAAAGGAAGGATCTGTCCCCTATTTCTTTAGATATGCGTCTGAACCTCTTACGTTTCACTGTCAATCAAGTACGTTAGAATCATAAACTCTTCCATTATGTATAATTTTGCTGTAGCAGGAATTCTGACAGTTCATACATGAACTGCACGGTGGAAAATTCCTGTAGGACACTAACCCAAAGAAAACTGATCTGCCAGTCTTTCTCCTGGCTTAGTACTATTTTTAATAAGGATTAGTCCGGGCAAATAAAACGGTACATGCTGTAGCCCTCCTTAACAAAACAATATTGTGAGGTAGCCATATCCATTTCCTACCACCCTGCCCCAGGTACTTTCCATTTTAAAAAGTTACATTTAGAGTATAGTTATCCTTTAAATTATTGTTATATGATAATGTAAAAAAAAACTCATTAAAGGCCACGTCCACCCTTAAAACAAAAACCAGGTAAAATGTCGGTACCTGCCACTAACCCCAACAATGATATATTTAGCAGATTATTCAATGTATTATTACCGTAAACAGATATTAAAGTATAATTATTGCTATCATTCTGGCATAGTAAGCTGGCTTCTCCTTCTATACAGTCAATCAAGGCTGTGATTGCAGACATCACAGCCTCAAATTTAGCATATTGACTCAAAGCAAACAGTGTTAAAGGGTAACTGTGTCAACAAATTACTTTTGGTAAATTGACAGGATTGTGATTTTGGTACCGAGCATCACCAAACCCCCTCGCTGCACTTCCTGCTTTGAAACACGTGACAGTGCCCCTTCCTGTGTCTCCTCCTTTGTGGCCCCCATGGCCCCTCCCATTGCAAAGTCCCCTTGAAACCCCCTCCCACTCCTAATTCAGTCACTGTAAACTGGGTACACACGATTAGATATTCTGGGTCCGATCGACCTGATGTTCAGTGTATCGGTCGATCGGACCGAAATTATCGAATCCGAATGTGCCCATGTCCGATCGCACCGTTCGTCCGAATCGGACGAAAGGACGATCGGACAGGGTGTAAGAAACCTTGTCGCGTGACTATCGGACGCGGCTGCTTTTTGCCGCGACCGACAGTCCTTCCTCTGGCCGACCGTTCCAAGTATCGAACGGTCGGTCAAGGAGGAAAATCGCTAGGTGTGTACCTAGCTTACTCAATCTTTTCTGGTTTCCTCTGCTATCTCCTGCACTGAGCAGTACCAACCACAGATTAAAAGGAAGAATATTTGTGACCACAGATTCAGAACCTCCCACCCCCTAACTTTCTTATCAGTGATTTCTTCAAATCTTGGGCTGTGCAGCACATAGGGAGGTGTGTTGATAGCCAGTTTTTTTAAGGCTCAGAACGGTACTTACATGCCTTCATTCCCTGCACTCTGATCTCGACCCTCTGCCTTTGGGAACTGCAAGCAGGGGATCAGACAAGCAGCCACGTCTGTGATTGGGAGGGAATAATGTGATTGATTCAATTTAATCCATGCGTTGGGAGGGGGATGCTTACACTACAGCATTTTATTACAGTAATGAAATGGCAAAACCATTTCAGAGTATTCTGTTTAGAAACTAGTTTATTTTTAATGGTTGAAGGACACTATACTTGCTTCTCTCACAGGCTGCATAGTCCTCACCCCTGGGTACTTTCCCTAACTCCTGCAATACTTACTCAAGATTTCGCTCAGCTCCCTTTCCCCAGTAATGACAGATCATATCATGATGCAGCTAATGGGAAAACATGCTTGCCCAAGGCAATGTCTTCCCATTGACTGCACTGCGGCCTGTCACTGACAGTGGAAGAGAGGTGGATTGCGAATGAGATTTGAGTAAGTATTGCAGGAGTTAGGGAAAGTACCCAGGGTGAGGCTTAGCAATTTTGGTCCTCAAGTCCTTCACCCTGGGTACTATGCGGCTATGGACCATTAAAAGGCAAGTATAATTGTCCTTTAAAGATAATTATCACACAGACAAAAAAGGTAGATTTTGTACAAAATTAATATATATCCGCACACACTAAACACAAACTATATGCATATAAAAAAAATTTATTTGCTAGTACCAGTTTGGACCCCCTTTGCCTTCAGAACTGTTTTAATTTTTCATAGCTAGATTCAACAAGGTATTGCAAACATTCCTCATAGATTTTGCAGTGCGATTTTGCCGCTGCCCACATCGATGTGAAGCTACCCGCAACCACAATCCCAAGGTGAGATCTGTGGAGGCCATTGGAGTACAGTGACACATTTTTCATATTTTAAAAAAAACGTGAGTTTTGTGACCTGGTATTCTCTGGTTATTTGAGCTACTGTTATTTTTTGATCCCTCTCAAACCATCTGATCATTATCTGTACTTTTGACATCAACTAGACATTTTTTGATGAAAATACCAGTAGATCAGCAGTTGTGGCACCACGATCACATTCTTCCCCATTCTGATGCACTGTTAGAACTTGTTTTATCAACATCTAGAATGCCCAATTGCGTTGAGTTGCTGCCTGTGTGATTGGTCTGATTAGCTACTCCTGTTAAAAAGCATACATATCAATGAGGACAAGAATGTTTTGGACTGTTTCAGTAATTTTGAGCCACAACGCTTGCCATTTCATTTTAGGCTACTCTAGCAAATCCAATCATTCTATATTTCATTTGTAATTAACAAAACTGATAATTTACACAAAAGTGATATTATTTATATTAATCAAAAAAGTAATGAGAGAAAGTAAGCACAGATATATGAAGAATTGTCTCTATAAATATTTTGTCTTCTTGAGGGAATTGATCAAAAGAAAGATCCACCTCCAAAGGCTTCAGTTTATTGGGTACTTCTTAAACAATTGCCACACAGCTGAAAGGTCTTTCTGGCTCAATCCATCCCCTCTATGGCTGTACACCCAAGAATGAAGAAATCACTAATCAGAAAGTTTAGGAGTGTGAGGTTTAATCTGCTATTCGGCTCCTTATAATATCTGTGGTTGGCACATGCTCAGTGGGCAGAGAAAGCAGAAGAAAAGAAAACAGGCAGAAGAGACAGTTACAGTGACTAATGGAGGAGTGGGAGGGCTTACAGGGTTGGCAAAGAAGGGGCCATGAGGGCCTGCGAGAAGAGACTGTTTCAAAGCAGGAAGTATAAAGGGGTCTGTTGATGCTGCCTGCAATATGACACATAAAAATGTAAATATCTTTAAGGCTGCGTTTCACACCTACATCAGTTTGTAATCCGTTTTTTCAACGGCAGGGTGCGTTTTAAAAAATTAACAGACAGTATAGTTCACACCTGCTGCGTTATTTCCTTTCGCATCCAGTCCGTTAAAAAACGCACTGCATGGCAGCATTTCATATAATAAGTAAAAATCTATGGATGCCCATTGTTAAAAATGGATACAAATGCAGAAACCACATGCTGTGCGTTTCTGTCAGTTTCTAGTGTGAACGAGCCCTTAAACTTTGTATAAAAAAAAAAAAGAAGAGTAAATTGCAAAAATACAGGCAGGAAGCAATTCCTGTCCATTTACCCTAAAGTCTTTCTTGGACCACAGTTACCCTAAACAGAAAAGCCCCATCATGATCTCTGTTGAACCATCTAATTTTTTAATTTTTATCCAACATTGAAGCCATGACCAGTGACACTGCTTTGTGCGCTGCAATTGGTGCAAAAAAAAGGAGACTGCATTGTGTTTTTTACCACGCAATCCAGCATGTGGGGCCTAGCCCTCACTAGCAAAAACAAAATCGCATTATGTAATAGGCCAATATTGTCTTTATACATAATAGTTATAGCAGACAAACCTGTATGGTTTGGGTAAAAAGGAGAACTAAACCCAATTTTTTATACTCCAGGATCTGAAAACAACCCCCCTAAACACCACTAAGATATAACAAGACCACTTCATAAATTGTATTATAAATTAGTAAGCCTGTTGAACTGGATGAAGTATCTGTGTGTTGTTAGTGTCAGATCACAGGGCAAGTGCAGGATTTGGCAAGGGGGATTCCTGCATGGGATACTCTGGATAAAGTGCAAGTGATGTCATTTCACATCTGTTAACACCTTAGAACATGGATTTACATTCTTAAAATGAAGCTTTTAAACACAATTATGTTTAATCATAGAACTGTTTAATTGAAAATATTTTGTCTTTTTTTATTACAAAAAAGAAATTAAAAAGAAAACAGATTTGATTGTTGATTGAAAAGGTTTAATTTCTGTTTTTCAGGATTGGGAGTTGGGCCGGGTTTTATAATGGAATAGGTGTGGGTTATTATAGTGATAGTGCACTCCTCTATTGTAAATTATATAAATATTAGATGTCAGAGGAGTTTTGTGTCTATAAAGTAGCAAGGACACAGGCTGATTATACATGGTTCAGTGGTATTCTGGGTACGCCATCTCTATGTATTATAAGGGTATAGGGGTGGCAGGGCCATGGTGGCTCATTGTTAGTAAGGCATTGATGCCGCTTGCAGTCAACTGAGGTCCTGAGTTTCGATTGCCCACCTTGTGACAGCATCTGGCAAGGAGTTTGTTATGTTCGCTGGCCCTCGCCTGTGCTTGCGTTGGTTTCCCGGGCACTCCGGTTTCCCCACAATCTAAAGACATACTGATATGGTGGTATGGTCAAATAATGTTTGGGGGTCTAGATTTTAAGTCTCTTCGGGGCAGGGTGGAATGTGAATGTAACTAATTAAGTTGTAAAGCGCTACGGAAGATGTTGGCCGCAAAGAAAAAAACAAAATATAATTTAAAATCACCACACCATAATTTAAACAAAACATATTAATCTGCACATATAATAATCACGCTACTATAAATTTAGGATATTCAGAGTCACTGAGGGGTTCTTCAATATTAAAGTACAAGCACACAGGCTGAGTTATATGAGGCTTCAGGGTAAGCTCTGGGTCCCACCATACATTAAAAGAGATATGTATCCCCTACTGTTCGTTATAAGGATATTATAAAGAGTTTCATATAAGAGTTCCATTATCCCCATAAAGGATACTTTTATAAAGAATGGTCACTCAAAGGTGACTTCTAATTTCCTTATAATTAAAGGGGGAACTGTGATGGTAAAAGTCATCCATAAAACATGTATCAATATATTAATAAAAGTATAGGTATACTTATGCACACAGAGGACGTGGCCAACAAGCTCAACAGTGGAGGCATTACAAGTGCAATTACAAGACAAAATCAAAAACGCCACAACCCACTCCCCACGCACACACTCCCTCCTTTTAGTAGTATTTTATTGAAAACCGGTTGGTATCTAGAGAGTGCACAAGTTTTTGCACACTTTACTGATCATAAAAATTCACTTTGATCTTTTTTTGGGACCTTTTCAAAATCTCCTAATAATAGGCTTAGTTTGCAACCTGAAATTAAGAGGAAAAATAATTACGTTTACTTTACCGTATACTGGGACACTGGGCAGTTCTTGGAGAAATTTTTTTTTTGCTATTAAAGATGTAAAAAAAAAGGGTGATTTGTATTTTTCTGGTATGCATTTTCAACGGCTAATATTACTTGGCTTCCCCCATTTTTTTCTCCTCTTGCAAACTACCAAAGACTTAAAAAAAATCCATTTATTTGTGAATGGAGTTCCATTAAAAATATTATAGTAAGCTGCCACTAGCAATAGCATTGTAGTCATTCTGCGCATAGTGGCTGAAACGAGATCGAGGCATATCCTCCACTAGACTCACCAGGACATCTAGGGGGAAACCTCAGGGAGACCCCGGTGTAAGCAAAATCTGACGTCACGCGGGCTCCCTTATCTCACAGACTTGCAGCAGACCCAAAAAAAGGAAAAACACATTATTCGCATCTTCCTGGGCGGCTCTTGTACAGGCACAGCACAAGAGGTATCGATCCCCCCTCGTTTTAGACAAAAACGGATGGGATCAAGGGGGTCAGGGGGGCACTTGAATGCTCCCATACCGATTGCCTCTAGCACATTTTTTTTTTTTTTTTAAGGTCACATAGCAGAAGGGGGATTCGGGCGTATATCCCCCCTAAACCCACCACTGCTACTGACCTCACAAGTCACACTGCTTTCCTTGCCTATCTCTGTCGTCTGTAAAATGATTGGCTAAGATTATTAATGGGTGTGAGCTAAACTAAGTTGCTGCCATAGCTAAGGACTGAGCTGTGCAGACATAATGGTTGTTGACCAAACTGTGTGTATACTAGAAATGCTGTGAAGTAAAGCACAAACAGATGTTATTTTAGGTATTTCCCAGCACTCGTATCAAAATGAGATCAAAACACAGATTACTGGTTTTAGTATCAGGTGTCCTGCTTCTGGTTCAGTGTTGTTCTGTGGCTTTAGTTTCCTTTAACGGCACCTTGTCATACCTACAGCATGGGCAAACGCGCACCTTGCCCATACCTTACAGTTGCATGATGCAGCCCGCGGTGAGACCGAAATATGCATGCTACTAAAATAGTCCTGACCATCTCAAGTGCGATAGATTCATTCGCCCTTTGGGCTGCTTTGATACCGCTACTAAAGTATTTACACGGTTTTACATAGTTACCTGCTGGTCCTCTTACTGAGTGTACACCCATTCCAGTGCTCTGTTACTGATCAATATCATGGCGACTGCAAGCGCTCTGTGCACACACCAACAGCACTCACAACAAAGCTGTAACCACAAACTTTGTTACGTCCATCAATTGGCTTTCGTTTACAGTGGTAACCGCATGCCAAGCTTTACGTTACAATGGTAACTATGCCATGCTTTACGTTACAGTGGTAACCATGGCCAAGCTTATCGTTACAATGGTACATGCTATACTTTACGTTACAATGGTCACCCACAAGCTTTACGTTAGAATGCCAAGCAGTGCGCGCTTCCTGTAAGAGGGGGGGGGTGTAGCGCGTGACGTCACCTGACAGCGATCGAACAGCTGTGCCTGCATGGAAGTTGCGGGAAGTGGTGTTTTGTTGCTGGTGTTGCTTTTTATTGAAATGCGGTTTTTCTGTATGTTCCTAGACATAATCACTATACATTGTTCCCCACCACCACCATCTTCCCAAGCAATTCTGAGGGCGTTGCTCTCTCCTGTTCAGTAGGGGGAAGTAGTAACTCGATCTGACCTTTACCTTCATGCTTTGCTCCACCGTGTCTGTCTTCGCTGGGGGGGGAAAGAGAGGGTCATGTGTTGATTGTAAGGGGGACAGTAGTGGGAGAGTACTGTGCATTCGGTGTTGCATGTCCTCACTGTCCCAACATGAGATAGAAGCGGAACAGGCGTCGGCAGATCCGACGGGAGACAGGTGGCAGGTGATCTGGTATGTTGAGCATCACTATTGAGAAGGGAGTGAGTAGTGCCGCATGTTCACCTTTGTCATCACACCACGGTCCATGTGTTAGTGATCAGCCCTGCCAGGAATAATGGGGACTTTATTCGTCTCTGGGTAATGGGACTTAACTGTTTTTTTTTTATTTTGGATTAACAATGATTGTCCTGCCCTGTAGCACTAGGTTTGCCCCTTATTCCCGTGCGTAATAATGAAAACTCAGAGCGGTATTTTGGGTGCAATAATAAATACATAAAACAATAAAACAATAAAACATACAATCAGGACAATGTTACCTCAGGGTCCATCCTAGAAAAAGGAGCATACTAAATCACCAATACTAAAACAAATCTTGGGACACATACCTATATTGGTGTCCGGTTCACTAAATCAAAGCTGGCAGAGTATCAAGTCTCTCAGGAAAGGCTACAATATGTATCAAACGGGGATCAGAAGAGGAACAATGTAACCACTAGGTGGCACAACTATATATCCTAAATAAAAAGTCCTCAGACTGTTAGCTCAATATAAATATACATGGGCGTATTCTATCCCTACCAAAATTATAGGAGATTTAAGCAATTGCATGAGAAACACAAAGGGATGATAATATACTATAATATTTCTAAACATTCCATATTATGGATGAGATATATACAAACAATAGCTTAAGAATCACATAAGCATAATAATGTACTGAAATACTTCTAAGTATTCCATATTATATCAAGAGGATGTAATATACTGTCCTTGGGTACTGCATATTATATCAAAGATTGGGGAAACCGATTCATGGATAGACTAGTCAATTCATTTGTAGGTCATAAGAAACACTGAAGCGACCATTGTTCATTTAGGCCACGAGGAGTTAAAGTACCAAGACGATAAATCCATTTCGCCTCACTGCGAAGCAAGATGTTTTCAGTGTCAATTTTCTGAATGACATTCATCGGTAAGCCATCGATGATCATCCAACGGAGACTCCCGATTGGGTGATTAAGGGAACTACAGTGTTTGGCCACTGCCATATATCCGTAATGCACATTGTCCTGATTGTATGTTTTATTGTTTTATGTATTTATTATTGCACTTTATTAACTTATTGTTACATGCAATTTGTCACTTTACATTAGTCGATACTCATTGGTTCCCCACTATGATGTCACAGGACCACGCCCCCCACACTTCAGCCAATTGGTTGGAGACAGAGTTTTAAACTTGCACTATGTTATAATAAGTCTATAATTTTTCACAAAACTTAAGAAAATTCTATGAAAATTCGAAAATACCATGAAATTTCAAATTTTCGAACATTTTCAACCGCGGCTCTGAAATAGAATGTGGAAGTATGAAAAATGATGCAATCTTGAGGAAACAATATGGATATATGTAAGTGTTTCCCAGACCATTTCCCAGGTCCCAGAGCCATGTACAGTAATTTACCAGTAAGTTACACATCCCAAAGCAGCTACCTTCCTGCTTTTCACTAGCTAGAAGGACTTGACATGGTTGCCCCTAATCACCATATTTATTCGCTATCAATATAAAACCACTAGTGATGCAACGCGGATCTCACCCAAATGTTACTGGTCAATCCCTTGGAGCCCATATGTCCCACATAAGTATGTATGCAGGCGACATGATCCTATACATGGCCGATCTCAAAGTCTCACTTAGAGCTGCTTACAATATTATTTCTGAATTTGGACCTAACTCTGGCCTACATGTTAATGGGAGTAAACTATACTCACCATAGATGAAGTATACAAGTTTCCACATTTGCACATAAACTAACTCATCTAAAAATCTCCAGAAACATTTATGGATAGTGTTAGGGAATTAAGTAGAGCCACACCAGTCTTGAAGTGGATAGTAGAGATTTATTGCATATGCATATAAACACATGTGCTGGTCACTCAACTGAATAGTGAGTAACCAAGATAGCTTGTACGGACCCCTTTCTTATACACAATCTGGACCATACGTCACAAGCCTATCCTATAGGAAAGGACTTGGCAGTCCCTTTTTACTTTAGACATGTAACCTTATATGGCCATTTGTTACCTTACACAACTTTAACAAGAAACATATGTTATCCAGTTGTGACTAGAGATCCAAGGGGCCCATGCTACATATACATCCTATATTCTTGCCACGTCTACACAGTCATTGCCTAATGTATGTAGTATACTTACAAAGTTAAAATATACATAACCCATTGATTAATTATAATACAAATATTCCATATCATTTCCCCCTCTAGTTACTAAGTAACTATACATAATAAACCTAAGAGGTGGTACAACAACATAAAATTAACCTAAAAAACAAATATAATATAAAGACTAATAATAATATTACAATAATAGGTTTCATAAAATTCCCAAGAAATTCACTTAACCATGAACCTATAGAACCCATCCATGAAAAAGGATTTCAACCTTCCGAAGCAATTTTACGTGCAGTATTTTGTAATTCTTTTACTTTAGCAATATGATTGTCTATAATATGTTCTGAATCATTAATGAAGGTACAGCATTCTTGGACAATTAAAACACAAACACCTCCCTGTTTTCGGCCAAGATATAATCCAGTTCGGTTTTGTAAAGCCACTTTTCTGATCTGAGCGACCTCTTTATTTAAAGCACTGAGTGTGCTTGTGAAGGTTCTCATTCATCCAGGTCATGGTATATCTGTTGTATTCAATTAGATCAACTGGACTTGAAATGTAGTTCTTGAAGACGTTTCGCTAGTCATCCGACTGGCTTTCTCAATTCAGAATGACTTGTACAAGAATCTGTGGCAATTATGTACCCTGGAAAATCCCAATTAGCATATCACAGCCAGGTGTTAAGGGTGTGATTGGATAGTGGCTAAGAGGTGTTATAGGAACGCCCAGAGTA
Source organism: Hymenochirus boettgeri (assembly GCA_019447015.1). NCBI lineage: Eukaryota > Metazoa > Chordata > Amphibia > Anura > Pipidae > Hymenochirus > Hymenochirus boettgeri. The sequence goes on from CM033469.1 coordinate 214,852,025, forward strand.
AGGTGTTAAAACAGCATTGTACATATACTACATTGTACATTGTACATTGTACATTATAGACTTACTACAACAGCTTCAAAAGGATAAAGCCATTGACCGAGCAATGTATCATCGCCTCTACCCTGGTGAGGCACATCCATGCGTATATGGACTCCCAAAGATACATAAGGAAGGGGCCCCACTAAGACCTATAGTCAGCAGCATCAACTCTGTAACATACATACAAGGTGGCAAAATATCTAGCTAACATCTTAGGACCTTTGGTGGGAAGTTCTAAGCATCACATCCAGAACTCTCAGGATTTCACCAACAAGATTGAAGATATAGTACTCGGTGTAGAAGAAACTATGGTGTCCTATGATGTGACATCTCTCTTCACTTGTATACCCACCAAGGAGACTGTTGACATGGTGAGAAAACGGCTGGGCCAAGACAGCACTCTTACCAGCAGATCTGATCTCAACCCAGAACAGGTGTGTTCCTTGTTGGACTTGTGCCTGAATACCACCTATTTCAAATACAGGGATAAGTTCTATAAGCAAAAACATGGATGTGCTATGGGATCTCCAGTTTCACCCATTGTGGCCAACCTTTACATGGAGGAGGTAGAAACACAGGCGCTTAATACCTTTAAGGGCATAGCACCCAGCCACTGGTTCAGATATGTTGATGACACCTGGGTTAAAATCCACCAGAAGGAAGTACAAGCTTTCACAGAACACATTAATGCGGTGGACCAAAACATTAAATTCACAAGGGAAGAGGTACAAAACAACAAACTGGCTTTCTTGGACTGCTTGGTAGAAGTTAAGGAAAATGGTAAACTGGAAGTAGAGGTTTACAGAAAACCAACACACACAGATCAGTATTTGATGTTTGACTCCCACCATGAATGGTGTTTGAACTCCCCACCAACCTTTAGATCACAAGCTGGGTGTCATCAGAACCCTGCAAACAAGAGCCGAGAACATCCCCACTAGCACAGAGGCGAAGGCTAAAGAAATGAAACATCTCAGAGGAGCCCTTAAAACTTGTGGTATCCAGACTGGGCTTTGTCAAAAGAAGTAGAAGGAAAGAAAAGACACAAAACACCAACAGTGAAGGGAAAAGCAAGACAGGAGGAAGAACATGGTCATCCCATATGTAGCAGGGGTCTCCGAGAAATGAAAAAGAATTTTCAAAAAACATCGTATCCTGTCTCCTTTAAACCGAACAACACACTGAGGCAGCAATTGGTACATTCGAAAGACCCAACACCAAAACACAAGAAAAGCGACATCATATATGCAGTGCAGTGAAGAATGCTCTGATTTGTATGTGGGGGAGACCAAACAGCAACTGCAATCAACGTATGGCCCAGCACAGAAGAGCCAATTCCTCGGGTCAGGACTCAGCCGTCCTGCATCTTAAGGATAAAGGACATACCTTTGAAGATTGTAATGTTAACATATTGGCGAAGGAAGTGACTGGTTCAGAGAGGTGTTAAGGGGCCATTTATGTGAAAATAAAGAAACCAAGCCTAAATAGAGGTGGGGGGGGGGGGTCGACACCAACTGTCTGCCATGTACAATGCTGTTTTACCACCTTACTCTGGCGTTCCTATAACACCTCTTAGCCAATCCAATCACCCCTTAACACCTGGTGTGATATGCTAATTGGGATTTTCCAGGGTACATAATTGCCACAGATTCTTGTACAAGTCATTCTGAATTGAGAAAGCCAGTCGGATGACTAGCGAAACGTCTTCAAGAACTCATTTCAAGTCCAGTTGATCTAATTGAATACAGATAAAGCACTGAGTGAATCTGTTGTTTCATTAATGATTCCATCCATAATGGATGAATAATTGTTTAAAAGCTTCATCAATTCAATACCACATCCAGTCCATGCAGGAAACCATGCCCATGCCTGATCACTATTTGAAAATAATGTTCGCTTATAAATTCTCGGATTTAGATAATGTGAGGGTAATGTATCTATAAGGCAGAAGAATTTAACTGCTTGTTTTCTCACTGCTGGAATTACTCTACCTATGGTACACCTTCCTTCTCCACCCATAGGAATCCAAGATATGCTTTTCTCCCACAAATGTAATACCCTCCTTTGTTTAATATAATGGGCGATTCATAACCTTGAGTGGAACTAAGAATCGAAGAGCATCTATACTGGTCTCACTATTATATGATGCAGATACATATATATACTCTCATTAAAATATTGCATAATGGGATAGGGGTAAAGAGTATTAGTTGGACGATCCTCCTCTGGCTGGTAACCACCTGTACTTTCTAAATAAGGATCTTCATTATTTAATACTTGACAATATTAAGAAGTGTCTCATTACATGTGGTGGTATCCTAATGAAATCTAGGAGTCTCAATTATTTCAGGTCCTTTAAATGGCCTATTTTTATAGAACAGGCGAAAACATATTTGAGGGGAATGAACTATACCTGCTATAGTAAGTGCTACTGGCAACAAAAACCTACATTTTCATGAAATTGTTCATTATAACTAGCATTTACCCAATCAGGAATATTACATCAAATATAATGGATTCATCCAATTCCTCCCATGTGATAGGATACCAATTAAAGGGGTACACATGCCGTGCGTAGGTACATGTGAACATACCCAACAATTAGTCTCATTTAAAGTCTTTGCATTAACTGTATGCAATTGCAATAAGCTGGTATCGTCCATAGCGCAAGAGTCCGTGACAAGAAAAAAAATAGTATAATTCTTTTCATCTTACCCGATGGAAACCCAAAGAGAAACCCTTCTCCTTAGCATGGATCCTTAAGGGTTAATAGGGTACTGGGCTATTTTTAATAAAGATTGACTATTTTAATACCCGAAGGAAACCCTTTCTGTATTCTGGCAGCTTGGGTAGTGGGTAATGATTAAATTAGGTGGTGCAATTAAAGGTAAAGCATTATGTGTTTGCTTTCTTTATGCACTTGCTGCAATAGCATCCGATACCTTTTTACAATGGGAAGCATGGATCCAATTTGGTCGCTTCAGTTTAACAGCTGTAGCAGTGGGTATTATAAACTGGAAAGGTCCTTCCCACCTGGGCTGTAAAGGCTGGTAAGATGCTCTCCGCACGACTACCCATCTCCAGGTGAAGGTGATGACTTTGTGTACAGAGTCTGGATCTGGCAAAGAAGAATAAACTTGGGAATGGGAGAGATGTTAAGATCTTTTGCAGTTGTATCACATAATCAGTATAGAAGATAAGATATTGAAAGTTGAGAATCATGCGGAAAATACAGTCCAATCTTAGGAGGCTGTCAAAAAGAATTTAAAAGGTGACATAGTCAATGGCTTTCTAGGAGTATGTCTTATAGACATTAATACCAAAGATAAGGCCTGTGGCCACATAAGTCCAGTGTTTGTTACATGTTTTTGCTAGTCTTCCTTTTATAGCAGCATATACCTTTCCACTTTACCTTGCCGAGGATGATGGGGGTATGAAATTGCTGTTGCACACCAAATCTTTCATTATTAATTGCATTACTTGCCCTGTAGTGTGTAACTTGATCAGAAGAAATTTCTTCAGGTAACCTATATATCAAAACTATCTCTTCTAATAGTTTTCTAGCTGTAATTTTTGCTGTAGCTCTTTGCACTGGCCATGCTTCTACCCATCCCGAAAACAGATCTACACATACCAATACATATTCATACAATCCACACCTAGATAGTTGTATATATCAATTCTGAAACCTTTGGAATAGATACTCTGCTTTGGGCAAATGTTTTTGTGGAGTTCTAACTGGTCGACCAGCATTATGCTTAATACTATTAAACATGTTTGACAATAAGCTGTTGCAATTGAAGTAAACCTGGAGCATACCATAGTTTATTGACAGCATCAATCATTCCTCCTTTGATATAGTGTTACACCATGAGCCATGGTAGCAAGATAAGGAAGGAGGGATGATGGAGCTATGGGCGACCATCAGGGTGTTTCCAATAGCACTACTGATACCATATGCATAGCACAACCTGCTTTTGACCATCACGTTTTGCTGAAAAAGGAGCAGACTCTTGTAGTGCAGAAAGTATTGACAGGGTTGGTGAATGTAAGATCAGTATTAAAACAAACATTTTGAGTTTTAACTTTACCAGAAAACGCTGTAGATTTAGCAGTATCATTAGCAAAGGTATGCCCAATGAGACTGGGTCTTTTGATTTTGTGTGGGCTGCACATTTTACAATGGCTACTTTAGATGGCAATAGCATGGCTTCAACAGGTCTTTGATAAAAGAAACATTTTGTATGGGTTTACCAGAGGAGGTAAGAAACCCTCTTTGTTGCCAATAGCACCAAAGTCATGTGCAACACCAAAAGCGTAACGTGAATCTGTGTATATATTTACGTTTTTCCCTTAGATATCTGACAAGCCTTAGTGAGTGCGACTAACTCTGCAATCTATGCTGAACACTGTGATGGTAATAGGTCAGTTTGAACTAGAAAGGGAAAGTTTAAGTATAAACTTTGAATCTGGCTTAAGTGCTGCATTTTGGAAGGGAATATGTGTGTTTGTGTAGATTTAAAAAACTCAATAATGGGAATGATGAGTTTGTAGTGAACGCTTGTTTGGGACAAAAAAAAACTTTTGTGTGTACCAGCCCAATGTGGTGCTAATTTTGATCAATCAATCAGAAAGCTAACATCTGATTGGTTAGGGCAAAATTAGCACCATTTTCAATGATAAGAACTTTTGAATTCTTGTTACTTTTGATGATTGGTCAAAACTAGTTTTTCTGACTTACCCTTTAGTTACCCTTTAAGTATGGCTGCCACAGATAAGTAGATCAGTGGTGTGTTTACCTGTGTCGGGTTGGGGGTTAAAAAAACTAACTTTTTTGATGATTGGTCAAAAAATTTTTTACTTTAGTTACCTTTAGGTATGGCTGCCACAGTAATGTATAAGTAGATCAGTAGGTGTATGCACCTGTGTCCAGTTGGGGGTATAAAAAACTAACTTTTTTGATGATTGGTCAAAATTTGTTTTTTTTGACTTAGTTACCCTTTAGGTATGGCTGCAACAGTAATGGAGGGGGTAGGTCAGTAGGTGTATGTAACTGTGCCACATGGCGGTTAAAAACAAACCTTTTTTTATTAATAATAAATAATTTTTTTGACTAGTTACCCTTTAAGTATGGCGCCACATTAAGGATAAGTAAATCAGTAGGTGTGTGTTCCTGGGTCTGGTTGGAGGTATGTCTTTTTGTGTTTACAACCATAAAACTATTTTATTGAGGATAAATCTAAATTAGTTTTTTTGACTTGTTACCCTTTAAGTATGGCTACCACCATAATGAATTGTAGATCAGTAGGTGTGTGTACCTGGGTATGGTTGAGGGGTATGTCTTTTTTGTGTTTACAACCATAAAACTATCTTTTATTGAGAATAAATCTAAATTAGTTTTTTTTTACTTCAGTTACCCTTTAAGTATGGCTGCCACAGTAATGGATAAGTAGATAGTAGGTGTGTGTACCTGGGTCGGTTGAGGGGGTATGTCTTTTTTGTGTTTATAAACCATATAACTACCTTTTATTGAGGATAAATCTAATAGTTTTTTGACTTTAGTTACCTTTAAATATGGCTTCCATGGGAATGGAAAGGTAGGTTAGTATGGTGGGTGTACTGGGTCTGTGTGGGGGGGTTGGGGGTATCACCATTTGTATTTATGACCATGAAACAAACTGTTTTGAAATATCCACATTTGAGGATTGTTACCACTATAGATTATGGGAAAAAAATGTCCGAAAATTCCGATAACGCCGTAACATTTCGGGATTCCTTAGCTAGAAGATAGTACACTTCTTCTATATGCCCCGCACGTCTGTACAGATTTCATGTCTCTAGCTCAAAAACTGTGGGAGGAGATACGGTCCAAAAAAGCAGAAGAATAAAACGGAAGAAAAGAAGAAGAAGAAAAAATAGAAAGAACAGTAATTTGGCTTTTTCAAGCCAAATTAATTATATATTGGAGGTGACAACACTATGCTGTATGTGGATGTCCTTGAGAATCATATAACCGTGATCCATCCACAAATAGGGTCATTTCAGCATCAGCTATAGGTTCATCATACAAGTGGGATATGGTTGGAAAAAAGTGTTAAGAATTGTAAGACAGTCATGGTCATCTTGTTCCTCTGGAGGTGTGGATAGAGAAAGAAGAGTGGCAGGATTTAATATATTACATCTCAAAAGCACTAGGTTAGGAGGCGTAAGCAATGCTTATTCATACCTGTTAGCCTAGCACAGGAGAGAGTCGTTGTAGAACAATTAGTGAGCACAATAAAGACAGCATGAGGTACCAAGACCATAAGCTGATTTCCCAAAACCATTGGAGACACTTTTTCAACCATAAGAGCTGCAGCTGCCACAGCCCAAAGACAAGCAGGCAATGCACATCCACTGAATCAAGAGGAGAACTAAATAACCTACGGGTCTTTGTTTATCTCCATGGCACTGAGTAAGGACACCAGAGGCTGACCATTATTTTCATGACAGTAGAGTGAAAAAAGTTTGTTATAGTTAGGGAATGCTAAAGCAGGAGCTGTGGTTAAACAATCTTTAAGAGCCTGCACAGCTTTCTCTCTATCATTCCACTCACAAATTATAGGAGCAGTAGATTTTGTCATTTCATAGAGAGGTTCTGCTATTGAAGACATATTAGGTATCCATTGCCTACAGTAACCTACAAGACCCCGTAAACCTCTCAATTCTCTTTGATTTTTAGGCAATGGAGCATGAAGGATTGCAGAAACACGATCTTATGTAAGGTGTTAAAACCTGGTGAAATACAATGTCCCAGATAAATAACTTTTGTTGACATATTGTAACTTAGAAGGTGAACTTACAACCCACATTATAGAGGAAAAGAAGTAGACATCTGGTTGCTAATTTACAAGTATATAATCGGGGCTGCAAGTAATAGATCATCAATATATTGAGCAGAACACAACCGGAGGGCATTGCCACGGCTGGAGGGCTGTCAATAATGCCTGATTAAAAACGTAGGACTACCGTAAAAACCTTGAGCGAGGCGTCCCCATGTATATGTTTGCCCTCATAAGTAAAAGCAAATAAATATTAACAATCAGGATGTAATGGTACAGTAAAGAATGCATTACTTAAATCCAAAATGGAAAAGCGTTGCAGTATCAGGAATTTGAGAGAGAAGTGTATATGGTTGGAACTACATGATGAGGGGGTTGGACAGCTTGGTTAACTGCTCTGAGATCCTGTACAAATCGATAAACATTTTTACCTGGTTTTTGATTGGCAAAATAGGGGTGTGGCTGGACTTTTGTGTGGAACAATAATTCCAGATTTCAAAAAATCCTGAAATAACTGGCCGAATACCCTCTATTTGCGGCGAGAATAAAGGATATTGTGAGACATTTGGAATCTTATATCCAGGCTTAAGATGAAGCATGACAGGTTCACATCCAGAAATAAACCAACCTCTGAAGGTGAAGATGCCCACAATCCTCTGGTAAATCCTGAAGTTCCTGTGGCACTGTATTTTGAGAAAAGGATTTTTCTAGCACAATGTTTTTGAGCTGAGCTAAGAAATCCTCAATCTCTGGAATCAATTAATTTTCAGGCAATTCTAGTATAATACCCTCAGTACAGAAGATTTACACTTAAGTTTACACAGCAGATCTCTACCTATAAGGTTACATGGAACTGTATCACTTAAAAGAAATGAAGCTTCAACAGAAATAGGTCCAATTCTAACCATTTGTGGTGCTGTCTCTGGTAAAATACAGTGTTACCTCCCAATCCTACTGCAGGAACTGATGATCCGAAAGAGGAATATGGGAAGCAGCACTGGACCTAAGAACAGATCGGGCACTCTCTGTATCTATCAAACAAGGGAAAGGTAATTCTTCTATAAATATTTGATAGTATGATTCAGAATCGGACTTGTTACTGGAGTGAGTTTGAAAGATACCGAAGGCCCTTCCCTTCATGAGAAGTCTGTTAAGACTGGAATAAAGTCCCTGTTTTCCAACAGGACAAGAAGGGGAGGTGCAGAGGGCTTAAAAGCTATGTAGGATGGACAAGAATTAGAAACCCACAAACATAAAGCTTTTGATTCTTCACAGTGGCAAGGCTGACTTTTTGATTTGCAAAAAATTTCCAATGTGTTATAATTAATGTACCTTCTATAGGGATTTCATAATCTAAATCTTGAGATTCTCTATGCGTTGTGGAAGATACTACTTATCCACATTCCATACCTGCTTTCCATATTTTACTAGGAGTTGTTACACTTGAGATTTCTTTTTCCTCCGATCGGAGAAAACCAACACACACAGATCAGTATTTGATGTTTGACTCCCACCAACCTTTAGATCACAAGCTGGGTGTCATCAGAACCCTGCAACACAGAGCCGAGAACATCCCCACTAGCACAGAGGCGAAGGCTAAAGAAATGAAACATCTCAGAGGAGCCCTTAAAACTTGTGGATATCCAGACTGGGCCTTTGTCAAAAGAAGTAGAAGGAAAGAAAAGAACACAAACACCAACAGTGAAGGGGAAAAGCAAGACAGGAGGAAGAACATGGTCATCCCATATGTAGCAGGGGTCTCCGAGAAATGAAAAAGAATTTTCAAAAAACATCGTATCCCTGTCTCCTTTAAACCGAACAACACACTGAGGCAGCAATTGGTACATTCGAAAGACCCAACACCAAAACACAAGAAAAGCGACATCATATATGCAGTGCAGTGAAGAATGCTCTGATTTGTATGTGGGGGAGACCAAACAGCAACTGCAACAACGTATGGCCCAGCACAGAAGAGCCAATTCCTCGGGTCAGGACTCAGCCGTCTGCATCTTAAGGATAAAGGACATACCTTTGAAGATTGTAATGTTAACATATTGGCGAAGGAAGTGACTGGTTCAGAGAGGTGTTAAGGGGCCATTTATGTGAAAATAAAGAAACCAAGCCTAAATAGAGGTGGGGGGGGGTCGACACCAACTGTCTGCCATGTACAATGCTGTTTTACACCTTACTCTGGCGTTCCTATAACACCTCTTAGCCAATCCAATCACGCCCTTAACACCTGGTGTGATATGCTAATTGGGATTTTCCAGGGTACATAATTGCCACAGATTCTTGTACAAGTCATTCTGAATTGAGAAAGCCAGTCGGATGACTAGCGAAACGTCTTCAAGAACTACATTTCAAGTCCAGTTGATCTAATTGAATACAGATAAAGCACTGAGTGAATCTGTTGTTTCATTAATGATTCCATCCATAATGGATGAATAATTGTTTAAACGCTTCATCAATTCAATACCACATCCAGTCCATGCAGGAAACCATGCCCATGCCTGATCACTATTTGAAAATAATGTTCGCTTATAAATTCTCGGATTTAGATAATGTGAGGGTAATGTATCTATAAGGCAGAAGAATTTAACTGCTTGTTTTCTCACTGCTGGAATTACTACCTATGGTACACCTTCCTTCTCCACCCATAGGAATCCAAGATATGCTTTTCTCCCACAAATGTAATACCCTCCTTTGTTTAATATAATGGGCGATTCATAACCTTGAGTGGAACTAAGAATCGAAGAGCATCTATACTGGTCTCACTATTATATGATGCAGATACATATATATACTCTCATTAAAATATTGCATAATGGGATAGGGGTAAAGAGTATTAGTTGGACGATCCTCCTCTGGCTGGTAACCACCTGTACTTTCTAAATAAGGATCTTCATTATTTAATACTTGATCAATATTAAGAAGTGTCTCATTACATGTGGTGGTATCCTAATGAAATCTAGGAGTCTCAATTATTTCAGGTCCTTTAAATGGCCTATTTTTATAGAACAGGCGAAAACATATTTGAGGGGAATGAACTATACCTGCTATAGTAAGTGCTACTGGCAACAAAAACCTACATTTTCATGAAATTGTTCATTATAACTAGCATTTACCCAATCAGGAATATTACATCAAATATAATGGATTCATCCAATTCCTCCCATGTGATAGGAATACCAATTAAAGGGGTACACATGCCGTGCGTAGGTACATGTGAACATACCCAACAATTAGTCTCATTTAAAGTCTTTGCATTAACTGTATGCAATTGCAATAAGCTGTTATCTGTCCATAGCGCAAGAGTCCGTGACAAGAAACAAAATAGTATAATTCTTTTCATCTTACCCGATGGAAACCCAAAGAGAAACCCTTCTCCTTAGCACTGGATCCTTAAGGGTTAATAGGGTAGCTGGGCTATTTTTAATAAAGATTGACTATTTTAATACCCGAAGGAAACCCTTTCTGTATTCTGGCAGCTTGGGTAGCTGGGTAATTGATTAAATTAGGTGGTGCAATTAAAGGTAAAGCATTATTGTGGCTTTCTTTTATGCACTTGCTGCAATAGCATCCGATACCTTTTTACAATGTGAAGCATGGATCCAATTTGGTCGTCCTTCCAGTTTAACAGCTGTAGCAGTGGTTATTAATACCTGGAAAGGTCCTTCCCACCTGGGCTGTAAAGGCTTGGTAAGATGCTCTCCGCACGACTACCCAATCTCCAGGCTGAAGGTGATGACTTTGTGTTACAGAGTCTGGATCTGGCAAAGAAGAATAAACTTGGGAATGGAGAGATGTTAAGATCTTTTGCAGTTGTATCACATAATCAGTCATAGAAGAATAAGATATTGAAAGTTGAGAATCATGCGGAAAATACAGTCCAATCTTAGGAGGCTGTCCAAAAAGAATTTCAAAAGGTGACATAGTCAATGGCTTTCTAGGAGTATGTCTTATAGACATTAATACCAAAGATAAGGCCTGTGGCCACATAAGTCCAGTTTGTTCACATGTTTTTGCTAGTCTTCCTTTTATAGCAGCATTATACCTTTCCACTTTACCACTTGCCTGAGGATGATAGGGGGTATGAAATTGCTGTTGCACACCCAAATCTTTCATTATTAATTGCATTACTTGCCCTGTAGTGTGTACCTTGATCAGAAGAAATTTCTTCAGGTAACCTATATATACAAACTATCTCTTCTAATAGTTTTCTAGCTGTAATTTTTGCTGTAGCTCTTTGCACTGGCCATGCTTCTACCCATCCCGAAAACAGATCTACACATACCAATACATATTCATACAATCCACACCTAGATAGTTGTATATAATCAATCTGAAACCTTTGGAATAGATACTCTGCTTTGGGCAAATGTTTTTGTGGAGTTCTAACTGGTCGACCAGCATTATGCTTAATACATATTAAACATGTTTGACAATAAGCTGTTGCAATTGAAGTAAACCCTGGAGCATACCATAGTTTATTGACAGCATCAATCATTCCTCCTTTTGATATATGTGTTACACCATGAGCCATGGTAGCAAGATAAGGAAGGAGGGATGATGGAGCTACTGGGCGACCATCAGGGTGTTTCCAAATAGCACTACCTGATACCATATGCATAGCACAACCTGCTTTTGACCATACACGTTTTGCTGAAAAAGGAGCAGACTCTTGTAGTGCAGAAAGTATTGACAGGGTTGGTGGACATGTAAGATCAGTATTAAAACAAACATTTTGAGTTTTAACTTTACCAGAAAACGCTGTAGATTTAGCAGTATCATTAGCAAAGGTATTGCCCAATGAGACTGGGTCTTTTGATTTTGTGTGGGCTGCACATTTTACAATGGCTACTTTAGATGGCAATAGCATGGCTTCTAACAGGTCTTTGATAAAAGAACCATTTTGTATGGGTTTACCAGAGGAGGTAAGAAACCCTCTTTGTTGCCAAATAGCACCAAAGTCATGTGCAACACCAAAAGCGTAACGTGAATCTGTGTATATATTTACAGTTTTTCCCTTAGATATCTGACAAGCCTTAGTGAGTGCGACTAACTCTGCAATCTATGCTGAACACTGTGATGGTAATAGGTCAGTTTGAACTAGAAAGGGAAAGTTTAAGTATAAACTTTGAATCTGGCTTGAAGTGCTGCATTTTGGAAGGGAATATGTGTGTTTGCTGTAGATTTTAAAAACTCAATAATGGGAATGATGAGTTTGTAGTGAACGCTTGTTTGGGACAAAAAAAAACTTTTGTGTGTACCCAGCCCAATGTGGTGCTAATTTTGATCCAATCAATCAGAAAGCTAACATCTGATTGGTTAGGGCAAAATTAGCACCATTTTCAATGATAAGAACTTTTTTGAATCTCTCTGTATCTTTTTGATGATTGGTCAAAACTAGTTTTTCTGACTTACCCTTTAGTTACCCTTTAAGTATGGCTGCCACAGATAAGTAGATCAGTAGGTGTGTTTACCTGTGTCGGGTTGGGGGTTAAAAAAACTAACTTTTTTGATGATTGGTCAAAAAAATTTTTTTACTTTAGTTACCCTTTAGGTATGGCTGCCACAGTAATGTATAAGTAGATCAGTAGGTGTATGCACCTGTGTCCAGTTGGGGGTTAAAAAAACTAACTTTTTTGATGATTGGTCAAAATTTGTTTTTTTGACTTTAGTTACCCTTTAGGTATGGCTGCAACAGTAATGGAGGGGTAGGTCAGTAGGTGTATGTAACTGTGCCACATGGCGGTTAAAAAAACAAACCTTTTTTATTATTAATAATAAATTAATTTTTTTGACTTTAGTTACCCTTTAAGTATGGCTGCCACATTAATGGATAAGTAAATCAGTAGGTGTGTGTTCCTGGGTCTGGTTGAGAGGGTATGTCTTTTTTGTGTTTACAACCATAAAACTATATTTTATTGAGGATAAATCTAAATTAGTTTTTTTGACTTTAGTTACCCTTTAAGTATGGCTACCACCATAATGAATTAGTAGATCAGTAGGTGTGTGTACCTGGGTATGGTTGAGGGGTATGTCTTTTTTGTGTTTACAACCATAAAACTATCTTTTATTGAGAATAAATCTAAATTAGTTTTTTTTTACTTCAGTTACCCTTTAAGTATGGCTGCCACAGTAATGGATAAGTAGATTAGTAGGTGTGTGTACCTGGGTCTGGTTGAGGGGGTATGTCTTTTTTGTGTTTATAACCATATAACTACCTTTTATTGAGGATAAATCTAAATTAGTTTTTTTGACTTTAGTTACCCTTTAAATATGGCTTCCATGGGAATGGAAAGGTAGGTTAGTAGGTGGGTGTACCTGGGTCTGTGTGGGGGGGTTGGGGGTATCACCATTTGTATTTATGACCATGAAACAAACTGTTTTGAAATATCCACATTTGAGGATTGTTACCACTATAGATTATGGGAAAAAATGTCCGAAAATTCGCCGATAACGCCGTAACATTTCCGCGGATTCCTTAGCTAGAAGATAGTACACTTCTTCTATATGCCCCGCACGTCTGTACCGAATTTCATGTCTCTAGCTCAAAAACTGTGGGAGGAGATACGGTCCAAAAAAGCAGAAGAATAAAACGGAAGAAAAAGAAGAAGAAGAAAAAATAGAAAGAACAGTAATTTGGCTTTTTCAAGCCAAATTAATTATATCATTGGAGGTGACAACACTATATGCTGTATGTGGATGTCCTTGAGAATCATATAACCGTGATCCATCCACAAATAGGGTCATTTCAGCATCAGCTATAGGTTCATCATACAAGTGTGGATATGGTTGGAAAAAAGTGTTAAGAATTGTAAGACAGTCATGGTCATCTTGTTCCTCTGGAGGTGTGGATAGAGAAAGAAGAGTGGCAGGATTTAATATATTACATCTCAAAAGCACTAGGTTAGGAGACGTAAGCAATGCTTATTCATACCTCGTTAGCCTAGCACAGGAGAGATGTCGTGTAGAACAATTAGTGAGCACAATAAAGACAGCATGAGGTACCAAGACCATAAGCTGATTTCCCAAAACCATTGGAGACACTTTTTCAACCATAAGAGCTGCAGCTGCCACAGCCCAAAGACAAGCAGGCAATGCACATACCACTGAATCAAGAGGAGAACTAAAATAACCTACGGGTCTTTGTTTATCTCCATGGCACTGAGTAAGGACACCAGAGGCATGACCATTATTTTCATGACAGTAGAGTGAAAAAGGTTTGTTATAGTTAGGGAATGCTAAAGCAGGAGCTGTGGTTAAACAATCTTTAAGAGCCTGCACAGCTTTTTTCTCTCTATCATTCCACTCACAAATTATAGGAGCAGTAGATTTTGTCATTTCATAGAGAGGTTCTGCTATTGAAGACATATTAGGTATCCATTGCCTACAGTAACCTACAAGACCCAGTAAACCTCTCAATTCTCTTTGATTTTTAGGCAATGGAGCATGAAGGATTGCAGAAACACGATCTTATGTAAGGTGTTTAAAACCTGGTGAAATACAATGTCCCAGATAAATAACTTTCTGTTGACAATATTGTAACTTAGAAGGTGATACTTTACAACCCACATTATAGAGGAAAAGAAGTAGACATCTGGTTGCTAATTTACAAGTATCATAATCAGGGGCTGCAAGTAATAGATCATCAATATATTGGAGCAGAACACAACCAGGAGGGCATTGCCACGGCTGGAGGGCTGTCAATAATGCCTGATTAAATAACGTAGGACTACCGTAAAAACCTTGAGCGAGGCGTCCCCATGTATATTGTTGTCCCTCATAAGTAAAAGCAAATAAATATTAACAATCAGGATGTAATGGTACAGTAAAGAATGCATTACTTAAATCCAAAATGGAAAAGAACGTTGCAGTATCAGGAATTTGAGAGAGAAGTGTATATGGATTTGGAACTACATGATGAGGGGGTTGGACAGCTTGGTTAACTGCTCTGAGATCCTGTACAAATCGATAAACATTTTTACCTGGTTTTTTGATTGGCAAAATAGGGGTGTTGGCTGGACTTTTTGTTGGAACAATAATTCCAGATTTCAAAAAATCCTGAATAACTGGCCGAATACCCTCTATTTGCGGTCGAGATAAAGGATATTGTGAGACATTTGGAATCTTATATCCAGGCTTAAGATGAAGCATGACAGGTTCACATCCAGAAATTAAACCAACCTCTGAAGGTGAAGATGCCCACAATCCCTCTGGTAAATCCTGAAGTTCCTGTGGCACTGTATTTTGAGAAAAGGATTTTTCTAGCACTAATAGTTTTTGAGCTGAGCTAAGAAAATCCTCAATCTCTGGAATCAATTAATTTTCAGGCAATTCTAGTATAATACCCTCAGTACAGAAGATTTTACACTTAAGTTTACACAGCAGATCTCTACCTATAAGGTTACATGGAACTGTATCACTTAAAAGAAATGAAGCTTCAACAGAAATAGGTCCAATTCTAACCATTTGTGGTGCTGTCTCTGGTAAAAATACAGTGTTACCTCCCAATCCTACTGCAGGAACTGAATGATCCGAAAGAGGAATATGGGAAGCAGCACTGGACCTAAGAACAGATCGGGCATCTCCTGTATCTATCAAACAAGGGAAAGGTAATTCTTCTATAAATATTTGATAGTATGATTCAGAATCGGACTTGTTACTGGAGTGAGTTTGAATAGATACAGAAGGCCCTTCCCTTCATGAGAAGTCTGTTAAGACTGGATAAAGTCCCTGTTTTCCAACAGGACAAGAAGGGGGAGGTGCAGAGGGCTTAAAAGCTATGTAGGATGGACAAGAATTAGAAACCCACAAACATAAAGCTTTTGATTCTTCACAGTGGCAAGGCTGACATTTTTGATTTGCAATAAAATTTCCCAATGTGTTATAATTAAATGTACCTTCTATAGGGATTTCATAATCTAAATCTTGAGATTCTCTATGCCGTTGTGGAAGATACTTACTTATCCACATTCCATACCTGCTTTCCATTATTTTACTAGGAGTTGTTACACTATGAGATTTCTTTTTCCTCCGATCAGCCTTAGATGCCTCACTAGAGGTCTTACTCCTCCAAAACACTTTAGTGAACTTAGCCCCCATTTACCAACCAGGAGTAATCCTGTTGATAACAAATACAAATACTATTTTCTGATCAGACTTTATTCTGTCAGACTTCCTTTGATACAATCAAAAGGTAAAAATCCCTCGTCGGGGATTTACTAAAAATACACAATGTTCACTTTACAGTACAAAATAATAGGAGGAAACTAAAAACAACTCCCAGTAAAATTCTAAAAATATATTAAGCAAGCAGAAAATCTAGACAAATCTTAAATCTCCAAAAACCACAATGACACAAGAATAAAAAATTCAGTTCTCTGTGTATTATATTAAATGCAAAAAGACAGTAAACTACCAGTAACAATTATGCATCCAATATACTACCTTGTCTAACATAAACTTTAACATACCAAGTTTGCATAAGATAAACTATAAAAAACAAAGATAGTAAAACACCTAAAATAAATATAACAATACTCAAGTCATAAAAAGCACCTGAAAGAGTGTTAGTAGGAAAAATAGAAAAAGCAATAGAATGATTGCCAGGCAACATTTATACAAACTTTCACTTCAGGATCTTTATAATAAAACAAACCATTAATACGTTTACAATTGGGAATGTGTGCCTCTAACACTAACTGTCCAAGGGAAACTATTTCCCTAGGCTCATAAGCATAAACTATGACTTCCTGTTCTCTGGGATTCAACAAAAGGCTTATAAATCTATCACTGTCCTGAAGCTAACTCAGGCTTATAGAACTAGTCCTGTCCTTATTGAATTCCCAAAGACTCATTCAGCTAAAAAAATATAAACACTCAGCTTTTCTCCAGGAATTATAACATTGAATATTTCAATAAAACAATTCCCTTTGACACAAGCTATGATGTCTTAAATCATAAAAAAAAAAAACTAATTGTAAAATACTTTGACTGTAAATAGGGACATTAAATAAGTTTGTTGTTTTGAACTAGATCCCCACTAACACATAACACACCAACTATCCACGCAACATATGGCACACATCAGACTAAGAAAAACATTAGTTAAAATGTCAAAGAAAAGTAGAAAAGGTCACATAAACCATCGACAGTCAAGACTGAAAGGGAAAAACTCGTCAATACACCGTACCTGATCCCATGGTCAGACTGAGAAAGTGGACAAAAATAGGTAAGAAAATAAAACTAACCAGGCGCCTTTATGTTGTCCACTTCCAACAGCCAAGAATGTTCTGGATGGGTATGAAGTATATCTTGAGTGCCCGCATTCTCCACCAAAACTGTTAGGGAATTAAGTAGAGCCACACCAGTCTTGAAGTCGATAGTAGAGATTTATTGCATTTGCATATAAACACGTGCTGGTCACTCAACTGAATAGTGAGTAACCAAGGTAGCTTGTACGGACCCCTTTCTTATACACTATCTGGACCATACGTCACAAGCCCATCCTATAGGAAAGGACTTGGCAGTCCTTATGTAACCTTATGTGGCCATTTGTTACCTTACACAACTTTAACAAGAAACATGTTATCCAGTTGTGACTAGAGATTCAAGGGGCCCATACTACATATACATCCTATATTCTTGCCACGTCTACACAGTCATTGCCTAATGTATGTAGTGTACTTACAAAGTTAAAATATACATAACCCATTGATTAATTATAATACAAATATTCCATATCAATAGGAATGTGCTTCCAATCACTAAATGGAAGCAATTCCAAATTCATTGAGAAAGCACAACCTAATCAAAATTATTCTGCTTCCTAATTGCTTTATATATTGCAGCATAGTATGCTGTATATCCTAATTTACCATTTGGCAGGACAGTTAAAATACTTTGCAGCTAGGGTGGTCCGCACCCCCACCATATCCACAGAATAACCCACCCCCATTGCTTTATGATTGGAAAGTTTTCCTACACACATATCATTCTGTACTCCCCTTGTGATTCCTTGAATGTCCTTGCAATACACTCTCTACATATCCAGTAACATAAAATTTGGCAGAATCATATATGACCCCGCTAAAGAACCAGCCAATTAAAGGGTATCTTTAGTGGGAAAATTACATTTTTTTTCTTCTTTCTATGTGTTCTACTATTCCTCCCAACCCCCAGAGTACCTTTATTTTCTTCAGATTCCACCTCTGTCCTGAGATATACAAGTTAAAAGAAGTGAAGATTTCAATACCACTCCTGCTTGAGCTGTCAATCAAATCCCCTAACAGCATGTCAGTATAGTGTGTAAACTTACACAGGATTTACAGCAAGTCTCCCAATGACTCCTTCCTTCTCAAAAATGCTTGTCAAATACTGGGTTAAAAACAGAAGTAAAGGGAAGGAGAAGTCCCCCTCCTCCGCAAGCTTTCACCGATTTATTGCCAAAGGGAGACTGGGCTGCAGTGATTCAGGACTCCCCTCTTCCCCCCTCCCATTCCTTACATAGCACTATCTTCAGAACAACGGAGAAACTTCCTCTCTACATGCTTACATACCGAGGTTTGTTTTTTTTTTGTTTTTTTTTACAAAGGTTAGAGTGATGTGTCTTGTGTAGGAGGATTAATGCACGAGCGGCTTGTTTCACAGGCTTAATTTACAGCCGGACTAAATGAATGGGGGAATGACCAGAGAGGGGAGTGGGGAGCCCTGCAGTAAATCAGACAAACACGGACCCACAGAGGAAGGTAAGAATAAGGCAGAATACAATAACTTTTTTTTAATGTCTGGATTGGAGCAATGTATACATTTCTTTATAGAAGCCTTTTAATCAGAGTTGCTACTTTTACCTTCAGCTACAGTACAAACTCTGTTACTGAGGGTACCCCCTAGCCAGATTGTGCCATTATATTAAAGGAGAACTAAACTTAAAATTTTTAAAACCTAATGTGAAAGTTTTTCTCCCCAGAACACCTATACATTGTAAGATTCTTCTCTAGTAAGTTGCATTTAGTACATGTAAGAAATAGATTCTGTAAATAAGAAGGCTTCCATATTGTTGCCAGTACAACCCACAGCCCATGAAGTCACCAAAGAACCACACCCCCTGACCCCAGTATTCACTGTCTCTATAGATAGAGTGTTTTCTATACAGATGTTTATACACCAATATGGAAGTCCCTAAAAAGACTTTGAAAGCTGATTGTTACCATAATCTATTAACCATTCAGTGTGACTTTCTGGAAAATAAACTGTAGGGTAACAAGCAGCTTTCAAAGTCTTATCAGGAACTTCCATATTCCATTTTCTTTAGGAATTGTTTAGCAAAAAAAACCAAAAAAACTTCCAAATGTACTGGAGTACTTTGCTTGTTTAGTGGTGGCGCATCGGGTAAGGCTCCAGGTTTAAAAATACACAATTCAGAAGGTCACAAGTTCAATACCCCAGACTTCTTTTTTTTTGTTTCTATTATATCCCCAGCAAAAGACGAGGCTCCTAAATGTACCAAAGTGTTCAGCTTACTCAGTCATGGCTCACCTTGTAAGATGCCAGTTATAGAAACACACTGTCCAGAAGGTTGCAAGTTCTAATCCCCATAGTTTCCTTTATTTTTGTTTCCATTATGTTCATAGTAAAAGATTCTACATGTACCTGCTATCTACTAATTATCTCCATTAGTCTAGAGGTAAGAGCTCTGCTTTTAGCAAGACAGAGTAAATGTACAAGTTGCAGGTTCTATTCCCCAGACTTACATTTGTTTCTTTTATTTTTGCTGAAATGTTAGTATTCCATTTCTTACATACATATTAAATACGAAATACATATTACATATTTTTGTATGAAAAGTAAAGTATTAAATCATTGTTAGGACAGGGGCATTGAAAGTGTTTGAAAACAAACAACTGAAATCTCTGTTCTGTGTCATGGAGAGGGAGGATCTCTGTGATGTACTGTGATTGGCTGTAAGGTTCTAGGAAGCAAGGCTGCAACTTCCTTGTTTTGATCTGTTGAGCACTACAGAGCATGTGCCTGTACACAGACACTTAGATGGGGGTTTACCCAGCTAAGGTGGATTGTGGGAGCTGACCCCTAGTACTCACAGGTTGTTTTCATAAATCACCCAATGGCCACAGCAAAGGGAGAGGTGAGACACAGCTTGTTGTATGTTTGTGAATGTGCTCTGTCTATTGGGACAATGTTGTCTGGAGACTTTAGTAAAAATACCAGTAACTTGACTGTAGTGGGGTTGCCACCGAGCAGCAAGGGGTGGAAAGTGCAGGAAGACACACAGACGCAGATAAGGATTTTATTATATAGGATATGGCTTTATTGTAAATCACAAAGAAATATGTGCGTTTATGAGATTTTGACAATTCTTTATTGGCAAAGTATGCTCATTGACCAACAGCAGACAACCTCTTCCTGATTCCCCCTCCTTTGTTTTCTCTTTTTAAATGGCATGTCCACCCCTTTAAAAATGTTTTGATATATAATAGGTCTCCCTCCCCCAGCCACAACCTCTATAATAGATTTTCCAGAGACTCCCCCGATCGTCACTTACCTTCCCTCTTTCCTCCGACGTACTGTCCCAGCCCTCTGCTTGCATGAAACTGCAAGCAGGGGGCCGGACTGCCAGCCGCGTCCGTGATTGGCTGAGAGGCAGCCAATCACAGACACAGCTGCTGGCTGCACAGAACTCCGTGGGAGAGAGGTAAGGTAAGTAGAATTCAGGGGAGTTTCTGGAAAATCTATTATAGCGGTTGGGGCTGGGGGAAGAAGACCTATTATATATCAAAGGGGTTTTATGCTAGGGAGAATGAGAGCAAAACGGAAGAGGAAGGGGGGGGAGGTCTGCTCTGAGCAAGCCAAAAAACGCTGAGAGGACGTCTCAGAGGTGGAAACAATTTCCCTCCCTGCCAGGCTCCTGGTGGTCAGTTTTCTGGACTTTGGAGGGACATTACAGGAGAACCATTTGGAGCAGGGGATTTTTATGCACTACACGCATAATATAGCAATATAAAGGTTAACTGTGTAAAGGTGCTGTAATGTCTGATGCATACACTTTTTTAATTATTTGACAAGAAATAAAGTTTTTTTTTTTTTATTTTTGCTGGAGGTGCACAACCTCTATTTCTTATATTTGCTGAATAAACCACCAATATATCATACAGCTGACAGCTTTGAATGGTATATCGTTCTGCCCTTTTTGCTGTCAAGCACATCCCTCAAATTACGTTTCACCATCCCCTCAAAATGGCTCTTGGGTGTAAATCATCTTTTTTTGCTAGGATTTTCAAACTTTACATAAGAATCAACCTAAAACATGAAGTGGTAACTGCATACACAGCTTTGCTTCATTAAAAAAGGATTAACACCTCCCCCCACTCTATTTGAACCAGAAAATTAGCTTATAATATTCACTGCTATCTCTGATGATTGGCTGGGAGACACTGGCAGGTGGGGAGGTTAACTGGGGTAACAAATAGCATGTGCAGAAAGAGTTTTGGGTCCAGAACAACCAGGAAGAGGCAACACTATAAGCCAGCCATGACATCATAGATTGCCAGTATCCTGAAATGTTCTATAAATGTTTTCTTCACTAGGAGGCTGAATTCACTGGTGAAAGACAAATGGTTTTACTAAGGGGCATATTTATAAAGAAACGATAATAGCGCAAAAAAATACCGCCGTACATCGCGGCCGCGAAAATAGCGCTATCGCCGTATTTATAACGGCGAGCGCTATTCCCGCGATACCTATCGTGGCCGCGATGTGCTGCGGTAATTTTAAGCCCCTTCGCGGCGAGACTTAAAATCCCTTCCCGATGCCGCTCCTAAGGGGGGCGGGGCATACGCCCACACCGCCCACATGCCGCCGCTTCCCTGCAGCCCCTCCCAACCCGTTCCCCGCTCGCGGCAATCTCGGAACGGGAGGCTAGGAGGGGCTGTCGGGAAGGGGCCGCAGCAGGTGGTCGCGACCACCCGCCGCGCACCCCCTCCGGCAACCCTCCAAGCCCCCGCCCCGGCCGCTCCCGGGGAGGGGAGGGAAGCCGCTGGGGGGGTGGAGGCTCTCCAGCGGGGCCCTGAGAAGGGCCTTTTGGGGCTTAGGGGTCCCGCAGCTCGAACCGGGACCCCCCCTACCCGGCCTTATAAGGGCCCTTGCGGCACTGACAAGTGCCTTTGGCGGGGGTCCCGCAGCTCAAACCGGGACCCCCAGTGCGGCTCTTAAAAGAGCCCTTGGGCGGCGTCTTCTTTCTTCCAGTCCCGGCGACACCAGCTCCGCCGAGGCCGCCGACCCCCGAGAGGTACCCCTGCGGCCGCCAGGGGTACCCCCGGCGGGCGCCGGCGACCTCAACGAGGCCGATGTTTCCGGCGTCTTGATCGTCTTCTGAAATCTGATTGGTTAATGTAAAGCAAGTATTAAAAATTGACCAATCAGAAACGGATTATGGATTTCTGCAAACCTATATAAAGAGGAGCTTTCCGCCGCGGAACTCAGATGCCATCGCAGTAGATGGCTGAAGAAAGAAGAAAGAAGCGGCTGGCAACATCGGCTCCGCTGAGGCCGGCGGTGCCAGCTGGCTCACTGTCGGCCGCAGTGAGTCTGCCTGGCATCGGCGACCTGAGTGGGGTTGGTGTCGCCAGCCCGAAGACGTCGCCCAAGGGCTCTTTTAAGAGCCGCACACTGGGGGTTCCGGTTCGAGCTGCGGGACCCCCGCCAAAGGCACTTGTCAGTGCCGCAAGGGCACTTGTCAGTGCCGCAAGGGCCCTTACAAGGGCCGGGGAGGGGGTCCTGTTTCGAGCTGCGGGACCCCTAAGCCCCAAAGGGCTCTTGTTAGAGCCGCAAGGGCACTTCTCAGGGCCCCGCTGGAGGGAGCCTCCACCCCCCCAGCGGCTCCCTCCCTTCCCCTCCCCGGGAGCGGCCTGGCATCAGCTTCCGATATATGCCAGGTTTCTGCAAATTTGGTTGAAAACATATTTTGTTCCAGAATTTCTTCCATCTTTAAATAGCAGTGGTGCAACACTGTAAGTAATCACCCTCTATGGAATAATATACAATATGGTGTTTTGGTGTGCTGTTCTGTGGTGTATTGACCTGGGTGCCACTGATAGGTTGTAGGTACATAAATTCAAAAAGGATCAATGCACACCATGATTTATTAATGGTGTTTATTCCACCAACAAACAAACCAAAATAGGCAACGTTTCGGTCGGGGTTTGGGACCTTTATCAAGTCTATCCATATGTGCTAAACAGGTGATATATATAGAGATGTGCTTTAGATAACAAAGAAGAAAAAACTGTGCACACCAGACTTAGTGCAACTGGTAACCAGAATACAGAAGATGAGGCGGAGCTTCCCAGGGTGGCACGGAGCAGTCCGATATTAATAAAATCACAAGTTTGTTAGAGTCTTACATACAAAACGCTGGACACGCCCATGCCTGACGTGTTTCGTGCTATTAAGCACTTCATTAGAGGCATGACACATACTAACAACCACCCGGTCCTGCCTTATACTTAAGTAGGTTCCACTAGGTTTATTTACATACTATATGTGCCTTGTTGGTTGAGACTTTCCTATTTTATTGTATAACTTGGTAGAACTGGTGTTTATTTATCCATACAAACGCCGTGTAACGTTTTGGTGCAGAAGCACCTTCATCAGACACATACAAAGATTAAAAACCTAAGGGCGGACCCTTATATAGACAGCACCTTAGTGCCACCTAGTGGTAACTAGTAAACAAATGATCAGAAAAGCACATGATGATTGATACAATATAAATAAATATCAACACAGCTAACCATAGATATTGTATGTCAATAGTATAAATCCAATACATCATATAAAATGCTCACCTTTTTGGCAAAAAGCAAGACAAACCCAGGTTCACATTCAGTCCCCTAGGTTGGACCGCATCCAATGTAAAAATCCAGTATGCCAGTACGCAGGAGGGTGTTCCGACGGTCACCATCACGATGCAGTGGTGGGACATGGTGGAACACCATCCCGCGCAGATAGGACTCCTGGTGTTTAGCAGTCCTAAAATGACTTACCACTGGCGGATCATTATATTTCTGAGAACCACAATGAGATTTTGCCAGTGTCAGTTTAATGTCACTAGGATGACGCTGAAATCTGCACTTAAATGGGCACACTGTCTTACCCACATATATGAGGGAACATGGACATTTCAACATGTAAACACAAAACTCAGTGTTACAGTTGAAGTATGCTGACAACTTAAATACACGTCCTGAGTAGGGATGTGTGAGTTGTTGTTTTGAGAATGAACAGCGCTACTCACAGAGGTTGAGGAAATAATAAAACCAGTCCTTTATTTAATACATGTTAAAAACACTCTGTGGCTGTGTTCTGCGGCACGTGTGGTTGTCCCACACGCTGCTGTGGCTACACAGTATTCTTAGTTTATTCATTGTTTTTAATCTCACCTTTAATAATGTTACCCTTAAGACTTACCTTGTATACTTACCTTTAAGGTTCAGGGCTTACCTATAATCCCTGCACTTTGGTGGTCACACCCAGCCTCTGATGAAGTGGGAAACTCCCACGAAACGCATCAGGCAGGTGAAGCAGATCAGATTGATGTGTTTCCATGATTTTAACATGTATTAAATAAAGGACTGGTTTTATTATTCCATTAACCTCCGTGAGTAGCGCTGTTCATTCTCGAAATTTCATATATATATACACACCTGCACCTGGGAGGTAATGTCTTCGAATGGAACGCACCACGCAGTAGAGTTTGAGTGCCGCCACATGTGAATCCATCTTTGTTTTGTGAGTGTGTGAATTGTTACCTTGTATACTTACCTTTAAGGTTCAGGGCTTACCTATAAATCCCTGCACTTAAGTGGTCACACCCAGCCTCTGATGAAGTATGAACTCCCACGAAACGCATCAGGCGGGTGAAGCAGATCAGATCGATGTGTTTCCATGATTTTAACATGTATTAAATAAAGGACTGGTTTTATTATTTCATCAACCTCCGTGAGTAGCACTGTTCATTCTCGAAATTTCTGCCACATGTGTATCTATCTTTGTTTTGTGAGTGTGTAAATTGTATCCCAACATTTAGTGCATTACTCACATTACAATTTTTACACCTGTAACAGTCCTTGCGCTCTGAAAAAGTAAATGTTTTTTTTTGTACTTGTCAACAGGGTCAGCCTGGATAAGTGTCGTATATAGCGAACGACCCTTCGTATATACACACAGAGGCTTGCGCCGTGTGTCCAAGCTGAGTGTGGAATCTCCTTCAACAGCGGGCCAAAATCTTGTCAGATTTTGTCTAACCATATTAGAGCCCGTGTTGAACCGTTGGATAAAGGGGACTCCAAATTTACGTTCCTGAACTACTGGAGGTTTTGTAATACTATCCAGTGCCTGATTCACCACAGATATAGGATAGTGACGCTCCTTAAATTTGTTTGCCATAAGTCCCATTTGATGTGACCTGTCAACTGGATCCGAACAAATCCTGTTAATCCTCATAAACTGGGACTTGGGTAAACCCTTAAAAACGTGTCTAGGGGAAAACTTTTCCCGTGAAGTATGGTATTCCTGTCTGTCAGTTTCGTGAAGAGAGTCGTTTGTATCTCCCCAACAACAATCATTACTTGTACATCAAGATAATGAATAATCTCTCTAGAGATTGCCACTTTTAATTCAATGCGGTCATCTATTGTGTTAAAAAATTTAACAAAGTCATTGGCCTGTTCCAATGACCCTGACCAGATGATGAACAGGTTGTCAATATAACGCCACAGTTTGATTACATTGCATTAATTAACCCTTTCATGCCAGGAGATTTCATTTTTTTTGCATTAACTGCCAGAAGAATTTTCAGGATTTTGCCCTCAATCGCTTAGAATAATTTTACTGTAGGAAACCTTGCAGTAATCAGGAATATTATACATTGTTTTTTTTTCAGCCAAAGTGTACTTAACATGGTAACAGAATTTTGTAACTTTTCTGGAAATTTTACTGGAATTATGGGTAAAATATGTAAAAAAATGAAAAATTTGCAAATTTTCAGGATTTTTCCCATTTTTACTTATAGTTTATCTTAAGGTTAACACAAAAATCTTAATGTTTCTAAAAGCTCAGATACCCGAGGTACAACGATACCAGATATATGTAGGTACCCCACTTTTCCTGTACAGGGACCCCCGCAAACTAAAACTGCACCTTCAAGAATATTACACCAAATTAAAATGTATAACCACTACTGACAGTTAACATAGAATATCTACCAAATTAACTAAAATATCCCCACAAGTGAGATATTTTTAGAAACTACACACACCGCAGGATTTTCCGAGGAGGTAAGTTTCGATCAAAATGCAGATACCCGGGCGCAGCTCTTCGTCCAATTGTAAGTTATTTTCTCACATTTTCCTTTTTTCTCAACTGTAAAACAGAGACAAAATCAAATGCGAATTTAGCTAAAAAACTGTGGAGGAAAGTTCAATCAAACGCATCTCAAATATGAAAGCCTAAACCCCTCCGAATAAAACGGTATGCCACATTCATGGGTGTACCAGAGACATGGCTACCAACTAACCAGAGCGTGACCAGTGCCAAATGTCAGTAGCAGCAAAAAAAAATTTGCCAGTTTTGTATTTGAACAGTCTGCAGTTTTTACAAAAAACACCCCCCAACTCAGAAATACCCCCACAAACTATATATTCCTGAAATCTACACACCTTCAGCTATGTAACGCTGTAGTTTGTTCATTCATATCATCAATGGTGTGGGCGCACTCTTCGTAGAAGTTTGCACTTTTACCAGATTTTTCAAAAAAAATGAACATCAAACAACATTCAAAAAGGTTAAAAATCATGCCAAAACCTCATGGAATGTAAAAAAAAGTTACTAAATATCAATCTCCACCAATGTCCTGAATCAAACGGTATGCCATATGTGTGGTTACACACGCGGACGTGGAAGCGAAAAGCCACAAAGTGAGACAATGCATATGATGGCTCAGAAACACAGCGAAAATATTTAGACAACTCCAAATTTGAACAGTCTGCAGTTTTTTCCACTAACACCCTGATAACTCAGAATACCCCCCACAAACTATATATTCCTGAAATCTACACACCTTCAGCTATGTAGCACTGTAGTTTGTTCATTCATACCATCAATGGTGTGGGCGCAGTTCTTCGTAGAAGTTCGCACTTTTCTGAAAAAATGAACAAAAAAAACAATTCAAAGGTAAAACATGCACAAAACCTCATGGAATGTAAAAAAAGTTACTAAATACAATCTCCCAAATGTCCTGAATCAAACGGTATGCCATATGTGTGGTTACACACGCGGAGTGGAAGCGAAAAGCCACAAAGTGAGACAATGCATGATGGCTCAGAAACAGCGAAAATATTTGCCAACTCCAAATTTGAACAGTACAGTATGCATTTTTTTCCACAAAACACCCTGTAACTCAGAAATACCCCCACAAAACTATATATTCGAAATCTACACACCTTAGCTATGTAGCACTGTAGTTTGTCATTCATACCACAATGGTGTGGCGCAGTTCTTCGTAGAAGTTCGCACTTTTCTGAAAAAATGAACAAAAAACAACTTCAAAAGGTAAAAACATGCCAAAACCTCATGGAATGTAAAAAAAAGTTACTAAATATCAATCTCCCAAATGTCCTGAATCAAACGGTTATGCCATATGTGTGGTTACTCACGCGGACGTGAAGCGAAAAGCCACAAAGTGAGACAATGCATGATGGCTCAGAAACGCGAAAATATTTAGCCAACTCCAAATTTGAACAGTATGCATTTTTTTCCACAAAACACCCTGATAACTCAGAAATACCCCCCACAAACTATATATTCCTGAAATCTACACACCTTCAGCTATGTAGCACTGTAGTTCGTTCATTCATACCATCAATGGTGTGGGCGCAGTTCTTCGTAGTAGAAGTTCGCACTTTCTGAAAAAATGAACAAAAAA
Source organism: Hymenochirus boettgeri (assembly GCA_019447015.1). NCBI lineage: Eukaryota > Metazoa > Chordata > Amphibia > Anura > Pipidae > Hymenochirus > Hymenochirus boettgeri. The sequence goes on from CM033469.1 coordinate 214,879,889, forward strand.
CAACTTCAAAAGGAGAAATCATGCCAAAACCTCATGGAATGTAAAAAAAAGTTACTAAATATCAATCTCCCAAATGTCCTGAATCAAACGGTATGCCATATGTGGGTTACACACGCGGACGGGAAGCGAAAAGCCACAAAGTGAGACAATGCATGAGGCTCAGAAACAGCGAAAATATTTAGCCAACTCCAATTTGAACAGTATGCATTTTTTTCCACAAAACACCCTGATAACTCAGAAAATCCCCCACAAACATATATTCCTGAAATCTACACACCTTCAGCTATGTAGCCATGTAGTTGTTCATTCATACCATCAATGGTGTGGGCGCAGTTCTTCGTAGAAGTTCGCACTTTTCTGAAAAAATGAACAAAAACAACTTCAAAAGGTAAAAATCATGCCACAAAACCTCATGGAATGTAAAAAAAGTTACTAAATATCAATCTCCCAAATGTCCTGAATCAAACGGTATGCCATTAGTGTGGTTACTCACGGGACGTGGAAGCGAAAAGCCACAAGTGAGACAATGCATGATGGCTCAGAAACAGCGAAATATTTAGCCAACTCCAAATTTGAACAGTATGCATTTTTTTCCACAAAACACCCTGATAACTCAGAAATACCCCCCACAAACTATAATTCCTGAAATCTACACACCTTCAGATATGTAGCACTGTAGTTCGTTCATTCATACCATCAATGGTGTGGCGCGAGTTCTCGTAGAAGTTCGCACTTTTCTGAAAAAATGAACAAAAAACAACTTCAAAAGGTAGAAATCATGCCAAAACCTCATGGAATGTAAAAAAAAGTTACTAAATATCAATCTCCCAAATGTCCTGAATACGGTATGCCATATGTGTGGTTACTCACGCGGACCTGGAAGCGAAAAGCCACAAAGTGAGGACAATGCATGAGGCTCAGAAACAGCGAAAATATTTGCCAACTCCAAATTTGAACAGTATGCATTTTTTTCCACAAAACACCCTGATAACTCAGAAATACCCCCCCACAAACTAATATTCCTGAAATCTACACCTTCAGCTAGTAACACTGTAGTTCGTTCATTCATCCATCAATGGTGTGGGCGCAGTTCTTCGTAGAAGTTCGCACTTTTCTGAAAAAATGAACAAAAAAACAACTTCAAAAGGTAAAAATCATGCCAAACCTCATGGAATGTAAAAAAAAGTTACTAAATATCAATCTCCTAAATGTCCTGAATCAACGGTATGCCATATGTGTGGTTAACCACCAGGACGGGAAGCGACTAGTCAAAAAGTTAAAACAATGCGCAGTGAGCCAATAACAGCATTTTCCCAGATTTTTCAAACTGAACACCCTCTAACTTGGAAATACCCCCGCAAAACTATATATTCTCAGAATCTACATACCTTCAGCTACGTAACGCTGTAGTTCGTTCATTCATACCATCAATGGTGTGGCGGCGTTCTTCGTAGAATTTGCATTTCTACACAATTTTCTGGAAAAAAGAGAAAAATACATTTCAAAGTTACAAAATCACACCAAAACCCCATGTAATGTAAAAAAAAACTTACCAAATACCAATCTCCTAAATGTCCTGAATCAAACGGTATGCCATATGTGTGGTTACACACACGGACGTGGAAGCGACTAGTCACAAATTAGAGACAGGCACAGTGGCTTAATTACCGCCATGTTCCAGAATTTTCACGGTAAACCCCCTCCAACTCAGAAATACCCCACACAAAATATATATTTTTGGAATCTACATACCTTTAGCTATATAAACAGTGCCATTTCTTTGTTCATAATGCAATCTTGTAGCCGCATTTCAAAGTAGTATTTCGAACTTTTAGCAGACAGAACTCGCACTTGATCCGGTGCCTGGAAAACTGGAAAATATGTTCAAATTTCCTACCTTGCTGGATATCTTTGCCTCTGTGGTGTTGCCTTTTGCATTACTAGAAAATACTGATAGCTTTAGTGAAGGCTATTGAGCTTTTGCTGTGAAAAAGTTTTGTAGCATCAGATCGAAAGATGAATAATAAAATTCACTTTCATTTCATCATTTGCCACAAGCGCCTTGAACCTACAAGCTCTGCCCAGCACAAGACTAGGTGCTTTCTGTTTGGAGTTTAGTTGTTACGTCTCCAGTTTTTTTCCGGCACATCTGAAAGATAAAAGCAGTTGTTAAATGCATACATAGAACCATTCATACATTTACTGTAATACACCATAACGCATCACCCTGTTACTGGTGTATTTTACAGGAACCTCAAAAATCCTTGGGAAAAATAACTACGGTTAGTACAACATTACTGAACAATAAAACACATTGTACCTTATGCCCCCTTTACAGTAAATAACTATTTTAACTAGAGGAGACCTTACCTGTCCCAACCACAAAGCTATTTCAGAAAAAGGCAAATGAACCCCGGAGCATGCCAAATAAGGGCCTAGGACACCCACAAATCCAGAGAGCCTCCTATCCTATCTAACTTTCAAAGTGCACCAAAGTATGGTAGCGCTCAAAACAGGGCTCAGACATAAGCAGGGTTGCTAGGGCAATTAGGACAAAAATACCTTTGTATCTCGCCTAGTCCCATTTTTACGGCAAACCTTGCAGGCTCTCTGGGGATGCTGCTTATTAGGCGGGGGTGGATGGAATGGGTTCTAAAAATGCTTTCTACTAATCTGCTACATTATCATTACTAGGCATCTCCGGGACCTCCTCTACACTACCAAACAAAATAGCTGGAAAAGCTGCAGCTGGAACTTATAATAAGACAGTACAGGCTCTGGTACCACTGTCTTGTAACAACAATATACGAATTATGTAGGGCCGTTTGCAAAAGATAAATGGCTAATTTATTGTTACCAGGCCTTTGTTTTTCTGGTGGCGTTGTAGTAGTGTTGGATCTGATCAGTTTTGTCAACGCCACCCATGTACTTGTTGTTTCTCTTGCTACAGAGTGGTCTAATTTGGGGGGCCTACCACCACTTCTGTGCCCTACTCTTACCGACTCCTCGTGGATGGTGGTCAGCATGAATACAACCTTAGTATCACAAAACTTGACAGCCAGGAGCTCATCGCTTCTTAGAGCAAAATTCTCTCCACGCTTAGTGTCTTATCCAGTAAAGCCTTGGGCAACCCTTTTCGAATAGGATTATTGTGCCACAGGCTGGGGGTCAAAAGAATAAAGATATCTAAAACAGGGAATACTTGTATAAAAGTTATCCACATATAAGTGGTAACCCGGCCCAGCCATGGAGAAATGAGCTCCCAGACTATCTTGCCAGACCGTTAAATCCAGTGGACAACCAGGGGGGTCTAATGTGAGTCCTTGCCTAATATCATAAACTTGCTAGTGACCCAGTACTACTTTCGCAGAGCTTATATAATTTGATGCCATAGGAGAACGCTTACTTGGCATGTTTGACGGAATATAGGCGCCCTTTGTAGAGCATAAGGGACTCATCAATACAGATATTCTGGGAAGGGATTGTAAACCTCTGCAAAGCGTTTAGACAGGCTATCAATAAAGGGCCTCACATTTATGAATCCTGTCATGCACGGGTGCCGGGGGGGAACAGCTGTGGTGTTATCGTTAAAATGCATAAACGCAATAAGAATTTTGGTAGCGGTTTCTAGGCATTACAGCTGAAAAAAAGAGGAGGGAGGGAAATTACAGTGGTGGTATCCCAATAGCCTTCCAATGTATTGTCTTTACGAGACCCATTAAAGAGTGAGGGCAAAAAATTTTTCATTTCCACTATTGTGGTGGGATACCATGCACGAGCACGTGAATATCACCTAATTGGTGTTGGCAATATACTGCTCGGCAAATAGATTAGTATAGTGGACCACATCCGTAGGATTGCGTCCGTCAGAAACAGCTGAAAGAAGTCTAGCACTTCAAAATTACTGGTGTCACCTTCACGCCAGGGACTGCTAAAAATCAGGAATTTGGGGGGTAAAATAGCGGGAGGCCTCCACGCAGGCTCTCCTCCAAACAGCACCAGCAACACTCCCATCATCTACCTCCATAGGACCAACAATGCTAGGACCAGCTCATCATCAGCAGAACCCATACTCTCTAGGCTGTGACGTGTCATACTGCCATGCTCGTCAGAATCTGATGATTCTGATCCACTGGGTAAATACTCAGGGTCAGCATCAGATCAGAAAAATCACTTTCCTCTGAGCTGGTCAGCATACAGTATCTAGCAGCCTCCTGATCAGAAAAGCTCTTCTTCTTAGCCATTGTATCAAAGTCACTGTACCAATTTTCTTTCAAACAAAAGACCTGAGTTAACCCCTTCAGCAAAAAGACCTGCAGTTAACCCCTTCAGCAAAAAGACCTGAAGTAAACCCTTCAGCCAAAAAGAACTGAGTTGACCTCAAGCAAACTAAGTAACAATGTTTCAACTTTCCAACTTTTCAAACTTTCTAGAAAGCACCAGAAAATGAAATACTATAAAAAAACTAAACCTAATGAACAGTATACAAAATTAACACCGTACAATTCCAAAATACAGAAAATAACTTTTATATATTTTAGATAACTTTATAAAACAAAATCAAGGGTAACTGAAGCAAAAAAAAAAATTATAATAAAGACACTGAATATATTTAGCACGAAAGCAAAAATGCAAAAAGTACTTCACTAACACGAGGACTGGGGGTCAAAATCACAGATCCACTAGTCTTGTTGTGTAATAAGAAATCAAGGGTAACTGAACCAAAAAAAAGTATATAAAACTGAGATAGCAGAAAATTACAACACAAAACAAAAATGACTAAAATACTTTACCGCACAGCAAGACTGGGGGTCAAAATGACAGACCCACTAGTCTTGTGGGTAATAAAGATGTTAACAGTAAATTCAATCCACAAGTTACAGTAAGAGGGTCTGGGGGGTGGGGGAGGGGTAGAGGGTATATAGGGATATAAGAGGGGTATATAGGGATATAAGGGGGTTAAACCAAAATATACACACAAAAACAAATACAATTATAGAAATAATATAAAAAACACAAAATAAAAGAAACAGCAAAAAAATCCAGAAAAACTGTCAAAATCAAAATGAAATGAAAAATACAAAATAAAAAAATATGTTGATTTTTGTGTGTATTTTTGTGTGTATGTATATGTGTGTGTGTGTGTGTTAGAGTGTAAATATGTGTTTGTAGTGTGTGTAGTGTGTACTAAAGTGTGTAAGTGTGTGTAATACAAAAAAAAAGTTTATAAAGTTTATAAACTAAATGTATGTGTGTAGTGTGTTGAAATACTGTACCAGTCCAGAAGACAGATGATCTAAAGCAGGCAGCAAGGTAAATCCCAGAGGAAACACAGCAGATCACAGCAGGAGGGCTCCAGCAACGTAATCCACCAGGTAAGTTGTGAGAAAAATCCAGCAGGGGGCGTTCCTTTACAACTGAACATCAGCAAGTCACTCCCATGTGACTTGTGATGTCAGTGCTTCCATTGGCGCTCTGCGATGCTGGACCGGGGAGAGGTAAGTAACCCGCATTGCTCGTTGCTAGGGGGTTTGCACAAGAGCGGGGGAAGCGGTTTCCCCGCTCTAACTTCAGGATTCGCTCCCGGACCGGAAGTGCTGCAGATCGTGAATATACGATCTGTGGCAGTTTGGTACTTGTCTGCACAGAACGTATATTCACGATCTGTGGCAGGCAAAGGGTTAAACAGTGGATGTTGATACACAAGACTCTCCTCAAGGAAACCGGCAAACAGGTTGGCATATGATGGAGCTACAGGACTTCCCATAGCAGTTCTGAACACCTGTAAAAAAAAATCAATTTCAAAGCGAAAGTAACTGTAGTGCAGGATCATATCTAGACAGTCCATTAAGAACTGGACGGGCGTGTTACCTTTATGTTTCAATGTCAGATGGTCCTGTATGGCTTGTAAACCCTTAGTATGGTCAATATTTATATATAATGATGTAATGTCTCCAGTTATCATATACCAATGGCTTTGCCAGGGACCTGTGCTGTGGAGCTTTCCAAGAAAATCACCAGAGTCCTTAACATAAGAAGCCAAGGTGGACACAATGGGCTTCAATTAAAAATCCACATACTGGGCCAATGGCTGGAAAATAGACCCAATGGCCGGAACGGGGGATTTACCTCTTCCTTATGGATTTTGGGAAGCCCACACAACACAGGTCTCTGGGGGCAATTTTCCATCAAAAAATTACTGGTGGATTGGTCAATCCAATTCCCAGATACAGCAGAATTAACCAACATTTTAACTTTAGATAACAATTCAATAGTAGGATCCCTACTCAAGGGTACATAAGCACCAGACTCAGAAATATGTTGCCTCATGCTGGCACTATAAAAGGCATAATCCATAAGTACAACTGAGCCACCTTTGTCGGCCAGCTTAAATATTAAAGATTTATCTCTAGCTAAATCAGTCAATGCAGCTTTTTCTTTAATAGTTAGATTGTCAGAAACTTTATTTGCCTTTATTGTACCTACATTAGACCTCATAAGGTCACAGAAATTATCAATTCCCCAGTAAAACCTGAAGGAAAAAAGGAGCTTTTGAGTCTGAATTGTGAAACTGGTCCAGAGTCAGGCTGATTCTTGAAAAATTCTTTCAACTTCAAAGAACGTTCCAGTTTGTATAGTTCAACCTTAAAATTGAAACGATCGAACCCATTTACCTCCTCTCATACTCTTACTCCTCAGGAGTGAGAGTATGAGAGGAAAGATTAAAAATTACTTGTTCCGTGATTTCTGAAGTGCTGGATGACCTCCTCCGCCTCCCGTGTCTGATCTGCGAAGCCAATCGGGGTTTCAGTGGTATTCTTCCTTTTCTCCTTCCGGCCACGTGGTCTCCGAGCAAACTTTCGGCACTCGTTCCCGGTCAACCAGCCGTACACTGTACCATCCATTTAATCGGTGCAGACTCAACGGAACTTATTCATTTTATACTGGCGGAGATCAGCTGCAAATTTTTCAAGCTGCTCACCTAACGAGGTAAGTAACGACTCTTTGTTTATATATATATATATATATATAGATATATCCGCATCACGATTGCACTCCATCTATCATAATACTTGCCCGGGTGCTGTCCCAATTGTACAAATATAATGAAGAAAGCACAACGCACTCACAGGTAACATGTTGACCGAATAAACTATTTCTTTGAACTTTTGTTGCTAAGACCTGTGAGTGCGTCATGCTTTCTTCATTACATATATATATATATATATATACACAAACAAGTCAACAACTACAAATCGACCAATTTTATAGCAATCAAAGAGCGGCAGACAGAGAAAACAATATTACCATAATGATGACAGCTAACAGCTTGGAGCTGACAGCTAAATAACTCACATATTCACAGTAAAAAAATAAATACAACAATGAAAAAAATTACAATTAAAATAAGATACATTTAAAGGGTATCTCCACTGTTGAAATCAGTCTTAGTTCTAAGGATACCTACTATTAATATTAAAATGTACCTGCAGTATCAGCCTTTACTATACAGTACTTTCTGAGTTACAGATGCTTTTCTTACCCGATCGCTCTGCACACTGTAGCTCCACCCCTTTCCCATGCCTGCCTGCTAGTGCACCCGCCGACGCGCACACTCCCTTCTCGCATGGGCAGAAACTTGGTGGAGCAGACCGTGTGTTCAATCCGACAGCCAATGAGAACTTGAGCGTTACTTTCCCATGGCTGCTGTGCCTGCACTCGTGCCTGTGATCGGTTCGTCTCTTTGATTTGGCCATTTTTGCTTGTGAGGGGTTGGGATGCCTTTCCTCCCTGTCTCTGCATGATGGTGTTAACAGCTGATATTGCAGAACGAGACAGGGGAGGAAAGGTTAAGATACTTATGCTAGCTAGTTTAAGAAGCAAAGGCAGAGGGACAGGAGTAACCCAAGATTGAGATGGTGTACTGGGAGTGAAATAAGCTGGAATTCATCTTCTATGCTAAGCGTGACAACTGACAAACTGAATTGTGGAGGGGGGGAGTGAGGCACTATCTAGTTTTGGAGGGAATGGAAAGGAGAGAAATATAAAATGATTTCGAATGGGGTGTTTGGAAAGTACACATTTATTTACTGTGTATCACTGGGGTTAAGTGGGCGTGCCTGCTAGAATGATGATGCACACTGACTGACAGCATGCCCAGCACAGGAGAAGTCACGCCCCCAGGAACGAGCAGAACTTCCCCAGGCTGCTGCAAAGAAACTAAGAAGAATTTTTGGGGAAAAAGATAGGAGGACGGTTGGGGAATGGTGTACTTTCAAACAAACCCCCCCAAAAAATGGTTTTCCTCAATGGAGATACCCTTTAAAGGGTATGTACACCCCCAAAACCAAATTCTCCCCCACTGCTGGCCCCACTGTGTAGTGTGAAACAATCCTTACCTCTCTGCTCAATTGAGATACATATAGTTCGTCAGATAGTCACTACTGAGACACTCGGCAACATAGATACCAGAATAGCAAATATCCTACACATACCCAGGACTTAAACAACAGACAGTCATCTTAAACATAGAAGGAGGCTACTCATCCTGCTTGGGTATCATGGCTCCCGTAGCTTTTACGATGTAATCTTAGATCCGCTTCCAAGCTCCCGAAGTTGCCTCCATCCGGTTTGTGCTTCACCTGGGCTTAGTGACGACACCTGGTACTAATCAATGCCGTGTCTCCTAACCGAATCATAAGTCCAAGCATGGGCTGACGCGCGTTTCGCTTGCTTCTGACTTCCGTGTGCAAGCAAGCGAGAGCAACCAAATCTTTATGACAGTAATTTTTTTATATTAAGTTCCTTGTAAATTTCTCACCTAGGATGAAATTTCTAAAAAAAAAAAAAATAAGGTAAAATAACGATTGTTACTAATTTATTTTATGGAAAGTCAGCATCCCTATGGATTACTACAGGGGTGCGGGTGTTATCGTTACTGATCATTATTTTACAATGACGGTAAACTACACCGGCGTTACCATAAAATAGAGAACAGTGTTATTTTACTCAAACGTTCTTTTATAAATTTCACAAATAGTCTCCTCGTGTGTACCCAGCCTTAGCTGCTAATTGTGAGGATGGCAGGTCATTCTTCTAAAGCTTTTCTGATTATCTAAAGTTCCAAGTTTTTTTTAAATGCAGCATTGCTAAAGGTTTGTACACACGTTAGACAATTTTCATACGATACAGCCGCCGAACGAGCAGTCGCACGACATTCGTGCAAAAATATAGCTTCAACAATCGTAAAAGACCAACGACCGTCGACTGATGTCGGCTTTTTCTGACGACTGGCATGGCGGATTTGTTCTGCCGATTGAAGTTATATCTGTACATGGTCGAAAGATTATCGTTAGATTTCTATGAAAATGTATAGAATGGCGCATGCGTTGGTTTCGGTAATCACACGATCATACGAACGTTGTTTCACAAACGAACGTTGCGCGATGACATAAACGTGAACAGCACATCTGATATTTGCACGACTATCGTTGCTATTATCGTTGTTGTGTGTACAATAGTCGTTTAAAAATGAGGATTGACAATGTTGTCATTGAACGTTCGTCGGCTGTATCGTACGAAAATTATCTAACGTGTGTACGAACCTTTAGGGAAAGTTAGCATCTACAGCAATTTTAGTTAAATTTATACAGTATAAGGTTTGTTGTAGTAATTGTTTAACCTTTAGTTTTAGGGAATTGGAGACATACATAAAAAGAATTAGTCAATAGACTTTGGGGCATATTTATAAAGGATTGTCTTTTTCGCCAAATAATTAGCGCAGCACATCGCAGCGAAAATAGCGCCATTTGGGGCTTCGTTTCGCCTTATTTATAAAAAAGCAAAACAGGCGCGATAAAGAGCGAAAAGTATTGCAGCGAAAACTTAACGCATCTAAGAAGACTGCATTGCGAAAACCATTCAAAACCAGAAAAGCCCACTAGAAAATGATGTCAAGTTCAAAATGGCCACCTCACATTTACCAAGAAGTCAGCCATGTCTTATTTAGTCAATCTTCTTAGAATTTCTCAATTGGAATACAATTTTCTTTTGCACTGCACATTCGCCTTTCTAATGCGCAATCGCTTTTCCAAGGCATATTCCATTATAATGCGCGGTCGCCTTTCTAATGTGCGTTCGCTTTTCCAAGGCATATTCCATTATAATGCGCGGTCGCCTTTCTAATGTGCGTTCGCTTTTCCATGGCAAATTCCATTATAATGCGCGGTCGCCTTTCTAATGTGCGTTCGCCTTTCTAATGTGCGTTCGCCTTTCTAATGTGCATTCGCCTTTCTAATGTCGCTTTTCCAAGGCATGTTTCATTCTAATGCGCGATCGCCCTTCTAATGCGCGTTCGCTTTTTCAAGGCATATTACCCATTAGAATGCCTTTTCGCTCAAACAATGACTTTTCACCACCTTCAGGGTCGCGCTAATCTTTCGCTCTTTTTAACGCAAAAACCACCTTTCGCTCTTTTATAAATCGCGTTATGCCTTTTCGCTCCCTTTTCGCTAAAATTACCATTGTGAAGTAAGGCGAAAAGGGTTTAGCGATAGCTCGCGGAAACGGTTTCGCCATTCGTTAACGCTACCTTTATAAATAGCGTTAACTGTCTTTTTGGCGAAAACCCATGCGAAAAGCGAATGCGAAAACATTTCGCTACTTTTCGCTCTTTTATAAATATGCCCCTTTGTGTTCTAATTGATTGTGTGCATACTGAAAGAGATTTTAGTTTGTTGGGAATTTCACATTGTCGGTCTCTTTGTCTTTGTTCAGCTTTCATTCATTCAAGTCCATCTCCCTGGGAGTATTTCCTACACAAAGAGGGAATGTCTTGTATCCACTTGCAAGACCAGCCAGATAGTGGACTGACATGCTTTAATAAAGAAGATTTTCCCCATTTCCTCTAATGCAGCTTAGCAGGCATCTATTGCTGATAAAACATTGTGGAATATATTGGTCTTTTGTTCTTTTTTGTCCCTCGGAACCTCACAAGCTGAGCTGTACTTCTTCCAAAGAACTTTGGCACTCTCAGTGAGGAGGTGTGGTTATGAAGCTCCAGCTGTCCTTGTCTTCACTGTCACTGAGTATTACTTCCCACTGAGTGTTTGGGCTATAAACCATACTTAGTCGTTGTCGAACATTACCTGAGCTTGGATTTAACAAGTAAAAGATCTAAGGACATGAAGCATTTTTGGGTCCTGCTGCATTTGTTTTTTAGTTTACAGAAGGTCTTTGAAGTTGAGGCACTTCTTTCTTTTTCTGCATGTGGATATTGCAATGAAGAGTCTTGTGCCGCTGTGACTTGTGCAGCCCCTGAGCTGCTCACCAAAGATGACTGTGATTGCTGTGAAAGATGTCTCAGTGTAGAAGGAGAAGTGTGTGGGGGGCAAGATGAGAGTAGGGCTCGCTGTGCCCCTGGTATGGTTTGTGTAAGTCACCGTAGGTTTAGCAGTGGTTCATCTTTCTTTGATGGTACAGGAGTTTGTGTGTGTGAAGAAGATGGTGCTGTGTGTGGCTCAGATGGGAGAACCTACTCCAGTGTCTGTGCCCTGCGTTTAGAGAGCTGGAAGTCTCTGCATGAAGGCAAGGGTTCAGTCCACAAGGTGCATGATGGAGAATGCAAGTTGGGTGAGTATTTTTTTTTGGTTTTTGCATGTATATACTGTATTTAAGGGATTATATTTTCTCAGAAATACACTCTATATTCTTTCCAAACATTTATTTAGATACTGAAGGTCTAGATTTTACATATCATTTTGATAACAGTTGAAATGTCTCTGATTGCTATGACAACATAAATCCTCATGGAACATCAATATTAAACATATGCCCATATCAGTAGTTCACACACCTTTTCAGATTGTGGCACACATGGCAATGCACAATTCTGCCTCAACACACCAGTGTTCTAATATCACTTTTATGTAATCAATGCAAAGTTAGTCAATACTGAATATTAAAACCTATATTATTACATATTACTACATTATTATGTGCTGTTAACACCCATGTGCTAACCTTGTAGCTAGGATATCACCTCCCATTCGACTAGTTTATTTATATGGGTGTTATTAGTAAAGTGGTGCTGAAGGCAGGCCATAGGCCTTATTAGTATAGTTTAAATCTGTTTTGTGCTTTTAAGGTTCCGAAAGACTAGTTCCTTATTCCAATATATTATTTTAAGCATTTTACCAAAATTATTCATGACCCATATTGACCCAAGCTACAGAATGGAGCCTGACTGACAACTTGCGTGTAAAGTCTTTAATTGTAAATAGAGGTATGGCCTTGTTTTGTCATCTGTTTTCTTATTGCTAGCGCTTTTATATCGGCTAATGAAATAAACTTTAAAACAAGGATAGGAAGCTTGATTCTTCAGCTGCTGCAAACTATAAATCAAATTGTCCCACAATCTGCATCAATTCAGCTTGAACAATAAAGACTGATTGGAAGGTTTTCAAGATTAAGGAGAATGGGGAAAATTGCTCCTTTTAGCTGTCCTGAAACAAAATTTGTTTGAATGATCTAATTAACCTTGTTTATAAACACAATAAAGCACAAGTAACTCAGTTTAATATTAAGGTTATATTAGGAATACATAGTCAACATATTTAAAATGTCTGAATAGAGAAATCTATGTGCATCATTTATATATACATCCCATCATTGGTGAATATAGGTAAATATTTGCTCTGATTCAACCATTCAAAAAAACATCTGCAGGGAAATCAGTAAACTGAAATGGGAAAAAAGAACATTCAAATGTTTCATAATTCTTTGGGTATGTATTCCCTTCCATTCTTCTTTAATTACAGAGCGATCATGTGTTTCAATGTTTCTGCTTGACTCCTTAATTAGTTCTCCTGCTTTTTTGAGTGCAGTGCACATGCGTCGGAGGACAGAAAGCCAGGAGACATTCTTTAAGACTATCTTGTACACACAGGCCAACTATGGCCTGATTTTCCCTTTAGGCTGGAAACACACTGGGGGGGACTTTTTGTCACAACCTGGATCAGTGAGACTTTAACCCTAGCTATTAGCTGCCATTAAAAAGTCTTGCAAACACAATATTGGTGCCCCGGCTGTCTGCTTGTCTTTTGTAATACCTATGCAGCTGGCACAATGAAGGGGTTAAAGTTGTGATAACTGATATTAAATTGTTTAGTAGAGATGGTATCCCCTCGGTTCCCGAAAATCGAATGATCCGTCCAAATCTGGATTTTGGGACTTTGGAGCCTATTTTCTGTACTTGAACGTTCAAGGATTATCAAAAATAGCCTCGAACATTCAATAATCCTCAAAAATAAGATCGGAAACTCGAAAATAGCTGAAAATAGCCTTAAACATACGATAATAATCGAAAATTAGTTCTGTTCATTTTTCCAAGATCCAGGAATCTGAAAACAGAACAAAACTGGTGAGTTTCGGACATGTCTATTGGTTAGCACCACTTTAATTCTGAAAAAACAGCTTAAGCCCCTGGATAAATAGGCCCAATAATGGTGTAAAAAAACTGCCATGTGCAATCCATTTTTACACCATCAATACTGGATAAAAAGGTTGGCCACGGGGTAATATGTCCACCCAATTGACTGAAATATTGGCTGTGGTAGTTGATTGAGTCTAAATATTGGTGTGTACACAGCCTTAAATGTGCTTGCAGTGATCATTAACACTGCTATTTAAAGGGCAACTATGCTAAAATACCCCCCCCCTTTTCATTCTATTAAATAATGTAATGTACAAAACATTATTTCTCCCTTTTTTTTTGCCTTAAATAATGAGCACTCATGCTTGCAGGATGTGCTAGCTCTTGATTCAGGCTGCTTCTCGCTTACAGGCATGTGCATTACCTTGAATGGGGTAGACATCACCAGCTGCTGAGGACTATGGGAAAAAGGCACCAACAACCAAATTGTTGTTTATGTTGCATATTTTTCTAAAGTTTACAACATGGTGGTACAGGTCCCATAACTAGATTGTAAGCTCTACGGGGCAGGGACCTCCTTTCCTCCTGTGGCAAAGCTCTAGCACTTCTATTTACCGCATATACTCGAGTATAAACCAAGTTTTTCAGGCTGTAAAATCAGCCTGAAAACTTGGACTCGGTTTATACTCGAGTCACTACTTACTTTAGCACTCCGGCAGCCGCACGATCATTCCCTGTACTGGAGCGCCGGCTGACGTCACTGCCAATTAGTGATGTCAGCCGGCGCGCCAGTACTGGGAAAGAGCGCGCGGATGCCAAAATGGAGAGGACTCCGGAATGCTTACCTGATTGCGGCTGCCGGAATGCTGATCTTCAATGCTGGACCCAAGTTAATGGATGGAGGAGAGCCCACAGGTACAAACTGAACTGGGTGGGTGGGTGAGGGTGGCATTCAAGATGTTTGGAAACTACAACTCCCAGCATGCTTTATTAGCTGGGTGTTGTAGTTTACAAACATCTTGAATGCCAAGTTTCTACCCTCAGTTTATACTCGAGTCAACAACTTTTATTAGATTTTTTAGGTGAAATTGGGTACCTCGGTTTATACTCTGGTCGGTTTATACTCGAGTATATACAGTATATAATTTATTTATCTACTGAACTATCTATGTATTTATCCCCCTTGTGTGACTTTATTGTATTTTGTAAATGTACAGCTCTGCGTTCCCATTGGTTATACATACATACATACATTTTTTGGGACACACAACAATGACTATTATCACATCTATTATAATTCTCCTTTTATTTTAGAGCTAGAGCACATAAAGTATTTTGACACCACTGCAAGATCTAAATAATATGTTGCTAAATACTCAAAGGGTGTTATATGGGGAAAAAAACATTTGGCATAAGCAGGTGTTTTTCCAAATAAAAAAACACCAAAATACACAAATACCACTGCTTTTTTGTTATTATTATTTTTATTTTGTTTTATCTGATACACAATTTATAATTGTAGAATTACTTGTTCCATGAATTAAGTGATTTATTTTAATTACAGTTGATAAGGTCGCTAGAAGCAATTCCTGATATTCTGTCTATATGTTTTTTATACAAAATAAACTGATTGCTTTCATTTATCTATAGAGGGCAGACATGTATGCAGCAATACAATGGAAATGTACTGTAGCATGTAACCATTTTACATTAGATTGGGTGTGCACCACAATTATATTTTATTTGTATGTATTACATTTTCTCATTAGTTGCACTACTGTTCAATTCAATGTATAGGAACACATTGTCTTCTTCCTTTTCTTACAATCCTACCTTTCAATAGCCAAAACAATATTGCCTTAAGGCCATTGTTTATTGCTATACTGTACCTGTCTTTGTTTTCTGGGATGAGAAGATGAACGACACACCGAGAAAGAATCAAGACAATTTTAAATCCCCTTAAATCATTAGTTAATTCATGGCTTACTAGACATTAAGCCCGTTACAATAGCGGGCGCTAGAAGCACAGAGTGCCCCCTTAGTGTCCCAAGGCCATAGTCCTCCTCCATGTCCCAAGGCCAGAGTACCCTCTTAGTGTCCCAAATCCAGAGGCCCCCCTCTGTCCCAAATCCAGCCCCCCCCCCGTCCCAAATCCAGGGGACCCCCTCTGTCCCAAATCCAAGGGCCCCCATCTGTCCCAAATCCAGGGCCCCCCCTCTGTCCCAAATCCAGGGGCCCCTGTCCCAAGCAACCTTACCTGCAGTCTGTTTAATTGCTGTTCTCCCTCCATGTGTTTCCTGTGTTTCTTCCTAGGAACACAGACACTCTCCCTCTAGTGGTGAGTCAATAGGAAATGCAGAGACTCTCCCTCTAGTGGTGAGTCAATGGGAACTGCAGAGACTCTCCCTCTAGTGGTGAGTCAATAGGAACTGTAGAGACTCTCCCTCTAGTGGTGAACTGCAGTAGGAACTGCAGTGACACACACAGACACAGGGACACACACAGGGTTTTATTATATAGGATATGCAATATTGTGTAGCAACTTACAAGAGTATAACACTCACCACTGCACAAACACAACAGTCATTGGGTTTTATTTTCAATTCCCATCATTCACAGCTAACCAAGGATGCATTGAAGCAGATTGTACATAACTGCTCAACAAAAGCTACTAGTGCTGCTGCATTAGATAAATCTCTATATTGTCCCATTAATAGATGTCAGTAACACAGTTAATGCGCCCTACATTAATGCTGTTTGGATCAGCTTTACAATGTTTTCATTGCAACACAGGACAAGTTTTAAAAATTGACTCTAATTTAATGCGTGGTCCTAGCTTCTCCCACTGGGTTTTATTGTGTAAATCAGTAAATACATGGTGAATTAATGTGCCATCTGCCATGTTATTAAAGCTTGCAATAACAACTAGAAAGGGAAAGTTTAAGTATAAACTTTGAATTTGGCTTGAAGGGCTGCATTTTGGAAGGGAATATGTGTGGTTGCTGCAGATTTTAAAACTCAATAATGGGAATGATCAGTTTGTAGTGAACGCTTGTTTGGGACAAAAAAATCTTTTGTGTGTACCCAGCCCAAATTGGTGCTAATTTTGATCCAATCAATCAGAAAGCTAACATCTGATTGGTTAGGGCAAAATTACCACCATTTTCAATGATAATAACTTTTATTGAATCTCTCTGTATCTTTTTGATGATTAGTCAAAAAAACTTTTTTGACTCTAGTTACCCTTTAAGTATGGCTGCCACAGTAATGGATAAGTAGATCAGTAGGTGTGTGTACCTGTGTCGGGTTGGGGGTTAAAAAAACAAACTTTTTTGATGATTGGTCAAAATTTGTTTTTTTGACTTTAGTTACCCTTTAGGTATGGCTGCAACATTAATGGAGGGGTAGGTCAGTAGATGTATGTTACTGTGCCACATGGGGGTTAAAAAAACAAACCTTTTTTATTATTAATCAAAATTAATTTTTTTGATTAAGTTACCCTTTAAAGGACAATTATACTCACCTTCCCTCCGCTCCAGATCTTCATGTAGTAACTTTTACCCAGGGTGAGGACCTGAACCGCTAGGTCCTCACCCCGGGATTCACGAAACCTTCAGCAGTGTGTTGCAGCAACGCTGCTCTTGTAGGCTCCGCCCCCTCCTCCCCGTCGACGACGAGGCCAATAGGAAGGCACGCTTGTTTTGTGTCACGACATGCCCTTTACATTTCGTTTTCTATATAAATAGGTTAAAGGGACACTAAACTCCCCTAAAGCCAAAAAAATAACTATTTGCCATTCGTTTGTATTATTCACAGGGAGGTGAGAACGCTTATTCTCCCTTCCCTGTGAATAATATTACGCTCGGGGGACCTGGAACTTAACTTACAGCCGCTCCTTCATTGACAGCCGCTCTGTCCCGACCGCGCAACCGGGAGAGAACAGCTGTTCAGAGAAGAAGCGGCTGCGAGCGGAGCGGCGGTAAGGTAAGTTCCAGGTCCCCCGAGCCTAATATTATTCACAGGGAAGGGAGAATAAGCGTTCTCACCTCTCTGTGAATAATACAAACGAATGGCAAATAGTTTTTTTTCTGGCTTTAGTGTTCCTTTAAAGTCAGCAGAATTTGAGATATTTTTCTCTTTTAATTTCAATTTCAGATAGGTACACATGGGTCAATATTTCAGCCCGACCCTCTGCCTTGTGCTACTTTTTGGATTTAAATAGTGCTAAATAATTTCACCAAAGTTTTCACATATATTGGTCAAATATGACATGTTTGTAGAAGTAATCAGGCATTAGTTGGTCCGTGTGTACCTAGCTTATACACTTCAAGTGTTTTTGTCTATACTAGAATTCAATGTTTCAGTTTCCTGGACATTAGACTACAGGAGAACCATTTGGAGCAGAGTAAGGTAAGCAGATGTAAGGTAAGCTTTTTTTAACACTACACTGTGCGGCCAGTATGGGGTTCAATTTTAGTTTTGGGGATGGACATGCACTGACATGCACTTTAGGGGTAATGTGATCAAAACAGTTAGTTTCATGGTTATAAATACAAACACTGATACCCTAACCCCACACAGACACAGGTACACACACCTACTGGCCTAACCCTCCATTCCTATGGCAGCCATAAATAAAGGGTAACTACAGTCAAAAAACTAATTTTGATCAATCATTCATAAAAGTTAGTTGTATAGTCATACATGCAAAAACACATACCCCCCACCCTGACACAGGTGCACACACATACTGACCTACCCGTCCATTCCTGTGGCAGCCATACTAAAAGGGTAACTAAAGTATAACAAAACTTTCTATCATCAATAAAAGTTAGTTTTGTGGTCATAAACACAAAAAAGAAATACCCCCAACCTAACACAGGTATACACACCTACTGACCTATCTTTCTAATTCTGTGTCAGCCAAACCTAAAGAGTAACTATAGTCAAGAACAATTTTGATTATCAAAAAAATCTATTTTTTTTACTCCCCAACCTGACACAGGTACCAATACATATTAACCTACTCTTTCATTCCTGTGGCAGCCATACTTAAGGGGTAATTATAGTAAAACAAAAAAAAACAGTGACCACTTTCATTGCCATAGCAGGATTATTTTAAATACAGATGGCCAAAACAATGATCCTAACCTTATTCTGAGGCCGATCTTGCGGATTTTCCAGAATTCCACTTTCCAATTTTTTTCAAACCACGTTCAAATATTTGAGAAATTTGGAATTTTCAAGGAATTTTTGAAAATTTTGCAAAAATTACACAGCACTTATACCCAATCTATTGTATCTGTGTGTTACCCTCCTAAATAGATTAAATAGATTGTAAGCTCTACGGGGCAGGGACCTTATTACCTCTTGAGTCAAAGCCCTAGCACTTCTATTTATATAAGTTATATATTTATGTACTGAAATATCTATGTATTCATCCCCCTTGCATGACTTTATTGTGTTTTATACTGTACAGCGCTGCATCCCCAAGTGGTGCTATATAAATAAACATATACAATATACATACATACATACATTGTAACTTACTGTAAATGGCTCTGGGACTTGAGAATTGGTCCAGGAAACACTTCCCTGCGGGAAGAACAGCAAACAAAATGGTCGTAGTGCAAACACGTGCTACTTCGGGTTTTCCACAGGCCTTTTTTTGATAATCCCCAAACGTCTGAATTTGAGAATCCTCGAATGTTTAATGATTCTCAAATTCGGCCCTCAAGGATTATCGAACATCTGAAAGTCCCGCCGCCAGATGTTTGGGGATCCTGCGGTTCAACCCGGGTTGTTAGAATCCTGCAGCTCAAAACCAGGATTCCCATTGGCTCTAAGAAGAGCCCTTGTGGCTCTAATGAGAGCCTTTCTGATAGGGGGTCCCACAGCTTAAAACCGCGTGTGCGTTGCTTCCGGGTTTTTTTGCTGTTCTTCACACAGAGAAGTGTTCCCGTTAACTTGATTGTAAGCTCTACGGGGAAGGGACCTCCTTACCTCTTGTGTCAAAGCTCTAGCACTTCTATTTATATAATTTATTTATTTATGTACTATGTATTTGTTCCCCTTGTATGACTTCATTAATTTGGCTTAAAAATTCCTGGTACAGACATACGGGGCATATAGGAGAAGTGTGCTATCTTCTAGCTAAGGAATCCGCAGAAGCGTTATGGCGTTATCGGTGAATTTCAGGACATTTTTTCCATAGACTATAATGGTAACAATCCTCAAATGTGGATATTTCAAAACAGTTTGTTCCATGGTCATAAATACAAACAGTGATACCCCCAACACCCCACACAGACACAGGTACACCCACCTACTGACCTACCTTTCCATTCCCATGGAAGCCATGCTTAAAGGATAACTATAGTTAAAAAAAGAATTTTGATCAATCATCAATAATAGTTAGTTATATGGTCATACATGTAAAAACATATACCCCCCACCTCACAGGGTTACACACACCTACTGACCTACCCTTTATTACTTTGGCAGCCATACTTAAAGGGTAAATAAAGTAAAAAAAACAAAGATTTTTTGGGTTGTAAACACAAAAAAACCCAAACCCTCAACCAGACCCAGGTACACACACCTACTGATCTACTTATCCATTACTGTGGCAGCCATATTTAAACGGTAGCTAAAGTCAAAAAAACAAATTTAGATTTATCCTCAATAAAAGGGTTTTTTTAACCCCCAACTTGATACAGGTAAACACACCTGACCTACCCCTCCATTACTGTTGCAGCCATACCTAAAGGGTAAATTAAGTAATCAAAAAAGTTTTTTTTTTTTAACCCCAAACCCGACACAGGTACACACACCTACTAATCTACTTATCCATTGCTATGGCAGCCATATGTAAAGGGTAACTAAAGTAAAAAAAAACTAATTTTGATCAATAATCAAACGTTTGTTTTTTTAACTTCCAACCTGATCCAGGTACACACACCTACTGACCCACCCTTCTATTTCCATGGCAGCCATATTTAAAGGATAACTATAGTAAAAAAAAACACATTTTGACCAATCATCAAAAAAGTTAGTATTTTATCCCCCAACCTGATATGAGTACACACACACCAACTGACCTACCTTTAATGCATGGGACATATTTAAAGGGTAAGTAAAAAAATGTCCTCATCATTGGCATTATTGAGTTTTAAAATCTGCAGCACAAACACACAAATTCCCTTCCAAAATGCGGTCTTTCAAGCCAAATTCAAAGTTTACACTAAACTTTCCCTTTCTAGTTGTATTTAGTTACTGTATAGCGCTGTGTCCCCAAGTGGCGCTTTATAAATAAACTATACATACATACATACATTTTCCAGGTCCCAGAGCCATTTACAGTAAGTTACCATTGCTATTTTACCTTATATTTAGATTTAGATCTGTGCAGATTTTTTCTCCCTTTGACTTTAATGGGTTCGCCTGCAAATTTTTTTGAAAATCCGCGAATCCACAGGTGGAACAGATTTTAGCAAAAGCACAGACACACACACCCTTCAAAAATGCAGCCTTTCAAGCCAAATTCTTCTTATTATAATATACTTTTTTACTCTGCAGTAACACCCCTGGATAGATCAGACATTGCAATATTTTCTTTTTTGGCTGCATTAATATCAAAATTACCCATCAATTTCCCATAAATTATGTGGGAGCAGAAATGTTATCCCTGCTTCTTTCTTCCTTCCACCCAACTCTCCAATTAGAACTTAGAAATAAGTGAGAACATTTCAATGGAGGATACAGGGAAAGCAGTTACATACTGACTATCATGTCAATGCTGGCAGCTGAAAGGGTTAAAAGTAATACTCTGCTGGCAATGAAAGTGTTAATGGCAATACTCTGGGAAAGTGCTGGCATTGAAAGTATTAATAGGAGAGTTTGCTGGCACTGAAGGATTAATGGTAATACTCTGCTGGCGCTGAAAGTGGCACCAAGATGTCTAGAAACAGCCCTGATTTTTACCATGTTACCTGACACTCTAGTCAGTCGGAAAAACTATTTTGATGATAGACATTTTTTTTTTCAATCAAATGTAGGTTTGCTATATAAAAAGTTTGAAGGAGAACTAATGTCTGTTTTCAAAGAACACAGATTTACTATGCCTTCCACTTTATGCATCATGCTTTTTCCACAGTGTAGCTACTCTCACATTGATTTTTATTAGTTCAGACCAAATGAAATCATTTACGGTACTACTATATGGGATTGTTTTAAAAGAATTAACCATTAACCATGTCCCAATGCAATAAATAAGTCTCCATAGTGAGGTACAAGGCAGGTCCATTCACTGCTTCCCCTCTCCCTACATTAGGAGGTGACAGTGTAACCAGTTGGAACATTAGTTACTTTTGTTTCTTTTTCAATCCCATGGCAGGTTCAGCCTTTACCAGTTGGCACATTTTACCTCTCCCCTCTCTGTGTAAATATAAGTGGTTAAAGTCGATATTGAATTGGTTAGCACGAGTTTAACTTCTTCATTGCACTACTTGCACGAGTTTTGCAAGAGAGGCACCCACGCAACTGGCGCAATTTATTTAATAACGGGTTTGCGCTACCTTTAGAGCTGCTAATTAAGACTAGCTAATGGCTGGAGTTAAAGTGGCACTCAGGCGCAAATCCATTATTAAATAGTGGGAGCCACATTTGCCACAATTGCGTCTCCGGGAAAATGAGGACCATTGTCTCTCTGCTATTACTGCAGTAAGCAGTTCATGCTTTAGTAAAAACGGAGGACTTTAGACATGCCGCCCCTATACATCCTTACGCCCTAGGGCACGGTCTAAGTGGCCTGCCTTCTGGGAAATCCGGCCCTGGTCATTTTGGGTCATTTTTCACACCCAGGACATGCCTCTGATGAACCATACTGAACACGTGTGATCGTTCTGTTTGGTTTTAAAGGAGAACTATAGTCGAATTTGCCCTGTCCGATGGACATTTGTCCCGGCCGAGCGCTCGCTTGTAGCGAGCACTCGGTCGGGACAAATTGTCCCTCCATGTGTACCCAGCCTTAATAAAGGGTGTATAATATCTATTCAAATTCAATTAATCAATTGATTAATTAGCAAAGCAACAAATGGATACATATGTGGCGGCACTCCAAAACTCTCCTCACGTAGTGTGTTTCGTTCGAAAGAAATACCTCCCAGGTACAGGTAAGCATACACGTATATATCAAAGGAATGAACAGAGCTACTCACGGAGGTTAGTGTAAAGGTAAAAACAGTCCTTTATGCAGTACATCTTAATAACATGGAGACACATCGATCAGTACTGCTCCACCCGCCTGACGCGTTTCGTGGGAGTGTCCCACTTCATCAAATGCCAGGTGTAGCTACCAAAGAGCAGGTATTGATAGGTAACGCCCATTCCCTAAAGGTTAGTATACCTGGTAAGTTAAATGCAAAGAATTAAAGGTGAAGTTAAAATCAATAATCAGTCTGAAGAGACTGCAAACACATAACATCATATGCACTCGCCTGTCGGGTCCTAAGACATACATACAGAAGATTGCAATAATATACAAATATCGGAACCGCAAACATACAACTAATTACGGACTGAGAATACAGTTATATACAAATAACAGACATACAGCTGAATATGGGTATCAGAGATACCCAATTACAGGGAATATATACCCTAATCAGAATATCAGATAGGCACACAGTACCATCATGAAATACAAATAACTTTAAAAAGCAACTGAATCAAATTATGAATATGTTACATAATAAGTAATATTAGTAATTCTAATGGATAAGCACAGACTCTCACTGCTATGATCAAAGTGTATGTAGACTGATATATCCAAACTAACCACATATGAATTCAATACAGATATATATGTGTGTAAAAAGATGTACATTGGTACAGCATAAGATGTTAAAAATATGGCAAATATAATGTTATACATCTAAAAAACAGTTAAGCTCCCATTCCCTATTCAAACCCTCAGGATATACAGTATGAAGTTTAAATATCCAGAATGCTTCTAATCTTAAAAGACCCTTATTTTTATCCCCACCTCTGGACTTTAGAATCACCTTATTAATGATGGTAAAGTTAAACTTAAAATCTCCATTATGAGCTTCTAAAGTGTGTTTGGAGATGGCAGAAGACTCATCCCTTCTATTCAGAGCGTATAAATGTTCCGACATGCGTCTATAGGCGGGTCTGATAGTTTTCCCTACATATTGTATACCTCACCTGCATGTGGCCAAATATACAATACCAGAAGTGTGACAATTGGCAAACGTCATTCAGGGTTATTCAATAAAAATTCTTATTGTTAAAAATGGTGCTAATTTTGCCCCAACCAATCAGATGTTAGCTTTCAAATGTTAAATAAAATCTGATTGGTTGGGGCAAAATTAGCACCATTTTAAACAATAAGAACTTTTATTGAATCTCCCTTAATATTATAGGTTTCTTTAGTATAAATGCTGGAAAAAGTCTTACTAGGAACCATAAATTTACACATACCGCATCTGAATTTATTGCAAGGATAACTGCCTATGCATGTAAGCCATGTTTTTCTGTTTTTCTTACCAATCTTTTCTTCAATATTAAATACACTCGGCGAAACTATGGCTGCTACTGTTTTGCCTTTTCGAAATAAGAATTTTGGAGAGTGTCCCCAAAACTGATTCAATATAGGATCCATACTGAGTATATGCCAAAGTTTTCTTACCATACGACAAATAGTCTCTATACCATCAGTATATGTTAAAGTAAGGTATGAATTATCTCCCTTAGTCCTGTTTCTAGGACTGTTCCAATTTGTCTTTTTATTA
This sequence comes from Hymenochirus boettgeri, assembly GCA_019447015.1. Taxonomy (NCBI): domain Eukaryota; kingdom Metazoa; phylum Chordata; class Amphibia; order Anura; family Pipidae; genus Hymenochirus; species Hymenochirus boettgeri. Next base: position 214,904,135 of record CM033469.1, read on the forward strand.
TTAGGCTTGTATATTAAGAGATCATGTTGATTTTTCAATACTGCTTTATCATAAGCCTGTTTTATTATTCTGGTCTCATACCCCCTTTTAATTAGCCTGTCCCATAGTTCTATTGTGTTATTTTGAAAGTGTTGCCAAGGAGAGCATATATGCCTAAGGTGTGAGAATTGCCCATAGGGTATGCCCCTTATGGTCGATTTAGGATGCTTAATACCTTCAACAGGGTATTTCTAGTGATCGGTTTATGATACAAGTTGTTATGTATCATATCATTTTCCACTAGAAACTTGATGTCTAAATAATCAATAGTGCATCCATTAATATTATGGGTAAAACTTAAACCCCAAGTATTGCTGTTGCAATAATTTACAAAATCATCTGCTGATTGATCATCTCCTTGCCAGATGATGATCAGATTGTCAATATATCTGTAATATTTATTTATCTGTTGACGGTACTTGTTAGTAAGGGGGAATATAAAGATGGCCTTCCAATATCCCATGAGGAGATTGGCATAAGACGGGGCATATTTCACCCCCATCGCAGCCCCCCTCCTCTGGGTGTAGAATATCTCATCAAACAGGAAGTAGTTAGTATTAAGCAGATGTGTCAACATTTCCACAATTACTCATTTTGATGGACCAGATAGAGATCATACTGTTTTAGCCAGTAGTTTACAGCCTCTATACCAATATCATGTCTAATTGATGTGTATAAGGTGCTAACATCCATAGTGAGCCATTTATAAACACATTTCTACTGTATACCACATAGCTTATTAATAATGTCTGTGGAATCCTTAATATATGAAGGTAAATCCACAACCATAGGTATAAGCAACTTATCTATATATTCGGCAGCATGTTCATTTAATGATCCTATTCCCGATACTGTCGGTCTACACTGTACATTTTCTAGAGACTTATGGACCTTCGGAAACATATGGAATATAGGTAAAATGGGGTTCGACACTCTCAAGTACTCATGTTCATTCTTATTTAAGACCCCAATCTCCTTACCATGGTCCACAATCTCAAAGAGTTTTAATGTATATTCCTTGGTCGGATCACTATCCAAACGGGTATAACCCCATTGGCTTTTCTCCCTCAAAGTATGCTTCATGCAAGGGAAAGCGGGGAAAGGGTTTCGCTTCCTAGGAACAGCACCATTGAGTAACAGTAGACCCACTGCAATTTGACAACATTATTGCAGAGCCAGGCAGGCTTGGCCCCACTGGACAGACCCCATACCCCACTGGCTTCTCTCCCTCAGAGTATGCCTTATGCAAGGGAAAGGGGGAAGGGGGTTATGCTTCGTAGGAACAGCAACATTGAGTAACAGTAGACCCACTGCAGTTTGACAACATTATTGCAGAGCCAGGAAGGCTTGGACCCACTGGACAGACCCCACACCTCATTGGCTTCTCCCCGGGGAAGGGGGTTACGCTTCATGAAAAGGCTTGTATGAGCTGTATGACATGGTCAGAGTAGGTGACACCACAAAGGTGCCTCGTGGAGAGAGAGACAGGAGAGCAAGTATGGATTTTTGCATTGGGCCAAGTAGGATCAACCAAACCATAGAAAAATGATTCACAGAGTAGCTTTTCGGTAGAGCATTTGTAGTTTTACAGCTTGAATGCTGTAGAGCAAGGTAGGACCATAAACGGCCCTACCAATATAAAAAAAAATTGCCATTTGCCAGCTAAGCTGGCATCAGCCAAGTCTCTAGGTGGAAAATGAGGCGGTAGGAGCAGTACGGGTGGCCAGTGGCAGGAGGCCTTCAGTCACGGGCATCAGCAATAGTGGTGCTGTACTGAGATGTGATCCACGCCTCATTTATCTTGATGAATGTAAGGCGGTCCACGTTCTCAGTGGATTCCCCAAGAGGAATGCTCCATTTCCTCTCGGTCCAGATCACCTAAATCCCCCTCCTCATCATCAGATGGCTGCTCTGAACTGTGATGCCTGGGCACAAAAAGCACCACAGTGTCGGCGTCCTCCTCTGCAGCAGCTACTTCCCTGTCGAGTATGCGGCGCATGGTGTGCTCAAGAGGAACACCAGCATGGCTTACCATCCTGGTGGCCTCCTCAAATGGAGCGAGCACATACAGACTCAGCAGCCACTGCCTGAGTAACAGAAATCCCAGGTCCCCAAAACCTGATCTCGCCTTGTACTCATACAAGTAGTCCATAATGGCTTGCCTCTGCTGGAGCAGCCTCAGCAGCATTAAAGGGGGGAGGGGGTGTCACAAATCAAGCGGTTCTGCGGCAGACTGTTCTGCTGCTGGAACTCGGGCAGACGAGCTGTGGCCGTGTATGACCACCTGAAATGACTGGACACCCTTCTAGCCTTCCTCAGTACCTCCTGCAGACCAGGGTGTGCCAGGCAAGGAACATGTGTGGCTCTGTCCAAGGGATGGGCAGACAGGATGTTTGTGGCATTGTCACACACTACCTTGCCTATTGAGAGGTGGTGTGGGGTCAGCCTAGACACAGAAGCTGCAACACTGCATAGCACCATCTCACCTGGCATGAAGAATAGGCTCTGGGGGGGGGGGGGCTGTCAGGGAAGAGGACGCACGGGATGAGGGGGGGGGGAGACTGGTGAGTCACCAATCACGCGCCCCGTGCAGCGTCTCTACCGACTTGCAGAATGGCCC